>OX382350.1:7560695-8272338 GCA_947507615.1 Hemithea aestivaria | reverse complement strand
CTCAAAATAATCGTCGCGACACCACACTGTTCAATGCGAAATAGAAATGAAAATATCTGGCTTGCTTTCTATAAGAGAGAGAGAGAGAGACAGAGAAACATGCGCATGTGCGGCGTGCGCACGCCGCACAGCTAGCTTACTATAGCAACAAGTGAATTAAATTAAAAATTTAAAAACAACCCCCAACGCAGCGCTTTCAAAATATGTAATTAGCGGTTTTTTGGTGGCGGCCATCTTAAATTTTAAATTTATCATAGTGCGTTGTATTCTACTAGTTAAGCCCCCCCCCCCATCCCCCTCCCCCATTCCCCTCCCCCTCACATCCCCCCATCATCCCCCATCCCTCCTATTCCCCCTTCATCCCCATCCCCCTCCCCTTCCCTCACCCTCCCCTTTCCCATCCCCTCCCCCTTCTCCCCTCCCCTCCCATTCCCTCCCCTTCACCCTCCAATTCCCCCTCTCCCTTCCCCCTCCTCCTCCCCTCTCCCTTTCCACTCCCCTTTCCTCTTCCCCCTCCCACTTCCCCCTTCCCCCTCCCTCTTTACCCCTCCCCACCTTCCCCCCCTCACTCCCCCTTCCCCCTCACCTCCCTCCCTCCCCCTACCCCTTCACCCCTCCCCCTCTCTTCTCGCTGCCCCCTCCCCTCCCCCCTTTTCAAAAAAGGGGAACTACTGAGAAAAGAAGTTCCCACTAGATCCACTAGGGAACTAAAAGGGAATGATCCGTCGTTTTTGCGTCGGGGGTTAAAAACTTATAACACCCCGTCGTTTTTGCGTCGGGGGTTAAACACTTATAACACCCCGTCGTTTTTGCGTCGGGGGTTAAACACTTATAACACCCCGTCGTTTTTGCGTCGGGGGTTAAAACTTTAATACCTACATATTGACTTAATGATTTCAACAAATAACTTACATTGCATAGGATCAAGACATTTTATTCCAAGCGACTACATGTTGTATTACTCGGCCGCGTAAGTGATGCATTGGTGTGCGTCGCGCTCAGCTAATATACCTAAACTTGAACGGGCTTCCCTCACTATAAATGCTCTTAAGCAAAAAGTTTTGTTGGGCTGTCGGCTTTCGCGCCACTCTGGCCGGTCAAGCACAGAGGCGGGAGATTATTCCTCGTCAGCGTTCTCTCCAGCCAGCCGAAACAACAAAACTGGAGATGAATACTCCTCCACAATCAATAGCCGTGTCCAGACCCAGCGCGGCTCGCGAGCCAATAATTCGGCCAGTGTGGACGGCACTCGCGCTTCCTCGGGCACACGTTGGCTCGGCCGAGCGCCGCTCAGCCCCGAGCCATGCGTTGTCGGTTTTTGCCGATGCTCAAAGGCGGCTCAGTCTGAGCTGCTCGCCCGGTGTTGACGGACGTAACGACACTCGCGAGCCAGTGAATATATAGAAAATAGTCTCCTGCAGACATGCGTGCAAAATTTGAGACTGAATGGTCGATTGTTAGTTCCATTAACAATCCATTAACCGTATTGGTTTCGGTTTTTGTACAATTTTTTAATCCAGAGTTTTCGTTTCTCTCTTCTTTTTTTATAATATATCCAGACAATATAAGCGCCGTAGCAGCTAAGTGGTTCTCCATCGTTATACGGAGAGAAACTGAATGCTCAAACCGGCTCACCTTGGCTCGCGAGCCCGGCTCGGAACTTTTCACAATTAGCTCGGGTGCCACGGCTCGCGAGCAGGAAGTCTGAGCGCGGCTCGCAAGCGGTGCTCAGCCGGTCTGGACCCGGCTAATCAGGCGTGGAGTCACTCTCCAACAGCTCGCTACATGCCAAATATGTGATGATGACTTACCAATTATTATACTCCTTATTCGTACTTCCTGAGTGAAGGACAAGTCTGTCCCTCAAGAAATTAATATTTCTAAGAGTATTGCTAATAAATCCCTCTCTTAGGTATGAAATATTATAATTTTATATTAATAAATTTCTTTCGAAATTGTACGACGTACATTAATTTTTCTTCGTTTTATTGTTTGTACCATAGATTAGGTAGAGAAATTAGGTTTGAAAAATTAGGTTTGTACCCACAGACCACAGTTTGTACCACAGAATAAAATAAAGCAAGATACCAATTACAAAATCCACAGATTAAAAAACTAAGGGTTTATTTACAGATTATTATGTCACGCCTCGTTATTGCTGTCAATTTTATTAATATTTTCTAAATCATGAAATTGAGTACCTTTCACGAAAGAAGTCCCTTTCACGAGGACGCAACGCATAACATTATAACGTACATAGGCGGATTTAGGGGGGGGCAGAGGACCATGGGGCCATCGGGTGGACTGGTTGAACTGAAATTTGGTAGGTATTGAGATAGCCTAGGCCCTGGAATAACATAATAGGCTCTACTGTGCAGCAGGTAAAACCGCTGGGCGCAGCTAGTCCATAATAAAACACAAATATATCATTTATACAGGTAACTATTTATTTTCTTTATAAGTACATTAAAAAACTTAATAATATTTGGTTGAATAAAGAGAAATCAGTTATTATTACAAGCTTTATATTACTTTCACCTGTCTGTTGTCTGTAATCAAATCTTGCAAGTTTGATTTGACCCACTTCCCGGTTTCCAATTGAGCTGAAAATTTGCATGCGTGTGTAAATCGGATGACAATGCAATATTATTATGACATGGAGCTGATCTGATGATGGAGCTGGAAGGTGGCTATAGGAACTCTGTCATTAAACAACGCAACCCCATCGAGTTTGGGCTCATTTGATTTGTCTTGACGAGTACTATATGATGCAAGATGGTAATGATAATTAAATCTTGTTTTTAAAAAGTATTTTTAAAATTTCACTTGTTACAAGTAGGTACTCAAATACTAACTTACGCGTCAGAAGTTCACATATAATATGGAGCATCGTATATGATATTACTGGCAGGAGCTGCTAGCACAGCCACAGCCATTGTCAACAGAGTAACAGAGGGGGAACACAACAATTAGAGTGCTTATCACTCAATTATTAATTAATTGAGTGAAAAGCACTCTAATAATATAATTAATAAAATACGGACTAATTTTGAACGAAACCCTCAGTGGGTAGTCCGACTTGCATTTGTATGGTTTTATTTATATAAATTAGATATTTTTAAAAGTTTTACAATCTAATCTTTACAATCCAATAGGTCCCCATTTTTTGCTTAAGTATGTCCAAATTTATCATCCTTTATAAAGATAGCACCTTATTACAAAGCTTTTGTTCGTGGAATCATAATTATTGTTCATGTAGCTGTTCGTTTTATTTCGTGAAGATATAACCTAATAGTAGAGTATTACACTCCATGTAAGAAAACATCTAAATACATACAATCGACATAGCTTAGGCAATAAGAAGTCCAATAATATTGGATTTAAGTTCATCAAGTTAAAAATATAATTTTAAATTTTTTTTTAACATTTTTTTTTTTTATACGAGATAGGCCTACGTTTGACCACATCCCACCTGATGGAAAGTGAAAATGCGGTCGACGATGGATCACGTAAGATGCCTAGAAAGGTACCTATTCACTCGTGCCTTGAAGATACCCAAGTTGTACCGCTCGGGAAACACGGATGACGGCAAAGTGTTCCAAACGCGACCAGTTCTCATGAAGAACGAAGAAGCAAAACGCTTGGTGCGGGCGCAGTGGGTAACGCCACTAAGTAAGGATGCCGCTTTGCCGTCTGCCGCGACGTCCGTCGGTAGAATGGGCTTGGAGGAATTAGTTCGTGTAATTCCTGCGCACACTCTCCAAAATGAATCCTATAGAAGACCGATAACGAGGCGACCATTCTACGGTGTTCAAGGCTCTGCAGCCTAGATTCCGTGAGCTTTTGGTCACCTACGAACTTTTTGGCACGTCTCTCAATCGACTCCAGTGTCTGAAGCTGGTATTTGGCTGGGTTTTGCTATTTGGCTGGTTTTGGCTGGTATTTTATCTGTCCTTTTATAAACTTGAATAATACCCTATTACAATACGTACATTATACTGGTGTTGCTTTGTTTTGTTCACGGAACAGTGATACGTCACGTGCTTGTGTAGACCGCTACGTGTACATACAGGGTGTTTGGTAGAGGGTTGGACAAACTTAAATGGGGGGTTCGGGGCCCCAAGAGGCAAATACAACTTGGCCAAAAATAATCCCAGACCCACCTCCCTTTTTCTCCCTTTTTAATTTTTTTTTGTGATTTTTCCGTTTTCTGCCCAAATCCTACATATTAAGCCCCATAACTTTTTTAAATCCATTTCTTAAAACAAATATTTTTTCAAAATGACGGCTGCCCGGCTCTCTACCGAAATATTGTACGCGAGCACTTAGATAGTGTGTTTCCAAATTCTTGGATTGGAAGACGTGGCCCGCTCGAATGGCCCGCACGTTCCCCAGATCTAACACCCCTTGATTGTTACGTCTGAACACATGCTAAAGAATTAGTGTACGAGCTAGAGATCCACACAAAAGAAGAATTAATAACGAGAATTAACGACGCGTTTTTAAAAAGATCACGCTACAAACAACTCAGAACAATCATAACATGAACTACAAAACGAATTCTCCGTAGATGCCGGGCGTGCATACGTCATAGAGGAGCTGTTTTTGAACACGATTTTAAATAAACAATTTTCAGTCGTTTTTTATTTTCTTTTTCATCTCATATTATTTCACAAGCTGAGACTATTATTACCAACTAAGTATGTCATTGTAATGAGGGATAAGATAACAAGTTCTTGCCCCGAACCCCCATTTACGTTAGTCTAACCCTCTACCAAACACCCTGTATAACCTTATTGCCAAACCCACATGACACTGGCTTTGGTTTTATTTTGTTTTGTTTTTGTTCATAGAACAGTTATATTTCTTGTGTTTATTTAAGTTATGTTGTGAAGATATAAACTTATTACAAAGCTCACATGATACTGGTTTTGATTTGTTTTTATTCATAGAACAATATTTTATGTGTTGATTTAAATAATTTGGTGAAGATAAAACTTTATTACAAAGCTCACATGATGGTTTTGATTTGTTTTTGTTCATAGAACAGTTATATTTCATGTGTTTATTTAAGTTATATTGTGAAGATATAAACTTATTACAAAGCTGACATGATACTGGTTTTGATTTGTTTTTGTTCATAGAACAATATTTTATGTGTTGATTTAAATTATATGGTGAAGATATAACCTTATTACAAAGCTCACATGATACTGGGTTTGATTTGTTTTTGTTCATAGAACAGTTATATTTCATGTGTTTGTTCAGGCCTATTTGTGAAGATATAACCTTATTACAAAGCTTACATGGTACTGGTTTTGATTTGTTTTTGTTCATAGAACAATAATATTTCATGTGCTTATTTAAGTTATGTTGTGAAGATATAACCTTATTACAAAGCTCACATGATACTGGTTTTGATTTGTTTTTGTTCATAGAACAATATTTTATGTGTTGATTTAAATAATTTGGTGAAGATAAAACCTTATAACAAAGCTCACATGATACTGGTTTTAATTTGTTTTTATTCATAGAACAATAATATTTCATGTGTTTATTTAAGTTACTTGGTGAAGATATAACTTTATTACAAAGCTCACATGATAATATTTTAATAGAATCAGGCTCATGACTCTTGATATGTTTTTGTAAAGTATACTTGTGGACGAAATCTCTCTTACATATATCACATGTGTACCGTTTATTATTTATAGCCTTTGCAATAACATTTTGTTTGCGTTTTCTCAGGCTTACAGTACAATGATAATAGTTGTCATCACAATCTGCCGCATCTGTTGAAACAGAATCAGTGTTCGTACAAGTTTGTTGTATTACCTCTGGTCCAATAACTATTTCATCCTTTATGATATGGTCTTTATATAATTCCTCATATTCTGTTTTGAGTATTATATCTTCACGTGTATTTACTAGTTCAGAGTCAGATTCAACTCTATCTTGCATACATATATCATGCTCTTGCTTTATTTCTATATCATCAAAGTCCTTTTCATTTATTGTAATTTGTTTGTCTTCCATATTGTTGATCTCTTGATATACACAAATGTTGGTGTCCTGCAACAAATAATATCAATGTTATGATTATATTATAGCACTACAAAGATAAAACACATAATTTGAATGATAAAGGTAAATTGTGATTGATCTAACAATACAGCTAGCAATGCAGCTAGGTGGTGCCCCAACAGTGCCAGTTATTCTACCGCCTGAGCAGTGATGTGCAAACATTGCTGTGTATCAGTAGGAGGGCACTGTAGCTAGTGAAATTACTGGGCTGAAGTCTTAACATCTTATGACTCTCTAGTAAGAAGCGTTGGCACACTGCACCCAGAATTTTACATTTCTAAAATACTAGTTAGTAGCACTGTTCTAATTATAGGCAGCGTTATCTCTTACCATCAGGAAATCGTCTTGCTCATCTTCTTACTTCGTTGTAAAAAAAAAAGCTTCAACTACTAAATTTATATTATGTAAATGATTTTTCGGGTTCTGTAGCCAAATGGCAAAAAACGGAACCCTTATAGATTCGTCATGTCTGTCCGTCCGTCCGTCCGTACGTCACAGCCACTTTTCTCCGAAACTATAAGAACTACACTGTTGAAACTTGGTAAGAAGATGTATTCAGTGAACCACATTAAGATTTTCACGCTTCCAAAGTGTAACCCTGTAACTTTTAAAATTAGGGAATGATAAATGTAGAAATAATATATTATGATGTACATTACCATGCAAACTTCCACCGAAAATTGGTTTGATATAATAATAAGAATAAAATAGAATTAGTTTATTTTAAAACATTATACACTGCAAATCGCAATTTAAGTTACAACGAACTACAAGAACTTTTATATCATTAAACTTGCTGCTACGGAACCCTTCATCGGTGAATCCTACTTGCACTTGGCCGGTTTATTTATTATTTGTTTATATTTTATTTACTTAAGAACTTAACACTATCATTACAGGTCTTATTAACTTAATGTGATAGTTGTTTTACAGTTACATCCTACTAATATTATGAATGCATAAGTTTGTTAGAATGGATGTATCATGTGTTTGTTACTCTTTCACGCAATATCTTCTGAATGGATTTAGATGACACTGTAAAAATATCAGTTACACATCAGAATAACATATAAGCTATAAATTTATCAAGATTAATGTGTATTTAACCCAAAATATAATGATTAATGTCAAATGAATCGGAAAAAATCTGCCATATGCAAGTTATTGTGGTGTGCGCTGCTGTTAGAGCTATACTAAAGACAACCTCTGTGACACAGTGGGCTAATACCCGCCTGCAACGCAGAAGGTTGCGGGTTGGATTCCCGCATGGGACAAATATTTGTGTGATCCACTGATGTTTGTTTCTAGTCTGGGTGGCTTTCTGTATCTATTATATATACACGGTGACTGGTAAATCACTTAAAAGCTTCAAGGATATGATAAATTATATAATCACATTATGTTTACAATTAACAAACAAAGACAATACTAATACATTTAAGAGAAAATCTTATTTGAATTAATTCGCCATGTCCCAAACAAAATGGTTAAACTACTGGCGAACAGCTGACGCAGGTAGGTAAGTAAAGCTACATACAAAGTAGGTATCGACAACACCGACAAAGGACGCGATCTGTGACGCGACATAGCTACGCGATGCTACACACTCACGTGATGTTAAGCGATGATGCGGCCGCATGTGGTAGCAGACTAAACCTAGAAGGCGGGATAAATCCTTTCCTGGCTTCACTGAGCTTATTTTCCTTTGCTGGTTATCAATACAAGCCGCAATAGAAATCCGCAGTAAAATTAAACCCGCGAAATAACAAATTGAATTTTAAGACTAAAATACTCATCGATGAAAGGAAATACCTTAAAAGCGTCTAAACGCGCGCGCTCTGGATAAATAAATTAGGCTTAGTAACTAAATAATAACTAAGTAGGTAGGTATGATCCGTTTTTCCTTCATACTTTACCTGGCTTAGGACAGGCAAAAATACCAAGGTAAGTGGACAATGACATATCAAAGAAATCCATATTAATCGTTCAGATATTAGGTACATCATTACCTATTTATTATCGATACCTACCAGCTGACCGAATATGCCGCCACAGGTTAGATTGTAGCGCGCTACGACCGCGATTTGTGCAAATACCTACCGCATCGCAAAAGATTTTGAAATGTGAATAAATAATAATGATTTTGTAATATGAATTATGTTCTTATTTGATATATTTTGTCAAAATTAGATAGGTAGGTACCTATTTTTACGAATCGTGGACTGGGTACTCTGTTTCAAGGTTCTAAGTTTTAAATGCACGTCAAATTAAAACCGCAATAGAAAGCCACGCTAGTCGTAGCTTTCTGTAGTTTTCTGTAGCTTCTGTACAAGATAGCCGGTCGGCTGGTAGATTTCGATAAAGTACCTACGTAAGAGGGCTACAAACCTATTAGGTACCGACTATGACGGTGATTTTTGCGTATACCTATTGTTTCCGCCGGGAGGTCTGCGTTATACAAAATTACAATCGGAAATCATGAACAACGGAACAGAACCCACTTACCGGACGGAGAGCCGCCGACCGCTCGTGTCCACCTCAGGGAGGCAGGTGGCAGGACCACTTCCACGATAATTGTACAAGAAACCACTGGCTCAGAGGTGCCGGCACACAGTACACACTTAGGGGCACACCCACGAGACGCGTTAAAATTATACGACGCAGCGTGCTTCTCGCTCGGTAACGTTCGGACGACTGACGTTCGCGGCGGCGATGCGGGCGCGGGTGCGCAGAGACGCTTGTGGCGGTGTGGCGCGGGTCGGCGTGCCACAAAGGGCGCCGGTGCGGAGTAGCGGGGGATAGGCGCGTGTGAATCGGCCCGTTTAGATTACAAATACTTTATAGAACACATAGGATATTTTACCCAAAATTTAAGTACCTATTTTTATATTTTTTTTAGAATGAGAATCGTTAACTGAGTTCCCTGTTTTAGGCTTCTAAGTGATTTACCAGTCACCGTGTATATATATGCATTTACAAAAGAAAAGTATTATATCCGTTATGCTAACCACCATAAGCCGTAACACAAGCATTATGTTGCTTTGCTTGGGGTTAGGTGGCGCTGAATGAAATGTCCTGATTTATTTCTTTATTTTATTTATAATGTAATGTTTTATGATCTTAAGTAATCAAAATTGTAGGAAATACGTAAAGCCGACGTCTTTTATATTTCCACCCTGTTTTGATGCAGGACCTGCTCCCTTTATCCAACCTTTAACTTTCTTATTTTTTTATAACTTAGATTTTATTATTGAGAGGAGGTTCCAAATAATTTTCCACGGGCCTCGTAATATAGTGTAGTTACGCCACTGCAAGTAGGTTCCTAATGATAGTGATATTAAGCAAAAAGTTTTGTTGGGCTGTCGGCTTTCGCGCCACTCTGGTCGGCCGGTCAAGCACAGAGGCGGGAGATTATTCCTCGTCAGCGTTCTCTCCAGTCAGCCGGAACAACAAAACTGGAGATGAATACTCCTCCACAATCAATCAGGCGTGGAGTCACTCTCCAACAGCTCGCTACATGCCAAATATGTGATGATAACTTACCAATTATTATACTGTTTATTCGTACTTCCTTCACTCAACAAGTCTGTCTCTTCAAGAAATTAATATTTCTAAGAGTATTGCTAATAAATCCCTCTCTTAGGTATGAAATATTATAATTTTATATTAATAAATTTCTTTCGCAATTGTACGACGTACATAAAAATTTTTCTTCGTTTTATTGTTTGTACCACAGATTAAAATTAAGCAAGATACAAATTACAAAATCCACAGATTAAAAAACTGAGGCTTTATTCACAGATGTTATGGCACGCCTCGTTATTGCTGTCAATTTTATTAATATTTTCTAAATCATGAAATAGACTGCTTTTCACGAAAGAAGTTCACGAGGACGCAACGCATAACATTATAACGTACATAGGCGGATTTAGGGGGGGGGGGGCAGAGGGCCATGGCCCCCCCAGAAGCCTTGTAGAGTAACGAATTTTGCACATATTTCATGGTCAAGATTATATTTTTTTTCTCGGCGCTCGCAACAAGCTGCTCGCGCACTTATTTTATAGGACATTTGAACTTCCTAACTGTTCAGAGCGAGCTAAACACACACTTTTCTTGGTAAAAATTACAATATTTTTGCCTTTCTGCACCTTGGCCCCCTGCAGAACCAAATCCTGGATCCGCCCTTGATAACGTACAACATAATTTTAATTTATTTAGCTCACAATTTCTTTATTTCAAAACCTATATTACTAATTCATAATTATAGTAGAAGTATCTTACCAATTTTATAAACGCTAAAGTTTGTAAGAATGTATACTGTAACACCTATGGATGTCTGGATGAATGTTCGTTACTCTTTCACGCCTAATCGGGTGGACTGGTTGAACTGAAATTCGGTAGGTATTGAGTTAGCCTAGACCCTGGAATAACATAATAGGCTCTACTGTGCAGCAGGTAAAACCGCTGGGCGCAGCTAGTCAATAATAAAACACAAATATATCATTTATACAGGTAACTATTTATTTTCTTTATAAGTACATTAAAAAATTTTTGGTTCAACAAAGAGATATCAGTTATTATTACAAGTGGGTACTTAAATACTAACTTACGCGTCAGAAGTTCACATATAATATGGAGCATCGTATATGATATTACTGGCAGGAGCTGCTAGCACAGCCACAGCCATTGTCAACAGAGTAACAGAGGGGGAACACAACAATTAGAGTGCTTATCACTCAATTATTAATTAATTGAGTGAAAAGCACTCAAATAATATAATTAATAAAATACGGACTAATTTTGAACGAAACCCTCAGTGGGTAGTCCGACTTGCATTTGTATGGTTTTATTTATATAAATTAGATATTTTTAAAAGTTTTAGAATCCAATAGGTCCCCATTTTTTGCTTAAGTATGTCCAAATTTATCATCCTTTATAAAGATAGCACCTTATTACAAAGCTTTTGTTCGTGGAATCATAATTATTGTTCATGTAGCTGTTCGTTTTATTTCGTGAAGATATAACCTAATAGAGTATTACACTCCATGTAAGAAAACATCTAAATACATACAATCGACATAGCTTAGGCAATAAGAAGTCCAATAATATTGGATTTAAGTTCATCAAGTTAAAAATATAATTTTAAAAATTGTTTTAACATTTTTTATGTCCTTTTATAAACTTGAATAATACCCTATTACAATACGTACACTATACTGGTGTTGCTTTGTTTTGTTCACGGAACAGTGATACGTCACGTGCTTGTGTAGACCGCTACGTGTACATACAGGGTGTTTGGTGGAGGGTTGGACAAACTTAAATGGCGGGTTCGGGGCCCCAAGAGGCAAATACAACTTGGCCAAAAAAAATTCCAGACCCCTCCTATTAAATTTTTTTCGTTTTTTGCCCAAATCCTACATATTATGTCCCATAACTTTTTTTAAATCCATTCCTTAAAACGAATAATTCTTCAAAATGACGGCTGCCCGGCTCACTACCGAAATATTGTAGATAGTGTGTTTCTAAATCCTTGGAGGAAGACGTGGCCCGCTCGAATGGCCCGCACGTTCCCCAGATCTAACACCCCTTGATTTTTACGTCTGGACACATGCCAAAGAATTAGTGTACGAGGTGGAGATCCACACAAAAAAAGGATTATTTACGAGAATTAACGACGCGTTTTTAATAAGATCACGCTACAAACAACTCAGAACAATCCTAACATGAACTACAAAACAAATTCGCCGTAGATGGCGGGCGTGCATACGTCATAGAGGAGCTGTTTTTGAACATGATTTCATATAAACAATTTTCATTCGTTCTTTATTTTCTTTTTCATCTCATATAAAAGAAACCTAAAATACGAAGGTGCCAGTCTATATAATAGCTTGCCAAAAGATATTAAAGAAATAAAATCATTTATTATTTTTAAAAAACTTTTAAAAAGCCACATTTTAAAGGATAATTCATTAATATATAAGTAGAAAAAAAAAAACATTTGTAAAGAAAAAAAAAATGTAAAAAAAAAATCGTATGATGCAAGCATTACCACTAATTTAACTATTACAACATTTCTATATATTATTATAACATTTTATAAAACATTCTAAATCGAAAATCGCTATACTCTTATACTTTAAAAATAGCCTTAGTAAACAATAATTCTTTGTGACAGCTGCATGCATCAGCCGATTGAACTACCCACATTTTACTGATTTTTAGTTGTTTTGTTTTGGAAATAGATTTAAATAACAGTAATATTATGTTATTGTTAATTTTAATCAGCTTTGTAATTTTATGTTTATTTTGTATGCAAAATAATTAAGATAGTAAGTACCTACTACACTTCTGCTGTATTTAGCTTTTGTTTACTCACGCCTACCGGCACTATTTATTTAGTTTAGATAAATACTGTATTTTCTCAATAAGTGAATTGTAAAATTCTTCTGAGAAATAAAGATCTTTAACCGTAAGTTTTTGCCCCGAACCCCCATTTATGTTAGTCTAACCCTCTACCAAACATCCTGTATAACCTTATTGCAAAACCCACATGACACTGGCTTTGGTTTTAGTTTTGTTTTGTCTTTGTTCATGGAACAATAATAGTGTATGTGTGTGTTTAGGATTTTTCGTGAAGATAAAACCTTATTACAGACTTACATACTGATTTTGTTTTTGTTCATAGAACAGTGATATTTCATGTCTTTTTAGGCCTTTTTGAGAAGATATAACCTTATTACAAAGTTCACATGATACTGGTTTCGATTTGTTTTTGTTCATAGAACAGTGATATTTCATGTGTTTGTTTAGGCCTGTTCGTGAAGATATAACCTTATTACAAAGCTCACATGACAATGGTTCTGATTAGTTTTTGTTCATAGAACAGTGATATTTCAAGTGCTGGGTAAGGTTCCTTTGTAAGGATATAACCTTATTACAAAGCTCACATGATACTGGTTTTG
The DNA here is from genome assembly GCA_947507615.1 of Hemithea aestivaria. NCBI lineage: Eukaryota > Metazoa > Arthropoda > Insecta > Lepidoptera > Geometridae > Hemithea > Hemithea aestivaria. The sequence goes on along the minus strand of OX382350.1, from coordinate 8,259,292 downwards.
ATTTGTTTTTGTTCATAGAACAGTGATATTTCATGTGTTTGTTTAGGCCTGTTTGTGAAGATATAACCTTATTACAAAACTCACATGATACTGGTTTTGATTTGTTTTTGTTCATAGAACAGTGATATTTCATGTGATTGTTTAGGCCCTTTTGTGAAGATATAACCTTATTACAAAGCTCACATGATACTGGTTTTGATTTGTTTTTGTTCATAGAACAGTGATATTTCATGTGTTTGTTTAGGCCCATTTGTGAAGATATAACCTTATTACAAAGCTCACATGACACTGGTTTTGATTTGTTTTCGTTTATTGAACAATAATATCTCATGTGTTTATTTAAGTCACTTGGTGAAGATATAACCTTATTACAAAGCTCACATGATACTGGTTTTGATTTGTTTTTGTTCATAGAACAGTGATATTTCATGTGTTTATTTAAGTAATTTGGTGAAGATACAACCTTATTACAAAGCTCACATGATACTGGTTTTGATTTGTTTTTGTTCAAAGAACAGTGATATTTCATGTGATTGTTTAGGCCCATTTGTGAAGATATAACCTTATTACAAAGCTCACATGATACTGGTTTTGATTTGTTTTTGTTCATAGAACAGTGATATTTCATGTGATCGTTTAGGCCCATTAGTGAAGATATAACCTTATTACAAAGCTCACATGATACTGGTTTTGATTTGTTTTTGTTCATAGAACAATAATATTTCATGTGCTTATTTAAGTTATGTTGTGAAGATATAACCTTATTACAAAACTCACATGATACTGGTTTTGATTTGTTTTTGTTCATAGAACAGTGATATTTCATGTGATTGTTTAGGCCCATTTGTGAAGATATAACCTTATTACAAAGCTCACATGATACTGGTTTTGATTTGTTTTTGTTCATAGAACAATGATATTTCATGTGTTTGTTTAGACTTTTTTGGGAAGATATAACCTTATTACAAAGGTTACATGATACTGGTTTTTTGTACGTAGGACAGTACCTATCAATGTGATTTTTTAATCTTGTTTGTGTTGAAAATACCTTTATACAAAGCTTACAATATAATATTTTAATGGAATCAGTGTCATGTCTGTTGATATGTTTTCGTAAAGTATACTTGTGAACGAAATCTCTCTTACATATATCACATGTGTACCGTTTATTATTTATAGCCTTTGCAATAACATCTTGTTTGAGCCTTTCAAGCCTTACAGCACAATGATAATAGTTGTCATCACAATCTGCCGCATCTGTTGAAACAGAATCAGTGTTCGTACAAGTTTGTTGTATTACCTCTGGTCCAATAACTATTTCATCCTTTATGATATGGTCTTGATATAATTCCTCATATTCTGTTTTGAGTATTATATCTTCACGTGTATTTACTAGTTCAGAGTCAGATTCAACTCTATCTTGCATACATATATCATGCTCTTTCTTTATTTCTATATCATCAAAGTCCTCTTTATTTGTTGTCATTTGACATTGTTTGTCCTCCATATTAGTAGAACACGAGTATTGTGGTCTCCTGCAACAATCAATTTACTTTATACATATCTATATTCTCTATACATTAATTTTTAAGGTCAACAAATGCATAATGTCTTTGTTATCGGGAATCATTATTTTGTCTCATAGTTTCATTTAGATGTACAAATGATGAGATTCCACGAGGAAGATGAAAGAACTTGTCGTCAGTTCAAGTGTTTTCACAAGTTACTTGCTTATAACATTTTTTTTAATATGCGCGTGGTAATCAAAAGTGCCTAGGCACTGCAAGCGTCAAGAAAGTTCTTGACTGAAAAGAGTGTGCACTCTACTTATTCTGAGTGTTAGGATAATTTTACAATTCATACCAAGAAAAGTGTGCATATAGCTTGCACTGAAGAGCAAATAAAAACAAGTAAAATTAAAAAAAAAAACTTTTAAAAATAAGCATATATTGTTATTACCATCTAGCACCAAAGCAGGGATGTTGCGGATATTCGCATCCGCATCCGTAACTGCGGAACATCCGCATTAATTTGGACATCTGCATCCGCATCCGCATAAATTTGATGCGGATTTTAATGCGGATGCGGATAAAGCACATGTCTCCACAAGAAAAAAAAATAACCGGTGAATGGCGCGCGCCATTATGCACGTGCGAATTGACTAAGCCTTCGTTAAATAAAAAAAAATGGCAAGATGGATTTTTTTGAAAAAACAAATAATGATGTTTTGCTCCCCATGTAATTTATTGTAAGCAGAAAAAGATGGTTATTGTGAGTTACGGAGTGTTCTAACAGATAGATAGGATTTGGTAGGTACCCCAACAGTGCCAGTTATTCTACCGCCTGAGCAGTGATGTGCAAACATTACTGTGCTTCGGTAGGAGGGCACTGTAGCTAGTGAAATTACTGGGCTGAAGAGTCTTAACATCTTATGACTCTCAAGTAAGAAGCGTTGGTGCAGTGCACTGGGTAACACTGTACTGATTATGGGCGGCGTTATCTCTTACCATCAGGAGAGCGTCTTGCTCGTCTTCTTACTTCGTTGTATAAAAAAAAGATATAATATTATACCCTCACTTTTTTGTGGACCGTTTTAAGGTGTAAAATTCCTCTAGTACATTATTTTGATTTATCACGAAGGGTTTGCAATGATAGCGCAATGAGTTTATTAACGATATCACATTAGAAACCTATAAAATTAACAGTGGCTATTATATTATTACATGCATGTATTATGCATATTTGAACCTTCTGCTTGAATTGCTCTATCTTTTAAAGAAAACAACATCAAAATCTGTTGTGGAGTTTTAAAAATCTAAGTGTACGTATGGAAAGGCACAAGTAACAGGCGCAGGGTGCGACTTTGTTTTATATACTAAGAAGTGATTTCATAAGATCCGCATCCGCGGATGTGAGCCCACAAAAATCCGCATCCGCATCCACTTCCGCGGATGTGAAAAAATACGCATCTGCAACATCCCTGCACCAAAGTACTAATCAAGACATAATATTGGCATAAACTTGATGGGGTTGCGTCGTTTAAAAACGAAGTTAGCCACCTTCTTACTCTATCATCCAATCAGCTTGATATCAAAAAAAAAAATTGCATTGTCATCTGATTTATAAATGCTTGCCAAATTTCAGCACAATCAGAAATTAGGAAAAGGATCAAATTAAACTTCCAAGATTGATTACAGACAGACACAACAGACAGGTGAAAGTAAAATACGCTAGTAAGAAATTAAAGATTTTAAAACAGTTAACGGCCAAGTAGCGACGCCACGTCAATCTTCATTCACAGCGGAGGGCGAAGCGAATTTTGTCTCTTTCTTGCAACGCGACTTGACAACAATAGATCCGGACCTAGTTGAAGTGGAGGCAGGACGCACTACTGCGGGCATCGACCCGAGGGTGAGCGAGACGGCAAGCGCATCGCATCCTACAGCTGGCGTGAAACTGGTTCCTACGGCGAGTGACAGCGCAGCCGCAGCGACCAACTTGTCAACGTCAGAACAACCAATGCAGCGGACCGATGTGTTTATGTGTAGTGACAACGTTATTGTACCGTGTTCTGCACAATTATCTTCTAGCTCTTCGCGTAGTAATATAATTTCGAATGCAAATATTAATAAAGAGGTAACCGATGTTGACTCTGAGTGGCAAACAGTGCGGCGTAAATCGGCTAAAACGTATAAGTTAATTGGTCAAAAAGGTAGGGCATCTATTGCGCCGGAAGGTAAATTTAGAGCTGCTGATGTTAAAATACCTTTGTTTATATCGAATGTGAACAAAGACACGACCGAGTGTGATATTATAAAATATATTAAAGACAAAACTAACGAAATTGTGTCTCTTAAACAGATAAATATGAGAAAAAACCAGAAATACAATGCGTTTAAATTATATGTTTCAAAACAAAAAGTGGATATATTTTTGGATGATCAATTTTGGCCTGATGGCATAACTTTCAGACGATTTGTGCATTTTAAGTACAGGGCAAAAGCAGACAGCCCAGGTGTTAAAGTTGCTAATTTAATTGCTAATGGATAGTCGACCGAATAGGTATTGTAAATTTACAAGTTTTAATTGTAAATCGATTAAGCGTTCTATTGACGGTGTACGCCATATATGTGTTAGTTCTGATTTAGTAGCTCTGCAGGAGACATGGCTTCTCCCCCAAGATATCCCGTTATTGGGAACAATATCTGATAATTTTGATTATACTGGTAAGTCCGCCGTGGACACTGGAGCGGGTTTACTTGTAGGAAGGCCATATGGGGGAGTGGCCATTCTCTGGAGAAAAGGTATATTTGACTCTGTATCTGTTATTGAATGTACTAGTCCCCGTCTGGCTGCGATAACAGCGACTGCACACAGTAGCTCGATTCTGGTTTTTTCTGTGTACATGCCTACGGACTCATCGGAGAACTTACCTTTATTTACTGAGATACTCGGTGAAATTGCTGCAATTGTAGATAATTGCAAAGTGGAAAGCGTGTTTATGTTAGGAGATTTTAACGCACACCCAAGTGAAATGTTTTTTAGAGAACTACAACATTTTTGTACAGATCAGTCATGGATATGTGCTGATGTCGAGAAATTAGGTATAAATGGTAAAAACTTTACATTTATTAGTGAAGCGCACGGCAGCACTAGGTGGCTAGACCACTGCGTTGTCACCTCGGCGGCTTATAATACTGTTGCTAGGGTTGAAATAGACAAGGATGCATATAACTCGGATCACTTGCCTTTACATATAGAGTGTAATCTTGACTTACTTATACCTAGATCGATAAATACAAAAATGTTAGGTAACTCAGTGGTATGGGGTGAGCGGAATGAAACACAGACAAGTATGTACAGTGACATTTGTAACAGTAAATTGCGCGAGATTAATTTCCCTCCTGAGTTTATAGAGTGCGCTCACAGCTCCTGCAGTATATATGAACACAGACTTACAATTGATAATATGTATGACAGAATTGTGAACATCTTGTGTGAAGCCGCTGTAATATCGAGCGAAAGTAATAAAAGGTTAGGAAGAAAGGGGAAGATTATTGGGTGGAATAAGCATGTCCGCGCCTCACACAGGGAGGCGAGGCTACAATTCAAGAACTGGGTTTTCCATAATAGACCACGGTCAGGCTTAGTATATGATCTAATGTGCGAGTCACGAAGAATTTTTAAAAGTCGACTTCGATGGTGTCAAGACAACCAGGAGCAAGTTAAGATGGACATTATAGCCAAACAGAGGGTCTCCAAAAATTTTAGGGCTTTTTGGAAATCTACGGGAAAACTTGATGTGAAGCCTGGCCTTCCAACAAATGTTGGTGGCACGAGCGACCCAGTGGAGATTGCAAATCTATTCATGGACCACTTTAAAGTGCAATCTCCACTTGGCCCCTCAGTAGGAGTGCGAGATGCTGAGCCCAGCTGTCAAGGAGACGGGGAGTTTTTGCGATTCACATCCAAGCAAGTACGGCAGGTTATAAAGAAAATGTCTCGAGGCAAGTCACCCGGTCACGACGGGCTCAGCATCGAGCACCTGAAGTTTGCGGGGGTTCATTTGCCGAGGGTCTTGTCCATGTTCTTCTCACTATGTATGAGTCATGCATATTTACCTGCTGACCTAATGAAAACGGTTGTAATACCAATTGTAAAGAACAGGACTGGTGACATATCCAGCAAGATGAACTACCGCCCTATATCTCTGGCCACGACTATAGCCAAGGTGCTGGACAGTATGCTTGACTCGTGTTTACTGAAACACCTTACCCTACACGACGCTCAATTTGGGTTTCGACCCGGATTGTCCACAGAAAGCGCAATTTTGAGCCTCAAGCATACTGTTCAGTATTACACTGGCCGTAGAACACCAACATATGCATGTTTCCTGGACTTGTCTCGTGCTTTCGACCTAGTCTCGTATGACGTGTTATGGCGTAAGCTAGAGAGGACTGGTATACCGGCGGACGTCCTCAAAATATTTCAGTTCTGGTATGCCAATCAAACGAACGTTGTGAGGTGGTCCAGTAGCTACTCTGGTGCATATAGGTTGGAGTGCGGGGTGAGGCAGGGGGGGTTAACGTCTCCGAAGCTATTCAACCTATATGTGCACGATCTCATAGTTGAGCTCAGCAGCATGCGTGTCGGATGTAGTATTGATGGTGTTAAAATTAACAACATCAGTTACGCTGACGACATGGTGCTGCTGGGGCCAACTGTGGGAGGAGTGAGAGACATGCTTAGGGTATGTGAGGCATACGCTGCGAGTCACGGACTCGTGTACAATGTTAAAAAATGTGAATACATGGTCTTTGGGGTCGTTGGTAAGAAACGTGAGATTACAACAGGGTTTACTCTGAATGGGTTGGATATTAAGAAGGTCACCCAATTTAAATATCTGGGTCACTTTCTCACTGACGACCTCAAGGACAATGTAGACATTGAGAGGGAACGTAGGGGTCTGGCGGTCAGAGGCAATATGTTGGCCCGCAGGTTTGCCCGCTGTACGGACCAGGTCAAGATTACTTTGTTTAAGGCATTTTGTCAGGGGCTGTACACGGCAAATTTGTGGGTTGCATATGCCAAAAGGTCGCTGGATGCACTACGCGTCCAGTATAATAATATTTTCAGGATGCTCTTGAGACTGCCTCGATGCTGTAGTGCGTCTGAGATGTTCGCTAAAGCCCACACGGATGGCTTTCATGCCATGCTCCGTAAAAAAACTACGTCTCTTATTGGCAAAGTGAGAGGAAGTAGCAATAGCATCCTGAAAACTATCGCCGACAATTATACTTCCCCTATGTGGAAAGCTTTTGTGCAGAGGGTGATTCACCAAGTGTACATACCACGCTAAATTTGATCTGTCCAATCCACTATATCATTCTATATCATTTTTTTTTGTTCTATATCATTTTGAAATTTATTGACTTTTAATTCACCAATATTTATTTTTATTTAAATTGTTATGACATTATTATTTATTTGATTTAATTTCTAATATTTTATTATTTGTATTATTTATTAAATTGTTTTAGAATTTTAATGTAAATTATTCTAGTAGCTGTTATTGACATGTTCATTATTAATTTTTATTATTATTATAATGTCTGTATACTCTTGGCACCCTATTTAAAACTTTTAAATTTATAACAATATTAAAATGTAAACTAACACTAGATATATAAGAAACATGTAACTAACAAATTATGGTCTGAATTGGCTGAATAAACAATTTCATTATTATAAATATTCTTATTAATAAATGTGCCAGGAGCTTGCTACCAGCAACAACAAATAAATTATAAGTAAGTAGTATTGTAAGTAAGAATACCAGTGTAAACTTTTAGGCAAATAAACAAATTAAATTTTTTTAATAATCCTGATAATGAAGTAACTAGCAGTGCCCAGCGGTTTTACCCGCTTTTCTATAGCCTTTGTGTTATTCTAGGGTCTAAACCATCTGTATACCAAATTTCAGCTCAATCTGTCCATCCGTGCTCCAAGAAAATTTGAAGGTACTTCAAACACAGGTCAGAGCCAGGGTGAGGCAAGCACCCCACTCTACCCCACCGCGGCTACACACATGCTGTGAACTATGAGCTGAGAACAACTCTTTGTTACAATATATATATTGGATAAACCTAAGCTAAACCACCAGTGACCGGCCACTCCTAAGATTAGTCGGCTAACCCCAGCTGTGGGTGAATTACTAGCAGGTACTTGACTGGATGGTGAAACCAAGGTCAGATAGACCGGATATTAACCAAATACAATAATAATTACATTAGAACACGATGATGTCAGCAGTAGTAACAAAACTGTGTCGCAGACATCAACACCCTCCCTCGGTTCTCTTATAAATTACAAAATAGGTACATATATTCCAAATTATTTAAGCTAATTATTATTATATAATTAATATATTTTGCTAAGTGCAATATCTAATTTTAATTAATTAGTTACAAAATATTGGTAAATGAATTATTTGTAATCAAAATAAACTCTGCAAAATGATGGTGTGTGGTGAATGTGTTGGTTGAGTGTGAAGTGTAGTGTAGTGATATACAACATCGGTAGGTATCTCATCTCAAGTTCCCCGGAGCAAAGTTCAAAGTTCTTTATTTGCGAAAGTAGGTACAAAAAGATCACAAAGAATAAATTATAACTCCGCTACATTCAGCTTTCCAGCATGCAAAGTGTAATAATAATAATATAGAATAATTCAATAAAATGTCAATAATAAATTCAAATAAATTAAAAGAATGTCAACAATATAAGGAAATTATAATTAATGTCATAAGTTTGATATTATTATTACATTAGCAGATCACAACCTGCTGAGTCTGTCTCTAATCACACTACATATTATTGAGGCGAAAGTTTGTGTGTTTGTTACTTCTTTATATATAAACAGGAAGACCTATTGAGCTGAAATTTGGTACAGAGATAGATATTTGGTAGCTTAGACCCTGGAATAACACATATTATACAACAGCACAGCGGGTAAAACCGATGAGCGCAGCTAGTCTCTAATATGATACGAAACATTTTTCAGGTTATTATAGGTAGGTAATAATTTCATTAAGCATTGTTGGTTAAACAATAGCTATTTGCGAGTGAGCCAAGAGCCCCTCCGGGCGTACAATATAATACGGAGACTCAAGCAGATATTAGGCATCGTTTGTATATCTGGCGGTAATATTGTAAGTCCACGATCTAGTGTTTATTGATCCGATACGAAGATTTGACAGCTTGCAGACACATTATATTGAATTGTTAACATAGTAACAAAATTGTCAACACTTACCAATAAATTATAACGGAATACACAATATATTTACAAGAGTTTATTACCAAATTTTACTGCGGGTTTATTTATTATTTTCCTCTTTTTTTTAGGTGAATAATATGTGCGCGTTGCAATAATAGACCACAGATGAGAGCATAGATAAGGTAGAGACGACAGATGAGAGTGCAATATATTTTTATAGACTATAAACAAGTTCCACAGATCAAACATAAATTCAATCAAATCCACAGATTAGAATAAATCTGTAGCGATATTCAAACATGTACATGTCACGTCTCGTCATTGCTGTCAAATTTAAACCTACTTCACAGAATAAAGACAACCCACATATACAGCGGGTTATTCCGGATCAAAATCGCTTCTCGTTTTAGTAACGTCCACTGACAAATTTTACAAAATTTTGAAAAAATCTTGGAAATTCTTATGGCTTGTCCAGACATAACAGCGAATGACTCGCCGAGACATTCGCCCGAGCGTTCGCCCCAGTGCACAGATTATATATATGCACTTGGGGACAGATTATATAAATCAAAAAATAAAGAAAATTTAACTAGTTTCAAGTAATTATTCACACAAAATGGCTTCAAATTATCCATGATTGATTAATATTCAAAATATAATTAAAGTCGTCAGCTATGGAGCCCAAAATGTATAAAAGAAATTTACCGGCAAAAAAACCGTAAATGGTTCATTCTCATGGAATCGATTCTCATCGTCACCTTCATGGTAATTCTTATTTATAGCTTATTTGTAATGTTTATGTATAATATTGCATAGAACTGGATAACACGAGTAAACTTTTATATAAATGATTTAAAACGTACGTTTCATTCCGAAGAAAAACCGTATTGAAATTTTCGACGCCACGAAAGTGATTCAGTCAGTATTTTTTCACAACTTTTTCAAGTAAAACCCTTTTAAAAGACTAAATCTATCAAAAATGTACAATAAAACGTCATTCTACGCAACAACAAACCCCACTACAGAAGAAAAATGCGTAATTTGAGACTTAACTTTACCTTTCACTTTACTTTTTTATTAGTCAGAAATTTGATATGTATGTATTAAAACCCTAACATAACAGTTAAAGTACTTTTTAGTTGGTAAAAAGGCCCTTTCTAAACAAAACAATACAAAAAAATCACTTTCGTGGCTTAAAAATTACCTTCATGGTAAAAAACGCTATGAAGGTGATGCCACGCTGGTGACGAAAATATCCCTTTTTGGTGAAATTCTGGAAAGTTTAGGTAATATGTATTAAATACTACATCTTTAACTGGCACATTTTGGCGTTTCGAAAAGCTATCTTTGATTTAAATAACTAAAATACAATGCACCCATGAATAAATTGAAACTTCACAATTATATTTTTCCCACGGCTCGATAAGTCCTAGACTCTACTTCTACGATTGCAGAACATGGCCATCATTGAAATGAATCGAACTCTGTATTGGATTGTTGATGTTGTGTTTAACAGCAGCCGTTAAACTACGCAAATTTAAAGCACCCAAAATCGTGTGACCACCACATTATGTCATTTTAAATTCAAAATAACAATAAAAGGCTTCTTTTAGACTGTATACCGTAAAGTGTATTTTTTTGCGAAAATTTTGGTAAATGTTATATACAGATACACCGAAATTTGTTAAAAGTAGTGCCCAAATGTTTCACTGCAACGGAAAGTGTGACACCATGAGAATACGAAAAATGGTCCCGTTTTTGACCTTTCATGTTAAATTTTATTATTATTTTTTGCGTCTATTATGACAATCTTAATTTATTTTGAAGCTTAATATATGTTTTATCCACCTATCCAAAATTCATGTCTCTTTCTTTAACCGTTTAGGAAATATAACCGTGTGACCATCAAATTTGAGCTAAAATGAGAATGAGTCAAATATCCGAAGACATTCGTCTATAGACAAAAATTGCTCGGCAATAGACAAAACACACACTCGGCGAATCATTCGCCGGTAAATGTGGAGGAGGCTTTACGATACCGGAACAAAATTAAATGCAACTTTAATTTTTTTTATATTTAGTAATTTTTAGCTTGCCTCTATGTGGCGTTTTTGAAAATAAAAATGTGTTTTATATGTTGTTTTTTTGCTCACGTTTTGCTGCGCCGTCGTCTTTTTTTTAGTGCAGAATTTAAGCCCAAGGCCCAGTAGAGGTCTTAGTGATGAGTAATAGTGATCTGTGAATTTAGCGGAGCCTTAATACGAAAATATCATATTCCTATAATAAAACTCACAGTTTTTAATTAGGTACATAAACTGTTTAAAACAAAAAAGTGTAGGTACGGCTAAAACACAAAAGTGTTATTTCAAATTGACACCTTTGTGGATTGGAACATTTTCGTTTAACTACGTCCATTTATAATATCTAATAATGTTTGTTTCGGTACCTAGATTCCTATTCACTATTCGCCCTCGGGTGGTATTGTGGGGTGGGAATAAATTCCAAGTTTTGGTGAGGTGATGAGGGGTAAGGCAACCTACACAGCAGTTAAAGCGATTAAAAGTGAGAATAACCTCCGGTCGCCATTCAGTAGTGATTGCCACCTGGGGCAAATCGATGTGGGGGCGACTGGGAATATACCATTTAAACATTACACTCATTACTCACCATTACATTACGGTGAACAAGTGGACCGCACCGGCCACCATGGGCTCTCCTGCGCGAGGAACGCCGGCCGCATACCGCGTCACGCCGGTCTGAATGACATCATACGTCGGGCCCTCGTAAGTGCCGGCGTCCCGTCAACCTTGGAGCCTAACGGTTTGTTGCGGGACGACGGCAAGAGGCCCGACGGCATGACTCTCATTCCCTGGAAGCTGGGAAGGCCCTTGGTTTGGGACGCTACGTGTGTCGATACTTTGGCCCCTTCCCATCTTCCAGGGACAATGTCACAGGCCGGTGCTGCAGCCGACAAGGCTGAAAACCTCAAACGGCGTAAGTATGTGAACCTAGATAGGGCTTACATATTTTTGCCGTTTGGGGTTGAAACCTTGGGTCCATGGGGGCCGGCTGCTTGGGAGCTGTACAAAGACCTCGCTAAACGTTTGGTGGAGGCTTCAGGTGACAAGAATGCTGGCTTATATTTTGCTCAAAAAATAAGTTTATGTATTCAGCGGGGCAATGCCGCCAGCATTCTTGCCACCTTTCCCTCCTCCACCTGTTTATTAGATTAAGTTTTGTAGTTAAGTATTAGTTTTTAAGTATTTAGTTTTTAAGTTTTTACCTTTTAAGATTTTTATGTTGTCCGAAATAAATGAATTCTGCCAATATTAGGTATAAGCCATTACTAGTATGGTGGACCTAGCAGAGGTTTTTATTAAAAGATTTTATTTGTAAACACGACTTGTTTATTCGATGGTAGCTTATAGACTACTGTACATGGAGTGTCATGAATATGCTATGGTATAGTAAGGTAGGTACGTATATGAGATGTAGGTACTACATCTGCCTACCCCTTAAAAATAAAATTTAAAGATAACAATTCAAAAAATAAAGAAGTAATTAAAGAATAAAATACAAAAAAAAGGTAGCACTCCGGGAGTGCCGGCAGAAGTGAAAACTTCAATATTAACGTTGTGTTTAATTATAAGTATAAAAGTACTATCATTTATGAGGTAGAATACAATGTTTATTTATTGCGCTATCGTACACACATATGACAATTTATATGTTGTTATTTATAATATTATATCGTTATTTATATATTACATTAAATTTTATCTCTCAGAAAAATCAACTTCCATCCATAATTTCGACGACTTTTACACCATCAACAGAGCAGCACACTCAGGCACGGTAGAAAGAGTGGGAGATACTAGTTCCTCTCCCTTCCCCTCGATCTTACGCTTTTTCGATCAGCATCACGTGACCCTGACGCGAGTTTTAAAGTTTTTACCCATACAAAAAAGTGCTCAGCGCCGCTAAAGAAGTTTTCACTTCAAAAAAAATAATGCAAGAGTAAATATGTTAAAATGTAAAAAGCAAATATGTTAAAAAAATTATAAAGTTTGTGTTATTTTAGTTACAATTATGTTACAAAATAGTAAAACATTACTGAAAATATAAATAGGCACATGAAACATGAATAAATGTATATAAGTGTAAAATTTAATATAAAATGAGATACTTTAAAAACTTGTATACAAACAAAAGTACTAGTGGTAAGTACTAAGCAAGTTGATAATGAAAGAATTTGTCCTTGACCTTGTGTGTGCCGCGTCTATTTTTAGATACGAACCGCTCTTAAACCTTACGATATGATTTTGCGCGGGCGCGTACGTTTTGTTAGACGCGACGGCACCTTGATTGACAATAGCACTTTTGAACTTCACTCAAACTGTTAGCACTGACTGTTTATTGATTGATGGATAAATGCTGGTCGCTTGGCGCGGTGGTGCTCGTAGTACTTCCGGTGAGTTAGCTCGTGCTGCGACCGCGAGTCTCTCGATGCGATGATCGACTACGGCTTTGATTCTCCTTTTGCAGTAGCGCCATCCCAAGTAGGCGACGCCGAGGGAGATTGTGGCAGCCACCACCACGACGGCAACAAGCGACATGGTGTGGCTGTTGTTGGTGTCCTCCAGCTTTGCGTGGTTGGGCGCTCCGCCAGCGGCGTTCTGCGCCACAATGTTTGTCTTGCCAGGTTGCTGACCCATGATGAAGATCGATGATTGAGACAAGATGATGCTGGTTTTAGATGATGAACTCGTCAGCGTATAGCTTGTGGCGAGAACCTCGTAGGCTCCCGAGTGGTGTTGCCAAAGTGACTGTCGAGTGAGGACTGTGTAGCAAGTATTGCTAAATAATGAATGGTAGTATGGGAAGAAATCATATTACGACTTCTCGCGAAGTGTTATAGGTATAGGATGAAGAACATCACATGTCGAATTTAACCGTCTTCTTAACGACCCGGCCGGATCGGGTTGTTGTGGGATTGTTCTCGGCGGACGAGCTGGGAATGTTTTCCTGTGAAGCTGTAACATGATCTTCATTAGAGATATAAGCAGGTTTGAGCCTATCCAGCGTTATAGCGACATCCCGAGAACCCATTTGAATACGATAGTACTTAGGTGACTTAGAAATGATTTTGTAGGGGCCCTCGTAAGGTAGAGTTAACGATCTTTTGTTTTCTCGCCTGACGAAAACGTAGTCTCCATTTATAAGATCTTCGTGTATGAAAATCTTGCGATGATCCTTTTGTTGCCGAGAAACTGGCTGTAGAGAGGCCAAAGTTTCCGTTAGCTTGATGGTATACTCTGCATCGTTTGTTGAAGTACTTTTTGTATGCGCAAAAAAATCTCCGGGAAGTCGGATAGATTTTCCGAACGTAAGATGTGCTGGGCTAAAACCGCTGTCTTTTTTGATACACGATCTTAACCCCAATAGCACAAGAGGTAATTCACGCACCCATTGTGTATTATCCTTGCAACGTGCGATGATTGCTGCTTTAAGAGTGCGATGAAAGCGTTCAATTTGGCCGTTTGCCTTAGGGTTATAAGCTGTGGTGTGTATTTTCTCTATACCTTTGTATTTGTAATTTGATGAAATAGCTGTGACTCGAACTGTCGACCTTGGTCTGTAGTGATTTTTTCCGGGCAGCCATATCTTGAAACCCAATACTCTATAAATTTTGATGCGACCGTTTCTGCTGTAATGTCTTTTGTGGGTATGACCTCTGGCCATTTTGATACCTTGTCTATGATGGTTATACAGTATGTGAAGTCTTCCGATGGAGGTAATGGTCCTACGATATCTATGTGTACGTGTTCGAATCTATTAGAATGCTCAAATTTACCAAGTGGAGTGCAGGTGTGTCTCTGCACTTTTGATTTCTGGCACGGTATGCAGCTTTTCACGTATTTAGCTACATCCGCATTCATACCGGGCCAAAAGTATCGTTGTGTAATAAGACGCCGCGTAGCTGCGGTGCCTGGGTGGCTAAGTACGTGTGTACTAGATAACGCTTTTTCTCGGAACTCGGCCGGTAGGTAGAGTCGAGCATGTGAAGTTGATGTTTCGAAGACAAGTTGATTGTTGCAAAATGGAACTTGTAACGAACTAAACTTCAAATTAGGTTTGTCTCTGAGATTTGAAAGTTCTTTATCTTCGTTTTGGCTTTTATAGAGTCGCTCGTAATTGAAGATAGTAGGCATTTGAATTTCTTCGACTAGTCTAGAGAGTGCATCGGCTGCACTGTTGTCTTCACCTTTAATGTATTCGATATTGGTCACGAATTGAGAAATGAAATCTAGTTGGCGTAAACGTCTTGGAGTGTCAGATTTCGATTCCTTTTTGGTTAGCGCGTATGTTAGTGGTTTGTGATCCGTGAGAACTGTTACTTCCCGGCCTTCGACTGTATAGCGGAAGTGTTTAATAGCCATGTAGATTGCTAAAAGCTCTCTGTCATACGTACTATATTTTGATTGCGCGCTGCTTAGTTTTTTAGAGTAGAATCCGATAGGTTCAAAAACTATGTCGCGTTTGTTGTGAGTATGCGGATATGAGTCTTTCTTTGAGAGCTACGTATTTATCTTTATCGGGTGGGTTATCGAGAATGTCGCTTACCTGGCTCAATTCATCTCTACTTAATCTCGCGATGAGCAGCTGGTACTTGTAAAGATCGCTAGGCCGTTGAGGGTCGACGATGGCTTCAAAGTGGTGAAACCACAGGCGTGGTTTGGTTGACCAAAAATCAGCGATTCTGGATTTGACGGTGATGACGCCAACAGGTTTCTCGTCGAGTGCAACAGGCGAAGGGGCGCCGGGCGGTGATGCATTGGATGGGCCGGCACCATCGGCCTGTGGGCCGGTGGCAGCGTTAGGCTGCACAGGCGGATATAAACCCATTTGCGGCACTTGCACAATATGGTCTGGCATTTTTCATAAAAAAAATGTCACTTCACTATAAAACAGTCCACTTTACACACGAGTTTATTATTAGTATTGATACTATTTAATTGTTTGCGATAACCTCTCTAAATTTACCCGATTATTTTGATTTTAACTTGCGTCGGGGTCACCAATATGGTGGACCTAACAGAGGTTTTTATTAACCCTTTAACCGCCAGACTTAAAATCACTTGTCGTGCCCCTAGCGCCAGGCAAGTTTTATGAATTATAAATACCTACAATAAAAGTAATGTCTAATATTTATTCTATTTGGGAGAGAAGCATAAAACCAACTGTAAATCATAACTTTATTCACTATTTATCTAATTACGAGTATAGTTTTATAAAATACAGTGTTATGACTTAAAAAATGTAGATTTAAAGTGCAGTCGGAAAAATACGACTTGTCGGAAATATACGACTCTGGCGGTTACGTAACAGAACAGGCTTGTCGGATATATCCGACGGTGGCGGTTAAAGGGTTAAAAGATTTTATTTGTAAACACGACTTGCTTATTCGATGGTAGCTTATAGACTACTGTACATGGAGTGTCATGAATATGCTATGGTATAATAAGGTAGGTACGTATATGAGATGTAGGTACTACACTAGTATTCTTTTATCTGTGCCATTAATAAAACATCTCTCGTTTGGAATCCTACGAAAGTTTCTAAATTTTCTAGGAAATTTTTACAAGTTACGAATCTTGTTATTTTCCAAATATACCAAATTTCAGATCAATCGGTTGACAGGAAGAGGGTGAAATTTCAGCTTAATTTGACCCAAGAGAAAAGAATAAAACAGAGTAAGCCAAATTAAACCGTTTAATAACACAAAGTATTTTTTTTACAATGTAGTGTAGTGTTAAGGTCAACTTAATTCAGAGTGATAGAGTTTAAATTACATATTTATTTACTTGATAATAATTAAAATCCATATGCAAATTATTAATAAATTTTAAGAGAATTGCATTTTTTCTATAATATAATCATTTACATATCATATTGCTTACTGGCTACTATTTCATCAGTACCAGAGCATGATGCCTCAACATAGGGCAGTCCCATTTACCTGTACCTACATAACAATGAGCAAATGCATCAGTGCGAGCTTCCATAAAGAATAAAGAAGAATAAAAAAGAATAGAGAATTAAAAAAAAAACTTGAGAGGTGTCAAGGGACACCCGGATGAAACGAAGTTCCCACGATTTATTATTTACAAAAAACCTGTATACACTATACACTCAACAAAAATAATCGTCGCGACACCACACTGTTCAATGCGAAATAGAAATGAAAATATCTGGCTTGCTTTCTATAAGAGAGGGAGAGAGAGAGACAGACAGGGAAACATGCGCACGCCGCACAGCTAGCTTACTATAGCAACAAGTGAATTAAATTAAAAATTAAAAAAAACCCCAACGCAGCGCTTTCAAAATACGTAATTAGCGGTTTTTTGGTGGCGGCCATCTTGAATATTAAATCTATCATAGTGCGTTGTATTCTACTAGTTAAGCCCCCCCCACCCCCCTCCCCCTCAAATCCCCCCATCATCCCTCCTATTCCCCCCTTCATCCCCCTGCCCTCTTTCCCCCTCACCCTTCCGCTCTTCCCCCTTCCCCTCCACACACACACACACACACAGACAGACAGACACGTCAATAAGTCTCTAAGACCGCTCTTGCGGCTGTAACGTTTAACTCTTTCAGGCCGCTATAGCGGTCGGGACGTTTGAGTGGCTAGAAAAATGTGTTGACAACTTTTGGTACGAATAGAAGAGAAGGAATACTGCTCGGCAGCATTCTTAGACATCCAGCAGGCTTTTGACAAAGTCTGGCACAAGGGCCTGCTTAGTAAAATAAAAGAATGTCTTCCTCACAGCTACTTCCTCCTAATGGAATCGCACCTAACATACCGCATTTTCCAAGTGCGTGTGGATGAAGAAATCTCGGATTTCTACAACATAATGGCAGGCGTTCCACAGGGATCCGTCCTGGGGCCTCTTTTGTACACGCTGTATACATTCGACTTGCCCGAAACGACTGGTGTGGTTACAGCGACCTTTGCCGATGATACTGCAGTTCTGACCAGTAACACTGATCCCGCAGCTGCATCATGTTCTCTGCAGACTAGCCTTAACAACATTGATGTCTGGTTGAGGAAGTGGCGTATACGAGCTAGTGCAGCAAAGTCGGTCCACATTACTTTTGCCTTGCGGAGAGGAGATTGTCCCCCAGTAACATTGGGAGGTAATACCTTACCCCACAGTGACTCTGTCAAATATCTCGGCATCCATCTAGACAGAAGATTGTCTTGGAAAATACACATCAAAGCCAAAAGAGATGAGCTGTGTATCCGATACAGAAACCTATACTGGCTCGTCCCGTAAGAGTGTACTGTCCACAGACAACAAACTACTTATCTACAACACAATACTTAAGCCAGTATGGACTTACGGACTTCAACTGTGGGGAAGCGCCTGCAACAGTTCCATCAACATTATACAACGTCTTCAAAACGGCATACTAAGGAACATCTCTAATGTACCGTGGTTCATTACAAACGCGGAAATCCACAAGGAACTGAATGTCTGCCCTGTGAGAACAGAGATCACCCTCCTGTCGAAGAGGTACAAGGGTCGACTTGAGCGGCACCCAAACGAGATGGCGGCGCAGTTATTTATTTAATTTATTTATTTAATGAAAAATTAAAGTAGGGTATACACATTTTTGGAGTCCACTAGCCCCCACACGAGGATACCCTGTGTCGTGGGGGCTAGTCTCTTCCCCTTAATATATACATTCATTCATGTTTATAAGTAGGTTTCTAAACATTGTTCTTACACTACATAAAGCATTAAATGAACATCCAAATGTTGTTATTTTAACATTAAGTGGATAGTTAATAAAATAAACTTTCCTAAATACTAGAAGACATATGAAATATTAATTACCTACTCAGTTATGCTGTAAAAAGACAAAATACTAAGAATATGTCCGCAAAGGGCAAGCTGCCATACCTTGAAATGTACCCTAACATCTGTACCTAACTTTAAGCAGTTATTGACAATAAAAATATATTCTATTCTATATTAAATAATATAAAAGATAACCTAAGAACTTTAAGAAGTACCTAATGGATAAATTGTAATCTATAAATACTCGTACAAATATTTGTATACTTATTACAGGTAGGTAAGCATGCATTAAGTAAACCAATGTTTTACATCAAAGTTTGTACAGAAGATTACAAACAATGTGTACTATAAGTTAAACGAGGCCAGCTACACAAAGCGCCTGAGGCGCTGTGACATACAGAAGCTAGTAGCGACAGCATCCGCTAAAAGTCCAATGACTGATTGCAGATAAGACAGAAGAAAAAACACGTCGAGAATTAAGGGTTTTCTGCGTATATGCTGGCCACAAGCTGCTGGTATAGAAAGATTGACAAAATGATTTCCGGTGTAATAGATCGAATTGGTGTATTGGTGTTGTCCTTTATTGGTTCCGTGCATCGGCATTTCTTTTATCATTGAATGATAGCGTCTTGGCGTTATATTTGCACAATCCAAATCGTAGATTGAAATGATTTTTATGATTGCTTTAATTTGTTTTTGTTCATAGAACAGTGATATTTCATGTGTTTATTTAAGTCACTTGGTAAAGATATAACCTTATTACAAAGCTCACATGATACTGGTTTTGATTTGTTTTTGTTCATAGAACAGTGATATTTAATGTGATTGTTTAGGGCTGAGTGTGAAGATATAACTTTATTACAAAGCTCACATGATACTGGTTTTGATTTGTTTTTGTTCATAGAACAGTAATATTTCATGTGTTTATTTAAGTCACTTGGTAAAGGTATAACCTTATTACAAAGCTCACATGATACTGGTTTTGATTTGTTTTTGTTCATAGAACAGCAATATTTCATGTGTTTATTTAGGTTATATTGTGAACATATAACCTTATTACAAAGCTCACATGATACTGGTTTTGATTTGTTTTTGTTCATAGAACAATAATGTTTCATGTGTTTATTTAAATCACTTGGTAAAGGTATAACCTTATTACAAAGCTCACATGATACTGGTTCTGAATTGTTTTTGTTCATAGAACAGTGATATTTCATGTGTCTATTTAGGCTACGTTGTGAAGATACAACCTTATTACAAAGCTCACATGATACTGGTTCTGAATTGTTTTTGTTCATAGAACAGTGATATTTCATGTGTTCATTTAAATTACTAAGTGAAGATATAACATTATTACAAAGCTCACATGATACTGGTTCTGATTTGTTTTTGTTCATAGAACAGTGATATTTAATGTGATTGTTTAGGACTGTGTGTGAAGATATAACTTTATTACAAAACTCACATGATACTGGTTTTGATTTGTTTTTGTTCATAGAACAGTGATATTTCATGTGTTTAATTAAGTAACTTGGTGAAGATATAACATTATTACAAAGCTCACATGATAATGGTTTTGATTTGTTTTTGTTCATAGAACAGTGATAATTAATGTGTGTGTTTAGGGCTGTGTGTGAAGATATAACTTTATTACAAAACTCACATGATACTGGTTTTGATTTGTTTTTGTTCATAGAACAGTGATAATTAATGTGTCTGTTTAGGGCTGTGTGTGAAGATATAACTTTATTACAAAACTCACATGATACTGGTTTTGATTTGTTTTTGTTCATAGAACAGTAATATTTCATGTGTTTAAATAAGTAACATGG
Organism: Hemithea aestivaria; assembly: GCA_947507615.1. Lineage (NCBI taxonomy): Eukaryota > Metazoa > Arthropoda > Insecta > Lepidoptera > Geometridae > Hemithea > Hemithea aestivaria. Next base: position 8,238,818 of record OX382350.1, on the reverse strand, counting down.
TGAAGATATAACTTTATTACAAAGCTCGCATGATACTGGTTTTGATTTTTCTTTGTTCTTACAGTGATATATCATGTGTCTGTTTAGGTTATATTGTGAAGATATAACCTTTTTACAAAGCTTACAAGATAATATTTTAATAGAATCAGTGTCATGTCTCTTGATATGTTTTCGTAAAGTATACTTGTGGACGAAATCTCTCTTACATATATCACATGTGTTCCGTTTATTATTTATAGCCTTTGCAATAACATCTTGTTTGAGCCTTTCAAGCCTTACAGTACAATGATAATAGTTGTCATCACAATCTGCCGCCTCTGTTGAAACAGAATCAGTATTCGTACAAGTTTGTTGTATTACCTCTGGTCCAATAACTATTTCATCCTTTATGATATGGTCTTTATATAATTCCTCATATTCTGTTTTGAGTATTATATCTTCACGTGTATTTACTAGTTCAGAATCAGATTCAACTCTATCTTGCATACATATATCATGCTCTTGCTTTATTTCTATATCATCAAAGTCCTTTTTGTTTGTTGTCGTTTGTTTGTCTTCCATATTAATAGAACACGAGTATTTGGTTGCCTGCAACAAATGGTTTTCATTTTATCCATGTTTCTATACACAATTTAATAAAAGTTCGGCTCCTTAGCCGAATGTGCGACCCCAAGTGGTAGAAAGCATCAAACTTGGCATGCATATAGCTTTACCGTTCATAAGAAGAAATTTTAGTAGAAACAACCCCCCCACGATAATGTTTCCACCTCTCCCCCCCACTTTTATGTCCCTATTTTTAGTTTTTTGAATTTTTCTTAAAAACTATGAGAGCTAGAATAAAAATGTCAAGAAAAGTTTATTTTCCGTAAAATTCTCTACAATATTGGCCTTTATAGTATATTGCCAGGATTTATAGTTTCAAAAATATGATTTATTTCTTTTTTGAATATTTTCCAAAATTCCATATAAGACGTTCTCTGGGCGCAAAACATGTCGTTTTCATGCAGAGGTTTGAAACTTGCCACAATTATGCCTTATCTCCAAATAAGCAGATTAAGATTGGAAACCCCCCTATCACCCCCTCTGTCAGCAAGGAAGGGGGGCAAAAGGGGCCGCGCCACCTTTCTCCATTTAATTAACTCTGGGAGACGATGTAGAGCCACGAGAAAAATTTCGGTGTCAATTTCGGATAAACTGATGATGTAGATTTCATTTCTAATATAAAACAACGGTATTGGTGGCGTTGTGTTTAGCGATAAAGCTAGAAATGGAAAAAAATAAAGATTTTTTGATGTTTCAAGTCATTGTATATTTTACACTTAGTATTTTTTCAAATAAAAAAATATCCTAATATAGCCTATATTATGTAGATTAAATAACATATAACTTTTAATTATTTTTTTTAATATTTTAAGCCATAAAAAAATATTTTAGCAAAGGGGGCCACAAATTTTTTGTTAGAAAAATTATAGTTTTCTTTATTTTTCTCAAAAACTAATTGCCCAAATAAAAGTATCTGTAATATTTGGATTGCCTATTAAATTTTGTACAATAATGTCCTTGGAGGTATGATGCTAGCTGATAAATCGATAGCTAACATTAATGCCAACAATAATAATATGTTTCTACTAAAATTTCTTCTAATGAACGGTAAAGCTATACGCATGCCAAGTTTCATGCTTTCTGCCGCTCCGGGTCATACCTCCATACAAAATTGAGCTAAGGAGCCGCACTATAAGGAAAGTATTTCTGCTTGATCTATGCATGCACGGATCAATCTCCTTCATTAATTGAGTTGTAATGTGGCTCAGAGAGATGTGACACACATCTGATATGTAGCAATATAACATAATTCTCTTATATACAAAAAGGTGATCACAATGAAATTACAAATTACAGACCAATAAGCTTATTATCTTCCATATATAAATTATATTCCAGCATAATAAATCAAACAATAAGTGATAAAATAGAAGCTAAACAACCCCGGAACAAGCAGGCTTTAGGAAAATTTTCTCAACAGTCAATCATTTCCACACATTGGAATTAATAATTTAAAAAATTAACAAAGACAAAAAACACTCTACATAGCCTTTATAGACTACCAGAATAGAGGAAGATATCAAACTGATGGGAGGTCGATACTGTGAACACCTTAAATCACATTACAATCCCCTTGCCAGGCACTTATAGAGAACCCACAGCCAACAAAACGGTTGAAGAGAAGATACAACCTTATTACAAAGCTCACATGATGCTGGTTTCGATTTGTTTTTGTTGATAGAACAGTGATATTTCATGTTTTGGTTTAATTTCTTTTGAGATATAACCTTATTACAAAGCTGACATGGTTTTGGTTTTTTGTACATAGGACAGTACCTATCAATGTGATTTTTTAATCTTGCTTGTGTTGAAAATACCTTTTTACAAAGCTTACAAGATAATATTTTAATAGAATCAGTGTCATGTCTCTTGATATGTTTTCGTAAAGTATACTTGTGAACGAAATCTCTCTTACATATATCACATGTGTACCGTTTATTATTTATAGCCTTTGCAATAACATCTTGTTTGAGCCTTTCAAGCCTTACAGTACAATGATAATAGTTGTCATCACAATCTGCCGCATCTGTTGAAACAGAATCAGTGTTCGTACAAGTTTGTTGTATTACCTCTGGTCCAATAACTATTTCATCCTTTATGATATGGTCTTTATATAATTCCTCATATTCTGTTTTGAGTATTATATCTTCACGTGTATTTACTAGTTCAGAGTCAGATTCAACTCTATCTTGCATACATATATCATGCTCTTGCTTTATTTCTATATCATCAAAGTCCTTTTCATTTGTTGTAATTTGTTTGTCTTCCATATTGTTGATCTCTTGATATACACAAATGTTGGTGTCCTGCAACAAATAATATCAATGTTATGATTATATTATAGCGCTACAAAGATAAAACACATAATTTGAATGATAAAGGTAAATTGTGATTGATCTAACAATACAGCTAGCAATGCAGCTAGGTGGTGCCCCAACAGTGCCAGTTATTCTACCGCCTGAGCAGTGATGTGCAAACATTGCTGTGTATCAGTAGGAGGGCACTGTAGCTAGTGAAATTACTGGGCTGAAGTCTTAACATCTTATGACTCTCTAGTAAGAAGCGTTGGCACACTGCACCCAGAATTTTACATTTCTAAAATACTAGTTAGTAGCACTGTTCTAATTATAGGCAGCGTTATCTCTTACCATCAGGAAATCGTCTTGCTCATCTTCTTACTTCGTTGTAAAAAAAAAGCTTCAACTACTAAATTTATATTATGTAAATGATTTTTCGGGTTCTGTACCCAAATGGCAAAAAACGGAACCCTTATAGATTCGTCATGTCTGTCCGTCCGTCCGTCCGTACGTCACAGCCACTTTTCTCCGAAACTATAAGAACTACACTGTTGAAACTTGGTAAGAAGCTGTATTCAGTGAACCACATTAAGATTTTCACGCTTCCAAAGTGTAACCCTGTAACTTTTAAAATTAGGGAATGATAAATGTAGAAATAATATATTATGATGTACATTACCATGCAAACTTCCACCGAAAATTGGTTTGATATAATAATTAGAATAAAATAGAATTAGTTTTTTTTAAAACATTATACACTGCAAATCGCAATTTAAGTTACAACAAACTACAAGAACTTTTATATCATGTAACTTGCTGCTACGGAACCCTTCATCGGTGAATTCTACTTGCACTTGGCCGGTTTATTTATTATTTGTTTATACACGGTGACTGGTAAATCACTTAAAAGCTTCAAGGATATGATAAATTATATAATCACATTATGTTTACAATTAACAAACAAAGACAATACTAATACATTTAAGAGAAAATCTTATTTGAATTAATTCGCCATGTCCCAAACAAAATGGTAAAACTACTGGCGAACAGCTGACGCAGGTAGGTAAGTAAAGCTACATACAAAGTAGGTATCGACACCACCGACAAAGGACGCGATCTGTGACGCGACATAGCTACGCGATGCTACACACTCACGTGATGTTAAGCGATGATGCGGCCGCATGTGGTAGCAGACTAAACCTAGAAGGCGGGATAAATCCCTCCCTGGCTTCACTGAGCTTATTTTCCTTTGCTGGTTATCAATACAAGCCGCAATAGAAATGCCATGCGTGAATGAAATGGAGCGCGGTGCGTTGTGATTTTCTTTCGGCGGCCGGCAGCAAGGTGGCGCGTGCAGGTTGGATTGTACCTACGCACCTACGATTTGTGCAGATACCTACCGCATCGCAAAAGATTTTGAAATGTGAATAAATAATAATGATTTTGTAATATGAATTATGTTCTTATTTGATATTTTTTGTCAAAATTAGATAGGTAGGTACCTATTTTTACGAATCGTGGACTGGGTACTCTGTTTCAAGGTTCTAAGTTTTAAATGCACGTCAAATTAAAACCGCAATAGAAAGCCACGCTAGTCGTAGCTTTCTGTAGTTTTCTGTAGCTTCTGTACAAGATAGCCGGTCGGCTGGTAGATTTCGATAAAGTACCTACCTACGTAAGAGGGCTACAAACCTATTAGGTACCGACTATGACGGTGATTTTTGCGTATACCTATTTTATTAATACAAATTACACATACCTAATTTCCTTCTCCTGTGTATCCAATTAAAGTATCACCACACACTTATCAAAAACCTTCACAATTTACTATTAGTGAACACCAGACCACTTTTAACATCACACCACTAATAATCCTAGTTATTTGAGAACGTCACACGATACCTACAACATTAGTGATTGAAAACATATGTTGTGATATCTATGTGAGCGAAGCAACTGAGCGGGGTGGCGGCGCGCCGCGGGTGCGGAGTGGGGGGGGATAGGCACGCTTCACCTTTCGCTAACGTCCAGGCGCGTGAGAATCGGCCCGTTTAGATTACAAATACTTTATAGAACACATAGGATATTTTACCCAAAATTTAAGTACCTATTTTTATATTTTTTTTTAGAATGAGAATCGTTAACTGAGTTCCCTGTTTTAGGCTTCTAAGTGATTTACCAGTCACCGTGTATTTTACTTACTGAATTTAACACTATCATTACAGGTCTTACTAACTTAATGTGATAGTTGTTTTACAGTTACATCCTACTAATATTATGAATGCATAAGTTTATTAGAATGGATGTCTCATGTGTTTGTTACTCTTTCACGCAATATCTTCTGAATGGATTTAGATGAAACTGTAAAAATATCAGTTACACATCAGAATAACATATAAGCTATAAATTTATCAAGATTAATGTGCATTTAACCCAAAATATAATGATTAATGTCAAATGAATCAGAAAAAATCTGCCATATGCAAGTTATTGTGGTGTGCGCTGCTAAAACAGTTAGATAGAGCTATACTAATGACAACCTCTGTGACACGGTGGGCTAATACCCGCCTGCAACGCAGAAGGTTGCGGGTTGGATTCCCGCATGGGACTATGGGACAAATGTTTGTGTGATCCACAGATATTTGTTTCTAGTCTGGGTGGCTTTCTGTATCTATTATAAATATGTATTTATAAAAGACAAGTATAATATGTATTATATCTGTTATATACAAGACGATTAAATCCCAACATGATTGTACTGCTTTGCAGGAAGATCTCGATAGATTTACACAATATTGTTACCGCAATAAACTTCAACTAAGCATACCTAAATGTAACTTAATCACCTTTACTAAAAATATAAACACTATAGACTCTGCTTACTACCTCTGTAATATTGCCATTTCAAAAGTATATAACTTAAGAGACTTAGGGGTACAGTTAGACTCAAAATTAAACTTGAACTCTCATGTTGAATGTATAATTAAAAAAGTGTTTAAAATGTACGGTTTCATAATGAGATCATCAGTGGAATTTAAAAAACCCGCCACGTATATATACTTATATAAAACCTTAGTGAGGACACAGCTTGAATATGCTGTCCCGATCTGGAATCCCTATTACAGTAAATATGTAGAAACGATTGAAAAAGTCCAATGAAAATTTCTTCGTGCAACACATTATAGATGCTATAAAACACACCTGCATTATCCCCAATTGCTCAAAAAATATAATTTATTCACATTAGTGAATAGGCGTATTTATTTAGAAGCTATAAACCTTTATAAAATTGTAAATAACTATTTCGACTGTATCGATTTAGTGAACGGTCTGTGTTACACTGTCCCAAGGACCGTACTCACGCGCGGGGTTCGCGCGAACCGCCTGTTTTCTGTTGGCTCCTGCCGCACAAACACCGGAGAACGTGCTCCCTCAAACCGTATGGTAGCAACATACAACAGGCTGTTCGAGGACGTTGATATCTTTGCTAGCTGTATCGGCGAGTTTAGGGCTGCTATAGGCGGGAGACTCTCTGATCTTTAATACGTCAGAGAGTTTTCCGTTTGTTGCGGCCATGAATTCGCTGATGATGTTTGCATGGATGGATGTGGCTTCGGATATGTCGTGTATGTGCCTACTTACCTACACAAAAACAATGTTGTACTTATCACCTTCCTTTAAATCCATTTATATAAGTATAAATATCATAATATATTTATATCCATTTATATAAGTTAGTAAAACACTTTATTCGTATAAGATCTAAATTTATTGTACACTTTATGTAAGTTACTTATAAGATTTATAACGCATAACGTATGTATACAAATTTCCTCCTTTTTCCAGTAGTTTGCGATAACGCTGTTTAGACACACCATAATTCTTTAAGTAATATGTGGAATACGTTATGGGTTTGCTTATTAAAACAATGTAGTATTAAGATATAGATATAATATAGTACATAAGCAAACTGTTTGTTTTCCCAAATAAATAAATAAAATAAAATGCTAACCACCATAACACAAGCATTAAGTTACTTAGCTTTGAGTTAGGTGGTGCTGTGTGAATATTTAAGTATTTATTTTATTTCTAATGTAATTTATTATAATAATGTTAATCTTAAGTATTCAAAATTGTAGGAAAAACATAAACCCAACGTATTTGATATCTCCCCCCATGAAGCAGGACCTCCTCCCTCTCTCTAACCTATAAACGTACGTACTTACGTTTTCATTATAACGTGACAATTTTTACTGGAAGGATGGGCCCTTCCAACGAATTTTCTACGAGCGTCAATATTATGAGTAGCCACTGCAAGTAGGTACCTAATGATAAATAATAGTGATATTAAGCAAAAAGTTTTGTTGGGCTTTCGCGCCACTCTGGCCGGTCAAGCACAGAGGCGGGCGGCGGGAGATTATTCCTCGTCAGCGTTCTCTCCAGACAGCCGGAACAACAAAACTGGAGATGAATACTCCTCACCCACAATCAATCAGGCCGTGGAGTCACTCCCCAACAGCTCGCAATAAACTGTGCTGGCGGTGTTAGTATTCTTTTCTGCTCTAGACGCCAAATATGTGATGATGACTTACCAATTATTATACTCTTTATTCGTACTTCCTTCACTCAACAAGTCTGTCTCTTCAAGAAAATAATATTTCTCAGAGTATTGCTAATGAATCCCTCTCTTAAGTATCGTAAAATTATAATTTTTTTAGATAAATTTCTTTCGAATTTGTACGACGTACATTTATTCACATTTATTTTTCTTCGTTTTATTATTTGTACCACAGATTAAAATTAAGCAAGATACAAATTACAAAATCCACAGATTAAAAAACTGAGGGCTTATTCACAAATGTTATGTAACGCCTCGTTATTGCTGTCAATATTATTAAAAATATTTTGTAAATCATGAAATAGTAGAGTGCTTTTCACGAAAGAATTCCCTTCCACGAGGACGCAACGCATTACATTATAACGTACAACATATTTATTTATTTAGCCCACAATTTCTTTATTTCAAAACCTATATTACTGATTCATAATTATCTTACCAATTTTATAAACGCGAAAGTTTATATAAATGTACACCTATGGATGTCTGGATGAATGTCGTTACTCTTTCACGCCTAAACGGATGGACTGGTTGAACTGAAATTTGGTAGGTATTGAGATAGCCTAGACCCTGGAATAACATAATAGGCTCTACTGTGCAGCAGGTAAAACCGCCGAGCGTAGCTAGTCAATAATAAAACACAAATATATCATTCATACAGGTGACTATTTATTTTCTTTTTAAGTACAAAAAAACTTATTATTTGGCTGTGTACTACTAACTTACGCGTCAGAAGTTCACATATAATATGGAGTATCGTATATGATATTACTGGCAGGAGCTGCTGGCACAGCCACAGCCATTGCCAACAGAGTAACAGCCGGCCAAGCACAGTCAACGCGTAGACTTGTCTTGCCGTCAAGTCAACTATCATCCCATACATTCACAAAAGTTCAATTAACGGGATGACAGTTCTACTCTTGACATTTCTGCGAGATCCCATGTCTCATGCTACGGCCACAGAAGGGATACAACAATTGAAGTGCTTTTCACTCAATAAATTAAAAATAATAATATATAAAAAGTGCAGACTTATTTTCACAACGAAACCCTCAGTGTGTAGTTCAACTTGTATTTGTACAGTTTTATTTATTTTTGTACAAGTTTCATTAATTTCACTCTCTCCCTAGACTAAAATGGAAATCGTCCAGACTTTAATGTTTAGAATAATGGAGTGTTAGAATATAATCTTTGCAATCCAATAGGTCCCCCCATGTTGCTTTAGTAATTGCATATTTACCATCCTTTATAATGATAGCACCTTATTACAAAGCTTTTGTTCATGGAATCAAATCTGCCAACCTTAGCATACAACATAAATGATAATTGTTTTGATTTGTTTTTGTTCATAGAATCGTTAATAATATTTCATGTGTTTGTTGACGATTTTGTGAAGATATAACCTTTTTACAAAGCTCACATGATACTGGTTTTGATTTGTTTTTGTTCATAGAACAATAATATTTTATGTTCATTAATATTATTTGGTAAAGATACAACCTTATTACAAAGCTCACATAATACTAGTTTTGATTTGTTTTTGTGCATTTCATGTGTCTGTTCAGTCCAACTTCTTAAGATATCACTTTATCAGATAACTTAGGTACATGATACTGGTATTTAGGTTTCCGTAGTCAACAAGGAAGCCTTATAGTTTCGTTTCGTCTGTCCGCGGCTTTGCGGAGAAACTATAAGTCCTAGAAAGCTTAAATTTTGTACAGAGGATGGTAGTGATCAGGGTAAGAGAACGATAACAAAAAAAAATCATTAATTATTTCAAAGTATCTCCCATTTACGTTTGATGGGGATGACGATGGAAGTTTTTGAAAGTTGACGGATGGAAATGGCTGACTTTATTCTTCAATAAATAGCTTTGAGACAACTCTGCGAAAAGTACAAGCGTGCACACAAGAACCTGCACATGGTGTTCATTGACCTGGAGAAAGCGTATGATAAGGTTCCCCGGAAAGTTTTGTGGTGGGCTTTGAAAGCGAAAGGAGTGCCTGGGAAGTACCAGCAGCTTATTCGGGCTATGTACGGTCGCACAAGTACGTACGGTCCACAGCTGGCGAAACCGATAGATTCAATGTGGCAGTAGGCCTGCACCAGGGATCGGCTTTAAGCCCTTATTTGTTCCTCCTGGTAATGGATGCTTTGACATCGGACATACAGGAGGAAGCAACCTGGTGTATGCTGTTTGCGGATGACATTGTGCTTGTCGGTGAGGACGGGCCTGAGGTACAGAGGAGACTGGTAAAATGGCAGGAGAAACTGGAGAACGTAGGGCTGAAGATCAGCCGAACCAAAACAGAACATATGTTCTGTGATTTTGGCGGTCTCTCCAGTTTCACCCCTATTGCCTTAGATGGTGTATCCCTGCCAGTCTGCTCCGATTTTAGATATCTCGGCTCTGTCTTGCAAAGCGACGTCGACATTGACCACGAAGTTACGAGCCGAATAAATGCTGGCTGGATGAAGTGGCGACAGGTCTCAGGAACATCTTGTGACCCGCGAATGCCCCTTAGGTTAAAAGGAAAATATACAAAACGGTAATACTTTCGTATTGTATGGATCGGAGTGTTGGGCTACGAAAGTTGTGGATGACAGGAGAGTGCATGTAGCGGAGATGAGAATGTTGAGGTGGATGTGTGGAGTAACAAGAATGAACAAAATTAGAAATGAGTATCCCATCAAAAACATAAATGTGAAAAGAGAGCCAAGTTCAATATTACGATGTATGTACTCATAGTTACCTATGATTTGGTAGTTGACTTCAACGACAAAAGAAGTGAGATCTAAATGGGTGCCAAGTTCAATGGTCAGTCCTGAAAAATATTTACAACATAAAATATTTTATTACAACTTAAAAGATTATTTCTTCTTACCACTTAGAATTAATATTATTTTGAAGCCTAAAGACTGACTTGGCCAGTTCTCATAATATACTAGGTAGGTACTCTCTTAACTTTAGCTTGATCACTATTAAACGCACTTAATGCTAATTAGTGCGCCACCGTCTTTTATCGTGTAAATTAATCCCCTCCATCCATTGGTTGTCTGGAAGAAATCGCTCTTTAACGATAAGACCGCCACTTGTACATTGTAATTTTTAATTTTAATTATGTAAGTACTTATGTATTTTCTGTAACATTATGTGGTGTACAATAAAGTATCTATTGTCTTATCTTAATGATACTTCGTCGTATGGTACCCATGAGAACTAGCCAAGTCAAACTTTGGGCTTCAAAATAATATTAATTCTAAGTGATAAGAAGAAATAATCTTTTAAGTTGTAATAAAATATTTTATGTTGTAAATATTTTTCAGGACTGACCATTGAACTTGGCACCCATTTAGATCTCACTTCTTTTGTCGTTGAAGTCAACTACCAAATCATAGGTAACTATGAGTACATACATCGTAATATTGAACTTGGCTCTCTTTTCACATTTATGTTTTTGATGGGATATCATTGCTTTTTGTACAGTACTTTTTTGTATGTAATAGGTTTAAGACACCCAGTCATAATAAGATTAATCCCAAATGATTATTTTATTGCACCTCCCCCCACCCCACTGCTCCATGGCACGGCCGTCGCACCGCGTCCCGCGGCCCGTGAGCCTCGCCGTGCTTCGATATACCTATACCTATAATTAATTTAGTACTTATTTATGTGCACTATTGATTTGAATATTGTAACTAATCAATTGATTTTTAAACAATTCTAGTTACTGATAAATTTATCTATATTCACCCAGCTATCTTATACCTACCGCCTACTTGGATGGAAATTTAACGTTTTAGATCATCTGGAACTGGATTAGAATTTCGATCAAAAGAAACCTAAGCCGACAAGACTTGTAATGACGACGACTTGGCGGGGGCACTGCCGTGCCCCCAGATACCGCCACATACCTATAGTATTATGACTATACGTTACAGGTACGTAGGTATCTAAAATGTTTACACCAACTAGCACCTAAGGCGATATACCTACATACATTATTTTTATTGTAAACAATGTTAATATTATTACCTCTATGTTACTGAGCCGCCTTGTGCTGGTGAGTCGATATATTGATAGGTATTTACATTGGACCTATACAATTGTTACGTAGGTACCAGGAACCTATTTTTTTTAGTGACTAGCTGTGCCTAGCTGTTTTACCCGCTATACAGTTTGGTACAGTAGTGTATATTATGTTATTCCAGGGGTCTAAGCTATATTTTTTATTATACCAAATTTAGTCAATCGGCCCACCCGTTTAGATGTGAAAAAGTAAAAAACATATATCCATACGTACAGTAGGTATAAAGTTTGTATTTATATTTATAATTATATTTGTAGGAATAGTGGACTCGCGCGCACTTCGTAGTATCTAACAGAAAATAGCCGCCTACACAAAAATTATAGCAACATGCAACATGTATTGCTTTATGCGTTCCTAGGCGTCCCAAACTTTAATATCATACATTTTTAAAAAAATAATTATTATTTAAAATGATAAAAAAATACTAGTTTCTGATTTTTCCCTTTGTTACTACGACATTACCTATCGGGATGCCAAATTTCAGCTTTCTAGGTCATCTGGAACTGGGATATTACTTTTGATCTATCCCTCAGTATGTATTAACTTCACCGATTACTGGATGTTTATATCTAAATAACTGTTTGAGCTGTGTTATTGGAATTTGGAACAGAAATATAGTTCGTATATTTAAGTATATGTGCCAAATTTGACTTGTCTATGTGTAATAGTTTTTGTATAACGAGGGTGTAAAAAGTCGTCAAAACGCGCTTTGGACGGTTCGTGTAATATAACACACGGCGCGGTCGCCAGTTCCTTTGCTTGAACTTGGCTTGACTCGCTGCCGCGTGTCTAGATGTGAGAGGAAGCCTGAAAGTTGCACCAGTGACAGAAAAATTAAAGAGTGGAAGATTGGCCTGGTATGGACATGTTATGCGGAGGGAGAAAAACCACCAAAAACCAAACCCTATTCATAGACCAAAAAGTCTATGAATATGGTCATTGGTGGTAATTCGGGAAGGGGATGCTTAATAGGTTTGGATGAACTGTGTGAAAGAGGATATGCGTGCAAGGGGAGTGGATGAAGATTTGACGGATGATAGAGTAGAATGGAGGAGAAAAACGTGTTGTGCCGACCCTACCTAGTGTGGGATAAGGGCAGGAAGATGATGATGGGGACATAGGCGTACCCGGGGGGGGGGGGGGGGGCAACTGCCCCCCCCTGGAAGCCGATAGCAGCAAGCTGCTTGCGCTATTTTACGGAAGAATATTTAAATTTTCCTATTGCTTGAAGCAAATTAACTGCACTTTTTCGTTGTCCAATATATAATTTTTTTCGGCGCTCGCAGTAAGCTGCTTGCGCTGTTTTCAATAAGAAAAAGTTTAATTTTCCAACCGTTCGGAGCAAGTTAATCGCACTCTTTTCGTTGCCAAAAATATAAAATTTTCTCGGCGCTTACAGCAAGCTGCTCGCGCTATTTTAAGGAAGAATATTATATTTTTTTCTACCGCTCGTATCAAGTTAACTGCACTTTTTTCCTTGTCAAAAATATGAAAATTTCTTGGCGCTCGCAGCAAGCTGCTCGCGCTATTTAAAGGAAGAATATTTTAATTTTCTTACCCTATGTGCACACCGAAATCAAAGTATATGTAGCGTATCTTTAAATAGGTCCTACCTGCAACGTTACACAAAGTTCAAGTTCAGTATAAAAAAAAAATCTGAATCCGTCCTGGCCTGCCCCCCCCTAGACCAGAAGCTGGGTACGCCTATGGATGGGGATGACATTTTTTTCTGGCTGAACCCATCATGTGGTATCTTTGAACATGTATTACAAAATGAGGGATGGGTTGCTAAGAAACTCTTTCGATTCAGTGTTCCGTTTGAAAAATATTCAAGTTTAAAACTTTTTTGAGGGTATTTTTTGATGGGCGGTGGAGACACCGCCCGCCCCTGTAATAATCTGAACTCTGGCCTTCAAATAATGAAAGAAAATCAACAATATGGTTGCAACCATGAACTTTCCAGAAAAACTATAGCGGTTAAGATATCTTTATTAATTTTAAAAATATCATTAACGAAAGTTAAGGCAGTTAATATTGTATTTGCGAGTACTGCGGAACATTGCACGAAGCCCGACTAGCGCTTGGCCTAATTTTTTTTTCGCATGTAGAATAGTACATTTCCATGTGATTTTTTAATCTTCTTTATTGTTTGTATTGAAATTACCCTTTTACAAAGCTTACATAAATATTATAATAGAATCGGTGTCATGTCTTTTAATATGTATGTTTTTCTAAAGTATACTTGTGGAAGAAATCTTTCTTACATATATCACATGTTACTTATGATGATTGTTTTGATTTGTTTTTGTTCATAGAACAGTGATATTTAATGTGTCTGTTTAGGGCTGTTTGTGAAGATATAACCTTATTACAAAGCTCACATTATACTGGTTTTAATATGTTTTTGTTCATAGAACAATAATATTTCATGTGTTTATTTAAGTAATTCGGTGAAGATATAACCTTATTACAAAGCTCACATGATACTGGATTTAATTTGTTTTTGTTCATAGAACAGTGATATTTAATGTGTTTGTTCAAGTATTCTTGTGAAGATATAGCCTTATTACAAAGCTGACATGATAATGGTTTTGATTTGTTTTTGTTGATATAACAATAATATTTCTTGTGTTCATTTAAGTAATGTTGTGAAGATATAACCTTATTACAAAGCTCACATGATACTGGTTTTGATTTGTTTTTGTTCATAGAACAATAATATTTCATGTGTTCATTTAAGTAATGTTGTGAAGATATAACCTTATTACAAAGCTCACATGATACTGGATTTGATTTGTTTTTGTTCATCATCATCATCATCATCTCAGCCATTGGACGTCCACTGCTGAACATAGGCCTCCCCTTTGGACTTCCATATGTACCGGTTGGAAGCGACCTGCATCCAGCGTCTTCCGGCGACCTTTATAAGGTCGTCTGTCCACCTTGTGGGTGGACGTCCTACGCTTCGTTTGCTAGTCCGTGGTCTCCACTCGAGCACTTTTCGACCCCATCGGCCATCCGCTCTGCGCGCTATGTGGCCTGCCCATTGCCACTTCAGCTTGCTAATCCGCCGGGCTATGTCGGTGACTTTAGTTCGTCTACGGATTTCTTCATTTCTGATTCGATCTCGTAGAGAAACCCCGAGCATAGCCCTTTCCATAGCACGCTGGGCGACTTTGAGCTTCGAGATGAGGCCATTGGTGAAGGACCACGTTTCGGTGCCGTAAGTCATCACTGGTAACACACATTGATCAAAGACTTTCGTCTTGAGGCACTGAGGTATAACGGACGAAAAGACATTGCGTAGTTTCCCGAACGCTGCCCAACCGAGTTGGATTCGGCGGTTGATCTCTTTCTCGAAGTTGTACCTACCTAATCGGACTACTTGTCCTAGATAGATATACGAGTCCACAACTTCGAGTACCGATCCTTCAACAGATATTGGGGTGGGCACAACATTGGCATTTGACATAAGCTTCGTCTTGTCCATGTTCATTCTTAAGCCCACCCGTTGTGAAGCTCGGTTGAGGTCATCGAGAATCATGCTGAGTTCCTCCATCGACTTTGCCATGACTACGATGTCGTCGGCAAACCGAAGGTGAGTGATGTATTCGCCGTTGATATTGATGCCAAGTCCTTGCCATTCCAGGAGCTTGAAGGTGTCTTCCATTACGGCAGTAAACAGTTTCGGAGAGATAACGTCTCCCTGTCTTACGCCTCTTCTTAATGGAATCGCCTTCGTGCTCTGCTCCTGTACTCGGACTGACATAGTGGCGTTCTTATACAAGCACTTCAAAACTTCAATGTACCGATAGTCAATACGGCATCGCTGAAGTGACTCGAGCACCGCCCATGTTTCCACCGAATCAAAGGCTTTTTCATAGTCCACAAACGCTAAGCATAGTGGCAAATTATACTCCTCGGTCTTCTGTATAACTTGCCGCAGCGTATGAATGTGGTCTATGGTACTAAAGCCACTTCGGAAACCGGCTTGTTCGGGAGGCTGGAAGTCATCAAGTCTGTGTTCGAGACGGTTCGTGATGACCCTTGAAAACAGCTTATAAACATGGCTCAGAAGCGTAATGGGCCTATAGTTCTTCAATAGGCTGTTATCACCTTTTTTGAAGAACAGCACCACCTCGCCTCTGCTCCACGTCTCAGGCGTTTTGCCATCGGACAAGACGGAATTAAAAAGTTTCTGGAGGACTTTAAGTACCGGTGTTCCACCCGCTCTCAGAAGCTCTGAAGTGATTCCGTCTTCGCCCGGCGCCTTGTTGTTCTTAAGCTGCTTCAGGGCCATCCTAATCTCGTAAAGACTGATTGAATATGGGCACTGGTAGGTCGGAGCGTAGACTTCATCAGACTGGACCTTTCTAGCTTAACGTTAATATTTAGTGAGCCTCGTACAAGTCGGTGATCACTGCCGGTTTTAACCCTGTTGATCACAGAGACATCACTAAATATCCGTTTCTTGTCGGTCATGATGAAGTCTATCTCATTTCTCGTGGAACCATCGGGGCTCATCCAGGTCCATTTCCTGTGAGGCGGCTTCTGGAAGAAAGAGTTCATCATAAAGAGTTCCTCTCTCTCCAGGAAATCAGCCAGCCTCTGTCCCCTAGGGTTCCGTTGCCCATACCCAAATCGCCCCACCCTCAACTCATCGCCGCTTTTCTTGCCCAACTTCGCGTTGAAGTCCCCCATAACAACAGTGAAGTAGGTTTCGGAAGTATGTATGGCTCTACTTACGTCCTCATACATAGCCTCTACTTCATCATCGGAGTGTGACGAGGTCGGCGCATATACCTGAATGACCTTCAGCGAATACCTTTTAGATATTCTGAGTATTAGGTATATCACCCTGCTCGACACACTGTCGATGGTTATAATGTTGTTTACGAGGGACTTGTGAACGAGAAACCCGACACCACCTTGGGACTGTTGGTCGCCCTCCCGGTAGTAGAGCAAGTTACCGGACTTCAGGGTTACGGTGTCCTCCCCCTCTCTACGGACTTCACATAACCCGACAATGTCCCAGCGTAACCTGCTCAGTTCCTCTTCCAGCTCGCAGATCTTTTCGTCAGTCCTCAGAGTGCGTATGTTGTGTGTTACCAGGGCCAGTCGTCGTGGGGATGGGTAGCCGGGCATCTGCCGGTGATTCTTAGCACCCCCTGCTCCGCCGTTACCTTGACTGCTACCCGCGTCAGGAACAAGGGAGCTGCCGGGGACTGGGGGCCTGGTATATATATTGCTCGTCACTTGTAAGGGGGGTTTTGCCATACGCGCCACGCTTGGCAGGCGGGTTGGCGCGCGCAGTTTTTATTAAGTTGATAAGAAGCCGGGATATGCTGCTGCCCATCTCCCGGTATATTCCCTTAGCAGGCTCCTACTGCAACCACGGGACGATATGGTGGGGGACTATTCTAAGGCCGGTCACCCCACGGTTTTTGTTCATAGAACAATAATATTTCTTGTGTTCATTTAAGTAATGTTGTGAAGATATTACCTTATTACAAAGCTCACATGATACTGGATTTGATTTGTTTTTGTTCATAGAACAATAATATTTAATGTGTTTGTTCAAGTATTCTTGTGAAGATATAGCCTTATTACAAAACTCGCATGATGGTTTTAATTTGTTTTTGTTCATAGGACAATAGTATTTCATGTGTTTATTTAAGTCACTTGGAGAAGATATAACTTTATTACAAAGCTCACATGCTACTGGTTTTGATTTTTCATTGTTCATAAAACAGTGGTATTTCATGTGTATGTTTAGACCGCCTTGTGAAGATATAACCTTTTTACAAAGCTTACAAGATAATATTTTAATAGAATCAGTGTCATGTCTCTTGATATGTTTTCTAAAAGTATACTTGTGGACGAAATCTCTCTTACATATATCACATGTGTACCGTTTATTATTTATAGCCTTTGCAATAACATCTTGTTTGAGCCTTTCAAGCCTTACAGTACAATGATAATAGTTGTCATCACAATCTGCCGCATCTGTTGAAACAGAATCAGTGTTCGTACAAGTTTGTTGTATTACCTCTGGTCCAATAACTATTTCATCCTTTATGATATGGTCTTGATATAATTCCTCATATTCTCTTTTGAGCATTATATCTTCACGTGTATTTACTAGTTCAGAGTCAGATTCAACTCTATCTTGCATACATATATCATGCTCTTGCTTTATTTCTATATCATCAAAGTCCTTTTCATTTGTTGTAATTTTTTTGTCTTCCATATTGATTGATCTCTTGATATACACAAATGTTGTTTGCCTGCAACAAATAATAAATATTATGAATATATTATAGACTTACAAAGAGAAAAACATATTATGAATAATAAAGGTAAATTGTGATTTTTTTTTTTTTTATGTGAAGAAGTAGAAGACGAGCTAGACGCTCTCCTGATGTTAAGAGATAACGGCTGCCCATAATCAGTACAGTGTTACCTAGGATTTCACAATTATGTGAAATTCTAGGAGCACTGCACCAACGCTTCTTACTCAAGAGTCATAAGATGTTAAGACTCTTTAGCCCAGTAATTTCACTAGCTACAGTGCCCTCCTACCGGAGCACAGTCTAACAATACAGCTGAAATACGGAAGCTGTGAATACGGATTGATCTAACAATACAGCTTCAACTTCTAAATTATTTTTTTTATACAAAGCTTCTTTATAAAGCTCTCCTGATGGTAAGAGATAACGCTGCCCATAATTAGTACAATACTACCCATGATTTTACAAAGGTAAAATCCTGGGTACACTGCGCCAACGCTTCTTACTTAAAGAGTCATAAGATGTTAAGACTCTTCAGCCCAGTAATTTCACTGGCTACAGTGCCCTTCTACCGAAATACAGTAATATTTGCACAACACTGCTCAGGCGGTAGAATAACTGGCACTGTTGGGGTACCCACCTAGTCGAGCAATGGAAGTCTGTCTACCCCCGGTAATATGTTAACAATTTTTTATTTATTTAAAAACTTGAAATGAAAATGATATGAAATGTATTCATTAAACATGAGTATACATACATAAGATGTAATATTGATTAAACTTTAGTCCTCCATGTTTTGCCTTGCGACATACAAATATTGAAGTTACCTACATAATGATGTTATAGCACATTATTGACAGCATCATAGTGCTTATTATTAACCAAATGCGATCATACTGTAATCTAATAAATTAAATCTACATTTTATTTTACACATTTACAAACTAGTTATAAATTCTAATTATACAGTATATGCATACATTATTATTTTTATTTTTAATTGGGGTTTATACTCCAACAAAACAGGTTACCTTACTTACACTGTCAGAGTCAAATCATAATTTATTTATTGTGTGGCCAACCCATATGTTACAAATTCAGGTCGCCAAGATTCTTACAAAGCCTGCAACATGACCTAACAACTGCCTCCTACATATCTTATAGGAAACAGCTGGGAACTATGGTTTTACGTGCCTTCTGAACCACAGTAGCGTCCAGGCGAAGGTTTTTGCCACATTCAGTTTTGAACCCAGGGCCTGAGGATAACAAGCTGGACGTGATAATACTGGGCATTGGACGCTACATACGCTATTATTATAAGCTACTAAGCTAAGACTTCATTGGAGCACAAAATCATTCCACCGATTCAGAATTATATTGTACTATCCATATTATAGATGCATCTGAAAAGTTACTACTTTAATGAAAAGCAATTTAAAGTGCATTTTTTGTCATAATATCTTGGATTCTGGATACATAATAATAGATTTTACTCCAGAGACAAAACATGTTGGGCAAAATGATTATAAGTCATACTTTAAGTAGCTCTCTACTTTAAAGTACCGTTACAGATGTGACTATTCTACATATAGGTGATATAGTCAAAACCACTGAACGGATTAGGTTAAAATATGGAACACAAATAGTTTTAAAACCATTAATTTTGTATGGAAAAATCCTTTGACAAAACACAATGTTTGTGTTCTTCAGTACAAATACTCTTTATTGTGACCATATTAAATAAATTTACTTGCGTTCCAACCCCAAAAACACAGATGTTGTGTTTTCAGCAGTCAATGTGTTAATAGCGCTTTAGCAACTGGATGCTCATTCACTCGCTGTGATAATTTCATAGGATTAACTTTTGAAAATCCCTCAAGCCTTGCTCAATATTAGTTTTCTTTCTATTATTAGCAACAAAATTTATTTTAATATTAAACTGGAAATACTTTTAAAATGTGTGCAATTATATAGGTAATTATTGTGCTGGGCTTCTCTTGAGGAATTTTCTAAAAGTTCATTAATTCTATGAATAAACTTTTTGAAAATTCCTCAATAATGTTTCAAAATGTATCAAATAGTGTGAGCGAGAGAGTGTCCAGTTGGTTGCTGTTAATGATGTCCACCTTCACTATTATTATTATGAAACAGTTCATAAGGGTTTATTCCGCTTGGAACATGACTGATCTATTGTGACGTACACTTGAACTATATTTCACGCCCATAGAGGTGGGGATTGTGCCTCGTCAGCGTTCACTCTAGCCGGGGGTGAAACAATACTGGAGATGAATAGGATCCTCACCCACCACCAATCAGCAGGGTTATTCCGAACCACAATAGCTTCTCTTTTTATTTACGTGCACTGTCAAATTATAACAAATTTATCGGCAGCTTAGATTATAGCTACTTAGTTTAGACGCCACATAGTTAAATTCGGTGGACCAGAAACGGAAGTGGCACTGTTTCTTGTGTAACGCAGGCTAACATCGTTTCGTGATTGGTAGACATGTAATGGGAGTAACGGGAAGTGACGTTAGCCAATGAGAGTTGAGTTGAATCTAGTTGCACGGTCGTCCGCTAGGGGCGCTGTTGTGAGCGAGCGGTAGGGCGGACAGGCGTGAGGTATTATATTGAGCTGTGTAGACGACGGAGACTCACTTTACGTTTGGCTGGCGGCTGGGACGGTCACTTTACTTCGGGACGGCACCTCGGACGGACGTTATGTCCGAAGGTTGACTGGGATGGTCACTATACGGTTTGGGTATCAAATTAGTTATCGAAGCGTTCCTAGCTTTGCGGAACACTCGGTCCCCGTTAATATTGTGTAATACTGAGTAGTGTAATATCATCCCTAATCACATTGTAATGTAACTGTTTTCAAGTGTAATAAAACTAATCATATTGTGGTGTGATGTCTTATTCTTCTCGCCCGTTGTATCCACGCTGTAAACCATGCTTGAGGGGCTCCAGAATGGGCGACAATAGTGACACATATAGGTTACTATGCTAAGCGCCCGGTATCCTGCCCCGACATCAGAAGTGGGATAAAGAACGGTGAAAGAATTTAACGTGTTTTTTTCAATGTTTCAGTTTGCCTGCCTTGTTCGCCGCACCCGGCTTTACATGTGGCGAGCGCTGAGTGCGCGAACTGGGCGCTGTGTTTGCACGGATGTCTACGCGATATGCGCGCTGTGTCTGCGAAATGACTATGCCATCTACACGTCGTGTCCGTGCGTTTGACATGCAGTGGAGCGCTTTTGCCGGCGCTCATGTGTGCACGCCTGTTCCTGCTTGCGTGCGTGCATACGTGCGTGTATGCGTGCGTGCTGAGTCTGCTGCGCTGTGACCTGCGACGCTGCTGGTCGAGCAACGAGTCAACCTTTGAGCTATGAGACGATCTGAGAGATCGAGCCGTATCAGCGATGAACATTATTTGGTGAGTCGATTCCATGATTTTTTTGTTCATGCCTACTGCAGACTACGTAACCGTAGCTTGTTTTGTCTACTCTTGTAGTAGCATTTTAGTGTGCGATGAGCAGTAGTGGAGAATTTGATGCCTGAGTTAAGTTTTAATGTCGCTCAATGATAATTACCTACCCTCACTTTTTTTGTAAATAGTTGAACATGGCTCGCAGTGTAGTCAGCTTAGAACAAAGCTTAGAAGTGTTATCTGATAATTAATAAGGCCCTCGCGTTGTGTTAATGGAAGTAAAATAAGAAATTCTGAGATTTTAGTCTTAGACTGATTACAATAAATGAGGTTAGGTGTGAGTTAGGTTAGGTGCACTATTGAAAATTGCAATTTTAATGCCATCGGTTTGTGTACCGGTATAATACGATATTCAGAGATCTTAGGCTTACCTACATTACAATTGAGGTTAGGATTGAGTCAGGTTAAGCAAACGCAATTCTGTGCTGTGGTATCTTTATTACAGATGAGTGACGTGCAGCAGCGCGTGCGGTCGGGCGACGCGCTATCCAGAGCATCGGCGCGTGTGTGCGGTCTCTTGGCGTGCTGGCCTGAGCATCGGTGCGTGTGCGGTCACATGGCGCGCTATCCTGAGCATCAGCGCGTGTGGTCGTGCGACGCGCGGTCGTTCTGAGTGTGCAGAGGAGAGAGAAAAAAAAAAAGGGGGGAGGAGAAAGAAAAAAAAAGGGGGCGAGGAAAGAGAAAGGATTTGTATCGCCTTTTATGTTTAGTTGCCAGTCATCACGAGAGATAGAGGTCCAAACCAAACCAAACCAACCAAACCAAAAAAAAAAAAAAAAATTTTTGAATTAGTAGCCTTTTTTTCACGGTAGTCGATGGCAAATTAACTTGTTCCCATGTCGTAAGGGAGAGTTTGTGTAGTTCATGCGGGTTTTTATTTCGAGTTATAATAGTTTCCAACTCTTGAAGTGAAATTACCTAGACAAAGTGGTGTGATCAGTTGCGGTTGGAGGTGACACGGCTGTTCGATGTGTGTTGTGAGATAGTCGAAAGGATTCAGATGTCTGGGTCGAACCCTATGGGCTACTGCGGGAGCTATAGATCGAAGAGACTCTGTTATCCGGGCTACTGTTGATGCGGTGAGTGCATAGTGAATAGTCGAGGGGATGCAGAGATCCGGGTCGAACCCTACTGGCTGTTGCGGTTGCCGTAGATCGAAGGGATTCTGTTATCCGGGCTATTGTTGATGCGGTGAGCGCATAGTGAGTAGTCGAAAGGATGCAGAGGTCCGGGTCGAACCCTACTGGCTGCTGCGGTTGCCGTAGATCGAAGGGACTCTGTTATCCGGGCTATTGTTGGTGCAGTGAGTCCAGAGTCAGTCGAAAGGATTTTGTGATCTGGGTCGAATCCTACTAGCTGCTGCGGTGGCTGTAGATCGAAGAGACACTCTTATCCGGTCTGTACTGCTGGTGCATCTTGAGTTTTGAGCTGTCGCGTGTCACAACCGAACTTGATGGCATACTGTCGCTGGGGTATATTTTCTAATGAGAGCCTCAATTATCTGTCACTTTTGAAAGAATTATGTCAGGATATTATGTCAGGATATTATGTCAGGATGAACGAGCGGTGGAATGTGGAATCAATTAACATGGTGTCCTTTTGTTATAGATGTGCAGTAAGATCGCGCTGGGAGAGCTCACCCTGCGGGAGTTCGCTCTGCAAGAAGATCGCCCGAGGACGTGCGAGCGTCAGGAAGGCCGTATCGGCAGCTTTGATTATAGCTACTTAGTTTAGACGCCACATAGTTAAATTCGGTGGACCAGAAACGGAAGTGGCACTGTTTCTTGTGTAACGCAGGCTAACATCGTTTCGTGATTGGTAGACATGTAATGGGAGTAACGGGAAGTGACGTTAGCCAATGAGAGTTGAGTTGAGTTGAATCTAGTTGCACGGTCGTCCGCTAGGGGCGCTGTTGTGAGCGAGCGGTAGGGCGGACGGGCGTGAGGTATTATATTGAGCTGTGGAGACGACGGAGACTCACTTTACGTTTGGCTGGCGGCTGGGACGGTCACTTTACTTCGGGACGGCACCTCGGACGGACGTTATGTCCGAAGGGTGACTGGGATGGTCACTATACGGTTTGGGTATCAAATTAGTTATCGAAGCGTTCGTAGCTTTGCGGAACACTCGGTCCCCGTTAATATTGTGTAATACTGAGTAGTGTAATATCATCCCTAATCACATTGTAATGTAACTGTTTTCAAGTGTAATAAAACTAATCATATTGTGGTGTGATGTCTTATTCTTCTCGCCCGTTGTATCCACGCTGTAAACCATGCTTGAGGGGCTCCAGAATGGGCGACAATAGTGACACATATAGGTTACTACGCTAAGCGCCCAGTATCCTGTCCCGACAAATTTATGAAAAATCTTGAAAATTCTTACGATACCAGTACAAAACCTAATCATCGTCGGTAAAGCCACAACGAATCTTCAATTACTGCCACAATGCAACGCCGACGAGTCTCAACAACAATAACAACACAAGAAGAAGCTCCAGTAACACAGTTTCACCGCACTGTTATTATCATCGTCGGTACGGCGCACAAGCACGCCACTGCACTACACCGTGTAGCTACACAAAATGCGAAGTCGGAAAACCAACACAAATATCACCAGAAGCTCAACCCAGCATAGAAGAAAATTCTTACCGCCTATTCGTCGTTGACAAGAATTCTCAACATAAATTCCTCATCGACACCGGCGCCAATATCTCCGTTTTACCGCGACCAAAAGGAGCGCAACCTAAACCGCTCGATTTTCAACTGTACGCTGCAAATAACACCGTCATACCTACATACGGGGAGAAGACAATCACGCTCGACCTCAGTCTACGAAGACCGTTCAAGTGGACTTTCATCGTCGCTGACGTGGGAAAGCCAATAATCGGCGCTGATTTCCTGCGACACCATCAGTTAATCGTTGATCTACCTAAACGACGATTAATCGACGGTAAAACCAGCCTCACTGCGATCTCCACTATTCAAGCCTGCAACATGCCTACAATCAAGACGATCGACGACACACAGAGCTACCACGCGATACTCGCCGAGTTTCCCGGTATCACCCGTCTCACTCCCACACCGAACGCAATCGAGCCGAACGTCGAACACTACATCGAAACGAGCGGACCGCCTGTATACTGTCGCGCACGTCCAATCGCACCGCATCGCTACGAAGCCGTACGCAAAGAGTTCCAGCACATGATCGAACAGGGAATATGCCGTCCAAGCAAAAGTCCCTGGGCATCACCGCTACACATCGTTCCTAAAAAAGACGGAAGCATTCGTGTATGTGGCGACTACAGAAGACTTAACGCCTGCACGAAACCCGATCGCTACCCGATTCCACGAGTGAAAGATTTCACTTTTCAACTCACCGATAAGAAAATATTCAGCGTGATCGACTTAAACCGCGCATACTCACAACTGCGAACGCGCGAACAAGACATCGAGAAGACTGCAATCATCACACCGATGGGTCTATTCGAGTTCCCGCGAATGGTACCCGGACTCAAGAACGCCGGCCAAACGTTTCAACGTTTCATTCACGAAGTACTGCGCGGACTCGACTACGTATTCCCGTTCGTCGACGATGTAATGATCGCTTCTACAGACGAAACTACGCATCAACAACACCTTCGCACTGTACTACGAAGACTTGAAGACAACGGCATCACTATAAATCCCGCCAAATGTGTCCTAGGCCAGCCGCAAGTAAAATTCCTAGGATACACAGTTTCAAGAGAAGAAATCTTACCGCCTGCCGAAAAAGTAACAGCAATCACGAACTACACCAAGCCGAACACTATTGAAGAATTAAGGCGCTTTCTCGGAATGATGAATTTCTATCGAGATCACCTTCCGAACGCCGCTACAATTCAAGCACCACTCAATGCCTATCTGCACTCCGTGAAAAAGCGAGACAAGACTGAAATACATTGGAACGACGAAGCGACATCTGCATTTGAAGCCTGCAAAAATGCGATTAAAAACGCAGCTTTGCTCGCTCATCCATCGCACACCGCACCGATCGCTATTTTCACCGACGCCTCAGACAAATCCGCCGGAGCAGTACTACAACAGTACATCGATGAAAAATGGCAACCTCTCGGCTACTTTTCGAAGAAATTCAGCGACGCACAACGACAGTACAGCACATTCGACAGAGAGTTACTGGCTATCTACATGTCAGTAAAACACTTCCGCAAAATGTTCGAAGGCCGAAACATCATCATTTTCACCGATCACAAGCCGCTAACCCACGTACTGCAGAAGCCGCCATCACCATCTGAGACACCACGCCGTGCAAGACAGCTGATTTTCATTAGCGAATTTACCACTGATATTCGCCACATCAGCGGCAAAGACAACATTGTAGCCGACGCACTCAGCAGAGTCGAGACAATAACGTGCCCTACAACACTCGACTACAACAAGATCGCAGCCGCGCAAGAACGAGACAGCACTACAATACACAAGCTCAGCCAACAAAGTAATTTGGCGCTCAAACCAATTACTTTGCCTGGAACGTCGAAGCCTGTGTACTGCGAGACATCTACACCGTCCATCCGACCATACCTACCAGAAGAATTTCGCCGCGACGCATTCGACGCCGTACACAACATCAGTCACCCTGGCATACGCACCACACGCAAGCTGATCACTGAAAAATTCTTCTGGCCTTCAATCAACGCCGACGTCGCTGCCTGGGCGAGACAATGTATTCGATGTCAACAATGCAAAATCACACGACATACTTGGAGCGAAGTTTCAAAATTCCCGCCAACCGACCGCTTCCAACACATACACGTCGATATAGTCGGACCACTGCCTACATCATCGCACGGACATCGATATCTAGTCACTATGATCGACAGAGTGACTAGATGGCCCGAAGCTATACCTACCGAAGACATCTCAGCCGAATCCGTCGCAAAAATAGTCTACGAAAATTGGATTACTCGTTTGGGGTGCCCAATGTACCTAACGAGTGACCAAGGCCGCCAGTTCGAGAGTCAGCTGTTCGCCAAACTACTCGCCGCCATGGGGATCAAACGCAACCGCACGACGCCGTATCACCCACAATCAAACGGCATGGTCGAACGCTGGCATCGTACACTCAAGACTGCGCTCAAGACACGACTTCAAAACTCTACGTGGATCGACGAGATACCTACTGTACTTATGGGTCTACGCGCCGCCGCTCGAAGCGATACGGGCGTAAGCGCCGCCGAGGTTACCTACGGCCAAAACCTACGCCTACCGAGCGATTTTTTGGCCGCGCCGTCCATCACATCATCCTGCGACATGGACTACGACTTCGTCGATCGCCTGCGCAACTCCATCGCCGCCGTGAAACCTGCGCAACCTACAACGCCGCATAGCAACAGCCGACCCATATTCGTCAACCAAGATCTCAAGACCTGCGAGTACGTTTTCGTACGCACGGACGCAGTTAAGAAGCCGCTGCAACCTGCGTACGAAGGGCCGTACAAAGTCGTCGAGCGGAACGATAAAACGTTCTTACTAAAAGTTCCTGACAATCGATCGCCCACTATATCGATCGATCGCCTGAAACCTGCCTACACGATCAACCTCGACACTGACGTCGATGCACCCGCTACTACCACAGACAGTGCAGCTACTCCGTCATCGAGTGATCTACATATACCTACAGCATCCGTACCTGCCACGAAGCAATCAAGATCCGGCCGCAATATAAAACTGCCGGTACGCTTCGCTTGAGGGGGAGTACTGTAGGTGCACTACACTACATACCTACAAGTACCTTACCTTACCACGTACCTCAAGAACATTACCTGCGATGTACCTCACCATGTCCACAATACCCGGACATGGCTACAATCTACAATATATAGGTACCTTGCAACACAGCACCAATACCTACAGTAAACAGAAGAAAAAAAACACAACACTCAAGCACTTCACTTCATTTATTTCACAACGTTCGTGTATGCAGATCTTCAAGAAACAATAGAAAACCATCGCCTTGAAAAGGGCGGTTTTTCTGCTGTTCAAACTAGAAACAAGACGCCTTGAAAAGGGCGGTTTTGTTGTTGTTTGTTCAATGAAGAAACAAGTCACACGCGTCGCTGCAGTCCAGACTTCACACACGTCGCTGCAGTCCAGACTTCACACACGTCGCTCCAGTCTAGACTTCACACTTGTCACTACAGTCTAGAATCTAGACTTCACAACACTTCGATGAGCTGGGGCGCACACGTGAACACGTGTGAGCGGCGAGGCGACGTCCGGGCGAATGAAGAGGCCAACTCCCGCGCGCTGTATTTACGAGAGCCGCAACATATATACCCTGCGCACATCGATCTGCGCATCAGTTTTATATCACTGTTTCTATCTCTTTCATGTAAATATTTCTTCTCTTTCTAATTTCTCATAAAACTTTCTTTTGTGTACGCTAGTTGTAAGGTATTTATTTTGTATATAGGTAGGCTCATTTTTGTAAATAAACATTCCATATTTTACCTTCTGATTTAGTGTTTCACTTACACTACCTACTTCAGTTAGGCACCATAAACGCCTAAATGCACCTTCATTTTTTTTTTAATTTAGCATTTTTTGGTCGCCTCAAAGTGGTGATTTTAATATGTGTTTTATAGGTTATTTTTTGGAACGTTTTTCTGCGCCGTCGTTTGTTTTTTGTGCAGAATCTAGGCCCAGGTCGTGGAGTCACTCCTCCCCAACAGCTCGCCATAAGCTGTCATGCGGTGTTAGTATTATTTTCTTCTCTAACAATATATATGTGATTACTTACCAAACTCTTCACTCGTACTTCCTTCACTTAACAAGTCTGTCTCTTTAAGAAATTAATATTTCTGAGTATTCCTAATTAACCATTACGTTACAATTTTTATTTTGTGTAAGCGTTACATAGATTCGCACATTATTTGATTTGATTTTGTTATTTCTACCATTTTATTTTGTACCACAGCCACAGATTAAAATTCAAGATACAAATTTCAAAATCCACAGATTAAAAAACCGAGGAGTTATTCACAATGTTATGTCACGCCTCGTTATTGCTGTCAATTTTTAAATAATATTTTGTACAACTTGAAATAGAGTGCTTTTCCTCATAATTTCTTAATTAAATATGTATTTATTTTGTTTAACAAATAAAAATTATTTAGGATATGAAGTCCAGTAATTATCGAAAAAAATAAATTTAGTACCGCAAAATTCCGCTGGACCTCCCCGTGAAAAGGACTATCCATATCCATATCCATATCCATACATATAATAAGAATGGAAATTTCTCCCCATTCATTGTGATCCTTTACTAAGATGAACTGTGAAAATACGCATATGAACAAAACGACGCGAAAAAGTCGCTTGCGCGATCTAATTCGTAAAACATTTTGTCAATTTTTCCTAGGGAAACGTAAAATAAAATAATAAAATAAATAATAATCATTTATATCGGACACATCGCCCTTAATTTACATCAAAAATTCGAAATAAAAGTAATAGAATATAAAGTAAATTCAATTCAAAAAAATCAAAAAGCAAAAAGTGCGACAAACTAAAAATACGCCATCTATCGATGTGGCTGTAAACGAAACTTTAGTTTAATTTGGGCTAAATTTGTAAATAGTTTGTGTCACTGGTGTGGTTAAACAACACCACCGATTTGAATAAAATTTTCACTAATACGTTGCAGTTTTCTCTACTTGAAACTTAGTGTTAGTTTTAGTCAAATCGGTTCATAAATAAAAGAGTTATATCAATCTAAAGATTCGCATATAAAATGCTAATAAACAACAATGGAAGTCAGAGGAACCGCGTAATCAAAAGACAAAACCTCATCGAGTTTGGGCTCATTTGATTCGTCTTGACGAGTACTTTGATACTATATAGTAACCAGGATTTGATGATGGAGCTGGAAGGTGACCATAGGAACTCCGTGATTAAAAGACAAAACCCCATCGAGTTTGGGATCATTTGATTCGTCTTGACGAGTCCTTTGATGCTATATAGTAAACAAGGTCTGATGATGCACGACGAACGTAAATAAATTTATATATATAAAAAAAAAAAAAAAAAAAAATTCTATGCGTAAAAATAAAAAAATAGATATAAAAATTATGATTTAAAAAATTTATTTTAAATTTGTTTTACATATAAATTTTAGTGTTAATTAATAATTATTTTAATAATATTTATTATTTTTGTAGTAATTAATATTAAAAATTTAAGAAATTAAGATTTAGCATTATTAAATTATTTAATAACAAATTTTGTGCCAGCAGTTGCGGTTATACAAAAATTAAAATAATTTTTTTTAACTATTAATAATTAATTTTAAATTATTTAAATTAAAAAATAAATTATTAGGTGAAATTTTAATTTATGAATAATTTAATTATTTTTATTTATTATTTAATAAATTTTGTTTAATAAACTAGGATTAGATACCCTATTATTAAAAATTTAAATTTAAAAATGTTAAAATAGTATATAATTATTTATTGAAACTTAAATAAATTGGCGGTATTTTAGTTTATTTAGAGGAATCTGTTTAATAATTGATAATCCACGAATAAATTTACTTAATTTATAATTTTGTATATCGTTGTTAGAAATTTTTTTATTAATAATTAATAATATTTAATATTTATGAAAAAAATTTAAATCAGATCAAGATGCAGATTATAATTAAGAATATAATGGATTACAATAATTTTAATTATATGAATTTTAATTTGAAAAAATTAATTGAAGGTGGATTTAAATGTAATTTTATTTAATTTAATAAAATGATTAAAAATTAAAATATGTACATATTGCCCGTCGCTTTCATATATAAATTGAAATAAGTCGTAACAAAGTAGAGGTACTGGAAAGTGTTTCTAGAAAGATCAAATTAGAGCTTGATATAAAGTATTTCATTTACATTGAAATGATATTAAATTTTTTAATTAATTTGAGGGGTAAAAATTAAATAAAATAAAAATAATAAAAATAATTTTAAAATAATATAATTGGGGTTTAAGTATTATTTAAAGAAAAAATTATTAATTTTATAGTTAATTAGTATTGTAAAAGAATTTTGAAATATTTGAAAATAAATTTAATAAAAGTAATTTTTATTTATTGTATCTTGTGTATCAGAGTTTATTTAAAATTTTTAATTTGGTTTTAATTTCTCGAATTTAAAAGAGTTAATTAATTATTATAATTTATCGTTGTAAAGATATTTTAAATAATTATTTAGAAATGAAATGTTATTCGTTTTTAAATATATCTAGTTTTTTTAGAAAAAAATTTAATTTTAAATTAATATTGTAGAGGAGGTTGCGGGAACGACGTGGTTGACGCCGCGCGGAGAGTGAAACAACGAAGTGAAGTAAAATAACAGACGTTTATTACGTAATTACTCAGCGGGATATACAATGGGTATGACGTATACCGAGAGGCTTGTTCCCACAGTGCCTTTTCCCCGCAAGGACGAAGGTCGTGGTGTGCAAGGCCCCTTACAATTAACGGTTTTCTTAGAGAGTGAAGTTCAGTGCAGTCGTTCCCCTAAAGGACGCAACTGACCAATGCTTCGCTACTGCTAGGATTGGATTGGAATTTCTTAATTAGTACGGGTCACAGTAAAACATTGGCACTGAATGCGGAGAATCTCGTCAGCGCGATCTAGGGAAACGGCTCTCGATTGGGTGCGCCATCTAGTTTCACGACGCGTAAACTTTGAAGCGTACAGGTTTTATTAATATTGATTGATGTGCGCTACAATCTCCCCCTCAGTCCCCGATAGACGTCTCGGCAAGGAGGACTGTAAAAAGTGGTGATTAGAGTTGCTTTCAGGACGTGCTCGTCCTCGTTTCTCTGAGTTTACGGGCTCGCAGCCCTTCAGCTTCTTCCTGGGTCGACCTCGGCGACGAATAGGCTGAACGGGTTCAGGCAGTGGAGCTCGATCGTTGCGACGATATGAAGTTAGAGCGGGAGTGTGGTACAGTCTAGGCGGAGCGGCCTCGTCTCCGGGTTGGAACTGTAGTTGCGGTCGACAATGCTGGTCGACGTATTGTTTCCGGACTTCTTCTTTCATTTCATGAACTTCTTTGGCTTTGACAAGAGTCTCAACTGGTACCTCTTGACTTTTGTGCTTAATGGGATGTTCCTCGTCCCTCTCCCCCTGGACGAGAACTACTCCCAAAGCATAGTTGCTCGTATCGGTTTCTATGACATGAGGCTTAGTTCCATTAGCCTGCCATAACACTGGAGCAGTAGTCAACAGTGTCTTATGAGTAGCGTGGGCAGTCTCCTGTTCATTGTTCCAAATCCATGGTTCCTGTTTCTTGGTAAGCTTGGAAAGCGGTTGAGCTACCAGAATGTCACTTGTAGGGACAATGCAATGTTCGCCTAACAAGGATGGTCTAGCATTACCAGTAAAAACAGCTTCATACTCTGGCAGTACCTTATTCAATAGTTTTACTTGTTGATCTGTAAGCAGATCGATACCACACAAGCTCACATCAGGGAAGAGTGACTGAGATTGGAGAGACAACTCGACCTCAGCCTCCTCAATGTTTTGGACTGCGTCCTTAATCATGAACTCGGTAAAATCAGGAACATATCCATCAAAGAGCATCCGAGATTTCTTGGGCTGTGTCAATAGCAGTGGCTTAAGCTTGTAAGTGAAGCCACTCTTCGGGGGGCTACGATTGTCCGTTGGTGTTGCAGGAGGCGACAAAGGTAGCACATGGACACTAGCATTGCCCAATCTGAGGGGATCATCTTTCCGATTAAAGAACACAAAGTCTTCTTTGTAGAGCTCATACACCGATGAGTCATTCACGAACCGCCATGTAAACTGACCGATGTCCAAAATGATTTCGGCCGCCTGCAGAAATCCTATTCCAAGGAGTGTCCGGTTGTCCTTGGACTCGGGCAGGACTATAAATGGTGTTTCTATGGTCCTGTTCTCTAGTTTTACAGGAACTATGGTTTTTAAAACAAGCTGTTTCTTGGGGATGCCGTCTGCCAGTATGATATTCACCACTTCTTCCCCGAACTTATGACCTTTCTTTGCTAATAATTGTAGGTACAGTTCGTAGGAGGCCACGCTTATTTTTGCGCAGGTGTCTACATAGGCTGTCCCCATTATTCCATCAATCTCTATGAACACAATGGGGCGCTTGGCTTTCGCGACGGTTATGTCAACAGGACAAAATCCCAAGTCACTGGATCGGACCTTAAAGTGAGTGGTTCCAGAACATGTGGAGCAGTTGCTGCGCACCACTCCCGGTGCGCCACATCCATAGCACGCCACGGTTGGTTTGGGCGCGGGAGGAGCTTGCGGTGCAGAAGTGGTAGGGCGCTGAGTTTCCGGCGCCGCGGTTTTCCCCCGTGCCTCGGGCTCCTTCTGTTTGCGCTTGCGACATTCCTCCGTGGTGTGCCCAGAGTAATGGCAATATCCGCACTTTGGTCTGGATCCTCGTTTTAACTTGAGCTTCGAGTCCTCTCCATTAGCTCGTACTGTGGCTGGTGATTCATCGATCCACAGTTGTTCAATGCCCCGGGCAACTTCCAGTAACTCGTCGTAGCTGGATAAAGAATTGCGCGGGATCTTCTCACGAAGTTTGTGGCTGAGTTGGCCGTAGATCATGTCCAACTGATGAGATTCTGGCAGTGCAGGAGGTGGCAGTTGAGCGAACAGCATGCGCTTATGAGCCACAAATCTTGCGGTAGGAGTGTTGTTCGGCTGCTTCTCCTGAACAATCTCTTGATATATTATATATGCCGGCTTTTTGGGTGCGAAGGCATGACGAAGACGATCCTTGAATTTGCCCCATGAGTCGACTTGGGTTTTAGTACCTTGCCACCAGACTGCTGCATCGCCTCTGAGGAGCAATGGCACACCCATCAAAGCTTCTTGGTCCGTGATCTTCTCGATTTCCTTGAAAACATCAGCTGCGGCCAGGAACGCTTCTACAACTTCGGTGTCCTTTTTGCCATCGTAGGTGGACGTACAGGTTGCAAAAGACCCATGTCTCTGAGGAACACATCGTGCCAACAGTTTTTCGAACTGTTCTTCGCTGAGCATTTTACGTGCTGCCGATGACTGCTTCACTGGAGTCGTCGTAATCCTTCCGCTGCGCGTGACGTACGTCGGCCCGTGGCTCTTCAGCCTCACGTTGTGCGCCAGATTGTAGAGGAGGTTGCGGGAACGACGTGGTTGACGCCGCGCGGAGAGTGAAACAACGAAGTGAAGTAAAATAACAGACGTTTATTACGTAATTACTCAGCGGGATATACAATGGGTATGACGTATACCGAGAGGCTTGTTCCCACAGTGCCTTTTCCCCGCAAGGACGAAGGTCGTGGTGTGCAAGGCCCCTTACAATTAACGGTTTTCTTAGAGAGTGAAGTTCAGTGCAGTCGTTCCCCTAAAGGACGCAACTGACCAATGCTTCGCTACTGCTAGGATTGGATTGGAATTTCTTAATTAGTACGGGTCACAGTAAAACATTGGCACTGAATGCGGAGAATCTCGTCAGCGCGATCTAGGGAAACGGCTCTCGATTGGGTGCGCCATCTAGTTTCACGACGCGTAAACTTTGAAGCGTACAGGTTTTATTAATATTGATTGATGTGCGCTACAATATATTAATTAAATTTATTAATAAATTTAATTAATTATTTATTTTTATATTTTAGGGGATAAGCTTTAAATTAAATTTTTATATGTAATTATTATTTGAATTTGAAATTTATATAATTTATATTATTAAAAAAATTTAATTTGTTATAAATAATTTTGTAATAAAAAAAAATTTAATAATAAAATTAATTTTTTATAAAAAAAAATTTTTTAATTAAAAAAATTAAATTATAATGATAAAATTAGTATATTTTTTTTTATTGAAGATAAAAAGTTTTATGAAAAATTTTTTATTTGATATAATTAATTAAAATTAATTCGGCAAATATTTATATTCACTTGTTTAACAAAAACATGTCTTTTTGAATTAATATAAAGTCTAATCTGCCCACTGATATTATATTGAAGGGCTGCAGTATTTTGACTGTACAAAGGTAGCATAATCATTAGTCTCTTAATTGGTGACTTGTATGAAAGATTGGATGAAATATATACTGTCTCTTAATTAATTTATAGAATTTAATTTTTTATTTAAAAAGTTAAAATAAAATTAAAAAGACGAGAAGACCCTATAGAGTTTAATAATTAATTATTATTATTGTTTATTTATAAATTTATAAATTTTATTAATTTTAATTATTGTGTTGGGGTGATAAAAAAATAAAATTAACTTTTTTTAATTTTAAACATAAATAAGTGTTTTATTGATCCATTATTATTGATTATAAGATTAAATTACCTTAGGGATAACAGCGTTATTTTTTTTTTTAGTTCGAATAAGAAAAAAAGTTTGCGACCTCGATGTTGGATTAAGATAAAATTTAAATGCAAAAGTTTAAAATTTTTGATCTGTTCGATCATTAAAATCTTACATGATCTGAGTTCAAACCGGTGTAAGCCAGGTTGGTTTCTATCTTTTAAAAATTTCAAATATTTTAGTACGAAAGGATCAAATATTTTAATTAAATTATTTTTATTTATTGAATTTTATTAATAAAATAATAAAAAAAAAAATTATTTAGTTTAAAAATTAAAAATTTAAACTATTTTGGCAGAAAAATGTAATGATTTTAGAATTCATAAATATATAATTTATTATATAGATAGTAAATGTTTATTTTTGATATTTTTTTAATTATTATTGGTTTACTTATTTTGATTTTAGGGGTATTAATTGGTGTTGCTTTTCTTACTTTATTGGAACGTAAAGTATTAGGTTATATTCAAATTCGTAAAGGTCCTAATAAAGTTGGATTTATAGGAATTTTACAGCCTTTTTCAGATGCTGTGAAGTTATTTACTAAAGAACAAACTTATCCTTTATATTCTAATTATTTTTCTTATTATTTTTCACCTGTTATTAGATTTATTTTATCTTTGATAATTTGAATATTAATTCCTTATTATTTTAATTTAATTAGATTTAATTTAGGTGTTTTATTTTTTCTTTGTTGTACTAGAATGGGGGTTTATAGTGTAATAGTAGCTGGTTGATCTTCTAATTCTAAGTATGCTTTGTTAGGGAGATTACGTTCAGTTGCACAAACAATTTCTTATGAAGTTAGTTTAGCGTTAATTTTTATATCTAGA
Organism: Hemithea aestivaria; assembly: GCA_947507615.1. NCBI lineage: Eukaryota > Metazoa > Arthropoda > Insecta > Lepidoptera > Geometridae > Hemithea > Hemithea aestivaria. The sequence continues at coordinate 8,203,188 of OX382350.1, read as the reverse complement.
CTTATTATGATTATAGATTTTAATTTAATTATATTTAAAGAACATCAAAATTTAATTTGATTTATATTTTTTATATTTCCTTTATCTTTAAGATGAGTTTTTTCTATAATAGCGGAAACTAATCGAACTCCTTTTGATTTTGCTGAAGGTGAAAGAGAATTAGTTTCAGGATTTAATATTGAATATAGAAGAGGAGGATTTGCTTTAATTTTTTTAGCTGAATATTCAAGAATTTTATTTATAAGAATGTTATTTGTATTAGTTTATATGGGAGGCTATGAAATAAATTTATTTTTTTATATAAAGTTAGTATTTATTTCTTTTTTATTTATTTGAGTTCGAGGAACATTACCTCGTTATCGTTATGATAAATTAATATATTTGGCTTGAAAAAGATATTTACCAGTTTCTTTAAATTTTTTATTATTTTTTATAGGAGTGAAATTTTTTATTTATATATAAAATTATTAATAAAATATTTTTAGTATAAATTAATAGAATTTATGAATTCTTTCTTAAGTTTTCAAAACAAATGCTTAAAACAAGCTCATTAATTTAAGTTAGTTAAATAGTAAATTGTCTCAGTATTTATTTATAATTGGGTTAATGATGAAATAAGAAAAATAAAAAAATGTTAATAGTTGTCCAGTAATAATGTAAGGTTCTTCTACAGGTCGAGCTCCAATTCAAGTTAATAAAATAACTATAGTTACTATAGATCAAAATAATATTTGATTAATTGGGTAAAATTGAATTCCTTGTATTTTTTTATTGAAAGTGAAAGGTAAAATTATTAAAATTATAATTGATATAACTAATCCAATTACACCTCCTAATTTATTAGGAATTGATCGAAGAATAGCATAAGCAAATAGAAAGTATCATTCTGGTTGAATATGGACTGGGGTTACAAGAGGATTAGCGGGGATAAAATTATCTGGATCACCTAATAAGTAAGGATTTGTAAGAGTTAGTATAATTAAAATAAATAATAAGATAATAAATCCAATTAAGTCTTTAAAAGTAAAGAATGGATGGAAAGGAATTTTATCTAAATTACTATTTATACCTAATGGATTATTAGATCCTGTTTGGTGTAAAAATAATAAATGGATTATAGTTATTATTAATAAAATGAATGGAAGTAAAAAGTGAAAAGTATAAAATCGAGTTAATGTGGCGTTATCTACTGGAAATCCCCCTCAAATTCAATTTACTAATATAGTTCCTAAATAAGGAATTGCAGAAAGAAGATTGGTAATTACTGTTGCCCCTCAAAATGATATTTGTCCTCAAGGTATAGTACATAACCTATAAATGCAGTTGCTATTAATAAAAATAAAATAATTACTCCAATTAGTCATGTATGTTTTAAACTAAATGATTCATAATAAATTCCTCGTCCAATATGAAGATAAATACAGATGAAGAAAAAAGATGCTCCATTAGCATGTAAAGTTCGGATTAATCATCCATAATTTACATTTCGGCAAATATAATTTACACTATAAAAAGCTATTTCAATATTAGCTGTGTAATACATAGTTAAAAATAGGCCTGTTAAAATTTGAATCATTAAACATAAAGCTAATAAAGATCCAAAATTTCATCATGCTGAAATATTTGAAGGAGAAGATAAATCAATTAATGATCCATTAATAATTTTAATAATGGGATGTGTTTTTCGTAAATTAATAAATTTATTGTTATTATTTATCATTAATATTTAATTAAGATATATATATATATATATATATATATATATACCTAGTCAGGTCATAAGTATTGTCACACAGTAAAAACTTTTCTTTTAGAATGCTGGCCACAAAATAGTTTATTGAATTCGAATTTCGAATTGTTCATGAAAATAAAAATGTATACTTTTTAGAATTTTACTCATTTTTAAATATGGAGTGGACGCTTAAAGAAGACCGTGTTGCAGTTATTGCGTTGCATCGTTGCGGTTACGCGCCAATTCAAATTTTTGACATACTGAAAAATTTGAATATAACCAAAAGATTCGTTTATCGTACCATCAAACGATACAATGAAGACTCTAGTGTAGATGACAGGTCAAGAAGTGGTCGCCCTCGGTCTGTTAGGACTCCAGCAGTGATAAAAGCTGTGAAGGCGCGAATTCAAAGAAATCCCAAACGTAAGCAGAAACTGTTGGCCCTTCAGATGGGGTTAAGCAGAACCACGGTGAAAAGGGTGTTAAATGAAGACTTAGGGCTTCGGGCATATCGAAGAAAAACAGGACATCGTTTAAATGCTCGTCTACTGGTCCTGAGACTGAAGAGATGCCGCGCTTTGTTGAAGCGGTACGCGAGAAAAAAATATCGAGAAATTCTTTTTTCGGATGAAAAAATTTTTACCGTAGAAGAGAGCTACAACAAACAAAATGATAAGGTGTACGCACACAGTAGTGAAGAAGCGAGCAACCGTATTCCGCGTGTCCAACGAGGTCATTTTCCATCCTCGCTCATGGTATGGTTGGGAGTTTCTTATTGGGGCTTAACAGAGGTACATTTTTGTGAGAAAGGTGTAAAAACGAATGCAGTTGTGTATCAAAATACAGTCCTGACGAACCTTGTGGAACCTGTTTCTCATACCATGTTCAATAACAGGCACTGGGTATTCCAACAAGATTCGGCGCCAGCTCATAGAGCGAAGAGCACACAAGACTGGCTGGCGGCGCGTGAAATCGACTTCATCCGGCACGAAGACTGGCCCTCCTCCAGTCCAGATTTGAGTCCGTTAGATTACAAGATATGGCAACACTTGGAGGAAAAGGCGTGCTCAAAGCCTCATCCCAATTTGGAGTCACTCAAGACATCCTTGATTAAGGCAGCAGCCGATATTGACATGGACCTCGTTCGTGCTGCGATAGACGACTGGCCGCGCAGATTGAAGGCCTGTATTCAAAATCACGGAGGTCATTTTGAATAAACTTTATTGTCATAAGAATCTATGTTTTGTTAAGTTCATTTTGGTATATAAATGGTTACATAATAAATAAACTTGTTCCAATAATTTTATATTAAACATGTGACAGAATTTATGACCTGACTAGGTATATATATATATATATATATATATATATATATATATATATATATATATATATATATATATATATATATATATATATATATATATATATATTATTTTTGAAGATAAGATAATAGATCGTAAAGGCCCATATAAAATATTAGTGATTTTTACAATTGCCACTAAAGAAATAAATAAATAAATTATTAATATTATTATTAATATATAATTATGATTATTATATAATTTATTTAAATTAATTTTATTTTCATTATTAAATAATTCAATAAATAAAAAATTATCATTTTCTCTTAAATTATTTGAAAAATTTATTCAATTTATATTAATAAATTTTATGTTAAATAAATAAATTAATAATTGATTTGACATTAAAATTAATATAAATGTAATTATAATTAATTTTATTTTGAATGAGAGATTAAAAAGTTCATTTGAGGCAATTCTTGATACATAAATAAATATGACTAATAATCCTCCTAAGAATGTTAAAAATAAAATATATGAGAATCAGTAGGTTTTAATTAATATTCCTGATAATAAGCATATTAATAAAGTTTGTAAAAGAATTGTTAATCCAATAGATAAGGGATGATTTAAAAATAATATAATTAATGAAATTATTAATATAAATAATGATAATGATAATTTAATTTCAAAGAATAGTTATAAAAAATTATAATTTTGGAGATTATTGATAAAGAAGTTTCTTTTTCTTTGAAGTTTTAAAAGAAATTTCTTAATTTTGATTTACAAGACCAATGTTTTTTTAAACTATTAAAACTATTAATGATAATTAAATATATATATATTAGTATTATTATTATATTTATTGTAGGGAATTTAATTTTTATTTCTAAATATAAACATTTATTAATTATTTTATTAAGATTAGAGTTTATGGTATTAAGAGTTTTTTTTTTTATTGTTATTTTATTTATTAATAATAAATTATGAATTGTATATGTTAATAGTTTTTTTAGTTTTTTCTGTTTGTGAAGGAGCTTTAGGATTATCGATTTTAGTTTCGTTAATTCGTACTCATGGTAATGATTATTTTAAAAGATTTAATTTATTACAATAATTTCAATTTTATTTAATAATTGAAAATTTAAATAATAATAATAATGAAAATTAAGTTTTTCGTAAATGATAAAATTTTTATTTTTAATGATTTTTATAATTCCTTTATGTTTCATAAAAAATATATTTTGAATGGTTCAAATAATGTTATTTTTAATAATATTTTTATTTATAAATTTAAGTTTAGATATTAGTATTTATAGTAGTATTTCTTATTCGTATTCTTGTGATATTATATCTTATGGTTTAATTTTATTAAGAATTTGAATTTGTATTTTAATAATTATATCTAGAGAAAATTTATATAAAATAAATTTTTATTCTAATTTTTTTTTATTTAATGTTATTATTTTATTATTAATATTATATTTAACGTTTTCAGTTATAAATTTATTTTTATTTTATTTATTTTTTGAAGGTAGATTAATTCCCACTTTAATATTAATTGTGGGGTGGGGGTATCAACCTGAACGAATTCAAGCAGGGATATATTTGTTATTTTATACTTTATTTGCTTCATTACCTTTATTAATAGGTATTTTTTATATTTTTAATGAGATGAATTGTATTATAATATATTTTTTGAAATTTTTTAATTTAAATTATTATTTATTATATATTAGAATAATTTTAGCTTTTTTAGTAAAAATGCCTATATATATGACACATTTGTGATTACCTAAAGCACATGTAGAAGCCCCAGTTTCTGGTTCTATAATTTTAGCGGGCATTATATTAAAATTGGGGGGGTATGGTTTATTACGTATTATAATTTTTTTACAAGAAATTAATTTAAAATTAAATTATATTTTAATTATTATTAGTTTATTAGGAGGATTTTATATTAGTTTAAAATGTTTTTGTCAAGTTGATATTAAGTCTTTAATTGCTTATTCTTCAGTTGCGCATATAAGAATTGTAATTTGTGGTATTATAATTATAAATTATTTAGGTTTTATTGGGGCTTATTTACTAATAATTGGTCATGGGCTATGTTCTTCTGGTATATTTTGTTTAGCTAATATTAATTATGAGCGAGTTCATAGTCGAAGATTGATAATTAATAAAGGAATGTTAAATTTTATACCTTCTATAGGATTATGGTGATTTTTATTATTATCTTCTAATATAGCAGCTCCGCCTTCATTAAATTTGATGGGGGAAATTATATTGATTAATAGATTAATTAGATGATCTTCTTTATCATCAAATAATAATAGTAATTTTATATGTATGTTTACCGATCACCGGAAGACGACTGAACCTCAGATTATGGCCTCATGTAAATTCATTAACAAACAAGTGAAATTTAAAAAATACTTTTTAAAAACAAGCTTTAATTATTGTTATCATCTTGCATCATAAAGTACTCGTCAAGACGAATCAAATGAGCCCAAACTCGATGGGGTTGCGTTGTTTTATGACAGAGTTCCTTTGGCCACCTTCCAGCTCCATCATCAGATCAGCTCGATGTCATAAAAATATTGCATTGTCATCCGATTTACACACGCATGCAAATTTTCAGCTCAATTGGAAACCGGGAAGTGGGTCAAATTAAACTTGCAAGATTTGATTACAGACAGACAGACAGACAGACAGACAGACAGACAGACAGACAGACAGACAACAGACAGGTGAAAGTAATATAAAGCTTGTAAAATTGTCCAAAAAGGACCAATCACCAGAGCAATTTAAAAAGACTATAATTTGTTCCAAAGTTATATGAGTGAATTTACTGAATCTACTGATGAAAGCACTGCAAAATGAGTAAGCACCCGTTCCAGAGGAATAAATTAACAAGTTGAAGAACCCAGCGAATTATATTTTAAATATAAATCTTTTATCATTAATAATTTTCTAATTGTAGGTATACCGTTCACATAACAGTTATTAAATGAGTGACTTTTAAGATCAAATTTATAAGCTATAATTTATTTGAAAATTATGATAATACATTAGTTTTTATATATGCATACAGTGGTTTTACCCGCTGTACTGAGCCGATGTGTTTTCCCAGGTTACATGGGAAGTAACCGCTGCTGATGCTGATTTAACTAACTTAGTGTAGATAGTTTGAGTTTCGGGAAAGAAAATCGAATTGTTGCCTGGGGTAGCGAGGCAAAACTGCATTGAAAAACCCTGCGCCATATTCTTCGCTACTCACAGAGGGAGCGAATATCGGTTTAGTCATCCATCATGTCTAAATGGGTGCACCAAATTCATTATGAATTGATGTGACGCGTTACGAAGTGCGCGCGGGTCAGCTAGTAGTTAAAATATCTATATATCGGCATCAGAACGAATATCCGAACGCAAGCGCCATTTTGTAGTAGATTTGGTGCTCGATGGAGTTTGCTACGGAGCTGCGCGCTCTCGGAGAAACACCGGACTTCTCTTGGGACGAGCGGTGGGTGACGGGTGCGGTCGTGACAAAATCATCGCGCGTTCGGTTATACGTGGCTGTGTAGCTAGCTATATTCGTGCCTAGCTATTGTGATGAGAGCGTGCGACTATTTTATTCTCTCGTGTAATTACAATATCGTGATTTGTTAACCTACAAAGCTGTTTCATTGATCCAACATACCCAACATCGCCCACAAGTGTTAGAAAAGGCATCCTAATAGACCATCCTGATGAAGGTTACACTCCAGGTGTAATCGTTATCATAAATTCTGATGGCAGGTGTTGTGGTACACTCGTCATGAGTAGTGGAATATCATGTGACAGCGTGTACTCAAGCCGTCATATACACGGTGACTGGTAAATCACTTAGAAGCCTAAAACAGGGAACTCAGTTAACGATTCTCATTCTAAAAAAAATATAAAAATAGGTACTTAAATTTTGGGTAAAATATCCTATGTGTTCTATAAAGTATTTGTAATCTAAACGGGCCGATTCACACGCGCCTATCCCCCGCTACTCCGCACCGGCGCCCGCGCCGCGCGCCACCCCGCTCAGTCGCTCAGTCACTAATGTTGTAGGTATCGTGTGACGTTCTCAAATAACTAGGTTTATTAGTGGTGTGATGTTAAAAGTGGTCTGGTGTTCACTAATAGTAAATAATTGTGAAGGTTTTTGATAAGTGCGTGGTGATACTTTAATTGGATACACAGGAAAAGGAAATTAGGTATGTGTAATTTGTATTAATAAAATAGGTGTTTGCGCCAAATAGTCGGAATTGATGTACTGCGGATACGGTCCCTGCGAAGCCGTACCACGGAGTCGAGTCGTACTCCGTCATCCCTTTGTGGCACGCCGACCCGCGCCCACGCCACACCGCCACAAGCGTCTCTGCGCACCCGCGCCCGCATCGCCGCCGCGAACGTCAGTCGTCCGAACGTTACCGAGCGAGAAGCACGCTGCGTCGTATAATTTTAACGCGTCTCGTGGGTGTGCCCCTAAGTGTGTACTGTGTGCCGGCACCTCTGAGCCAGTGGTTTCTTGTACAATTATCGTGGAAGTGGTCCTGCCACCTGCCTCCCTGAGGTGGACACGAGCGGTCGGCGGCTCTCCGTCCGGTAAGTGGGTTCTGTTCCGTTGTTCATGATTTCCGATTGTAATTTTGTATAACGCAGACCTCCCGGCGGAAACAATAGGTATACGTAAAAATCACCGTCATAGTCGGTACCTAATAGGTTTGTAGCCCTCTTACGTAGGTACTTTATCGAAATCTACCAGCCGACCGGCTATCTTGTACAGAAGCTACAGAAAACTACAGAAAGCTACGACTAGCGTGGCTTTCTATTGCGGTTTTAATTTGACGTGCATTTAAAACTTAGAACCTTGAAACAGAGTACCCAGTCCACGATTCGTAAAAATAGGTACCTACCTATCTAATTTTGACAAAATATATCAAATAAGAACATAATTCATATTACAAAATCATTATTATTTATTCACATTTCAAAATCTTTTGCGATGCGGTAGGTATCTGCACAAATCGTAGGTGCGTAGGTACAATCCAAACTGTGGCGGCATATTCGGTCAGCTGGTAGGTATCGATAATAAATAGGTAATAATGTACCTAATATCTGAACGATTAATATGGATTTCTTTGATATGTCATTGTCCACTTACCTTGGTATTTTTGCCTGTCCTAAGCCAGGTAAAGTATGAAGGAATAAATAGGCCAAGCGCGAGTCGGGCCACGCACAATGTAGGGTTCCGTAGTTCTAGTAGATTGAATACACTGCACAACAGCATTTTGGATGATTTTTGACGACGATTTCAAATTTGTGACTGAAATTTCTGTACCAGCTCTAGTTAAAAAGATATGACACATATTATGTTGTTTTCGTAATAAAACGCTATAAATGTAGAGATCATCATCATCATCATCTCAGCCGTAAGACGTCCACTGCTGAACATAGGCCTCCCCTTTGGACTTCCATATGTACCGGTTGGAAGCGACCTGCATCCAGCGTCTTCCGGCGACCTTTATAAGGTCGTCTGTCCACCTTGTGGGTGGTCAATGTAGAGATGATCCTAATTAATTTAAGTTTAAGTTGATAAACTCTTTATGTTATTTGATTTTCTTGCTGAAACTGAAGGCAGAGCTATTCTAAATGCTATTCTTATTCTAAGGGCTATTCTAAATGCTCTAACAATATTCAGCCATCATATGTGCGTTCCAGAAGCCTTGATAGCGTTACTTCATCGAACAAAAGTTCGGGTGGAATTGCTTGCCCAATTCTTCACTTAGTACCCCAAGATTGTCATGAATATAGTCTAGGTGGTCGTGGAGAGAGTGTAACTTGATGGTTATGTCACATTCGAGCCTTTGAAAGTGACGCATTAGTTTTTGGACGTGTTGAGAAAAGTCCAAATAATTCTTACTTTACAAAAAAAAATATAACCACCATTGGCCTAAAACAAAGTGAACCATTTTTGAATGAACACATTATGAGCCAGTTATGTTCCGCATACTTAATTTTTAATAAAATCAAAACAATAGTTTTATGTTTACACTAAGCAAAAATAAGTCATCGTGATGGTTCTCGAGTCCTTTCCACATTATAGCGGTTTCGTACCAAAATCTATTTATTTTCTAATTTGTCCACAAACGTAGATACTCAACACACGTTTTGCATAACTTTTGGGGAATCCAAGGCTTGTCGTTAATTTCCAGGGAGTATCCAAAGTAATTTTTGTAAGCCTAAATTATGAACGTTGTCACATTCAAACGGAATTCTTTGAGCATAATATTCTCCGCAAATTAAAAAAAATATATCCGGATCATTCACACAAGTAGCCTTGACCATGCTATATCAAATTATAATAAAAAAACTTAAGTTAGAAATTATGAGCTAAGTAACACTGTAATATGGTGATTAAAATTGTGATAGCTATAACTCGTAAACAATACAACCATGAACAATTCGCTTGCGCGATCTAATTTTACTACTAGCGCCATCTAGTTATGCATTAATAAACTATAGGCTAGGTTAGCTTTAGGTATTCTTATTTTGCTGATTTTACCGAAACTAATAATTTTATCTTAACCGCTATAGTTTTCCTGGAAAGTTCATGGTTGAAAGCATACCTCTGATTTTTTTCAGAATTTTAAAGCTAGTAGTTCAGATTTTAGAGGGGGGGGGGACGCTCAAATTTTTTTTTTAAACTTGAATATCTTTCAAACAGAACATGAAATCGAAAAAGTTTCTTAGCAAACCGTCCTTCATTTTAAAATACCTATTCAACGATACCCCACACGATGGTATCAGCCAGAAAAAAAAAATCATCCCCATCTTACGTGTACGGGAGGTAGCCTAAATTAATTAATTAAAAATTATTTTTTGTCACCGTTCTCTTACCCTTATTATTACTTACCTGTATACAAAATTACACTTTTCTAGGACTTATAGTTTCTCCGCAATGCCGCGGACAGACAGACGGACGGACGGACGGACGGACGGACGGACGGACAAAGCGACACTATAAGGGTTCCTTGTTGACTACGGAACCCTAAAAACGGATCATACCTACCTACTTAGTTAGTAAGCCTACGTAGTTAGTTAGCTATTTAGTTACTAAGCCTAATTTATTTATCCAGAGCGCGCGCGTTTAGACGCTTTTAAGGTATTTCCTTTCATCGATGAGTATTTTAGTCTTAAAATTCAATTTGTTATTTCGCGGGTTTAATTTTACTGCGGATTTCTATTGCGGCTTGTATTGATAACCAGCAAAGGAAAATAAGCTCAGTGAAGCCAGGGAAGGATTTATCCCGCCTTCTAGGTTTAGTCTGCTACCACATGCGGCCGCATCATCGCTTAACATCACGTGAGTGTGTAGCATCGCGTAGCTATGTCGCGTCACAGATCGCGTCCTTTGTCGGTGTTGTCGATACCTACTTTGTATGTAGCTTTACTTACCTACCTGCGTCAGCTGTTCGCCAGTAGTTTTACCATTTTGTTTGGGACATGGCGAATTAATTCAAATAAGATTTTCTCTTAAATGTATTAGTATTGTCTTTGTTTGTTAATTGTAAACATAATGTGATTATATAATTTATCATATCCTTGAAGCTTTTAAGTGATTTACCAGTCACCGTGTATAACATTTTAATTCCTTATATATCATTTCTTAATCAAATTGGTATTTATTTCATCTTATAAATTAAAATTATTTATGATATGAAGTCCAGTAATAATCGATAAGATTAAATTTAGTTTCGCTAAATTCCGAGGGACCTCATTCGTGAAAAGGACAATACATTTTGACTTCTCGTAATATCTCATACTTATTTTATTACTTATGTGAACAAGTTAATACTTACCTATATTATTATTAATTAACTATCTAATAAATAAAAATAATATAGGCACTGAGTTTTTAAATTTTGGGTATTAAGTAATCATAGATAAAATGTTATTTATAAGCAAAATTCCGCAGGACTCCTGTCGTGATAATGACTACCCTACAGTTCCAATAAATAAAACACATTTGACCAATATTATAAACGGGAAAGTTTGTACGAATGTACACCTATGGATGTCTGGATGTATGTTCGTTACTCTTTCACGCCTAAACGGGTGGACTGGTTGAACTGAAATTTGGTAGGTATTGAGATAGCCTAGACCCTGGAATAACATAACAGGCTCTACTGTGCAGCAGGTAAAACCGCTGGGCGCAGCTAGTCCATAATAAAACACAAATATATCATTTATACAGATAACTATTTATTATATATAAATTTAATTGTACATACTTAGTATTTCATTTTATTTTTACATATAAGGTCAGTTCTGGTCACGTATTGCACTCCCATATCCATACAGCACCAACTCGATTTTTTTTATAATTTCTAACTTAAACAAGTATAAATAAAATTGCAATTGCTGTAAAAATACCTTTTGAGTTGACCTTGTATTGTACTAGGTGTGCGTATGATAGGTGGTATACAGCCAGTACACTGTATTGTACTAGGTGTGTGGTATGATAGGTGGTATACAGCCAGTACACTGTATTGTACTAGGTGTGCGTATGATAGGTGGTATACAGCCAGTACACTGTATTGTACTAGGTGTGCGTATGATAGGTGGTATACAGCCAGTACACTGTATTGTACTAGGTGTGCGTATGATAGGTGGTATACAGCCAGTACACTGTATTGTACTAGGTGTGTGGTATGATAGGTGGTATACAGCCAGTACACTGTATTGTACTAGGTGTGTGGTATGATAGGTGGTATACAGCCAGTACACTGTATTGTACTAGGTGTGTGGTATGATAGGTGGTATACAGCCAGTACACTGTATTGTACTAGGTGTGTGGTATGATAGGTGGTATACAGCCAGTACACTGTATTGTACTAGGTGTGCGTATGATAGGTGGTATACAGCCAGTACACTGTATTGTACTAGGTGTGTGGTATGATAGGTGGTATACAGCCAGTACACTGTATTGTACTAGGTGTGCGTATGATAGGTGGTATACAGCCAGTACACTGTATTGTACTAGGTGTGTGGTATGATAGGTGGTATACAGCCAGTACACTGTATTGTACTAGGTGTGCGTATGATAGGTGGTATACAGCCAGTACACTGTATTGTACTAGGTGTGTGGTATGATAGGTGGTATACAGCCAGTACACTGTATTGTACTAGGTGTGCGTATGATAGGTGGTATACAGCCAGTACACTGTATTGTACTAGGTGTGTGGTATGATAGGTGGTATACAGCCAGTACACTGTATTGTACTAGGTGTGTGGTATGATAGGTGGTATACAGCCAGTACACTGTATTGTACTAGGTGTGTGGTATGATAGGTGGTATACAGCCAGTACACTGTATTGTACTAGGTGTGTGGTATGATAGGTGGTATACAGCCAGTACACTGTATTGTACTAGGTGTGCGGTATGATAGGTGGTATACAGCCAGTACACTAACGTAACAGACACCGTACGGGGCCTGCTACAGTTTCGTTATGTTACGTTATAGGAGGGAGTGACGGCTATGTAGGGAAGCAATCAAACCCAACGAGCGCTGTTGTAACACTAATTTATTGAAGTAATTAAATAATTCATACAGGTATTGCTGACTACGTGCTAAGCTAAGTCTAGGTCAATATTCTCTTGGCTTTAAGTGGGTCAGGCCGGTTGCTACCTTGTACGTAGCTCGTACATACTGCCCACTCAAGCCAAGAGAGAGATAAATTGATCTAATTACATGATGTGAGAGATTATTTAACATAATTTAGTTAGTTAAAATAGATAAGTACAATAACACCGTAATGCGGGTTGTTTAAACAAAGTGTGTAGTTACAACTAAGGTTATCTTATACCTAGTACAATAGTACTAGGTGTGCGGTATGATAGGCGGTATACAGCCAGTACTATCTGGTTTTTCGATTTTCTTAGTCTATCATGAAATGATGCTTTAGCTTTCCTAAAAACAGCATAGAAATCATCTATCCTGTTTTCTTTTAACTTTATCACAAAACTTGGGTACATTATACTGGTTTTTAGGTTTCCGTAGTCTACAAGGAAGCCTTATAGTTTCGATTCGTCTTTCCGTCTGTCCGCGGCTTTGCGGAGAAACTATAAGTCCTAAAAAGCTGAATTTTTTTTTTTTACAGAGGAGGGTAGTGATCATTATCATCATCTCAGCCATTGGACGTCCACTGCTGAACATAGGCCTCCACTTTGGACTTCCATATGTACCGGTTGGAAGCGATCTGCATCCAGCGTCCTCCGGCGACCTTTATAAGGTCGTCTGTCCACCTTGTGGGTGGACGTCCTACGCTTCGTTTGCTAGTCCGTGGTCTCCACTCGAGCACTTTTCGACCCCATCGGCCATCCGCTCTGCGCGCTATGTGGCCTGCCCATTGCCACGTCAGCTTGCTAATCCGCCGGGCTATGTCGGTGACTTTAGTTCGTCTACGGATTTCTTCATTTCTGATTCGATCTCGTAGAGAAACCCCGAGCATAGCCCTTTCCATAGCACGCTGGGCGACTTTGAGCTTCGAGATGAGGCCAATGGTGAAGGACCACGTTTCGGTGCCGTAAGTCATCACTGGTAACACCTATTGATCAAAGACTTTCGTCTTGAGGCACTGAGGTATATCGGACGAAAAGACATTGCGTAATTTCCCGAACGCTGCCCAACCGAGTTGGATTCGGCGGTTGACCTCTTTCTCGAAGTTGTACCTATCTAATTGGACTACTTGTCCTAGATAGATATATGAGTCCACAACTTCGAGAACCGATCCTTCAACAGATATTGGGGTGGGCACAACATTGGCATTCGACATAAGCTTCGTCTTGTCCATGTTCATTTTTAAGCCCACCCGTTGTGAAGCTCGGTTGAGGTCATCGAGCATCATGCTGAGTTCCTCCATCGACTTTGCCATGACTACGATGTCGTCGGCAAACCGAAGGTGAGTGATGTATTCGCCGTTGATATTGATGCCAAGTCCTTGCCATTCCAGGAGCTTGAAGGTGTCTTCCATTACGGCAGTAAACAGTTTCGGAGAGATAACGTCTCCCTGTCTTACGCCTCTTCTCAATGGAATCTCCTTCGTGCTCTGCTCCTGTACTCGGACTGACATAGTGGCGTTCTTATACAAGCACTTCAACACTTCAATGTACCGATATTCAATATGGCATCGCTGAAGTGACTCGAGCACCACCCATGTTTCCACCGAATCAAAGGCTTTTTCATAGTCCACAAACGCTAAGCATAGTGGCATATCATACTCCTCGGTCTTCTGTATAACTTGCCGCAGCGTATGAATGTGGTCAATGGTAGAATCGGTATCATGTCTCTTAATATGTTTTTCTAAAGTGGAAGAAATCCTTCTTACATAATATATCACATGTTACTTTTGATGATTGTTTTGTTTTTGTTCATAGAACAGTGATATTTCATATGTCGGTTTAGATCCCTTTGTGTAGATATAAACTTATTACAAAGCTCACATGATTACTGGTTTTGATTTGTTTTTGTTCATAGAACAGTGATATTTCATGTCGGTTTAGATCCCTTTGTGAAGATACAACCTTATTACAAAACTCACATGATATTGGTTCTGATTTGTTTTTGTTCATAGAACAATAATATTTCATATGTCGGTTTAGATCCCTTTGTGTAGATATAAACTTATTACAAAGCTCACATGATTACTGGTTTTGATTTGTTTTTGTTCATAGAACAGTGATATTTCATGTCGGTTTAGATCCCTTTGTGAAGATACAACCTTATTACAAAACTCACATGATATTGGTTCTGATTTGTTTTTGTTCATAGAACAATAATATTTCATATGTCGGTTTAGATCCCTTTGTGTAGATATAAACTTATTACAAAGCTCACATGATTACTGGTTTTGATTTGTTTTTGTTCATAGAACAGTGATATTTCATATGTCGGTTTAGATCCCTTTGTGAAGATACAACCTTATTACAAAACTCACATGATATTGGTTCTGATTTGTTTTTGTTCATAGAACAATAATATTTCATATGTCGGTTTAGATCCCTTTGTGTAGATATAAACTTATTACAAAGCTCACATGATACTGGTTTTGATTTGTTTTGGTTCATAGAACAATAATATTTCATATGTCGGTTTAGATCCCTTTGTGTAGATATAAACTTATTACAAAGCTCACATGATACTGGTTTTGATTTGTTTTTGTTCATAGAACAATAATATTTCATATGTTGGTTTAGATCCCTTTGTGTAGATATAAACTTATTACAAAGCTCACATGATACTGGTTTTGATTTGTTTTTGTTCATAGAACAATAATACTTCATGTGTTCATTTAAGTAATTTTGTGAAGATATAACCTTATTACAAAGCTCGCATGATATTGGTTCTGATTTGTTTTTGTTCATAGAACAATAATATTTCATGTGTTTATTTAAGTAACTTGGTAAAGATATAACCTTATTACAAAGCTCACATGAAACTGATTTCGATTTGTTTTTGTTCATAGAACAATAATATTTCATGTGTAGATTTAATTTATTTGGTGAAGATATAACCTTATTACAAAGCTCACATGATACTGGTTTTGATTTGTTTTTGTTCATAGAACAATAATATTTCATGTGTTTAATTAAGTAACTTGGTGAAGATATAACTTTATTACAAAGCTCGCATGATACTGGTTTTGATTTGTTTTTGTTCATAGAACAATAATATTTCATGTGTTTAAATAAGTAACTTGGTGAAGATATAACTTTATTACAAAGCTCGCATGATACTGGTTTTGATTTTTCTTTGTTCTTAAAACAGTGATATTTCATGTGTCTGTTTAGGCTACTTTGTGAAGATATAACCTTTTTACAAAGCTTACAAGATAATATTTTAATAGAATCAGTGTCATGTCTCTTGATATGTTTTCGTAAAGTATACTTGTGGACGAAATCTCTCTTACATATATCACATGTGTACCGTTTATTATTTATAGCCTTTGCAATAACATCTTGTTTGAGCCTTTCAAGCCTTACAGTACAATGATAATAGTTGTCATCACAATCTGCCGCATCTGTTGAAACAGAATCAGTGTTCGTACAAGTTTGTTGTATTACCTCTGGTCCAATAACTATTTCATCCTTTATGATATGGTCTCGATATAATTCCTCATATTCTGTTTTGAGTATTATATCTTCACGTGTATTTACTAGTTCAGAGTCAGATTCAACTCTATCTTGCATACATATATCATGCTCTTGCTTTATTTCTATATCATCAAAGTCCTTTTTGTTTGTTGTCGTTTGTTTGTCTTCCATATTAGTAGAACACGAGTATTTGGTTGCCTGTAACAAATGGTTTTCATTTTATCCATGATTCTATACACAATATTATAAGGAAAGTATTTCTGCTTGATCTATGCATGCACGGATCAATCTCCTTCATTAATTGAGTTGTAATGTGGCTCAGAGAGATGTGACACACATCTGATATGTAGCAATATAACATAATTCTCTTAGCCACTCACACGTCCGCGCTTGACAGCTGCAAAAGCGTTGAACGTCCGCGTTCGCGATCCAAATCGAATCGCGTCGAGCGCTCACTACTGATACCTACTAAACGTCTATTTTCTAGCAAACTATTTTCTATGAAAAAATAGCATTATATAGTTAAAACTATTAAGAAATAAAATATTTGAAAATTTTGATTCAAATATTAACACAAAGTATGTAAAAAAAATTCGAACTTGACAATATGTGTTAATTTTAGGTTTTTTTTTGGTTTTTTACACTTTTTTACGAAACACTAAATATTTTTTGTTTTTACCTGCTTATTATTAAACAAGATTATAAAAGCTTTGTTTTGATATAAAAATATAATGACTTGGAAAGTACAGTGTAGCACAATAAATTAAAACAAACCACCCATTCGTGTATAACGCTGAAGTCGCCTAGAACAAAATCCTGAGAATGGATATATTAAATCAATGAATTCAAACTATTTTAGTTTATATTTTTTAATGTTAGGTAAACGTAACTAATTATGTTGAACTGTTTTTCTAAATTTAAGTTGTATTTTAATAAAATAATAGTTGATTGAAATTAATCATGGAAAAATATTACGGAAACGCGGCATATGCGACAAAAATTTTACATGTCGACTT
Organism: Hemithea aestivaria; assembly: GCA_947507615.1. NCBI lineage: Eukaryota > Metazoa > Arthropoda > Insecta > Lepidoptera > Geometridae > Hemithea > Hemithea aestivaria. The sequence goes on along the minus strand of OX382350.1, from coordinate 8,185,950 downwards.
TAAGACATGTAAAATAGTCCTAATTGTGTTTATTTCCTTAATATCTATACCAATTCCGAAAGATAGTATCATGATGATCATAATAATATATAATTTTAATAAAATAAGGTGAATTATAAACATTTTAAACGCAGATTTCTCTGGCACGCATGAAATCTTCAAAACTATAATTTCAAAAAATAAATTTTAAATGTTGCCAAGAGCTTAGCTTCAGATTTAATGACCACAGATTTAAAATATTTATTACAAAGCCATTTACAACCATATTTACGCAACTTTTCAACGTTTTCATAGATAAAAACCTGTTTTTAAAGTATTAAGTCTCTAAAGCCTCTGTAGCGGCTGTAACATTTAACTCAACTTTTTTTCGGACCGCTATAGCGGTCGGGACGTTTGAGTGGTTATATACAAAAAATGTGATCCCAATGAAATTCTTACAGACCAATAACTTTATTATCTTGCATATATAAATTATTTTCCAGCAAAATAAAACAAACAATATGTGACAAAATAGAAGCTAAACCACCCCCGGAACAATCAGGCTTTAGGAAAAAATTCTCAACAATCGATCATATCCACACATTGGAATTAATAATTAAAACATATCAAGAGAGACAAAAAACAGTCTACATAGCCTTTATAGACTACCACAATAGAGGAAGATATCAAAGTGATGGGAGGTCGATACTGTGAACACCTTAAATCACATTCCAATCCCCTTGCCAGGCACTTATAGAGAACCCACAGCCAACGGTTGAAGAGAGCGCAAATCTTCGACAAACTACGACCGGAAGGAAGAGGGGCCTGAGCCTTAAACAACATCTTCTAAATTTATATTATTTTAACAACTTTTTATTATTAGTTTATATTTTATTTACTTAAGAACTTAACACTCATTACAGGTCTTATTAACTTAATGTGATAGTGTTGTTATGTAATAACTTAAATATACTTTTTATTTGACACAGTTAGGATGTAACTGTGTCAAATAAAAAGTAGACTAATATTATAAATGCGTTAGTTTGTAAGTGTAGATGTCTGGTTGTGTGTTTGTTACTCTTTCATGCAAAATATACTGAATGGATTTAGATGACACTGTAAAATTTCGGTTACACATCAGAATAACATATTTAAGCTATGATTTATCAAGTTACTTAGCTAGGGGTTGGGTGGTGCTGTGTGAAATATTTATTTTATATCTAATGTAATGCATTATGAAAATGTTTATCTTAAGTTTTCAAAATTGTAGGAAATACATAAACCCAACGTCTTTGATATCTCCCCTTTTTTTTGACGCAGGACCTCCTCCCTCTCTAACCTTTAACGTTTTTATTATAACGTGACAACTTTTACTGGAAGGAAGGGCCCTTCCAAATAATTTTCCACGGGCCTCATATAGTGTAGTTACGCCACTGCAAGTAGGTATCTAATGATGAGTGATACTAAGCAAAAAATTTGGGCTGTCGGCTTTCGCGCCACTCTGGCCGGTCAAGCACAGAGGCGGGAGATTATTGCTCGTCAGCGTTCTCTCCAGCCAGCCGGAACAACAAAACTGGAGATGAATACTCCTCACCCACAATCAATCAGGCCGTGGAGTCACTCCCCAACAGCTCGCAATAAACTGTGCTGCGGTGTTAGCATTATTTTCTTCTCTACATGCCAAATGTGATGTTGACTTACCAATTCGTATACTCTTCATTCGTACTTCCTTCACTTAAAAAGTCTGTCTCTTCAAGAAATTAGTATATTGCTAATAAATCCCTATATTAGGTACATAATATTATAATTTTAATGCATTAAATTTCTTGCGAATTTGTACGACGCATGACGCACATTTCAGTGTTGCCAGTGCCCTATCTTCAAAAGTAACGCAGATAGGTTCGAAAAGTAACGCATTTACAATAAAAGTAACGCATTAAAAAAATCGATTTTTAACGCATTGTAATTTACTTACTCAATTTAAATATAGGTACTTATAATTTTTTATTCATAGATTTCAGTAGTAGCCCAGTCAATGAGTGCCCAAAAAGGGTATGTGGATCGAAAAGTCGAAAGCAGAAAAACCAACTTAAGAACTTTGTTTGGACTAGTTAGAAGATAAACATTCTAAAAGTCCCCACCCGAGGCGAGTCCGAGGCGAACCCGAGGGGGGGGGGGGGGGAGGCCGAAAAAGGTCCCATTTTTGGTTTTTTGCTTATATGTCAAAAACTGTGCGTTGTACGATATTTTGTTGTACTACATTATTAAACCTCATAAAAATTTCTACAACGGCCTTGAGACTTTTTATCTATCTCCAATCGTTGTCTAGCTATGAGCTTCCAAACATGGTGAAACTCTTCAATGGCTATTAGTTAACCCGTCGAGTTTGGGCACATTACATTCGAATCGATGTCGTTGGTCCTATGGCTCGTCCACATATACCGGTCAATGATTTGCCGAGTGTGTGTTTTGTCTATGGATGAACAGTTTTTGTCTATAGACGAACGTCTTCGGATATTTATGGTTTCTTCCGGTAAATTTCTGGTATACATTTTGGGCTCCATAGCTGATGACTTTAGTTATATTTTGAATTTTAATCAATCATGGATAGGGATGGGCCGAAGTTCGTTTTACATTCGGTTTAACCGAATTTCGGCAGCTTAAACCGAACTTCGGTATTCGGCCGAATTTCAGTTCAAGTAGCCGAAATTCGGTGCATAGTGCATATGCTCTATGCACTATCCTGCTTCAAACTTGCTTTAATGAAAAACAAACCTAAGTTAATGACATGATGATAATATAAGAGCGCTCATTCGCTCGCATTTAATAAATTTTGAAATATAAATTCTTTTTTCTTGGGGTAGGGTAGAAGGATAAACACCATTTTAAGTGCTCAGTTTTTATTAAACAATTAAAAATAAATAACTGTACTTACAGACACAATAGATGATAAAATCCATGGTTTAAGTCACACTGACTGCCACAAAGTGTTCTCCCTACATATTTCAAGCTGAATCTCACAATATCACATTGGTAATTTTTCTACACTAAGAACAAGATGGACGCTGTACAAGAATCTCTCAATAACATGATGGCCACTTTTAACCGTCGGCTGGATACCATTGAGGAGCAGGTAAAGAAGACCACACCTAGTAGCCCTGGCAGTCTGGCTGATGAATTGGCATCCCTGCGGGCCTTCTCTGTGGCTTCAATGCGTGCTCTACAGGCACAGATTGCTGTGCTCGCTCTGCAGGTTGATCAGGGCGAAACACGAAGCAGGCGTAAAATTCTGCTTATTCACGGCGTTCAGGAGTCGCAGAAGGAGGATACTGCTGCTGCTGTTGCAAAGGTAATGGTGGATAAACTTAAAATGGCCAGTTTCACCACTAGCGACATTATCAGGTGTCATCGTATGGGGCGCGCTGCCAACAAGGATAGACCACGTCCTATTCTCTTCAAGCTGCGTGACGTAGGCCTCAGAGATAAGATTTGGTCATCCAAAACATCACTTAAGGGCTCTGGCATAACGGTGTCTGAGTTCCTGACTAAGACTCGCCATGAAGCTTTCTTGGCTGCTCGCCAGCGTTACGGTGTCTCCGGTGCGTGGACTCGGGAAGGAGTTGTCTTCGTTCTTGGCCAGGACGGTGAGCGCCATCGGGTATATTGCATGGCAGATCTCGACGCTATTTCGCCCAAGGGACTGGAGCCTGCGCCCGCGCCAAAGGAATCCACACCGAAGGCTACAGCTGCGAAGGTGAGCGGAGCCGCCGGCCCCGCGAAGGTGAAAAGAATTGCGGCATCCAAAAAGTAGTACAAGATTACTGAATCGGTGTAAAAAATTATAATATAATATTACTCTTGCATGTCTGTCGATTAGAGCTTATCTTTGATTTGTACGAGCTGATCTATTTAGATATTTACTCCTTGGTTTCGGTTAATATTTTTCTAATTGTAATGCAGTGAAGCAGGTATTTGTAAAAAATTATGTACGTAACTCTCAACAAAAGCACAATAAATATTATTATTTTATTTTGACCAATGTCAGCTGTCATTACTATCACAGATTACCAAATTACTATTTTGACTTTGACAGTTACGCTGTACGCGCTGTAGTTTTTTTTTTTTTTTTCTCTCTTTAGTCAGTTATTGTAGTGCCGCACTTCATATTATGTATTTGCCAAAGTTTTCGATAACATAAAGCTTGTATTATTTTGTTACTTTTCTATCGCTTATCCAATAGTTTAATCAATAATTAGATAGCATGTAGCCTTAATAACTTTTTATATTGATATTATTACAGAATTTTCTTTTATGAATGCCAGTGTATTAAAATATAATATTTATTATTATAATATCTATTTTTAGATAGTTTTCAAGGGTTCATATAATTATTATGTTTATTTACATTTTGTAGCAGTTTTGGTGGGAAAATATTTTATTAGAATTTCGTCTCACCAAGAGCTTTTAGTTAATTAATATTGATATTTGCATTTTTTTTTATATATATATTATTTTATTATTTATATATATATATTATATTTAATTTTAACCTATTATATTATATTTTATGGAATTAAGTTTTAGTGAAAATGATTCTTTTCTTACCGCTGAATCAAGCTCATCTTATGAAAGTATTGATGATACTGTAACTGCCACTACCGGTGAAATCCTACTAAATAATCTAGCAAGTTATAAAAAGAACTTTAACGTATGCCACATAAATGCTCAAAGCGTTCCTTCTCATTTTGTCGATCTTCATGAAACTTTTGATACTCCCCTCGTTCATGCAGTACTAATCTCTGAAAGTTGGTTAAAACCCACGCTTCCCTCTATCTCATACCCTCTCCCCGGTTTCCTTTTAGTTAGAAATGATCGTACTGGGAAACAAGGTGGTGGGGTAGCCATATACATCAAAAGTCATCTCAAATTCAAAATTATTGCTCAATCTCCATCTTCATATCATGCTGATGCGGAATATCTATTTTTAGAGGTGGACTTCGGAACAAAGCTAGTGCTGGGAGTCATTTACTGCCCTCCAAATGTCGATTACTTTTCTTCTTTGGAATCCGTTCTTGAATCCCTAATGACTAATTACACTCATTTTTTAATAATGGGGGATTTCAATACATGCCTTATTCGTTCTAACTCTCGATCTCAGAAGTTACGTGACATATTGGAGTCTGTGAATCTTTCCCTATTAGATCTTGGTCCTACCCACCATTCCGTTGCATCTGATACTCTTCTTGACCTTATTGTCACATCGCATACGGAGTTAGTGGCTACACATGGTCAGTTCTCAGCTCCTGCATTCTCGCATCATGATCTCATTTTCACATCTTTTATGATTAGAACACCCAAACTCAAGCCGATTATTTTAAATCAACGTAGTTTTTCACGGCTCAATGTTGATGCACTGGATACGGACGCGTCTAAGGTTAATTGGTCAGAGGTTGAGTCGCTTGTTTCTCTCAGTGAAAAGGTAGAGTTTCTTAATAGAAATATCCTGAACCTCTTTGATAAACATGCCCCTATTCGACCTGTGAAAATCAAGCGTTGTTCTGCACCTTGGTTCAATGCCGTTATTCGTCGTGCCATGGGAAAGAGAGATCGTGCGTTCCGTCGTTTCAAACGCGAGAGGACAGACGACAACTGGTGCGCTTATAAAAAACTGCGTAACGTCTGTAACAAGCTAGTCCGAAATGCTAAACGCCGTCACATCGCTGAACAAATTGAGTTAGCAACTCCAGCAGGGCTTTGGGACTTTCTACGGTCTCTTGGCTTGGGTAAGTCCAAACGTGGCGACAGTAATATTTCCGTAGATCTAAACGTATTGAACAAACATTTTACTGCCAGCTGCCAAATCGCGCCAGGAATAAAGCATGCAACGCTCCAACAAATCGCTACGATCTCTCTACCTGATAACGTTCCCTTTAATTTCTCTTCCGTAAGTCAGGATCGAATCAGGAAAATCCTCGGTTCTCTGAGATCTAAAGCTGTTGGTTCTGATGATATTGGGCGCTCAATGATTATTCACATTATAAACCATATAATCCCTGCAATTACCCATATCATCAACACCTCTCTTTCCTGCGGGGACTTTCCTGATCAATGGCGTAAAGCCCACGTTATCCCACTTCCAAAAATTTCAAACCCGTCGCTACCAAATCATTTCCGTCCAATTTCAATTTTGCCATTTCTATCGAAAGTCCTCGAGGCCGAGGTGCATAGACAAGTGACTGATTACCTTTGCACTAGTAATCTGAACAATCCCTTTCAGTCAGGTTTCAGAACTGGTCACAGCACAACAACTGCCCTGCTAAAAGTCACAGAAGATGTGCGGTTGAACATGGAAAACAAACTTGTTACTGTCCTTGTTTTAATCGACTTCAGTAACGCCTTTAATGCCGTTGACCATGACTTTCTTCTTGCAATTCTTCCTCGCTTAAATTTTTCAAATTCTTCAATTTCATGGTTCTCTTCATATCTAGATAAGCGTCGTCAAATTATTCGCAATGGTCAAATCTTCTCGAATTTGCTTGAAGTGGAAACTGGTGTCCCTCAAGGCGGTATCCTATCACCTCTCCTTTTTTCTCTTTTTATAAATCTTCTTTCTGACCATCTAGAGTGTAGTTATCATCTATACGCCGACGACTTACAACTCTATTTCGCCGCACCTGCTGCTGAACTTAGTAGGGCAGTTGCTGCGCTTAATGCAGACCTCTCTCGTCTTCGTAATTGGTCTAATAGCTTTGGTATCTCTGTGAATCCGAGCAAATGCCAGGCGATTATGATAGGCAGCTCTCGCCAATTAGCTAAACTTAGCATGAATAACCTCCCAAATTTATATTTTGATAATGTCATTATTCCTTTTTCGCCTACTGTCAAAGACCTTGGTGTCATCATTGACTCCAAACTTTGCTGGTCAGAGCATGTGAAAGAAATATCTCGAAAATTCTACGCGACCTTCCACTCTATCATTCGTCTGAAAAATTTTCTTCCTATCAAAACAAAAATTTGTCTTGTTAATTCTTTACTTCTCCCCATCTTAGACTATGCTGACGTTTGTTTTTTAGATCTAAATTGTGACCTTCTAAACAAACTTGACCGGCTTCTAAACACCTGCATTAAATTTGTCTTTGGCCTCAAAAAATTCGATCATGTTTCTGAATTCCGCGAAAAACTTAAATGGCTACCTATCCGCGAGCGAAGAGATGTCCATATCCTCAATCTCCTTTATTCTATTCTTAATGATCCTCACACGCCTAGGTACCTGAAAGATCGGTTCACTTATCTCAAGGACAACAACGTTCGATCACTTAGGTCTTACTATACCCATTTTCTGATCATGCCTCCGCACACCACCTGTTTCACAGACAATTCCTTCACTGTTGAGGCTGTCAGGCTTTGGAATGCGCTGCCATTGAAGATAAAATCTGCGACGTCTAAACAATTATTCAAAAAACGTGTTCGAGAGCATTATGTTAAAAAAGTTCACCCGAATGTACAACTCTAATATAAGAACTTGTGATCCCTGCTTATTAACTTTAATTTCCCCTTAGTGTTTTGTGATTCAGTTATGGTATTCCCTTATATAATTCCAGGATAACATCATATATCTATATAGTTATTTTTATAATTAGAATAATATTATGTTTTACGTATCTATTTGGTTATAGTTTATATATTTATAATATGTATTATTTATTGTATGTAGGTACCTATTATGTATTATTTATGTAAGTATTAATAATCATATTTTATTTATATGTATTAATAATCATATTGTATTATATTATTAGTTTTAGCATTAATAATTAATCAAAGCTTAAGATTTAATATTTTTTTGTAAGTATATATGACTGCTTGTAGTGGTAGTACTTAATTTGAAACTATATGTTAGTTTTAAGATTGATTTATTTCCCTAACATTGTCTGCACTCCTCCCATTGTCCAGTACATTTTTCTCCAGTTACAGGGCAACTGGTAGAAAATGCTACATTAGCATTAAGTTAGTCCTAGCGTTGTGCTGAATAATAAAATAAATAAATAAATAGATTTACAGACATTTTCAACCGACAAAACCAAACGGAGGAGGTTTACAAGTCGACGCGTATATTTTTTATGGCGCTTTTTGAACGCTCGGCATTTTCTTACTTGCCTGTTTGGCGCCGACTCAAAATTACTTAGATATACTGACATTAGTTTATTATTAGGTATCTACAGCTTTACTGAGAAACATTTTTAAAAAGTACAAATATATATTTCAAAATTTGTCATGCGAGAGAGTAGTACGGAAGGACGAGTCTTAAGAACTGACTTTACTTATATTTTCTCCTTTCTACGCGTATATTATAGTACTAGAGGCAGATTATGGTGCAAAAACACTAAATATTCAAAATTGTCTGGTCTTGTTCTTAGTCTACCAGCAATAGGGACATAACCAGCAATAATAACTATATGCATAGCCATGGACGGCGGCAGCAGAAATTGAGTATTTGATTTCTTTTAGAATAAATAATTTTAATAACGTGAGCCTATCATTCTCGATAAAGCGCGGCAAAAGTGAACCAAAGTTCAGCCGAAATTCGGCCGAATTTAGCAATTTTACCGAATGTTCGGCCGAAGTTCATATTCGGTTCAAACCACATTCGGCCCATCACTAACCATGGACCATTAGAAGCTATTTTGTGTGAATAATTACTTTAAACTAGTTAAATTTTCTTTATTTTTTGATTTATATAATCTGTGCCTCAAGTGCATATATATATATAATCTGTGCGCTCGGGCGAACATTGGACCAACGACTCGCAGAGTCATTGACCGGCATATGTGGACGAGCCATGACATTGACATATTATTTACTTTTTTTTTAATTTTTGTTTTCCGTTTCGACTGCGTTCCGTTTCACTTAGTTATTAGTTATTAGTCAATTGTTAGTTCATTTAAAAAAAAATCATGACCCCAAAAAGTAACGCAAAAGTAACATTTTAGGACAAGTAACGTAAAAGTAACGCAAAGGGTCAAAAAGTAACGCAAAATGTTACAAAAGTTATGCACTGGCAACGCTGGCACATTTATTTTTCTTCGTTTGATTTTTTTTTTCAGAGATACAAATTACAAAATCCACAGATTAAAAAACTGAGGTCTTATACACAAATCACGCCTCGTTATTGCTGTCAATTTTATTAATAATATTCTGTAATCGAAAAAGGGCGCCAATAGTCGAATTGCAAGCGCGGGCTTTTTGGAAAAAAAAATATTTTAATTTAATTTTGTATCAATTGAGTTGGTATTTCGGTTTAATTCTTGTGTAAATTGTATATTTAATAGTTTTAGTGCATTATATTTGTGTTTTCTTCAGTAGGTAAGTCTTTTTTGTTTTTTATTATGGCAGAGTCACCCGACCTCGAATTTTTAAATTTTGGGCTTTAAGTAAAACGGGTGGACTGGTTGAACTGAAATTTGGTAGGTATTGAGATAGCCTAGATCCTGGAATAACATAATAGGCTCTACTGTGCAGCAGGTAAAACCGCTGGTCGCAGCTAGTCAATAATAATACACAAATATATCATTTATCCAGGTAACTATTTATTTTCTTTATAAGTACATTAAAAAACTTAATAATATTTGGTTGAACAAAGAGACATCAGTAATTATTACAAGTAGTTACTTAAATAATAACTTACGCGTCAGAAGTTCACATATAATATGGAGCATCGTATATGATATTACTGGCAGGAGCTGCTAGCACAGCCACAGCCATTGCCAACAGAGTAACAGAGGGGGAACACAACAATTAGAGTGCTTTACACTCAATAAATTAAAAATAATAAAATGTGGACTAATTTTGTGTCTCAGTGGGTAGTCAAACTTGCATTTGTACAGTTTTATTTATTTTTTTACATGTTGATTTTTTTTTCTCTCTCTCTCTCTCTCTAGACTAAAATGGAAAACGTCCAGACTTATAACGTTTCAGAATCTAATCTTTACAATCTAATAGGTCCCCATTTTGCTTTAGTAATTGCAAATGTATCATCCTTTATAAAGATAGCACCTTATTACAAAGCTTTTGTTTGTGGAATCATAATTATTTTGGGGAAGATGTGAAGGCTCAATTATCTGTAACATTTTTTTCTGTCCTTTTATAAACTTGAATAATGCCTTATTACAATACGTACATTATACTGGTGTTGCTTTGTTCTTGATCACGGAACAGTGATATTTCATGTGTTTATTTAAGCAAGTTGGTGAAGATACAACCTTATTACAAAGCTCACATGATATTGGTTTTGATTTGTTTTTGTTCATAGAACAGTGATATTTCATATGTTTATTTAAGCAAGTTGGTGAAGATATAACCCTATTACAAAGCTCACATGATACTAATTTTGCGTTTTTTTTGTTTATAGAACAGGAATACTTAATGTGTCTATTTAGGGCTGTTTGTGAAGATATAACCTTATTACAAAACTTACATGATAATGATTTTGATGGTTTTGATTTGTTTTTCTTCATAGAACAATATTTCATGTGTTTATTTAAGATATAGTGTGAAGATACAACCTTATTACAAAGCTCACATGATACTGTTTTTGATTTGTTTTTGTTCATAGAACAGTGATATTTCATGTGATTTTTTAAGTTATTTGGTGAAGATATAACCTTATTACAAAGCTCACATGATACTGTTTTTGATTTGTTTTTGTTCATAGAACAGTTATATTTAATATGTCTATTTAGGCAACCTTGTGAAGATATAACCTTATTACAAAGCTCACATGATACTGTTTTTGATTTGTTTTTGTTCATAGAACAGTGGTATTTAATGTGTAAGTTTAGGGCTGTTTGTGAAGATAGAACCTTTTTACAAAGCTCACATGATACTGGTTCTGATTTGTTTTTGTTCATAGAACAGTGATATTTCATGTGTTTATTTAAGTCATTCTGTGAAGATATAACCTTGCAACATAACTTGCATGATACTAGTTTTTTGTACGTAGGACAGTACCTATCAATGTGATTTTTTAATCTTGCTTGTGATGAAAATACTTTTTCACAAAGCTCACAAGATAATATTTTAATAGAATCAGGGTCATGACTCTTAATATGATTTTGTAAGGCACACTTGTAGACGAAATCTCTCTTACATATATCACATGTGTAGTGTTTATTATTTTTAGCTTTTGCAATAACATCTTGTTTGCGTTTTCTCAGGCTTACAGTACAATGATAATAGTTGTCATCACAATCTGCCGCATCTGTTGAAACAGAATCAGTGTTCGTACAAGTTTGTTGTATTACCTCTGGTCCAATAACTATTTCATCCTTTATGATATGGTCTTGATAGAATTCCTCATATTCTGTTTTGAGTATTATATCTTCACGTGCATTTACTAGTTCAGAGTCAGATACAACTCTATCTTGCATACATATATCATGCTCTTGCTTTATTTCCATATCATCAATGTCCCTTTTCTTTGTTGTCGTTTGTTTGTCTACCATATTAGTAGAACACATGGATTTGTATGCCTGCGACAAATTATTAACGTTACATATATAGTCCAGTCAATAAGTGCTCAAAAGTAGACGTATGGAAAACTAATATAAGCGTCTTAAAAATAGACCATGTTTCGAAGCTCATAGCTGGACAATGAATAGAGATAGATAAAATGTGTAGGGGCCAATGCTGTAGAGAATTTTATGAGTTTTCATAATGTAGTACAACAAAATATCGTGCGATGTACAGTTTTTGACATATAAGCAAAAAACCTAAAAATGGGACCTTCTTCGGCCTCCCCCCCTCGGGCTCACCTCAGAGGGGTGGGGACTTTTAGTATGTTTATCTCCTAACTAGTCCAAACAAAGTTACTAAGTTAGTTTTTCTGCTTTCGACTTTTCAATCCACAATCCTTCTTTTACTAGACTATATTATATTGTATACATATTGTAATGTACTAGTGGACCGGCTCACACCTCATGCACCCTCACAACTCACAATAGAAAACTATTAAGCTTACGTCAGACTGAGGCGGTAAAGCGAATGCTCATCACTTAGCTATAAAAGTTTATTACCTCTGGTCCAATAACTATTTCATCCTTTATGATATGGTCTCGATATATTTCCTCATATTCTGTTTTGAGTATTATATCTTCATTTGTATTTACTAGTTCAGAGTCAGATTCAACTCTATCTTGCATACATATATCTAGCTGCTTTATTTCTATATCATCAAAGTTCTTTTTTTTTTTTTTTGTAATTTGTTTGTATTCCATATTAGTAGAACACAAGTATTTGCTCGCCTGCAACAAACAATTTACTTTGTATGCATATCTTTTGTACATATTACAAGGAAATGTCTAATTGATCTATGTATGCACGGCTCAATCTCCTTCATTGATTGAGTTGTAACAGATGCATGAGCAGCTTGCTGCGAGGAACTGGAGAAAATACTTTCAAAAACTTACTATAAGAAAGAAAGAAAGAAAAAAAACTTATTGGCAATCATAATAACACAACAGTTTGAGAGAAATTACAATTTTTATTCTGAGAAAAAAAATGTAATAATAAAAAAAAACAACAAAATATTTCAAAAGCAATTTACAGAAATACACAGAATTGACAAAAGGGACAAGCTTGAAGCTTGCTGAGCGAAAATTTTGTCATTCGCATCTATAGAGGGAGCGCAGAAATAGCCGCGATGTTCGGATTTTTCTCGGATAGGGTCGAGGGGAAATCATGACCCCCTCTAGATACCCAACCCCGGATCTAGGTATATTTCGAGGCGGGACAAGAAGTAAAGAGAAGAAAAGAAAAGAGCGCCGCCCCTCTCCTCGAGAAAATGTAACAAGAGAAAATGTAGTAATAATAATATATTTGACAACGAAAACAGTGCAGTTAGTTATTATTTGCTTCGAGCGGTAGAAAAATTAGAATATTCATCCTTAAAATAGCGCAAGCAGCTTGCTGCGAGCGCCGAGAAAATTTTAAATTTTCGACAATGAAAAGGTTGCAGTAACCTTGGCTTTGAGCAGTAGGAAAATTAACATAAAATGAGTAAATATTATTAAAGTGAAACTTCTTTATCGGCGTTGGAAAAAAAAATTCCGTCACATTTTTCGGTTACGCGTCACACTTTTCCGTTACGCGCCATCTTTTGTTTCTTGCCCCTACCACGGTTGGTTCAGACGAAGAGTACTTTCACTTTCTCCAATGAACATGAATTTAAAAAATTTATAAATTTAAAATTTAATTTAATTAAAGAAGTTTCACTTCTTACGTGTGTACACTAGTACACGCACACATTTTTTGTTGATATTAACGGTTCATTGATGATATCTTATGGCATAATATTTGGAACAGTGATATTGCATGCCTGTTTAGGTTAATAAACATAATGTGTGAAGAAATAACCTTTTTACGACCTTTGTGAGCTTTACATGATACTGGTTTAGATTTGTTTTTGTGCATTTCATGTGTCTGTTCAGTCCAATTTCTTATGATATAACTTTATCACAAAAATTAGTTTTTAGGTTTCCGTAGTCAACAAGGTAGCTTTATAGTTTCGTTTCGTCTGACCGCGGCTTTGCGGAGAAACTATAAGTCCTAGAAAGCCGAAATTTTACAGAGAAGGTTAGTGAAGAGGACAGGGTAAGAGAACGATAACAAAACTTATTTTTTCATTAATTATTTCAAAGTTCCTCCCATTTACGTTAGCTAGGGATGACATTTTTGAACATGTATTACAAAATGAGGGATGGGTTGCTAAGAAACTCTTTCAATTCAGTGTTCTGTTTGAAAGATATTCAAGTTTAAAACTTTTTTGAGGGTCCTCCCCACCCCCCTCTCTAATAACCTGAACTCAGGCCTTCAAATAATGAAAGAAAATCAAGAGTATGGTTGCATTCATGAACTTTCCAGAAAAAAACTATTGCGGTTAAGATATCTTTATTAGTTTTAAAAATATCGTTGACGAAAGTTAAGGCAGTTAATATTGTATTTGCCAGTACTACGGAACATTGCACGTAGCCCGACTAGCGCTTGGCCTGTTTTTTATTTGCATGTAGAATAGTACATTTCCACGTGATTTTGTATCTTGCTTGCATTGAAATGACCTTTTTACAAAGCTTACATAAATATAATAGAATCAGTGTCTCTTAATATGTTTTTCTAAAGTATACTTGTGGAAGAAATCTTTCTTACATATATCACATGTTACTTTTGATGATTGTTTTGATTTGTTTTTGTTCATAGAACAGTTATATTTAATGTGTCTGTTTAGGGCTGTTTGTGAAGATATAACCTTATTACAAAGCGCACATGATACTGGTTTTGATTTGTTTTTGTTCATAGAACAGTGATATTTAATGTGTCTGTTAAGGGCTGTTTGTGAAGATATAACCTTATTACAAAGCTCACATGATACTGGATTTGATTTGTTTTTGTTCATAGAACAGTGATATTTAATGTGTATATTTAAGTAACTTGGTGAAGATATAACCTCATTACAAAGTTCACATGATACTGGTTTTGATTTGTTTTTGTTCGTAGAACAGTGATATTTCATGTGTTTATTTAAGTTTTGTGAAGATATAACCTTATTACAAAGCTCACATGATACTGGTTTTAATTTGTTCTTGTTCTTAGAACAATAATATTTCATGTGTAGATTTAAGTTATTTGGTGAAGATATAACCTTATTACAAAGCTCACATGATACTGGATTTGATTTGTTTTTGTTCATAGAACAGTGATATTTAATGTGTTTATTTAAGTAACTTGGTGAAGATATAACCTCATTACAAAGTTCACATGATACTGGTTTTGATTTGTTTTTGTTCGTAGAACAGTGATATTTCATGTGTTTATTTAAGTTTTGTGAAGATATAACCTTATTACAAAGCTCACATGATACTGGTTTTAATTTGTTCTTGTTCTTAGAACAATAATATTTCATGTGTTCATTTAAGTAACTTGGTGAAGATATAACCTTATTACAAAGCTCACATGATACTGGTTTTGATTTGTTTTTGTTGATAGCACAATAATATTTCATGTGTTTATTTAAGGTACTTGAAGATATAACCTTATTACAAAGCTCACATGATACTGGTTTTGATTTGTTTTTGTTCATAGAACAGTGATATTTAATGTGTTCATTTAAGTACTTTGGTGAAGATATAACCTTATTACAAAGCTTACATGATACAGTTTTTTTGTACGTGCGACAGTACCTATCAATGTGATTTTTTAATCCTGCTTGTGTTGAAAATACCTTTTTACAAAGCTCACAAGATAATATTTTAATAGAGTCACTGTCATGTCTCTTGATATTATGTTTTAGTAAAGTATACTTGTTGACGAAATCTCTCTTACATATATCACATGTGTACCGTTCATTATTTAAAGCCTTTGCAATAACATCTTGTTCAAGCCTTACAGTACAATGATAATAGTTGTCATCACAATCTGCCGCATCTGTTGAAACAGAATCAGTGTTCGTACAAGTTTGTTGTATTACCTCTGGTCCAATAACTATTTCATCCTTTATGATATGGTCTTGATATAATTCCTCATATTCTGTTTTGAGTATTATATCTTCACGTGTATTTACTAGTTCAGAGTCAGATTCAACTCTATCTTGCATATTTATATCAAGCTCTTGCTTTATTTCTATATCATCAAAGTTCTCTTTATTTGTTGTAATTTGTTTGTCTTCCATATTGATTGATCTCTTGATATACACAGATGATGTTTGCCTGCAACAAATAATAAATATTATGATTCAATTAAAAGGCTACAAAGAAAAAACACATAATTTAAATGATAGAGGTACAAAGTGTGATTGATCTAGCAATACAGCTACAACTGCTAATAGCATACATGAAGGAAAAATTGGAATATAATTTATAAAAAAAAATATTTATTTCCTACCCCTTTCCTCATGAACGCATATTAAATTGGAATTCATATCAAACACTCAAGTCTATAATACCTTTAAACTGTACCAAAATTAAACCTCTATGTCAACACAATCAAAATAACGGAAGCAGTTTTTAGCAGCATATTTTCAAACTCGCGACTACTTGCAAGGGAATCTAAAGGCACTTCCTGTGAGCCTAGATATTTGATATACCTACGGGTTGATACGGAACCCTCGGTGCTTGCGCCTGACTCGTACTTGACTGTTTTTTTATTTATTTAAGAACTTGACAGTATCATTGCTCTTATTAACTAAATGCGATAGTGCTGTTATCTAATAACTTAAATCTGCTTTTTATTTTACACATTTTATTCTTTTACACATTTACTACTTATAAATTCTAATTATACATAAGTATGTGCAAACATTTTTTTTAAATTTTTAATTGGGGTTTATTACAGAACAGGTTACCTTACGATTTTTAAAACTAACGCGAGTATTCGCGAGGTTACCTTACGTACACTGTCAGAGTCAAATCATAATTTGATAAGGTTGTGTAGCCAACCCATATGTTGCAATTTCAGGTCGCCGAGATTCCCCTACTAGGCCTGCAACATGACCTAACGACTGCCTCCTACATATCTTATAGGAAACAGCTGGGACCTACGGTTTAATGTGCCTTCTGAAACACGGTAGCGTACAGGCAAAAGGTTTTTGCCACGTTCAGATTTGAACCCAGGGCCTGCGAATTACAAGCTGGACGTGATACCACTGGGCATTGGACGCTACATACACTATTATTATAAGCTACTAAGCTAAGACTTCATTGGAGCACAAAATCATTCCACCGATTCAGAATTATATCGAACTATCCATATTATAGACTCATCTGAAAAGTTACTACTTTAATGAAAAGCAATTTAAAGTGCATTTTTTGTCATATCTTGGATTCTGGATACACATAATAGATTTTACTCCAGAGACAATAAATGTTGGGCAAAATGTGTATAAGTCATACTTTAAGTAGCTCTCTACTTTAACCTTTTGAACGCCACGGCACAAACGCATTTTCGTGCCTTGTGCGACAAGGCACAATTTAAAAAAAAATACCTACGAAAGAACTAGTGTTGCCAAGAGTCGATATATATTTTTATTTCACTTTATTAAGACTGGGTTTTTTGTCGTCTATAGACGTTGTTGGCTTACAGGACCCGCAAGTACTTGTCAAGTATAGGTGACTTGGCATGGCGGTCAAAAGGTTAAAGTACCGTTACAGATGTGACTATTCTACAGATAGGTGATATAGTCAACTGCTCTCAAGCCCGTGTGGACAACAAGGAAGATAAGATAATTTTTTCATCAGAATATTGGGTACAATAAATAAAATCTTTAAACTAATAGGTTCCAACAAAATTGTGCCTTGGATGCCTTCCAAGGCACAATTTTGTTATCAAGTTCATTATTTGTAATTTTAAAATAAGTTATTAATACGAATTATTACATACAAATAAGTCTAACAAGAAGCCTTAGGGAGCAAAATATAACAAATAAGTATTTTAAACATCTCCCCATGTCAGTTTTTAAAATATCTAACGGGAAATGCTTCAAAATGCACAATAATTATTGTGCAGGGCTTCTTTTGAGGAATTTTAAAAATACTAATTCTATAAATTTATATTTCACAATGTGTTTCACGTCCATTATTATTATGAAACAGTTCATGGGGTTTATGCCGCTTCGATCAATACTGATCTATCGTGACGTCCACTTGAACTATATTTCACTCCCATAGAGGCGGGGATTGTGCCTCGTCAGCGTTCACTCTAGCCGGGAGAAACAATACTGGAGATGAATAGGATCCTCACCCACCACCAATCAGGAGGGTTATTCCGAACCACAATAGCTTCTCTTTTTATTTACGTGCACTGTCAAATTATAACAAATTTATGAAAAATCTTGAAAATTCTTACGATACCAGTACAAAACCTAATGCACCTTCATTTTTTTTTAATTTAGCATTTTTTGGTCGCCTCAAAGTGGTGATTTTAATATGTGTTTTATAGGTTATTTTTTGGAACGTTTTTCTGCGCCGTCGTTTGTTTTTTGTGCAGAATCTAGGCCCAGGTCGTGGAGTCACTCCTCCCCAACAGCTCGCCATAAGCTGTCATGCGGTGTTAGTATTATTTTCTTCTCTAACAATATATATGTGATTACTTACCAAACTCTTCACTCGTACTTCCTTCACTTAACAAGTCTGTCTCTTTAAGAAATTAATATTTCTGAGTATTCCTAATTAACCATTACGTTACAATTTTTATTTTGTGTAAGCGTTACATAGATTCGCACACATTATTTGATTTGATTTTGTTATTTCTACCATTTTCAGTGTTGCCAGTGCCCTATCTTCAAAAGTAACGGAGACAGGTTCGAAAAGTAACGCATTAACAATAAAAGTAACACATTAAAAAAAAAAACGATTTTTAATACAAGTTTTATAAAATGTAATATACCTCAATTTAAATATAGGTACTTATACTTTTTTATTCATAGATTTCAGTAGGTAATAATATTATTTCCTCATGTTTGAACTGGCATAATAAGTATTTTAATAAGCAGTTGTAGTTGTAATCTTTAGTCTTATGGCTCGTCTACATATACCGGCCAATGACTCGGCGAGTCGTTGGTCCTATGGCTCGTCCACATATACCGGCCAATGATTTGCCGAGTGTGTGTTTTGTCTATGGATGAACAGTTTTTGTCTATAAACGAATGTCTTCGGATATTTACGGTTTTTTCCGGTAAATTTCTGATATACATTTTGGGCTCCATAGCTGACGACTTTAATAATTATATTTTGAATATTAATCAATCATGGACCATTTGAAGCCATTTCGTGTGAATAATTACTTTAAACTAGTTAAATTTTTCTTAATTTTTTGATTTATATAATTTATGCCCCAAGTGCATATATAATATGCACTTGGGGCGCTTGCTTTTGTGCGCTCGGGCGAACGTTGGGCCAACGACTCGCAGAGTCATTGACCGGCGTGGACATTGTGGACATTGACATATTATTTACTTTTTTTAAATTTTTGTTTTCCGTTTCGATTGCGTTCCGATTCATTAAGTTATTATTTTATATTCTTCCATTGTTATTTCATTTTAAAAAATCATTACCCCAAAAAGTAACGCAAAAGTAACATTTTAGGACAAGTAACGTAAAAGTAACGCAAAGGGTCAAAAAGTAACGCAAAATGTTACAAAAGTAACGCACTGGCAACGCTGACCATTTTATTTTGTACCACAGCCACAGATTAAAATTCAACAAGATACAAATTTCAAAATCCACAGATTAAAAAACCGAGGCGTTATTCACAATGTTATGTCACGCCTCGTTATTGCTGTCAATTTTTAAATATATTTTGTACAACTTGAAATAGAGTGCTTTTCACGAAAGGAGTCCTTTTTGCGGGGCGCCACAATCGCACATTTTAGAGTGTTTTTCACGAAAGGAGTCCTTTTTGCGAGGTGCCACTATCGCAAAATTTAAAAGTTAGCATATTTATAACTTTTTAACGCCTCATAATTTCTTAATTAAATATGTATTTATTTTGTCTAACAAATAAAAATTATTTAGGATATGAAGTCCAGTAATTATCGAAAAAAAAAATTTTTGTACCGCAAAATTCCACTGGACCTCTTTCGTGAAAAGGACTATAGTTAAAATATTTATATATCGGCATCAGAACGAATATCCGAACGCAAGCGCCATTTTGTAGTAGATTTGGTGCTCGATGGAGTTTGCTACGGAGCTGCGCGCTCTCGGAGAAACACCGGACTTCTCTTGGGACGAGCGAGCGGCGGGTGCGGTCGTGACAAAATCATCGCGCGTTCGGTTATAAGTGGCTGTGTAGCTAGCTATATTCGTGCCTAGCTATTGTGATAAGATCGTGCGACTATTTTATTCTCTCGTGTAATTACAATATCGTGATTTGTTAACCTACAAAGCTGTTTCATTGATCCAACATACCCAACATCGCCCACAAGTGTTAGAAAAGGCATCCTAATAGACCATCCTGATGAAGGTTACACTCCAGGTGTAATCGTTATCATAAATTCTGATGGCAGGTGTTGTGGTACACTCGTCATGAGTAGTGGAATATCATGTGACAGCGTGTACTCAAGCCGTCATATATAACATTTTAATTCTTCATATATCATTTCTTAATCAAATTGGTATTTATTTCATCTTATAAATTAAAATTATTTATGATATGAAGTCCAGTAATAATCGATAAGATTAAATTTAGTTTCGCTAAATTCCGAGGGACCTCATTCGTGAAAAGTGTTGTAATACCTTATTTGTACTTTCAATTTAAACTTCTTAATTGTTTCTATATTTAAATTTGTAGTAGTTCCAAAATGTATTGTCATTCAAAATAAAACTTTTCTACGTAAAAGGGTCTTTTTATAGTTTTTCCCAACAAACGTTAAGCAGGTATCAATTATGGCATAAACGGTTAGGTCACTTATGTCGTATAGGAATGGACCAATTGAAGAAAACTCACGTAGGTATCGATTATACCGAAATAGATAAATCGAGTTGTATTGCTTGTGTTGAAAGCAAGCAGGCGAGGAAATCTTTCAAGACAATTGCGTATAAAAAGGCTACTTCAAAGTTGGAACTGATTCACTCTGATTTATGTGGACCGATGTCTGAGACATCTTTCCAAGGTAACAAGTACGTTTTACTGTTTATCGATGATTTTTCGCGGATGATTTATCCTTACTTTGTTGCTTCTAAAGCACAAGTGATGGAAAAGTTTTGTGAATTCCAAGCATTAGTGGAAAAACAAACCGGCGCTAAAATCAAAACATTAAGAACTGATTGTGGAAAGGAGTATGTCAATAAGGAGTTTACAAACTATATGTCAAGGAACGGTATTACGCATGAGACTACTGTAGGATATAGTCCTCAATCCAACGGTGTAGCAGAGCGAACTAACCGCTCAATTGTGGAGAAAGCGCGCTCTATGTTAGCTCAAAGCTCACTTTCTAAGGCTTATTGGGAAGATGCTTTCAAGGTCGCAGTGTACTTGAAAAATAGGTCGCCACATCGTGCTCTAGAAAGAAAAACACCTTTTGAAAAATGGTACGGCCACAAGTGTGACTTGAGCCATTTACGTGTGTTTGGCTGTAGAGCACTTATACAAGTTCCCGCTTGTAAACGGCAGAAATTGGATCTGAAGACCAAGGAAGCCATATTTGTTGGATATTCAGATGATCCAGATGGTTATTATTTTAGGGATCCTTCAAATCCAAGGTGTATACAGAAGTCTAGAGATGTGACATTTTTTGAAGAACGTTTTACCAATTTAAAAGGGAATGCTGTTGAGGCTGTAAAGCCAGAACCTATAATATTGTTTGATGAAGAACATAAGAACGAAAATGTGGTACTTCAAGAAAGTCGTCCTGTATGCAGTGATGAAGATGATTATAATTCAGCAGAATCAGAGCGTTCTACAAGTCCTGAAAGGGTGGTTCCAGCTGTGAATCAGCAAGATGGTAGGTATCCTGTAAGGACTCGTAGACAACCCAATTTTTATACGGCTATGGTAGCTGGTGAAGAGAATAATGAACCAAAGAATTATTTAGATGCAATGAATGGTGATGATGCTAATAAATGGCAGTTGGCAATGACTAATGAATATAATTCTTTAAATAAATTGAAGACTTGGAAGCTTGTTGACCGGCCTAATGGAAATAAGAAGATAATTCCTTGTAAATGGGTCTATAAGATAAAGACGGATGCTCAAGGAAATATTGTAAAGTACAAGGCAAGATTAGTAGTCAAGGGTTTCAGACAAGTGCAAGGTGTAGACTATAATGAGACTTTCGCTCCTGTGGTTCGTCATTCTTCACTACGTACATTGTTTGCATTAGCTGCAGAAATGAACCTGAAGATGAGACACTTGGACGTTGACACAGCTTTCGTCAACGGAGATCTTGAAGAGGAAGTTTACATGGAACAACCTCAAGGTTTTGTGAAGAAAGAGCAAGAAGGTCAAGTTTGTCTGTTGCAAAAGTCATTGTATGGGCTCAAGCAAGCATCACGAGCATGGAACCAAATGTTAAATAAAACATTATTAAAATTAGGTTTTACGAAAACTCCTTGTGAACCATGCGTGTATAAGAAACTTTTTGGTAATGAGTTGGTCATTATGGCAGTTTATGTTGATGACATAATTGTTTTTTACAATAATGACAAGACATTTGACACTGTCAAATATGATTTAGAAAATATTTTCTCCATTCAGTGGCGGCGCTAGACCACGCATGGGCGTCGGCGGAATTAGGTTCGCGAGGCCCCCCTTTTTCAGCTAGAATTTTTTTCAAACTAATAAGGGATACATTTAAGCGTAGTCTTACAATTTTGAATACTTTACACCTTTTTTACTTTTCAGTACGAATAATGTAAATTGAATTTTTCAGTACGAATAATGTACGCTTAGCTTGCTCCGAGTGACTAGGAATCTAAATATTATATTCTTATGTATAAAAGCGCGAGCAGCTCGCTGCGAGCGCCGAGAAAATTTTGAATATTTAGCACGAATGATGTGCGTTTAGCTTGCTCCGAGTGGCTATGAAACTAAATATCCTTATCAATAAAAGTGCGAGCAGCTCGTTGCTAACCCCGAGAAAAATTTAAATTTTTCAGTACGAATAATGTACGCTTTGCTTGCTCCGAGTGGCTAGGAATCTAAAATTAATATTCTTATGTATAAAAGCGCGAGCAGCTCGCTGCGAGCGCCGAGAAAATTTGAATTTTTAGCACGAATAATGTGCGTTTAGATTGCTCCGAGTGGCTAGGAATCTAAATATCCTTATCTATAAAAGCGCGAGGAGCTCGCTGCGAGCGCCGAGAAAATTTGAATTTTTAGCACGAATAATGTGCGTTTAGCTTGCTCCGAGTGACTAGGAATCTAAATATCCTTATCTATAAAAGCGCGAGCAGCTCGCTGCGAGCGCCGAGAAAATTTGAATTTTTAGCACGAATAATGTGCGTTTAGCTTGCTCCGAGTGGCTATGAAACTAAATATCCTTATCTATAAAAGCGCGAGCAGCTCGCTGCGAGCGCCGAGAAAATTTGAATTTTTAGCACGAATAATGTGCGTTTAGCTTGCTCCGAGTGGCTATGAAACTAAATATCCTTATCAATAAAAGCGCGAGCAGCTCGCTGCGAGCGCCGAGAAAATTTGAATTTTTAGCACGAATAATGTGCGTTTAGATTGCTCCGAGTGGCTATGAAACTAAATATCCTTATCTATAAAAGCGCGAGCAGCTCGCTGCGAGCGCCGAGAAAATTTGAATTTTTAGCACGAATAATGTGCGTTTAGCTTGCTCCGAGTGGCTAGGAATCTAAATATCCTTATCTATAAAAGCGCGAGCAGCTCGCTGCGAGCGCCGAGAAAATTTGAATTTTTAGCACGAATAATGTGCGTTTAGCTTGCTCCGAGTGACTAGGAATCTAAATATCCTTATCTATAAAAGCGCGAGCAGCTCGCTGCGAGCGCCGAGAAAATTTGAATTTTTAGCACGAATAATGTGCGTTTAGCTTGCTCCGAGTGGCTATGAAACTAAATATCCTTATCTATAAAAGCGCGAGCAGCTCGCTGCGAGCGCCGAGAAAATTTGAATTTTTAGCACGAATAATGTGCGTTTAGATTGCTCCGAGTGGCTATGAAACTAAATATCCTTATCAATAAAAGCGCGAGCAGCTCGCTGCGAGCGCCGAGAAAATTTGAATTTTTAGCACGAATAATGTGCGTTTAGATTGCTCCGAGTGGCTATGAAACTAAATATCCTTATCTATAAAAGCGCGAGCAGCTCGCTGCGAGCGCCGAGAAAATTTGAATTTTTAGCACGAATAATGTGCGTTTAGCTTGCTCCGAGTGGCTATGAAACTAAATATCCTTATCAATAAAAGCGCGAGCAGCTCGCTGCGAGCGCCGAGAAAATTTGAATTATTAGCACGAATAATGTGCGTTTAGCTTGCTCCGAGTGGCTATGAAACTAAATATCCTTATCTATTAAAGTGCGAGCAGCTCACTGCGAGCGCCGAGAACATTTTGAATTTTTCAGCACGAATAATGTGCGTTTAGCTTGCTTCGAGTGGCAAGGAAACTGAATTAAAATTAAATATTCTATCTAGTAAGAGCGCATCCAGAGAAAATTTTGTATTTTTGAATGCGAAAGATGTACGTTTAGCTCGTTCTAAGAGTCACGAGATTACAATAATTTTGCTTGTTAGAGAGCGAGCACTTAGCTGCGAGCGTCGAGAATATTTTAAAAAGAGTTTGCTTGCCGCTGATTTTGACAAGAAAAAAAATAAAGCAACATTAAATTACTTAATTTCTTTGGCCCTCATGCCCGCGGGGCCCTGGATCAGCGCCTGATATTAACATGGAGGTAGTAGTACCTTTATATAGTTCGCAAGGCTGTATGTCGCCGTTTTCGCCTTCCTGAAAATATATTATAAGTGCTCGCGTTGATATTATAAGTCCTACCTAAACCATTATTATACTTGAAAAGGTCTTCTTTTGATGCATTTTCATGAATGCCCTTAAGTAGGTACTTATCAATCATGTAACTCGCGCATATGTTTAAAAAAATTAATAAATAAATTTTAAATAAATAAAAATTTTGCGAGGCCCCCTCAAGCGCGAGGCCGTCGGCGGTCGCCGACGTCGCTGACGCCTAGCGCCGCTACTGTCTCCATTAAAGATTTGGGAGAATTAAAATATTATCTTGGATTAAATATCCACAAAAATGAAGCTGGTGAAGTAAAGGTATGTCAACGAACATTTATTTCAAATTTACTTAAGAAATTTGGAATGGAGATGTGCAAGAATGTTCATACACCGTCAGCTCAGAAAAAATTGAGTGTTGGAAGTGGAGAAGAAGATTATCCATATCAAAGCCTAATTGGATCTTTGATGTTCTTGGCTGTGAACACTCGTCCTGACATAGCTTTTGTGACGAGCTATCTCAGTCAATTCAATACAAAGTTCGACAAAGAACACTGGCTTGCAGCGAAGAGAGTTTTGCAGTATTTGAGAGGTACTATTGATTATGCCCTTACTTACAGGAAGACTGGACAGTACCTTAATGGTTATACGGATGCCGATTGGGCTAATTGTAGTATTGACCGTAAATCGTATACCGGCTACTATTTTACGCTCGCTGGCAGTCCAGTATCATGGCAGTCAAGAAAGCAGCCAACAGTAGCACTGTCATCTACCGAAGCAGAGTACATGGCACTTACAGATGCAGCTAAAGAGGCTTGTTATTTGAGACAGTTAATTTTGGAACTTATTGGTAAGTCGGATATTGTTACTGTGTTCAACGATAGTCAGAGTGCACAGAGTTTAGTCCACAATCCTGTGCACCACAACCGAACCAAGCATATAGATACAAAGTATCATTTTATACGGGAAAAGGTTACTGGTGGAATTATTGATGTACAATACGTCAGATCCACTTTAAATTTCTCTGATGTGTTAACTAAGCCATTAGGACGTTTTGCACATGGAAATTGTGTTGTCGGCTTGGGCTTAGCATGAATTTTTCCTAGTTTTATAATGATAAGTATTTTTTGTTATAGAGAGTTTAAATTGAGGGAGGATGTTGTAATACCTTATTTGTACTTTCAATTTAAACTTCTTAATTGTTTCTATATTTAAATTTGTAGTAGTTCCAAAATGTATTGTCATTCAAAATAAAACTTTTCTACGTAAAAGGGTCTTTTTATAGTTTTTCCCAACAAAAAGGACAATACATTTTGACTTCTCGTAATATCTCATACTTATTTTATTACATAAGTGAACAAGTTAATACTTACCTATATTATTATTAATTAACTATCTAATAAATAAAAATAATATAGCCACTGAGTTTTTAAATATTGGGTATTAAGTAATCATAGATAAAATGTTATTTATAAGCAAAATTCCGCAGGACTCCTGTCGTGATAATGACTACCCTACAGTTCCAATAAATAAAACACATTTGACCAATATTATAAACGGGAAAGTTTGTACGAATGTACACCTATGGATGTCTGGATGTATGTTCGTTACTCTTTCACGCCTAAACGGGTGGACTGGTTGAACTGAAATTTGGTAGGTATTGAGATAGCCTAGACCCTGGAATAACATAATAGGCTCTACTGTGCAGCAGGTAAAACCGCTGGGCGCAGCTAGTCAAGTCCATAATAAAACACAAACATATCATTTATACAGATAAATATTTATTAAAAATAAATTTAATTGGACATACTAAGTATTTCATTTTATTTTTACATATAAGGTCAGTTCTGGTCAAGTATTGCACTCCCATATCAATACAGCACCAACTCGATTTTTTTTTATAATTTCTAACTTAAACAAGTATAAATAAAATTGCAATTGCTGTAAAAATACCTTTTGAGTTGACCCTGTATTGTACTAGGTGTGTGGTATGGTAGGTGGTATACAGCCAGTACAATCTGGTTTTTCGATTTTCTTAGTCTATCATGAAATGATGCTTTTGCTTTCCTAATAACAGCATAGAAATCATCTATCCTGTTTTCTTATAACTTTCTCACAAAACTTAGGTACATGATACTGGTTTTTAGGTTTCCGTAGTCTACAAGGAAGCCTTATAGTTTCGATTCGTCTGTCCGCGGCTTTGCGGAGAAAGTATAAGTCCTAAAAAGCTGATTTTTTTTTCACAGAGGAGGGTAGTGATCAGGGTAAGAGAACGATAACAAAAAAAAATCATTAATTATTTCAAAGTACCTCCCATTTACGTTAGATGGGGATGACTTTTTCTCTGGCTGAACCCATCATGTGGTGTATCTTTGAACATGTATTACAAAATGAAGGATGGGTTGCTAAGAAACTGTTTCAATTCAGTGTTCTGTATGAAAGTTTAGTTTTTTTTGAGGGCCGCCTCTTTTTTGAGTCCTCCCCACCGCCTACCCCTCTAAAAATCTAAACTTTGGCCTTCAATTAATGAAAGCAAATCAAGAATATGGTTGCAACCATGAACTTTCCAGAAAAACTATAGCCATTTAAATATAATAATTTTTTTTTTTTATTTCAGGCCTCAAGCCCATATTCTGTTAGTAGTATCTACTTACAAATGATTGTTAGTAACATGCACAAAATGAAAACAAAACTACAATGTCTGCTATTGTAACATGAGTGTGCTACAATGCTTCAATAGAGGAGCATCCCATTTGCTGCATATCGTGGCCAGGATGGTGTCGGTGCTCACACGTGTTCTGTTGAGCAGCGATGCCACCTTCTTACGCATGCAGGCATGACATCCATCTGTGTGTGCTTCAGCAAACATGCCAGATGCACTACAGAACCGTGGGAGCCCCAACAACATCCTGAACTAGTTATTATATTGGACCCCAATGGTGTTCACAGTTTTCTTCTTAAATATATAAAAAGAGTGACTGATTGACTATCTATCAACGCACATCCTAAACCGCTGGACGGATAGGGTTGAAATTTGGAACACAGATAGGTTTTATGACGTAGACCTCCGCTAAGGATTTGACCCGGGCAAAGCCGCGAGCATTAGCTAGTCTGAGTATATGTCACTCATAGATTACTTGTATAAAAAGATTGAAAGAAAGACTTGAATAAGGTGATCAATTCAATTCATTTATTCAAAAACAATATTACATTGTGTGTGTTCTTAACCTCACCTCGTTAAGATATCTTTATTAGTTTAGAAGATATCGTAGACGAAAGTTAAGGCAGTTAATATTGTATTTGCCAGTACTACGGAACATTGCACGTAGCCCGACTAGCGCTTGGCCTACTTTTTATTTGCATGTAGAATAGTACATTTCCACGTGATTTTTATGTTGCTTGTATTGAAATGACCTTTTTACAAAGCTTACATAAATATTATAATAGAATCGGTATCATGTCTCTTAATATGTTTTTCTAAAGTGGAAGAAATCCTTCTTACATAATATATCACATGTTACTTTTGATGATTGTTTTGTTTTTGTTCATAGAACAGTGATATTTCATATGTCGGTTTAGATCCCTTTGTGAAGATACAACCTTATTACAAAACTCACATGATACTGGTTTTGATTTGTTTTTGTTCATAGAACAATAATATTTCATATGTCGGTTTAGATCCCTTTGTGAAGATACAACCTTATTACAAAACTCACATGATACTGGTTTTGATTTGTTTTTGTTCATAGAACAATAATATTTCATATGTCGGTTTAGATCCCTTTGTGAAGATACAACCTTATTACAAAACTCACATGATACTGGTTTTGATTTGTTTTTGTTCATAGAACAATAATATTTCGTATGTCGGTTTAGATCCCTTTGTGTAGATATAAACTTATTACAAAGCTCACATGATACTGGTTTTGATTTGTTTTTGTTCATAGAACAATAATACTTCATGTGTTCATTTAAGTAATTTTGTGAAGATATAACCTTATTACAAAGCTCACATGATATTGGTTCTGATTTGTTTTTGTTCTTGTTCATAGAGCAATAATATTTCATGTGTTGATTTAAGTAATTTTGTGAAGATATAACCTTATTACAAAGCTCACATGATATTGGTTCTGATTTGTTTTTGTTCATAGAACAATAATATTTCATGTGTTTATTTAAGTAACTTGGTAAAGATATAACCTTATTACAAAGCTCACATGAAACTGGTTTCGATTTGTTTTTGTTCATAGAACAGTGATATTTCATGCGTCTGTTTAGATCCCTTTGTGAAGATATAACCTTATTACAAAGCTCACATGAAACTGGTTTCGATTTGTTTTTGTTCATAGAACAGTGATACTTCATGTGTTCATTTAAGTATTGTGGTGAAGATACAACCTTATTACAAAGCTCACATGATACTGGTTTTGATATGTTTTTGTTTATGGAACAATAATATTTAATGTGTCTGTTTAGGGCTGTTTGTGAAGATACAACTTTATTACAAAGCTGACATGATACTGGTGTTTTGAACGCAGGACAGTACTTATCCATGTGACTTTTTAATCTTGTTGGTGTTGAAAATACGTTTTTACAAAGCTTACAAGATAATATCTTAATAGAATCAGTGTCATGTCTCTTGATATGTTTTCGTAAAGTATACTTGTTGACGAAATCTCTCTTACATATATCACATGTGTACCGTTTGTTATTTATAGCCTTTGCAATAACATCTTGTTTGAGCCTTTCAAGCCTTACAGTACAATGATAATAGTTGTCATCACAATCTGCCGCATCTGTTGAAACAGAATCAGTGTTCGTACAAGTTTGTTGTATTACCTCTGGTCCAATAACTATTTCATCCTTTATGATATGGTCTTGATATAATTCCTCATATTCTGTTTTGAGTATTATATCTTCACGTGTATTTACTAGATCAGAGTCAGATTCAACTCTATCTTGCATACATATATCATGCTCTTGCATTATTTCTATGTCATCAAAGTCCTTTTTATTTGTTGTCGTTGGTTTCTCTATGTAAGTAGAACACAAGTTTTTGATTGCCTGCAACAAACAATT
Organism: Hemithea aestivaria; assembly: GCA_947507615.1. Lineage (NCBI taxonomy): Eukaryota > Metazoa > Arthropoda > Insecta > Lepidoptera > Geometridae > Hemithea > Hemithea aestivaria. Next base: position 8,156,445 of record OX382350.1, on the reverse strand, counting down.
TACTATGTATGCAGATCATCCGAACATAATATTATAATGTACTGGTGAACCCGCGCGCACTTCGTAGCATCTCATAACAGAAAATGATCGAATGTGTCTCTACTATACAAGACACAGGTTTTGATTTGTTTTAGTTAAATGTAGTTTTTATTATATTAAGTAATTTATACAAAGTTATTTTTGAACCAACCTCGTAGGATCAAGCAGCTAACATCATATACAACAACATGTTATATGTGACTTGAAATGTTTTTACATTTTACTTCTAGAAAAATCAATATCAACTTTATACCTATTCAATCTGAATGAGGTCGCGCAGCATAGAGACACGTGGAGAGACTTGGGGGAGGTCTGTGCCTAGCATTGGGACAGCATACACTAAATAAAAAATTCCGTGGGAATGTTCTGAATAATTAGAATAGAAGTACTCTTTATTGTGGACCAACATATTTACAAAACACTGTAATAAAAATAAACACAAACTTATTACATATTATGATGAACTTAAAATTAGATAATAAGTTTGGTCTACAATGGGCGGCTTAAAGCGATCTCTTCAAGGCAACCTTTTGAATGAATATAATATGCAAGGAAGAGTAGGGTTGTCATACGAAATAATGATAATATTAGGTACTTAATTATTTTAGTATGAAAGTAAAATGTTACAATGGAAGAGTATATGAAATATTGGTATTGTGATTGCGGCACACATGTACTGTAGGTGTCAGTTTTCAATGTTGCGTTAGTGGTAGAATGGCTGCCGTATGTTCGCCTGCCACGTTTGTATTTGCCGTGTCCTGTATTGTCCGCCCTCCGAATAGTCCGGGCGCGCGCGGGCTCGGCTTGCTCGCTCTTAGATCCGGCGCTGCTGACATTGCACTCCACTTGCATTTTATTGTTTGTTCATATTCACGGTACAATGATATTCTTCTTCTTGGTCGGAGCCTCACGACTGAGGGACGTGGTCATGGTGTCTCATCAGCTTTGACACCACTTCCTTCCATCGATGCCGGTCCTGCGCCATTTGGATTGTCGCTCGTAGGGTGGCTCCCGTAGCATCCTGGGTTACATGCGTCCATCGCGTGGGTGAGCGCCCTCTACCTCTCTTCCCTTCGACACTGCCAGTAATGATAAGTCTCTCCAGACTGTCTGGCTCGCGTCTGACGGTGTGTCCGAACAATTTGAGGACTCTCTGCAGGCAGATTGTTGAACGCCTGGTTTTAATATTCAGTTCTCTGAGGATTGACTCGTTTGTGCGACGTTCCGTCCAGGATATTCTCAACATTCTGCGCCTGCACCACATTTTGAACGCGTCAATCCTCGATCGTATTCGAGACTTGTCCAGGTTTTCCGACGCATACAGGAAGATCGAGCAGATAAGGGCCTGCATTAGCTTCTTCTTCGTGTTCCGACTAATGCTTCTATTCTGCCAGATCCTTTCGAGTCTTTTCACCGCTGACTTAGCCATTTGTGCCGTCCTGACCACTTCTTGCTCGCAGTCACCATCATCACTGATTTGCGATCTTCTTCTAGATACACAAATTTGTGTATCACAACAATGATAATATTATCTTGTGACAAATTTACGATACTGGTTTTGAGTTGTTTTTGTTCATAGAACAGTGATATTTCATGTGTCTGCTTAGATAAACTTGTGAAGATATAACCTTATTACAAAGCTCACATGATACTGGTTTTGATTTGTTTTTGTTCATGGAACAGTGATATTTAATGTGTCTGTTTAGATCCCTTTGTGAAGATATAACCTTATAACAAAGCTGACATGATACTGGTTTTGATTTGTTTTTGTTCATGGAACAGTGATATTTAATGTGTCTGTTTAGATCCCTTTGTGAAGATATAACCTTATAACAAAGCTGACATGATACTGGTTTTGATTTGTTTTTGTTCATGGAACAGTGATATTTAATGTGTCTGTTTAGATCACTTTGTGAAGATATAACCTTATTACAAAGCTCACATGATACTGGTTTTTTGTACGTAGGACAGTACCTCTCAATGTGATTTTTTAATCTTGCTTGTGTTGAAAATACCTTTTTACAAAGCTTACAAGATAATATTTTAAAAGAATCAGTGTCATGTCTCTTGATATGTCTTTGTAAACTATACTTGCGGACGAAATCTCTCTTACATATATCACATGTGTACCGTTTATTATTTATAGCCTTTGCAATAACATCTTGTTTGAGCCTTTCAAGCCTTACAGTACAATGATAATAGTTGTCATCACAATCTGCCGCATCTGTTGAAACAGAATCAGTGTTCGTACAAGTTTGTTGTATTACCTCTGGTCCAATAACTATTTCATCCTTTATGATATGGTCTTGATATAATTCCTTATATTCTGTTTTGAGTATTATATCTTCACGTGTATTTACTAGTTCAGAGTCAGATTCAACTCTATCTTGCATACATATATTATCATGCTCTTGCTTTATTTCTATATCATCAAAGTCCTCTTTATTTGTTGTAATTTGTTTGTTTTCCATATTAGTAGAACACAAGTATTTGCTCGCCTGCAACAAACAATTTACTTTGTATGCATATCTTCTGCACATATTACAAGGAAATGTCTAATTGATCTATGTATGCACGGCTCAATCTCCTTCATTGATTGAGTTGTAACAGATGCATGAGCAGCTTGTTGCGAGGAACTAGAATAATAATTTTAAAACCTTACTATAAGAAAGAAAGAAAGAAATAGAGAAATAAATAAAAGAAAGAAAAAACATTTATTCATAAAAACACAACAGTTTGAGAGAAATTACATTTTTTTTTTGAGAAAAAAAAATTAAAAAAAACAACAAAACATTTCAAAAGCAATTTACAGAAATACACAGAATTGACAAAAGGGACAAGCTTGAAGCTTGCTGAGCGAACATTTTATCATTCGCATCTATCTATAGAAAAGGAGCGCAGAAATAGCCGCAATGTTTGGATTTTTCTTGGATAGGGTCGAGGGGAAATCATGACCCCCTCTAGATACCCAACCCCGGATCTAGGAATGTTTCAAGGCAGGACAAACCTAAAATTATATTGGACCCGAACGGTGTTCACAGTTGTTTGAGTAAAATTATAACTAAACTGAAAGTAGCTATGACGTACATAAACAATAACCATAACATAATAATGTGAATTAATGTGATATGTATAATACTGTAATGTAAAAAAAAACGCTTAATAATAATAATTCAGCACTAAGAATATAACATTAATGTTGTATATTATTATTACATTACATTTAGTATTGTTACTATTATTCATAACACTTACTTCCATAATCACTTTGTATTGTCATATATGAAAGTAAAATGATAACATAATGTTCAATAAGTGTAAATAAGATTGCATGCTCGCACACAACAAGCGCCCCAACAGGGTATGTAGAGGACTCATTTAACTTAATTAAGACATAATTATTTGTACCTACATGTGTTGATAAATAAATCAATTAAATATGTGTCGCCCACAGATTACTTGTATAAAACGATTGAAAGAAAGACTTGAATAAGTTGATCTTAACCTCACCTCGTTAAGATATCTTTATTAGTTTAGAAGATATCGTTGACGAAAGTTAAGGCAGTTAATATTGTATTTGCCAGTACTACGGAACATTGCACGTAGCCCGACTAGCGCTTGGCCTACTTTTTATTTGCATGTAGAATAGTACATTTCCACGGGATTTTTTATTTTGCTTGTATTGAAATGACCTTTTTACAAAGCTTACATAAATATTATAATAGAATCAGTGTCTTTTAATATGTTTTTCTAAAGTATACTTGTGGCAGAAATCTTTCTTACATATATCACATGTTACTTTTGATGATTGTTTTGATTTGTTTTTGTTAATAGAACAATGATATTTCATGTGTCTGTTTAGGTCTGTTTGTGAAGATATAACCTTATTACAAAGCTGACATGATACTGGTTTTGATTTGTTTTTGTTCATAGAACAATAATATTTCATATGTCGGTTTAGCTCCCTTTGTGAAGATATAACCTTATTACAAAGCTCACATGATATAGGTTTTGATTTGTTTTTGTTCATAGAACAGTGATATTTCATGTGTTGATTTAAGTGACTTGGTGTAGATATAACCTTATTACAAAGCTCACATGATACTGGTTTTGATTTGTTTTTGTTCATAGAACAGTGATATTTCATGTGTTGATTTAAGTGACTTGGTGTAGACATAACCTTATTACAAAGCTCACATGATACTGGTTTTGATTTGTTTTTGTTCATAGAACAGTAATATTTCATGTGTTGATTTAAGTGACTTGGTGTAGATATAACCTTATTACAAAGCTCACATGATACTGGTTTTGATTTGTTTTTGTTCACAGAACAGTGATATTTCATGTGTTGATTTAAGTGACTTGGTGTAGACATAACCTTATTACAAAGCTCACATGATACTGGTTTTGATTTGCTTTTGTTCATAGAACAATAATATTTCATGTGTTGATATAAGTAATTTTGTGAAGATATAACCTTATTACAAAGCTCACATGATACAGGTTTTGATTTGTTTTTGTTCATAGAACAATATTCCATGTGTTGATTTAAGTTAAGTTTTGAAGATATAACCTTATTACAAAGCTGACATGATACTGGTTTTGATTTATTTTTGTTCATAGAACAATAATATTTCATGTGTTGATTTAAGTTACGTTGTGAAGATATAACCTTATTACAAAGCTCACATGATACTGGTTTTTTGTACGTAGGACAGTACCTATCAATGTGATTTTTTAATCTTGTTTGTGTTGAAAATACCTTTTTACAAAGCTTACAATATAATATTTTAATAGAATCAGTGTCATGTCTCTTGATATGTTTTCGTAAAGTATACTTGTGGACAAATCTCTCTTACATATATCACATGTGTACCGTTTATTATTTATAGCCTTTGCAATAACATCTTGTTTGAGCCTTTCAAGCCTTACAGTACAATGATAATAGTTGTCATCACAATCTGCCGCATCTGTTGAAACAGAATCAGTGTTCGTACAAGTTTGTTGTATTACCTCTGGTCCAATAACTATTTCATCCTTTATGATATGGTCTTTATATAATTCCTCATATTCTGTTTTGAGTATTATATCTTCATGTGTATTTACTAGTTCAGAGTCAGATTCAACTCTACCTTGCATACATATATCATGCTCTTGCTTTATTTCTATATCATCAAAGTCCTTTTTGTTTGTTGTCGTTTGTTTGTCTTCCATATTAGTAGAACACGAGTATTTGGTTGCCTGTAACAAATGGTTTTCATTTTATCCATGATTCTATACACAATATTATAAGGAAAGTATTTCTGCTTGATCTATGCATGCACGGATCAATCTCCTTCATTAATTGAGTTGTAATGTGGCTCAGAGAGATGTGACACACATCTGATATGTAGCAATATAACATAATTCTCTTATATACAAAAAGGTGAACCCAATGAAATTACAAATTACAGACCAATAAGCTTATTATCTTGCATATATAAATTATTTTCCAGCATAAATCAAACAATAAGCGATAAAATAGAAGCTTAACAACCACCGGAACAAGCAGGCTTTAGGAAAAATGTCTCATCATTTCCACACATTGGAATTAATAATTAAAAAATATTAAGAGAGACAAAAAACAGTCTACATAGCCTTTATAGACTACCAGAATAGAGGAAAAAATCAAAGCAACGGGAAGTCAATACTGTGACCACATTAAATCACATTCCAATCCCCTTGCCAGGCACTTATAGAGAACCCACAGCCAACAAAACAGTTGAAGAGAGCGCAAACTTCGACAAACTACGACCGGAAGGAAGAGGGGCTGATGAGCCTGAGCCTTAAACAACATCATCATATAACAACAAATCCTTGTGTCTTCCTCGTCTGCTTGTATAAAATTAAAAACCTTTGACTGCAAATGTATCTAATGTTTTATGAAAATGTTTATGTATTCAAAATTGTAGGAAAAACATAAACCCAACGTATTTGATATCTCCCTCTTTTTTTGACGCAGGACCTCCTCCCTCTTTCTAACCTTTAACGTTTTTATTATAACGTGACAATTTTTACTGGAAGGAAGGGCCCTTCCAAATAATTTTCCATGGTCCTCATATAATGTAGTTACGCCACTGCAAGTAGGTTCCTAATGATAGTGATATTAAGCAAAAAGTTTTGTTGGGCTGTCGGCTTTCACGCCACTCAGGGGGCTTAGACAAGCGCGCGCCCGCCCGTAGCGACCATTCGCAATCGCTAAAAAAATGTACTGAGATGACAGCTCTCGTCGCTAGTCACGTGACCTAAGCGATTTTCGCTAAATTTGGTAGACAACAACACTGAACGAGAACGAACAATCGCTAACTTTTCGATTAGCGATGAACCCTTTACGTTTTTCCATACAAATTGGTAGCCAAAAGCCGCATTTGACAACCGAAAACGCAACTTTTTCCATTCGACAAATCGAAACTTTAGCGTGCGCCTTCACCTCGCCGCTATCGCTAAATCGTGAAGAAGTTTCAATGGTGCTTGTATATTTATTAAAGTTTATCATTAAATACGGTAAATTTTGCTACTTTTATGGCTCAGCTTCACAGCAACAAACATTATATTGAGCTAAATATCGATGGATTCACCTTGAAAATTGTGAAAGTGAAGAACAAATTTTTGGTGTACCTAACCTATTCTTTTTATAATAATTTTATACACTTTATTGTTTCTGCACATCGAGCTCGCGGTCGTAGAATGTAGGTAAACCATGAATACTTGAGATGATAACTAGTAGGAAGGTAAAAGGTGTTCCTAGCATACCTATATCGCGCCCGCTAGATCAATATAGACAAATACCAAACATTGCTTCTCTCTAGGTGCAAATGTGTAAGAACCTATACACAATACACACTTACTAGCTTACCCGGCAAACGTTGTTTTGCCATATAAATAATTTCCTAGTAATTTCTAGTGTAGACAAAAAATAGCTTACTTATTGGAAGTATGTATGTATTTTAGAATGTTTATATTGTATGTAATCTCCCGCCACTCCAGTCTCAACGACATCATTCGCCGGGCTTTTACCAGCGCCAATGTAGCAGCCATTCTCGAACCGAATGGTCTGATGCGTGACGATGGTAAAAGACCTGACGGTATGACTTTGATTCCCTGGAAGTTAGGTCGGCCGTTAGTGTGGGACGCGACTTGCGTTGATACACTGGCGCCCTCACATCTTCCAGAGACTCAAATTGCGGCTGGTGCGGCGGCAGTTTCTGCTGAGCGGCTCAAGCGGCGTAAATATGCTAACCTCGATAGCGGTTACATTTTTGAGCCGTTTGGGGTAGAGACTTTGGGTCCTTGGGGTCCGGGAGCTCACCGCATTTTCCAAAATTTATCTGAGCGCTTGGTCGAGGCGACGTGTGACCGAAATGCTGGGGTATATTTGGCCCAACGTATAAGTATTGCCATTCAACGTGGCAATGCTGCCAGCATTCTGGGCACTCTGCCATCTGACAGTGGTTTGGAGCACTTGGATTTTCTATAGATCGGCTTGTGGCCGATCTGTGGTTAATAAAAGTGTTCTTTACTGCTGTAGTAGCTGTAGTATTGTTAGTTTGTTTTTCTCAATAAAGGCATTTGCCAAAAAAAAAAAAAAAATGTATGTAAGAATGTGGTATATGCGTGAAATAAGCATTATTTTATGGAAAAAATTTTCAAACAGAAGTAAAAAATTAAATTTTATGAAAACATTGTCTCTTATAATTTTTTCATACAACCAATATTTCCATTGACATTTCAAAATAAAGATTCGTAATGATTGATTTTTTGGAAACTATGAAAATCTTAATTGTTCAATTACATTTTTTAAATAAAATTAAATTAAAATTACATTTTTATAAGATCAACAACATTTTCGATATAAATAAAAAAAAGTATACTTACAACACAAAATCCGTTGTTATTGGAAGCTCGTGTCACGTGTTGAGTACTTTTGAGGTTATAAAATCACTTGATTAACTAATCGTGCAAAATACACTCAAAATTGATAATTTAATAATTATTGATAAAATAGGAATGATTAAAAGTTAATATGAGAGTTACACTGAGATAGCAAAATAATAATTGTCAAAGTTACTACTACACTTGATGCATAAACAATAATGATGGCCGACAACTGTGTAGGGAGTGAGAAAGAAAGGAGACCGGCTTCGTTCTCATTCCTACTCCGTGCTGTTTACTGGGTCAGAAGTGACACCTGTAGACATCTGGCGGGGATAACTAATTAAATGACGATTGATCATTTTTCGACTGGAGAGGAAAAATGATTAAATTACTAAAATGGCTATTAAAAAATAAGGGTTGATCGTAGAAAGGTGAAAATTGAGGATTGTATGTATTTTTGTATGTTGTATCATAAAAAAATAGAAATTAAAAATTTTGTCTAAAAAATAAAAATAAAAATTTGTGGGTGGACTACCCCTAACATTAAGGGGGATGAAAAATAGATGTTGGTCGATTCTCATAGATACCGGATAAGCACAAAAAATTTCATCAAAATCGGTCAAGCCGTTTCGGAGGAGTATGGCAACGAAAACTGTGACACGAGAATTTTATATATTAGATTAGCAATCAAGACCCAAATTTTTGCCATTGCAAACTAGTCTAATAAGTAGGAATCCTCAATTCATGTCGGGAATTCCTTGGCGGCAGGATACTTCTCTTATACCTACTAGATGTATTCTCTTGTATCATATGGTTTACTAGCTGCGCCCAGCGGTTTTACCCGCTGTACTATAGCCTATGTGTTATTACAGGGTCTAAGCTATCACTATACCATATTTCAGCTCAATCGGTCCACCCGTTTAGGTGTGAAAGAGTAACAAACACACATCTATTCTTACAAACTTTCACATTTATAATATTAGTAAGTTTATAGGTCCTAAGCTACCTAATGCTTAATTTCTACTCAGCATTGGTATAACAAAATGTAATTATAAAAACTGACAGAGTAGTAGGATAAATAAAACACAACTGTAGATTTTACAAATTAATTTAACCAACTTTATTTCAAACAGAGGTAGGCAAGATAGAGACAATAATGATTAAGTACTTTCTTGTAAGGTCACCTATGTATGTGATAGTAAGCTATATTATATTTTCAGGAACAAATTGGATGTTTTTGCCTTTGTGTTATTGCAGGGTCTAAGCTATCACACCATATTTCAGCTCAATCTGTGCACTCATTTAGGCGTGAAAGAGTAACAAACACACATCCATTCTTACAAACTTTCACATTTATAATATTAGTAAGATTATATTATGTCCTAAGCTACCTAATGCTTAATTTATACTCATTCGGCTCAGCAGTTGGTATAACAAAATGTAATTATAAAAACTGATTAAGTAGTAGGATAAATAAAACACAATTGTAAATTTTACAAATCAATTTAACAAGTTTATTTCAAACAGAGGTAGGCAAGATAGAGACAATATTGATTAAGTACTTTCTTGTAAGGTCACCTATGTATGTGATAGTAAGCTATATTATATTTTCAGGAACAAATTGGATGTTGGAGGTATGCTAAATACTTTAATGATCAGCCAATTGGATTTGACCAACAGGTAGCAGCCAGCGGCTTGAATTGGAAGTTCTTCAATCAGAGTTATGGGTGTTTGTCATATTCTCCAACAATTTCTCTTCTCTGCCTTGTCATCAGGACCAATAAATGCATGTCACAGGATTTCTTCATAGTCCATACCTATAAATCAAAATAAATATTATGCATTAAATAATGTACATTAGTAATTATTTTATTTCATACTTTTAAGTCCTTGAACAAGTGCAAGTTTCATCAAAATCAGTTCAGTAGTTTTCTAGATAATAATCATGGTATGTGTCCAACCCTTAGATTATTTTTCCTTAAATTTCTCTTTGTTGTAAATTTAACATTTAAATAAACACACACTGCTCGCACACCCATCAATACTTCTACAGACTATAACATTTATAGCTTTAATAGTTATAGCTAGGTATGTGTGTGTATGCTATAAGTTAATTAATTTTTTATTATTATTATTGTTGCTCTTTAACACGGGCTAAGTCCGGGCCTTTTTATAGGCGTACACGGAGACAAAAAGTCCAACATAATTATTATTATTTAATAATGCACAAGCAGCTCTGTGACCTAATGCGTGCATGTGCACTGCACTTGTGCTTATTGTTTTCTTTAATTTAATTAAATATAATTTTTTTATTACCTTTCTACCAGTATATAGCAGCGTGAATGTTCAAACGCCTAAAATTGAGTGTCCTTTGTTTCTACCTCCATAAGGACTTAATTTGGTACTGTCGCGAAAGATCTTCCCATCTCTAAAAATAGAAAATACATTATAGAAACCTTATATATCTTACTAATATTATAAACGTGAGTTTGTAAGAATGGATGTATGTTTGTTACTCTTTCACACCTATACAGGTGGACCGATTGAGCTGAAATTTGGTATAGAGATTGCTTAGACCCTGGAAAAACACATACACATAAGTACTGCGGGTAAAACCGCTGGGCACAGCTAGTAATATTATATATAGTCTTTGATATTTCATGTTAGATGACATAATATTATATAGAACCAATTGAGCTAAAATATATTAAGTTGATGGTTAATAACACATACCAATAATGTTTAGTTTTCGGAGATTGGAGCTGCGAGGGCTTCACAATTTACCTATTTAACTAAAACAAATGTCACATAGGTTATGTTATTATGACTAAGTTTTTAGCCTTAATAAGTATTTAGCTTACTGTTGCAAGTGCTCCAATGAAATGTTACATTGTTTCACAGATTTCCTTAATGTTTTTAAAGAGTTTTTCATGAAAAATCAAACTTTTCAACACCATTCACTTTGGAACAGCTTTTGGCCAGTCACATCTCGGATACAAGTAATATTTATAATATTTGAAGAAACACTAACTTACATTACATATCGGCGGGATTCGCAGAAACTTATTTATTACAAAAAAGCTTATAATTAAGTGTAATTTACAAAAAAAAAACCAACGAAAAACAAACTCGACGATATTTTGACATTTAATTTGACAGTTGATTCACATTATACCACAGATAATACGACAAAATCTAGCGATTGATCGACAGCCCTTTGTCGAGAGTGCGATATCGATTCCAAAAGTCGTTGGCTACCATTTTTTTTTCGAAATCGCAGGAGCGGCCAATCGCTATCGACTTTATCGATGGCGCCGTTGTCTAGGCCCCCAGGGGGCCTAAAAAAATGGTAGCCAACGACTTTTGGAATCGATATCGCACTCTCGACAAAGGGCTGTCGATCAATCGCTAGATTTTGTCGTATTATCTGTGGTATAATGTGTATCAACTGTCAAATTAAATGTCAAAATATCGTCGAGTTTGTTTTTCGTTGGTTTTTTTTTGTAAATTACACTTAATTATAAGCTTTTTTGTAATAAATAAGCTTCTGCGAATCCCGCCGATATGTAATATGAGTTAGAGTTTCTTCAAATATTATAAATATTACTTGTATTCGAGATGTGACTGGCCAAAAGCTGGTCCAAAGTGAATGGTGTTGAAATGTAAGATTTTTCATGAAAAACTCTTTAAAAACATTAAGGAAATCTGTGAAACAATGTAACATTTCATTAGAGCACTTGCAACAGTAAGCTTAATACTTATTAAGGCTAAAAACTTAGTCATAATAACATAACCTATGTGACATTTGTTTTAGTTAAATAGGTAAATTGTGAAGCCCTCGCAGATCCAATCTCCGAAAACTAAACATTATTGGTATGTGTTATTAACCATCAACTTAATATATTTTAGCTCAATTGGTTCTATATAATATTATGTCATCTAACATGAAATATCAAAGACTATATATAATATTACTAGCTGTGCCCAGCGGTTTTACCCGCAGTACTTATGTGTATGTGTTTTTCCAGGGTCTAAGCAATCTCTATACCAAATTTCAGCTCAATCGGTCCACCTGTATAGGTGTGAAAGAGTAACAAACATACATCCATTCTTACAAACTCACGTTTATAATATTAGTAAGATATATTATAAGGTTTCTATAATGGATTTTCTATTTTTAGAGATGGGAAGATCTTTTGCGACAGTACCAAATTAAGTCCTTATGGAGGTAGAAACAAAGGACACTCAATTTTAGGTGTTTGAACATCTATGCTGCTATGTACTGGTAAAAAGGTAATTAAATATTTATATTTAATTAAATTAAAGAAAACAATAAACACAAGTGCAGTGCACATGCACACATTAGGTCACAGAGCTGCTTGTGCATTATTAAATAATAATAATTATGTTGGACTTTTTGTCTCCGTGTACGCCTATAAAAAGGCTCGGGCTTAGCCCGTGTTAAAGAGCAACATAATAATAATAATAAAAAATTTATTAACTTATAGCATACACACACATACCTAGCTATAACTATTAAAGCTATAAATGTTATAGTCTGTAGAAGTATTGATGGGTGTGCGAGCAGTGTGTGTTTATTTAAATGTTAAATTTACAACAAAGAGAAATTTAAGGAAAAATAATCTAAGGGTTGGACACATACCATGATTATTATCTAGTAAACTACTGAACTGATTTTGATGAAACTTGCACTTGTTCAAGGACTTAAAAGTATGAAATAAAATAATTACTAATGTACATTATTTAATGCATAATATTTATTTTGATTTATAGGTATGGACTATGAAGAAATCCTGTGACATGCATTTATTGGTCCCGATGACAAGGCGGAGAAGAGAAATTGTTGGAGAATATGACAAACACCCATAACTCTGATTGAAGAACTTCCAATTCAAACCGCTGGCTGCTAGCTGTTGGTCAAATCCAATTGGCTGATCATTAAAGTATTTAGCATACCTCCAACATCCAATTTGTTCCTGAAAATATAATATAGCTTACTATCACATACATAGGTGACCTTACAAGAAAGTACTTAATCAATATTGTCTCTATCTTGCCTACCTCTGTTTGAAATAAACTTGTTAAATTGATTTGTAAAATTTACAATTGTGTTTTATTTATCCTACTACTTAATCAGTTTTTATAATTACATTTTGTTATACCAACTGCTGAGCCGAATGAGTATAAATTAAGCATTAGGTAGCTTAGGACATAATATAATCTTACTAATATTATAAATGTGAAAGTTTGTAAGAATGGATGTGTGTTTGTTACTCTTTCACGCCTAAATGAGTGCACAGATTGAGCTGAAATATGGTGTGATAGCTTAGACCCTGCAATAACACAAAGGCAAAAATAGTACAGCGGGTAAAACCGCTGGGCGCAGCTAGTAAACAATATGATACAAAAGAATACATCTAGTCAGTATAAAAGTATCCTGCCGCCAAGGAATTCCCTACATGGACATGAATTGAGGATTCCTACTTATTAGACTAATTTTCAATGGCAAAAATTTGGGTCTTGATTGCTAATAAGTGTGTATTGTGTATAGGTTCTTACACATTTGCACCTAGAGAGAAGCAATGTTTGGTATTTGTCTATATTGATCTAGCGGGCGCGATATAGGTATGCTAGGAACACCTTTTACCTTCCTACTAGTTATCATCTCAAGTATTCATGGTTTACCTACATTCTACGACCGCGAGCTCGATGTGCAGAAACAATAAAGTGTATAAAATTATTATAAAAAGAATAGGTTAGGTACACCAAAAATTTGTTCTTCACTTTCACAATTTTCAAGGTGAATCCATCGATATTTAGCTCAATATAATGTTTTTTGCTGTGAATCTGAGCCATAAAAGTAGCAAAATTTACCGTATTTAATGATAAACTTTAATAAATATACAAGCACCATTGAAACTTCTTCACGATTTAGCGATAGCGGCGAGGTGAAGGCGCACGCTAAAGTTTCGATTTGTCGAATGGAAAAAGTTGCGTTTTCGGTTGTCAAATGCGGCTTTTGGCTACCGATTTGTATGGAAAAACGTAAAGGGTTCATCGCTAATCGAAAAGTTAGCGATTGTTCGTTCTCGTTCAGTGTTGTTGTCTACCAAATTTAGCGAAAATCGCTTAGGTCACGTGACTAGCGACGAGAGCTGTCATCTCAGGGGGCCTAGACAACGGCGCCATCGATAAAGTCGATAGCGATTGGCCGCTCCTGCGATTTCGCTAAAAAAATGGTAGCCAACGACTTTTGGAATCGATATCGCACTCTCGACAAAGGGCTGTCGATCAATCGCTAGATTTTGTCGTATTATCTGTGGTATAATGTGTATCAACTGTCAAATTAAATGTCAAAATATTGTCGAGTTTGTTTTTTGTTGTAAATTACACTTAATTATTAAGCTTTTAAGTAATAAATAAGCTTCTGCGAATCCCGCCGATATGTAATATGAGTTAGTGTTTCTTCAAATATTATAAATATTACTTGTATCCGAGATGTGACTGGCCAAAAGCTGGTCCAAAGTGAATGGTGTTGAAAAGTATGATTTTTCATGAAAAACTCTTTAAAAAATTAAGGAAATCTGTGAAACAATGTAACATTTCATTGGAGCACTTGCAACAGTAAGCTTAATACTTATTAAGGCTAAAAACTTAGTCATAATAACATAACCTATGTGGTATTTGTTTTAGTTAAATAGGTAAATTGTGAAGCCCTCGCAGCTCCAATCTCCGAAAACTAAACATTATTGGTATGTGTTATTAACCATCAACTTAATATATTTTAGCTCAATTGGTTCTATATAATATTATGTCATCTAACATGAAATATCAGACTATATATAATATTACTAGCTGTGCCCAGCGGTTTTACCCGCAGTACTTATGTGTATGTGTTTTTCCAGGGTCTAAGCAATCTCTATACCAAATTTCAGCTCAATCGGTCCACCTGTATAGGTGTGAAAGAGTAACAAACATACATCCATTCTTACAAACTCACGTTTATAATATTAGTAAGATATATGTTTCTATAATGTATTTTCTATTTTTAGAGATGGGAAGATCTTTTGCGACAGTACCAAATTAAGTCCTTATGGAGGTAGAAACAAAGGACACTCAATTTTAGGTGTTTGAACATTCACGCTGCTATGTACTGGTAGAAAGGTAATTAAAAATTTATATTAAATTAAATTAAAGAAAACAATAAGCACAAGTGCAGTGCACATGCACGCATTAGGTCACAGAGCTGCTTGTGCATTATTAAATAATAATAATTATGTTGGACTTTTTGTCTCCGTGTACGCCTATAAAAAGGCCCGGGCTTAGCCCGTGTTAAAGAGCAACATAATAATAATAATAAAAAATTAATTAACTTATAGCATATAAATGTTATAGTCTGTAGAAGTATTGATGGGTGTGCGAGCAGTGTGTGTTTATTGAAATGTTAAATTTACAACAAAGAGAAATTTAAGGAAAAATAATCTAAAGGTTGGACACATACCATGATTATTATCTAGAAAACTACTGAACTGATTTTGATGAAACTTGCACTTATTCAAGGACTTAAAAGTATGAAATAAAATAATTACTAATGTACATTATTTAATGCATAATATTTATTTTGATTTATAGGTATGGACTATGAAGAAATCCTGTGACATGCATTTATTGGTCCCGATGACAAGGCAGAGAAGAGAAATTGTTGGAGAATATGACAAACACCCATAACTCTGATTGAAGAACTTCCAATTCAAGCCGCTGGCTGCTAGCTGTTGGTCAAATCCAATTGGCTGATCATTAAATTATTTAGCATACCTCCGACATCCAATTTGTTCCTGAAAATATAATATAGCTTACTATCACATACATAGGTTACCTTACAAGAAAGTACTTAATCATTATTGTCTCTATCTTGCCTACCTCTGTTTGAAATAAAGTTGGTTAAATTAATTTGTAAAATCTACAGTTGTGTTTTATTTATCCTACTACTCTGTCAGTTTTTATAATTACATTTTGTTATACCAATGCTGAGTAGAAATTAAGCATTAGGTTGCTTAGGACCTATAAACTTACTAATATTATAAATGTGAAAGTTTGTAAGAATAGATGTGTGTTTGTTACTCTTTCACACCTAAACGGGTGGACCGATTGAGCTGAAATATGGTATAGTGATAGCTTAGACCCTGTAATAACACATAGGCTATAGTACAGCGGGTAAAACCGCTGGGCGCAGCTAGTAAACCATATGATACAAGAGAGTACATCTAGTAGGTATAAGAGAAGTATCCTGCCGCCAAGGAATTCCCGACATGAATTGAGGATTCCTACTTATTAGACTAGTTTGCAATGGCAAAAATTTGGGTCTTGATTGCTAATAAGTGTGTATTGTGTATAGGTTCTTACACATTTGCACCTAGAGAGAAGCAATGTTTGGTATTTGTCTATATTGATCTAGCGGGCGCGATATAGGTATGCTAGGAACACCTTTTACCTTCCTACTAGTTATCATCTCAAGTATTCTTGGTTTACCTACATTCTACGACCGCGAGCTCGATGTGCAGAAACAATAAAGTGTATAAAATTATTATAAAAAGAATAGGTTAGGTACACCAAAAATTTGTTCTTCACTTTCACAATTTTCAAGGTGAATCCATCGATATTTAGCTCAATATAATGTTTTTTGCTGTGAAGCTGAGCCATAAAAGTAGCAAAATTTACCGTATTTAATGATAAACTTTAATAAATATACAAGCACCATTGAAACTTCTTCACGATTTAGCGATAGCGGCGAGGTGAAGGCGCACGCTAAAGTTTCGATTTGTCGAATGGAAAAAGTTGCGTTTTCGGTTGTCAAATGCGGCTTTTGGCTACCGATTTGTATGGAAAAACGTAAAGGGTTCATCGCTAATCGAAAAGTTAGCGATTGTTCGTTCTCGTTCAGTGTTGTTGTCTACCAAATTTTAGCGAAAATCGCTAAGGTCACGTGACAAGCGACGAGAGCTGTCATCTCCATACATTTTTTTAGCGATTGCGAATGGTCGCTACGGGCGGGCGCGCGCTTGTCTAAGCCCCCAGTACATTTTTTTAGCGATTGCGAATGGTCGCTACGGGCGGGCGCGCGCTTGTCTAAGCCCCCTGCTGGCCGGTCAAGCACAGAGGCGGGAGATTATTCCTCGTCGGCGTTCTCTCCAGCCAGCCGGAACAACAAAACTGGAAATGAATACTCCTCACCCACAATCAATCAGGCCGTGGAGTCACTCCCCAACAGCTCGCAATAAACTGTGCTGCGGTGTTAGCATTATTTTCTTCTCTACATGCCAAATATGTGATGATGACTTACCAATTATTATACTCTTTATTCGTACTTCCTTCACTCAACAAGTCTGTCTCTTCAAGAAAATAATATTTCTCAGAGTATTGCTAATGAATCCCTCTCTTAAGTACGTAATATTATAATTTTTTAAAATAAATTTCTTTCGGATTTGTACGACGTACATTTATTTTTCTTCGTTTTATTATTTGTACCACAGATTAAAATTAAGCAAGATACAAATTACAAAATCCACAGATTAAAAAACTGAGGGCTTATTCACAAATGTTATGTAACGCCTCGTTATTGCTGTCAATTTTATTAAAAATATTTTGTAAATCATGAAATAGAGTGCTTTTCACGAAAGAATTCCCTTCCACGAGGACGCAACGTATTACATTATAACGTACAACATATTTATTTATTTAGCTCACAATTTCTTTATTTCAAAACCTATATTACTGATTCATAATTATCTTACCAATTTTATAAACGCGAAAGTTTATATAAATGTACACCTATGGATGTCAGGATGTATGTTTGTTACTCTTTCACGCCTAAACGGGTGGACTGGTTGAACTGAAATTCGGTAGGTATTGAGATAGCCTAGACCCTGGAATAACATAATAGGCTCTACTGTGCAGCAGGTAAAACCGCTGGGCGCAGCTAGTCAATAATAAAACACAAATATATCATTTATACAGGTAACTATTTATTTTATTTAAAAGTACATTAAAAAACTTAATAATATTTGGTTGAACAAAGATACATCAGTAATTATTACTAGTAGGTACTTTAATACTAACTTACGCGTCAGAAGTTCGCATATAATATGGAGCATCGTATATGATATTACTGGCAGGAGCTGCTAGCACAGCCACAGCCATTGCCAACAGAGTAACAGAGGGGGAACACAACAATTAGTGTTTTTCACTCAATAAATTACACTGGTAAACAGTAGTTTTGTTTTATGAAGTTTTTTACCGGATTTTGTATAATTTTGCCTCGCTGATTCCAAATCTGTAGTCAGTTTTTGTCTAACAGCTCTAGTTTTTGAAATATGAGCATATTTAATTTTTAGCCAAAAATGCCAAAATTTTAGCATTAAAATATATATTGCTCTTATTTAACATGAAAAAAACTTTATTTTATGAGCTTGTCTTGCATGAGTAGAAACATCAGTCTTATTTCGAATGCTCCAGCAGTAATCAGTCATCATATTTGCATTCCAACGACCTTGGTATCACTCTTCCATAGTGCGAATATCCTGATGAACGAATTGTCTTTGTTCTTCGCTTAAATCGCCAATTTTTTTTGGGAAGCGGTCTAAATGGCTAAAGAAGAAGTGTATCTAGATGCTCATGTTACATTCTAGCATCTGGAAGTGCAACATGAGCTGCTCAATGTGTTGAATGTAGACTGGAGACTTTATATTTCATAAAAATAATTGTACAACCCAAATAAATTAAATCCATGCAAATTTCTCCTCATCTGTCATAAAGTCAGTAAAAAATTGGTCCTTTATTAGTTCCCTGATTTGTAAACCATCAAAAATACCAGCTTTAATTTTTTCTGTGCTTTCAATTTCGGATATATTTAAAACTGGGGAAAGCTAAGCATAGAACCTTTACAAACTGTTTTATCAGACCTAAATTTATATGAAGAGGGGTAATGATATTTAGGATTGGCCTAATAACCGATTTTAAATTAGGATAAGTCCATTCGAAACGTTTTTTGCGGTTTATTCCGGTAATATTACAACAACAAAAATAACGATCATCGTGATGATTAGTCGGTTTTTGCCAGATCCCAGGACTTTTAAACTTTAAAGTGAAACTTTTTTTATTAGGCCATAAACGTAATGATGTTACGTAACTACTACATACAAAATTCGGCATCCAAGGCTTACTAAACACTTGTAATGGCTTCCCAAAGTTGTCAATATAGGCCTTTTTCACAGAATGAAACGCACTTAAACGCATTTCCTTAACATATAAGCACACCAAACAGCACAAAAACTATCCGGATCATTTAAACAAGCTCTTCTTTACGTAGAAATAGCGGTTTATCTAAGAATTTTTGTAATTTTTTGCACTATAAATTAATTCAAGTAAGCAGAGTAACGATATTTCAAGAAATAGCTGTATCACCAAAACTAGAGCTGCTAGAAAGAAACTAAGGGTAGATTTGAAATCAGCGACGTCAAATTAGTAAGAAACAGTTAAGAAACTTCATAAAACAAAAAAAAAGTATGATTTTGTTGACCAGTGTTATATACACAATAAAATACAGACAAATTTTGAACGAAACCCTCAGTGGGTAGTCTGACTTGCATTTGTACTGTTTTTTTACAAGTAGATTTTTTTTTCTTTCTCTCTCTCTAGACTAAAATGGAAAACGTCCTGAAAACGTTTCAGAATCTAATCTTTACTATCCAATAGGTCTCCATGTTGCTTTAGTAATTACAAATGTATCATCCTTTATAAAGATAGCACCTTATTACAAAGCTTTTGTTCGTGGAATCATAATTATTGTTCATGTAGCTGTTCGTTTTATTTCGTGAAGATATAACCTAATAGGGTACACATACACTCCATGGTACATGGACATCATGGTACATTACACTCCATGTAAGAAAACATCTAAATACATACAATCGACATAGCTTAGGCAATAAGAAGTTCAATAATGTTAGTTTTAAGTTCATTAACTTGCAAAATAATTTTTAAATTTGTTTCAAAACTTTAACATTTTTTATCTGTCCTTTTATAAACTTGAATAATACCCTATTACAATACGTACATTATACTGGTGTTCCTTTGTTTTGTTCACGGAACAGTGATACGTCACGTGCTTGTGTAGACCGCTACGTGTACATACAGGGTGTTTGGTAGAGGGTTGGACAAACTTAAATGGTTCGGGGCCCCAAGAGGCAAATACAACTTGGCCAAAAATAATCCCAGACCCCTACTTTTTTTTTGTTTTTTTGTGATTTTTTCGTTTTCTGCCCTAATCCTACATATTAAGCCCCATAACTTTTTTAAATCCATTTCTTAAAACAAATAATTTTTCAAAATGACGGCTGCCCGGCTCACTACCGAAATATTGTACGCGAGCACTTAGATAGTGTTTCCAAATTCTTGGATTGGAAGACGTGGCCCGCTCGAATGGCCCGCACGTTCCCCAGATCTAACACCCCTTGATTGTTACGTCTGGACACATGCTAAAGAATTAGTGTACGAGCTAGAGATTCACACAAAAGAAGAATTAATAACGAGAATTAACGACGCGTTTTTAAAAAGATCACGCTACAAACAACTCAGAACAATCCTAACATGAACTACAAAACAAATTCGCCGTAGATGGCGGGCGTGCATACGTCATAGAGGAGCTGTTTTGAACATGATTTCAAATAAACAATTTTCATTCGTTTTTTATTTTCTTTTTCATCTCATATTATTTCACAAGCTGATACGATTATCACCAAACAAGTATGTCATTGTAATGAGGGATAAGATAACAAGTTTTTTCCCCGAACCCCCATTTATGTTAGTCTAACCCTCTACCAAACATCCTGTATAACCTTATTGCTAAACCCACATGACACTGGCTTTGGTTTTAGTTTTGTTTTGTCTTTGTTCATGGAACAATAATAGTGTATGTGTGTGTTTAGGATTTTTCGTGAAGATAAAACCTTATTACAGACTTACATACTGATTTTGTTTTTGTTCATAGAACAATGATATTTCATGTGTCTTTTTAGGACTTTTTGAGAAGATATAACTTTATTACAAAGCTCACATGATAATGGTTTTGATTTGTTTTTGTTCATAGAACAATATTTTATGTGTTGATTTAAATTATATGGTGAAGATAAAACCTTATTACAAAACTCACATGATACTGGTTTTGATTTGATTTTGTTCATAGAACAAAAATATTTTATGTGTTGATTTAAATTATATGGTGAAGATAAAACCTTATTACAAAGCTCACATAATACTGGTTTTGATTTGTTTTTGTTCATAGAACAAAAATATTTTATGTGTTGATTTAAATTATATGGTGAAGATAAAACCTTATTACAAAGCTCACATGATACTGTTTTTGATTTGTTTTTGTTCATAGAACAGTTATACGTCATGTGTTTATTTAAGTCACTTGGTGAAGATATGAACTTATGACAATGCTCACATGACACTGGTTTTGATTTGTTTTTGTTCATAGAACAATAATATCTCATGTGTTCATTTAAGTATTTTGGTGAAGATACAACCTTATTACAAAGCTCACATGATACTGGTTTTAATTTGTTTTTGTTCATAGAACAGTGATATTTATTGTGTTGATTTAAATTATATGGTGTAGATAAAACCTTATTACAAAGCTCACATGATAGTATTTTAATAGAATCAGTGTCATGTCTCTTGATATGTTTTCGTAAAGTATACTTGCGGACGAAATTTCTCTTACATATATCACATGTGTACCGTTTATTATTTATAGCCTCTGCAATAACATCATGTTTGAGCCCTTCAAGCCTTACAGTACAATGATAATAGTTGTCATCACAATCTGCCGCATCTGTTGAAACAGAATCAGTGTTCGTACAAGTTTGTTGTATTACCTCTGGTCCAATAACTATTTCATCCTTTATGATATGGTCTTGATATAATTCCTTATATTCTGTTTTGAGTATTATTTCTTCACGTGTATTTACTAGTTCAGAGTCAGATTCAACTCTATCTTGCATACATATATCATGCTCTTGCTTTATTTCTATGTCATCAAAGTTCTTTTCAATTTTTGCAATTTG
This sequence comes from Hemithea aestivaria, assembly GCA_947507615.1. Classification (NCBI taxonomy): domain Eukaryota; kingdom Metazoa; phylum Arthropoda; class Insecta; order Lepidoptera; family Geometridae; genus Hemithea; species Hemithea aestivaria. The sequence continues at coordinate 8,134,345 of OX382350.1, read as the reverse complement.
TTTGTTTTCCATATTAGTAGAACACAAGTATTTGTTCGCCTGCAACAAACAATTTACTTTGTATGCATATCTTCTGTACATATTACAAGGAAATGTCTAATTGATCTATGTATGCACGGCTCAATCTCCTTCATTGATTGAGTTGTAACAGATGCATGAGCAGCTTGCTGCGAGGAACTGGAGAAAATACTTTCAAAAACTTACTATAAGAAAGAAAGAAAGAAAAAAAACTTATTGGCAATCATAATAACACAACAGTTTGAGAGAAATTACAATTTTTATTCTGCGAAAAAAAATGTAATAATAAAAAAAAACAACAAAATATTTCAAAAGCAATTTACAGAAATACACAGAATTGACAAAAGGGACAAGCTTGAAGCTTGCTGAGCGAAAATTTTATCATTCGCATCTATAGAGGGAGCGCAGAAATAGCCGCGATGTTTGGATTTTTCTCGGATAGGGTCGAGGGGAAATCATGACCCCCTCTAGATACCCAACCCCGGATCTAGGTATATTTCGAGGCGGGACAAGAAGTAAAGAGAAGAAAAGAAAAGAGCGCCGCCCCTCTCCTCGAGCAAATGTAACAAGAGAAAATGTAGTAATAATAATATATTTGACAACGAAAACAGTGCGGTTAGTTATTATTTGCTTCGAGCGGTAGAAAAATTAGAATATTCATCCTTAAAATAGCGCAAGCAGCTTGCTGCGAGCGCCGAGAAAATTTTATATTTTCGACAATGAAAAGGTTGCAGTAACCTTGGCTTTGAGCAGTAGGAAAATTAACATAAGATGAGTAAATATTATTTGTTGATATTAACGGTTCATTGATGATATCTTATGGCATAATATTTGGAACAGTGATATTGCATGCCTGTTTAGGTTAATAAACATAATGTGTGAAGAAATAACCTTTTTACGACCTTTGTGAGCTTTACATGATACTGGTTTTGATTTGTTTTTGTGCATTTCATGTGTCTGTTCAGTCCAATTTCTTATGATATAACTTTATCACAAAAATTAGTTTTTAGGTTTCCGTAGTCAACAAGGTAGCTTTATAGTTTCGTTTCGTCTGACCGCGGCTTTGCGGAGAAACTATAAGTCCTAGAAAGCCGAAATTTTACAGAGAAGGTTAGTGAAGAGGACAGGGTAAGAGAACGATAACAAAACTTATTTTTTCATTAATTATTTCAAAGTTCCTCCCATTTACGTTAGCTAGGGATGACATTTTTGAACATGTATTACAAAATGAGGGATGGGTTGCTAAGAAACTCTTTCAATTCAGTGTTCTGTTTGAAAGATATTCAAGTTTAAAACTTTTTTGAGGGTCCTCCCCACCCCACCTCTCTAATAACCTGAACTCAGGCCTTCAAATAATGAAAGAAAATCAAGAGTATGGTTGCATTCATGAACTTTCCAGAAAAAAACTATTGCGGTTAAGATATCTTTATTAGTTTTAAAAATATCGTTGACGAAAGTTAAGGCAGTTAATATTGTATTTGCCAGTACTACGGAACATTGCACGTAGCCCGACTAGCGCTTGGCCTGTTTTTTATTTGCATGTAGAATAGTACATTTCCACGTGATTTGTAATCTTGCTTGCATTGAAATGACCTTTTTACAAAGCTTACATAAATATAATAGAATCAGTGTCTCTTAATATGTTTTTCTAAAGTATGCTTGTGGAAGAAATCTTTCTTACATATATCACAGGTTACTTTTGATGATTGTTTTGATTTGTTTTTGTTCATAGAACAGTTATATTTAATGTGTCTGTTTAGGGCTGTTTGTGAAGATATAACCTTATTACAAAGCGCACATGATACTGGTTTTGATTTGTTTTTGTTCATAGAACAGTGATATTTAATGTGTCTGTTAAGGGCTGTTTGTGAAGATATAACCTTATTACAAAGCTCACATGATACTGGATTTGATTTGTTTTTGTTCATAGAACAGTGATATTTAATGTGTATATTTAAGTAACTTGGTGAAGATATAACCTCATTACAAAGTTCACATGATACTGGTTTTGATTTGTTTTTGTTCGTAGAACAGTGATATTTCATGTGTTTATTTAAGTTTTGTGAAGATATAACCTTATTACAAAGCTCACATGCTACTGGTTTTAATTTGTTCTTGTTCTTAGAACAATAATGTTTCATGTGTAGATTTAAGTTATTTGGTGAAGATATAACCTTATTACAAAGCTCACATGATACTGGATTTGATTTGTTTTTGTTCATAGAACAGTGATATTTAATGTGTTTATTTAAGTAACTTGGTGAAGATATAACCTCATTACAAAGTTCACATGATACTGGTTTTGATTTGTTTTTGTTCGTAGAACAGTGATATTTCATGTGTTTATTTAAGTTTTGTGAAGATATAACCTTATTACAAAGCTCACATGATACTGGTTTTAATTTGTTCTTGTTCTTAGAACAATAATATTTCATGTGTTCATTTAAGTAACTTGGTGAAGATATAACCTTATTACAAAGCTCACATGATACTGGTTTTGATTTGTTTTTGTTGATAGCACAATAATATTTCATGTGTTTATTTAAGGTACTTGAAGATATAACCTTATTACAAAGCTCACATGATACTGGTTTTGATTTGTTTTTGTTCATAGAACAGTGATATTTATTAATGTGTTCATTTAAGTACTTTGGTGAAGATATAACCTTATTACAAAGCTTACATGATACAGTTTTTTTGTACGTGCGACAGTACCTATCAATGTGATTTTTTAATCCTGCTTGTGTTGAAAATACCTTTTTACAAAGCTCACAAGATAATATTTTAATAGATTCACTGTCATGTCTCTTGATATTATGTTTTAGTAAAGTATACTTGTTGACGAAATCTCTCTTACATATATCACATGTGTACCGTTCATTATTTATAGCCTTTGCAATAACATCTTGTTCAAGCCTTACAGTACAATGATAATAGTTGTCATCACAATCTGCCGCATCTGTTGAAACAGAATCAGTGTTCGTACAAGTTTGTTGTATTACCTCTGGTCCAATAACTATTTCATCCTTTATGATATGGTCTTGATATAATTCCTCATATTCTGTTTTGAGTATTATATCTTCACATGTATTTACTAGTTCAGAGTCAGATTCAACTCTATCTTGCATACATATATCATGCTCTTGCTTTATTTCTATATCACCAATGTCCTTTTCATTTGTTGTAATTTGTTTGTCTTCCATATTGATTGATCTCTTGATATACACAGATGATGTTTGCCTGCAACAAATAATAAATATTATGATTCAATTAAAGGGCTACAAAGATAAAACACATAATTTAAATGATAGAGGTACAAAGTGTGATTGATCTAGCAATACAGCTACAACCGCTAAGCTAGCCGCATTCTTGAACTAGCAACTGCTCTCAAGAGAAACAAAACCTAAAGGGTCAATGCTTCCCGTAAACTCTGGAATCTTGAATTTTGGTATGCGGCAACATCATATAACTTTTAGCATAGATGAAGGAAAAATTGGAATATAATTTATAAAAAAATATATTTATTTACTACCCCTTTCCTCATGAACGCATATTAAATTGGAATTCATATCAAACACTCAAGTCTATCTACTATATAAAAATAAGTCGGGTTTTCCTCCCTGACGTTATAACTCTAGAACGCATGAACCGATTTCCACGGTTTTGCATTCGTTGGAAAGGTCTCGGGCTCCGCGAGGTTTATAGCAAAGAAAATTCAGGAAAAATTTCAAAAGAAATAAAAAAAGTAAAAATAATATTATAATAATATTCAATTGGAAACCACGCGCGTATTGGGCAAATGTCAACAGCAGGCATTTGTCTTTAAGGTGGTAATGGCCGTGTCGGCGCGGAGGATATTGATAAGTTTTATTGCAACCTTATTTCGAATTAATACTGGCAACGTAGCAGCCAATGGCTCTCCTTGGATGAATACAAAAAAAAAAGCGTGTTCTTGGGCAAATTTTTATTAAATTTCAACAGCAGGCATTTGTCTTTAAGGTGGTAAGTTGAACTGTGTAAATTATGTGGATCGTGAATTTGAGGTTAAATAGGGATGAAAATAAATAAAATAAATGAACGCTAATCAGAGCGCGTGACGTCACACCATTGGCTGGACCTTACGCTTCCTATGAACGATATAGTAACCAGGTCTGATGATGGAGCTGAAAGGTGGCTATAGGAACTCCATGATAAAAAAACAAAACCCCATCGAGTTTTTGCTCATTTGATTCGTCTTGATGAGTACTTTGATAAGATATAGTAACGAGGGTCTGATGATGGAGCTGGAAGGTGGTAACAGGAAACGCGTAATTAAAAGACAAAACCCATCGAGTTTGAGCTTATTCGATTCGTCTTGACGAGTACTTTGATACGACATAGTAACCAGGGTCTGATGATGGAGCTGGAAGGTGGCCATAGGAACTCCATGATAAAAAGACAAAACCCCATCGAGTTTGGGCTCATTTGATTTGTCTTGATGAGTACTTTGATAAGATATAGTAACCAGGGTCTGATAATGGAGCTGGAAGGTGGTAACAGAAAACGCGTAATTAAAAGACAAAATCCATCGAGTTTGGGCTCATTTGATTCGTCTTGACGAGTACTTTGATACTATATAGAAACCAGGGTCTGATGATGGAGCTGGAAGGCAGCCATAGGAACTCCGTGATTAAAAGTCAAAACCCCTTCGAATTTGGGTTCATTTGATTCGTCTTGACGAGTACTTTGATACTATATAGAAACCAGGGTCTGATGATGGAGCTGGAAGGCAGCCATAGGAACTCCGTGATTAAAAGTCAAAACCCATCGAGTTTGGGCTCCTTTGATTCGTCTCGAGGAGTACTTTGATACGATATAGTAACCAGGGTCTGATAATGGAGCTGAAAGGTGGTAACAGGAACCACGTAATTTAAAGTTAGCATTATTACACGATATCATTTTATATTGCTAAAACTTAAATTATAATAAGGCGAATTTGTATTTTTGTCGAATTTCGTCGTTACATGGTCTTTTATATTATTATTATTCTATTTTTAATACCTAATATTAAAAAAGAAAGGATTTAACGTTAAAATGTGATTACACAAAAAAATCACATAATGATCCGCAGAACCAAACGCCCAAACCCAAACCCAAAGTTCCCAACAGTTCAAGTTCTTTGGGTTCCGCTTCAAACTGGGACCTCGCGGCCCAATTTCCGTTAAGCCTTAGACTTTAGACCTTAGACTTTTTTTAAAATATCCTAATACAAGAACTTTAACTTTAAGTCGAAAAAATACACCCGTTTATCCTTCAAAAAATGTTTTGACCCTCTGAATAAATCAATATTCATAGAGAACTTGCCGTTACCCTATGTTTATGAAATTTGGCATACCTTAACATATATTTTAAATACGGGAAAAAATCTGAAAACTTTTAATCTACTATATAAAAATAAGTCGGGTTTTCCTTCCTGACGCTATAACTCCAGAACGCACGAACCGATTTCCACGGTTTTGCATTCGTTGGAAAGGTCTCGGGCTCCGTGAGGTTTATAGCAAAGAAAATTCAGGAAAAATTTAAAACGAAGCCATCTGGTGGCGAAACGGAGTTCGCCGGGTTTGCTAGTAATATATAAATACCTTTAAACTGTACCAAAATTAAACCTTTATGTCAACACAATCAAAATAACGCAAGCAGTTTTAAGCCGCATGTTTTCAAACTCGCGACTACTCGCAAGGGAATCCAAATCTACAGGGTATATATACCTACGGGTTGATACGGAACCCTCGGTGCTTGAGTCCGACTCATACTTTTTTTTTTCCTTTTATATCTTGCGATCAGTCTGTTGACTATGAGCAGATGGGTTGTATGCTTCTGGTCTTTTATAGGAGTCGTCTTCCCATCAGGAGTAGCCCCTTCTTTCACTATTTTTTATCATTTGTGGAGTCAGGGATACTACATATCTTTAGGCGCCTGAGTGTACTAGGAATTGTGAGCTGCACAGCCAATTTGTTAGGATGGTAGTTTAGTCGTGACTTGTAGCTTTTTGTAAATGAGTTTATTTCCTCCTTTACTGTGCCAATTGCAAGATGTTGGTGGAGTTCTGTGTTCCTGATATACCATGGAGCATTGCTTAGTTGCTTTAGTATATAATCCTCTGCTCTCTGGATTATTTTTATATTTGTGTCACAGGCTGATCCCCATAGTTGTACTCCATAATGTTCCCCAATAATGTTTCAAAATGTATCAAATAGTGTGAGTGAGAGAGTGTCCAGTTGGTTGCTGTTAATGATGTCCACCTTCACTATTATTATTATTATGAAATAGTTCAAGGGTTTATGCCGTTTCGAACATTACTGATCTATTGTGACATACACTTGAACTATATTTCACTCCCATAGAGGCGGGGATTGTGCCTCGTCAGCGTTCACTCTAGCCAGGGGTGAAACAATACTGGAGATGAATAGGATCCTCACCCACCATCAATAAGCAGAGTTATTCTGGACCACAATAGCTTCTCTTTTTGCTAACGGTGCTCTGTCAATTTTTTTTTAAATCTTGATTATTCTTACGATACCAGTCAAAAACCAAATGTAACATCAAGTTTTTTTATTTAGCATCTTTAGGTCGCCTCAAAATGGCGATTTTAATATGTGTTTTCTGCACCGTCGTCTCTTTTTTGTGCAGAATCTAGGCCCAGGTCATGGAGTCACTCCTCCCCAACAGCTCGCCATAAGCTGTCATGCGGTGTTAGTATTATTTTCTTCTCTAACAATATATATATGTGATTACTTACCAAACTCTTCACTCGTACTTCCTTCACTTAACAAGTCTGTCTCTTTAAGAAATAATTAATATTTCTGAGTATTCCTAATTAACCATTACGTTACAATTTTTATTTTGTGTAAGCGTTACATAGATTCGCACACATTTTTTTTTTTTTTTTTTTTTTTTTTTTTATGGCAAACCGTTATAAAACATTTATGCCAACATCACTTCAATAAAACCGACATTATAAACATGTAAGTAGCGAAAAAAAGGTTCGAAAATCTGAAAAACGAGAATAAACCTTTAACTTAAAACTACAAGCAAGCAACTTAAACCAACACATTACAACGTTCAAAACAAAAGTCTATACTATTCCAGATACATAAAAACTCTAATCAAATCAAATACAATCTCATTAATAAAAAAAGAAAAGAAAAAGAGATAATAATATATATAATACCTAAGAACTAAATAAATAAACTAAAGATTAATATTATTTATAGAGATGAAAGAGGATATGATATCTACAACTATGGGACTAATATTATACAAAAGGTTATCTATGTGCACTGGAAAGGAAAATGCATTATCTAACAATGATTCAAAAAGCTGATCGTGACGAAAATTTGGACAAGAAAAAAATATATGGTTCAAATTAGCCTCATCCAAACCACATTCACAAAGAGATGAATCTTTAATTCTTAATTTACATAAATGAACTGCAGAGCAACAATGTCCAAATCTTAATCTGCATATAGTTGAACAAACTTTTCTAGAGCATAGTTTATATTTAAAGAACCACGGTTTGTCCGAAATTACAGGGTGATATTTATAAAAATTGAATCCTGTTTTCCTACTAGATATAACCCATCTCTTGGACCACCTCGATTTTAAATCCCGCATGGGCAATAACAAAAGATCTTGAGGATGGTTTTTAAAAGGAACTTTATCACCACAGATAACCGCTTCCCTGGCAAGAACGTCAGCCTTCTCATTGCCCCTTATACCACTGTGACCTGGAATCCAGGCTAAATGAACTGTATAACCCAAATTGGCGCATCTTAATAATAACATTTTGATATTAAACATTATCCAATTTCTTGGAGCTTTAAAAGGGTTACTCTGAAGCAACTGAAGAGCACTCAAAGAATCTGAGAAAATAACAGCTTTCTTTAATTTCAGTAATAGTACATAATTGACAGCCTCCATAATTCCCCTGCACTCACCAACAAAAACAGAGGTTTCTGGAGGACATTTAATTTTTTGAACAATATTAAAGTTTTCATGAAATATACCAACACCAACACAACCAAGCAAATCCTGTTTAGACGCATCTGTGAAGATGTAATGCCACCCGCACCAAAGCTCATTCTTGATATGTAAAAAGCGTGAATTAGCAAATACATCACCCTTTTCCAACTTTAAGTTTAAGTGTAAAGTAGGTTCAAAAACGAGAGATGGATAATCAAATTCAAACAAAGGGATTTTGGAACACCTAAAGGTCGGGTATTTAAGATTAATTATTTTTGAGAAACTCAACAATAAACACGGAATTTTTTTCCGACGCCAAAATCCACACGACATGTAATAATTATATAAAAGCTGAAGTTTAGGGAATAAAGGGTGCGATGACAATTGAAATAAACGAAATAAAAACATATCAGATAAATACTGTCGTCTCAAGTCCAATGGAGATTCGACAGCTTCCACTTGCATTGCGTTTTTTGGGGTGGAACACATAGCACCTAAAATAATTCTTAAGGCTCTTGCTTGAAGTAAATCCAGAGAGTGAAGAGATTTTTTAGACGCGGGTTCAAATAAAAAAGAAGCGTAATCAATGACACTGCGGATTATTGCATTATAAAGAAGCTTTAAATAGAATGGATGGGCACCCCACCAAACCCCAGCCAAACATCTAATTATATTAAGATTTTTTTCACACCTCAACAAAACATAATTCAAATGAGAGGAAAAACTTAACTTAGAGTCCAAAACAATACCTAAAAACTTTTTTTCATTATCAACCGGAATCCTACAATTATTTAACATTATATCTAGCCTTGGCTTTAAGCGCTTACGAGAGAACACAACAACAGAACTTTTAAGAGGAGCTATATCCAGACCATTATTCATTAACCAAAAATTTAAATGAATAAGGGCTTGAGAAACATTATTGCCCGCAGTCAGTATATCAGAATCTGCAGAATACACTACCAGATCATCAGCATACTGAAGAATGCGACAAAATGGAATAACAGACTGATTTAGATCAGAGGTGTAAATATTAAAAAGTAAAGGACTTAAAACCGATCCTTGCGGAAGACCCTTATTTAGAGATCTAGTACATTTAATATCACCATCAACCCTAAGCTGGGCTGTACGATCTAAAAACAAGGACATAATAAGATTAATAACCTTCTGAGGAATACAAAAGTGTTCCATCTTGGATTTAAGGATTGAGAGGATAACGTTGTCGTAAGCCGAGCAAATATCCAGAAAAGCAGCCACAACAGATTCATTCCTTGAGAAGGATAGCCTAATATCAGTTACAAAGATCGATAAACTATCGAGGGTCCCTCTACCCTTCCGAAAGCCGAACTGAGAATTAGGCAAAAGGTTTCTACTTTCTACAAACCATTCTAAACGGTTTTTTATAAGATGTTCTAAAATTTTGGTTAAAACTGATGACATAGCGATTGGGCGATAATTTAGGGGATCCTCCGGATCCTTTCCAGGCTTGAGGATTGGAATAATTACCTGAGCTTTTAATGACGCCGGCACATAGCCTAGGAACAGCATATAATTTATAATCTCCAAAAAGTAGCTTACAAAACGATCACCAGAATTTACCACAAAAGAATATGGTAACCCGTCAGGGCCAGGAGACGAGTCTTTAAGCGACGATAATACTAATTGTAACTCTCTTAAAGAGAAAGGGGGAAAATCATCAACACTGTTATTACTCAAAGGACAAAGATTGATAAATTCAGGAACAAACGGGGGAGCTAACCTGTCCATAAAAATATCATACCAATCCTTACATGCGCGAAAAGACGGGGTAGGTTCTTTATAAGAACCTCGATACAGACGTATAGATTTCCAAACGGCTGAGGGTTTGACATTTGGAGATATGGAACTGCAATACATCTTCCATCCCTCTGACTTTTTACGATGCAAAAACCGCTTAGAATCAGTCATAACTTTCATTAACATTTCGTAATTCTGACTAGTCATAACACTACAGTAAGCCGCCTCAGCAAGCTTTCTTTCCATAATAACAGATGAACACTCCTGATCCCACCACGGAGGGGATCTATGAATCTGCAACTGTTCCTTTAAAGGGAAGGAAAGTCTGGCCGCTGAATGGAGATGATCAACTAAGAAAGAGAGACAAGAATCTATGGTTTGAGGGAGAATGGAAGGGAAAACATTTACACTTTCCAGAAAAGACGAAAAATTGGCCCATGCATCAGGATGTGTACTATTATTTATTCTATAGAGAAGTAACGGCTTAAACGGAGGAGGTTTTTCTTTAGAAAAGGGCAGTTCAAAAAGGATGGGAAAGTGATCACTGCCAAAACTAGATGAAAGTGTTCTCCATGACATAGAAGGGGCAAGACTTGCCGAAACTATGGTCATGTCAACCGCAGAAGTATGTTCAGAAGGTTTTGTACGACGAGTTGGTGAACCGGAATTTAAAAAACACAAGCCAAATTTATCCATTAAGTCAAAAATACAACTAGAAAGAGAGTCTGACAAATCGCAACCCCACACTGGGTGATGTATGTTAAAATCACCCATTAAGATGACTGGACAATCAACAAGTGATAAGAATGAACAAATTTTGCGAATAATTATAACTGATGGTCTAGGTATATACAATGAAATGAAAATGATGGATTTTAATTTAACAGCGACCATGGAAAAATTTTCAGTGACAACAGAAGCGGGAATATGTACAAAATGAGTATTTACACATGATTTGACGAATATGGCTGAGCCACCATACCCGTCGGATTTATCGTCTCTGAAACATAGATATCCTGGTACCTTAAACAAGGAGCCAGGCTTAAGCCACGTCTCAGAGACAGCAATAACCAAAGGGTCAAATTTACGAATCAAATATAAAAATTCAGATTTTTTACTTTTTAAGCTTTGGCAATTCCATTGGAGCCCTAAGGAGGGAGCCATTGTGAGCAGAAATTGCAGCAGGAGGAGAAACAGTTTGGGCGACGTTGGACGGTACAGAAGCTTGAGAATTTAGAAGCCTAGTTAGAGCCTGAATGAGCTCTAAAACACTAGACGATGCGGAAAGATCAACATTGGGTAAGGCAACACCGTTACCGGTAGAAGAGGAAGGAACATTTATAATAGATTGATGAGCCACGCGATCATAACCATGTCTTTGCTGAGGAGGTGACCGAGGTTTAAGAAAAACTGTTTTCTTGTATGACATGGTAGAAGGACTATTAACAGATCGAGGAGGAACAGGCATAATAGCACTTGCGTAAGAAGTTTTCGCGACATCACTATAACTCTTGCCATTAATTGGAGAATGAAGCTTAGAAGCCTCAGCGTATGAAATATTCTTTTCTGCCATAGATATTTTAATCAATTTCTGTCTATTATATTCAGGGCAACACTTATTAGTAGCAAAATGTAAACCTGAACACAACAGGCAGGAAGAAGACCCCTCTTCAACTGAGCAAGAGTCTCCAGTGTGACCTTCTCCGCATTTGAAACATCGGGGCTTAGACCTACAGGAGGTTTTAGTGTGACCAAAGCGACAGCAATGGAAACACTGAATAGTCGGGTATATGTATTGGTCTACCGGCAGGGAATTAAAGCATAAAAATACCCGAGCTGGAAGAGATTGTCCATCAAAGGAAAAAACACATTATTTGATTTGATTTTGTTACTTCTACAAAATTATTACTGTATAAACCATAATTTTATCACAGATCAGCTATGCATTTTATTTTGTACCACAGCCACAGATTAAAATTCAACAAGATTCAAATTTCAAAATCCACAGATTAAAAAACCGAGGCTTTATTCACAATGTTATGTCACGCCTCGTTATTGCTGTCAATTTTAAATAATATTTTGTAAATCTTGAAATAGAGTGCTTTTCACGAAAGGAGTCCTTTTTGCGGGGCGCCACTATCGCAAATTTTAAAAGTTAGCATATTTACAACTTTTTAACGCCTCATAATTTCTCATATTTAATTTCTTAATTAAATATGTATTTATTTTGTCTAACAAATAAAAATTATTTAGGATATTAAGTCCAGTAATTATCGAAAAAAATTATTTAGTAAAGCAAAATTCCGCGGGACCTCTTTCGTGAAAAGGACTATAGTTAAAATATCTATAACATTTTAATTCCTCATATATCATTTATTAATCAAATTGGTATTTATTTCATATACATAATAAATTAAAATTATTTATGATATGAAGTTAAGTCTAATCAGTAAGATCTATAAGTTTAAATTTAGTTCCGCTAAATTCCGAGGGACCTCATTCGTAAAAAGGACATAATACATTTTGACTTCTCGTAATATCTCATACCTACTTATTAATTAAATTAACTGAATAGGTAAGTTAAACACTTACCTAATAATTAACTATCTAATAAATAAAAATAATATAGGCACTGAGTTTTTAAATATTGGGTATAGTAATCATCTATAAAATGTTATTTATTTATAAGCAATATTCCGCAGGACTCCTGTCGTGATAATGACTACCCTACAGTTCCAGTAGGTACCAATGAATGAAACACATTTGACCAATATTATAAACGGGAAAGTTTGTACGAATGTACACCTATGGATGTCTAGATGTATGTTCGTTACTCTTTCACGCCTAAACGGGTGGACTGGTTGAACTGAAATTTGGTAGGTATTGAGATAGCCTAGACCCTGGAATAACATAATAGGCTCTACTGTGCAGCAGGTAAAACCGCTGGGCGCAGCTAGTCAATAATAAAACACAAATATATCATTTATACACGTAACTATTTATTAAAAATAAATTTAATTGTTCATACTTAGTATTTCATTTTATTTTTACATATAAGGTCAGTTCTGGTCAAGTATTGCACTCCCGTATCAATACAGCACCAACTCGTTTTTTTTTTATAATTTCAAACATAAACAAGAATAAATAAAATTGCAAATGCTGTAAAAATACCTTTTGAGTTGACCCTGTATTGTACTAGGTGTGTGGTATGATAGGTGGTATACACCCAGTACTATCTGGTTTTTCGATTTTCTTAGTCTATCATGAAATGATGCTTTTGCTTTCCTAATAACAGCATAGAAATCATCTATCCTGTTTTCTTATAACTTTATCACAAAACTTAAGTACATGATACTGGATTTTAGGTTTCCGTAGTCTACAAGGAAGCCTTATAGTTTCGATTCGTCTGTCCGCGGCTTTGCGGAGAAAGTATAAGTCCTAAAAAGCTGATTTTTTTTCAGAGGAGGGTAGTGATCAGGGTAAGAGAACGATAACAAAAAAAAAATCGTTAATTATATCAAAGTACCTCCCATTTACGTTAGATGGGGATGACTTTTTTCTGACTGAACCCATCATGTGGTGTATCTTTGAACATGTATTACAAAATGAAGGATGGGTTGCTAAGAAACTCTTTCAATTCAGTGTTCTGTATGAAAGTTTAGTTTTTTTTTAAGGGGGCGCCTCTTTTTTGAGTCCTCCCCACCGCCCACCCCTCTAAAAATCTAAACTTTGGCCTTCAATTAATGAAAGCAAATCAAGAATATGGTTGCAACCATGAACTTTCCAGAAAAACTATAGCCATTTAAATATAATAATTAACTTTTTTTTTATTTCAGGCCTCAAGCCCATATTCTGTTAGTAGTATCTACTTACAAATGATTGTTAGTAACATGCATAAAATGAAAACAAAACTACAATGTCTGCTTAAGATGAGTGTGCTACAATGCTTCAATAGAGGAGCATCCCATTTGCTGCATATCGTGGCCAGGATGGTGTCGGTGCTCACACGTGTTCTGTTGAGCAGCGATGCCACCTTCTTACGCATGCAGGCATGACATCCATCTGTGTGTGCTTCAGCAAACATGCCAGATGCACTACAGAACCGTGGGAGCCCCAACAACATCCTGAACTAGTTATTATATTGGACCCCAACGGTGTTCACACTTGTTTGAGTAAGAATTATAACTAAACTGAACATAACTATGACATACATAAACAATAACTATAATATAATAATGTGAATTAATGTAATGTAAATATAACGATTAATAATAATAATTTAGCACTAAGAATATAATCTAAATGTTGTATATATTATTATTACATGACATTTAGTATTGTAACTATTATTCATACCACTTACTTCCATAATCACTTTGTGTTGTCATATCAGAAAGTAAAATGATAACATAATGTTCAATAAGTGTAAATAAGATTGCATGCTCGCACACAACAAGCGCCCTAACAGGGTATGTAGAGGACTCATTTAACTTAATTAAGACATCATTATTTGTACCTACATGTGTTGATAAAAAAAATTGTGCGTGTACTAGTTTACACACGTAAGAAGTGAAACTTCTTTAATTAAATTAAATTTAAATTTATAAATTTTTTAAATTCATGTTCATTGGAGAAAGTGAAAGTACTCTTCGTCTGAACCAACCGTGGTAGGGGCAAGAAACAAAATGTGACGCGTAACCGTGACGCGTAACCGAAAAAGTGTGACGGTAAATTTTTTCCAACGCCGATAAAGAAGTTTCACTTCAATAAATATATGACAGGGAATGCGATGAGATGGTGGATATTACTTATGTTTTGGATGAGCCAACACTTTAAAGGTGGATGGACTCCTCCAAATCTCTTCACAATAATTAAAAATCATTACTAAAATAATAAATCGACTGCTCGACCGTTCTGACAAATTATATCTGCCATCCATCCACCTCCTGATACAAGAAGTGTCACTGGCCACTACGTTGCCAGTATTCATTCAAAATAAGGTTGCAATAAGACTTATCAATATCCTCCGCGCCGACATATATGTCCCCACAGATTACTTGTATAAAAAGATTGAAAGAAAGACTTGAATAAGGTGATCTTAACCTCACCTCGTTAAGATATCTTTATTAGTTTAGAAGATATCGTTGACGAAAGTTAAGGCAGTTAATATTGTATTTGCCAGTACTACGGAACATTGCACGTAGCCCGACTAGCGCTTGGCCTACTTTTTATTTGCATGTAGAATAGTACATTTCCACGTGATTTTTTAATCTTGCTTGTATTGAAATGACCTTTTTACAAAGCTTACATAAATATTATAATAGAATCAGTGTCATGTTATGTCTCTTAATATGTTTTTCTAAAGTATACTTGTGGAAGAAATCTTTCTTACATATATCACATGTTACTTTGGATGATTGTTTTGATTTATTTTTGTTCATAGAACAGTGATATTTCATATGTCGGTTTAGATCCCTTTGTGAAGATATAACCTTATTACAAAGCTCACATGATACTGGTTTTGATTTGTTTTTGTTCATAGAACAATAATATTTCATGTGTTTATTTAAGTAACTTTGTGAAGATATAACTTTATTACAAAGCTTACATGATACTGGATTTGGTTTGTTTTTGTTCATAGAACAATAATATTTCATGTGTTTATTTAAGTAACTTTGTGAAGATATAACTTTATTACAAAGCTTACATGATACTGGATTTGGTTTGTTTTTGTTCATAGAACAATAATATTTCATATGTCGGTTTAGATCCCTTTGTGAAGATATAACCTTATTACAAAGCTCACATGATACTGATTTTGATTTGTTTTTGTTCATAGAACAATAATATTTCATGTGATGATTTAAGTTCTGTTGTGAAGACATAACCTTATTACAAAGCTCACATGATACTGGTTTTGATTTATTTTTGTTCACAGAACAATAATATTTCATGTGATTATATAGGCTACGTTGTGAAGATATAACCTTATTACAAAGCTCACATGATACTGGTTTTGATTTGTTTTTGTTCATAGAACAATTATATTTTATGTGATTGTCAAGATTATTTGGTGAAGAAAAAACCTTATTACAAATGTTACATACTAGTTTAGCTTTGTTTTTGTTCATGGAACAGTGATATTTCATGTGTTTATTTAAGTAAAATGGTGAAGATATAACCTTATTACAAAGCTTACATGATACTGATTTTGATTTGTTTTTGTTCATAGAACAATTATATTTTATGTGATTGTCAAGATTATTTGGTGAAGAAAAAACCTTATTACAAATGTTACATACTAGTTTAGCTTTGTTTTTGTTCATGGAACAGTGATATTTCATGTGTTTATTTAAGTAAAATGGTGAAGATATAACCTTATTACAAAGCTCACAAGATAATATTTTTATAGAATCACTATCATGTCTCTTAATATGTTTTTTTAAAGTATACTTGTGGATGAAATCTCTCTTACATATATCACATGTGTACCGTTTATTATTTATATCCTTTGCAATAACATCTTGTTTGAGCCTTTCAAGCCTTACAGTACAATGATAATAGTTGTCATCACAATCTGCCGCATCTGTTGAAACAGAATCATAGTTCGTACAAGTTTGTTGTATTACCTCTGGTCCAATAACTATTTCATCCTTTATGATATGGTCTTTATATAATTCCTTATATTCTGTTTTGAGTATTATATCTTCACGTGTATTTACTAGTTCAGAGTCAGATTCAACTCTATCTTGCATACATATATCATGCTCTTGCTTTATTTCTATATCATCAAAGTCCTTTTTGTTTGTTGTCGTTTGTTTGTCTTCCATATTAGTAGAACACGAGTATTTGGTTGCCTGTAACAAATGGTTTTCATTTTATCCATGATTCTATACACAATATTATAAGGAAAGTATTTCTGCTTGATCTATGCATGCACGGATCAATCTCCTTCATTAATTGAGTTGTAATGTGGCTCAGAGAGATGTGACACACATCTGATATGTAGCA
Organism: Hemithea aestivaria; assembly: GCA_947507615.1. Classification (NCBI taxonomy): domain Eukaryota; kingdom Metazoa; phylum Arthropoda; class Insecta; order Lepidoptera; family Geometridae; genus Hemithea; species Hemithea aestivaria. Next base: position 8,117,539 of record OX382350.1, on the reverse strand, counting down.
ATATAACATAATTCTCTTATATACAAAAAAATGTGATCCCAATGAAATTCTTACAGACCAATAACTTTATTATCTTGCATATATAAATTATTTTCCAGCAAAATACAACAAACAATATGTGACAAAATAGAAGCTAAACCACCCCCGGAACAAGCAGGCTTTAGGAAAAAATTCTCAACAATCGATCATATCCACAGATTGGAATTAATAATTGAAAAATATCAAGAGACAAAAAACACTCTACATAGCCTTTATAGACTACCAGAATAGAGGAAGATATCAAAGTGATGAGAAGTTGATACTGTGACCACCTTAAATCACATTCCAATCCCCTTGCCAGGCACTTATAGAGAACCCACAGCCAACAAAACGGTTGAAGAGAGCGCAAATCTTCGACAAACTACAACCGGAAGGAAGAGGGACTGATGAGCCTGAGCCTTAAACAATATCATCATATAACAACAAATCCTTGTGTCTTCCTCGTCTGATTACTTCATTGTATAAAATTAAAAACTTTTGACTACAAAATTTATGTATCTAATGTTTTATGAAAATGTTTATCTTAAGTATTCAAAATTGTAGGAAATACATAAACCCAACGTCTTTGATATCTCCCCCTTTTTTTTTGACGCAGGACCTCCTCCCTCTCTAACCTTTAATGTTTTTATTATAACGTGACAATTTTTACTGGAAGGAAGGGCCCTTCTACAGAATTTTCCATAGGCCTCATATAGAGTAGTTACGCTACTGCAAGTAGGTATCTAATGATAACGATATTAAGCAAAAAGTTTTGTTGGGCTGTCGGCTTTCGCGCCACTCTGACCGGTCAAGCACAGAGGCGGGAGATTATTCCTCGACAGCGTTCTCTCCAGCCATTCGGAACAACAAAACTGGAGATGAATACTCCTCACCCACAATCAATCAGGCCGTGGAGTCACTGCCCAACAGCTCGCAATAAACTGTGCTGCGGTGTTAGCATTATTTTCTTCTCTACACGCCAAATATGTGATGATGACTTACCACTTACCAATTATTTATTTGTACTTCCTTCACTCAACAAGTCTGTCTCTTCAAGAAATTAATATTTCTAAGAGTATTGCCACGGTAAAGTTTACCGTGGTATTGCTAATAAACCCCTCTCTCAGGCACGAAATATTATAATTTTATATAAACAAATTTCTTTCGAATTTGTACGACGTACATTTATTTTTCATCGTTTATTATTTGTACCACAGATTAAAATTAAGCAAGACACAGATTACGAAAACCACAGGTTAAAAAACTGAGGGCTTATTCACAGATGTTATGTCACGCTTCGTTATTGCTGTCAATTTTATTGATAATATTTTATATATCATGAAGTGCTTTTCACGAAAGAAGTCCCTTTCACGAGGACGCAACGCACTACATTAGAACGTACAACATAATGTTTATTTATCTCACAATTTCTTTATTTCAAAACCTATATCACTGATTCATAATCATAGCAGAAGTATGTTACCAATTTAAAAAAAAAACGCGAAAGTTTGTAAGAATGTATAATTATACAATGTATATTTATACACCTATGGATGTCTGGATGTACGTTCGTTACTCTTTCACGCCTAATCGGGTGGACTGGTTGAACTGAAATTTGGTAGATATTGAGATAGCCTAGACCCTGGAATAACATAATAGGCTCTACTGTGCAGCAGGTAAAACCGCTGGGCGCAGCTAGTCAATAATAAAACACAAATATATCATTTATACAGATAACTATTTATTTTCTTTAAAAAAACTTAATAATATTTGGTTGAACAAAGAGATATCAGTTATTATTACAAGTAGGTACTTAAATACTAACTTACGTTCACATATAATATGGAGCATCGTATATGATATTACTGGCAGGAGCTGCTAGCACAGCCACAGCCATTGCCAACAGAGTAACAGAGGGGGAACACAACAATTAGAGTGCTTTTCACTCAATAAATTAAAAATAATAGAATGTGGACTAATTTTGACCCTCAGTGGGTAGTCGGGCTTGCATTTGTACGGTTTTATTTATACAAATTAGATTTTTTGAATGTTTTAAACTTTACAATCCAATATGTCCCGATTTTGCTTAAGTACAAATTTATCATCCTTTATAAAGATAGCACCTTATTACTAAGCTCATCTTTGTAAATAAACGGCATTAACTCACAGTGTATTTACTTCGGCTTCGTGCCGACCGTTTCGATCCTGTACGAGGATCTTCTTCAGGGAGCACTCAGTGCGGCGCCGGTGCGGGGCGCGGACGTCGGCGCGTAACCGCAGCTACTCCCTCGTACAGGATCGAAACGGTCGGCACGAAGCCGAAGTAAATACACCGTGAGTTAATGCCGTTTATTTACAAAGATGAATTTTAATACTCACAAATCGTTTAGTGTAAAAATTATTACAAAGCTTTTGTTTGTTGTTCATGAAGATATAACCTAATACACTCCATATAAGAAAACATCTAAATACATACAATCGACATAGCTTAGGCAATAAGAAGATCAATAATTAAAGTTTACAATAATGTAAGTCACAATACCAAAGAAATTTAAAAGACATGTCAGTAATACTACGGATATTCTGCACAGCAATATTTAAATGACTAGAAGATATTTTTAAAAGTCTTTTAAAGTTTTTGGATCCAAAATATCTGAGCCAGAATTTATGTTACTTTTATCCATATAAGTAATTAAGTCGATTAAAGCCATTTGACACATATTTACATCCAAAATGAACTGTTATTACTTACAAGTGACAGTAAAACTATTATAGACGTTCTAGGCTGTCAGCATTGTGTTATATAGATTGCGGGTGCCTTCTAATCTCTTCTGACATAAATATGCCCATCTTTAATCCAAACATATCCGTGACCGGTTTCCTTTGCTTTTTTTCTTGCTGCAGCATATAGTTTTGTAAGCTGGACTTAGATTTTCTGATATGTATACAGGTTCTTTATTCAATCCATATCCATGGTGTTGCGTGTTCAGTTTTGAAGACTGATTTTTATTGAACTTGGTGGTTGCAGAGAGCAGTTTATCACGTAACGCCCGCTTTTTAATTTAACAATGATAGAGCGAGGTCGATTTGCCTCTTTTGATTGTTTAGCTACCCGAGATACTTGCACAATGTCGGAGTCAGTGATATCGCATCGTACAGTAGTTGCAATTTGCATAAACAAGCTTGAAAGGTGTTCTTCACGGTTTTCAGGAACTCCATTTATCTCTATATTACTTTCTCTCATGTATTGTTCCACTGATCCCAGTCTATCAGCCATATCTTTAACTGTATTTAAGCGATGCATTTTCCTTCTCCAAACTATTTATTACTAGAGATTTGTCTTCGAGATGAGTTCTTATAATTTCATATGTAGAGTTAAAGAATTCGAGTGATTTTTCAAACGCCGTTATTATGTCATGTAAAGACTTTAGTTGTTCCGTGACTACATTGATGGTGACCTTCAAGGTAGAGCTGAGCTCCTCTCTAATCAAAGTACGAAGGTTATCGATTGAAATTTGAGTCCTCATTCGGAATATCATCAGAAGATTTACGCCTCGATTTCTTACTATTCCTTGTAGTCACTATAGATATTTCCTGAGTACCCAATGTATTAGATCGAATTGGTGTATTGGTGTTGTCCTTTTTCGGTTCCGTGCATCGGCATTTCGGACATTTCCAATTTAGTTTCCTATCTCTTATCATTGAATGATAGCGTCGTAGATTGAAATGATTTTGATGATTTTTTTTGTTCTTAGAACAGTGATATTTAATGTGTACGCTCAGGGCTGTTTGTGAAGAGTTTGTGAAGATATAACCTTATTACAAAACTCACAAGATTATGGATTTGAATTGTTTTTGTTCTTAGAACAGTAATATTTAATGTGATTGTTTAGGGCTGTTTGTGAAGATATAACCTTATTACAAAGCTCACATGATACTGGTTTTGAATTATTTTTGTTCATGGAACAGTTATACTTCATGTGTTGTTTTAAATTATGTGGTGAAGATACAATCTTATTACAAAGCTCACATGATACTGGTATTGATTTGTTTTTGTTCATAGAACAGTGATATTTCATGTGTCTGTTTAGGCCTGTTTGTGAAGATATAACCTTATTACAAAGCTCACATACCGGTTTTGATTTGTTTTTGTTCATAGAACAGTGATATTTCATGTGATTATTTAAGTTATGATGTGAAGATATAACCTTATTACAAAGCTCACATGATACTGGTTTTGATTGGCTTTTGTTCATAGAACAATAATATTTCATGTGTTTATTTAAGTAATGTTGCGAAGATACAACCTTATTACAAAGCTCACATGATAAAGGTTTTGATTTGTTTTTGTTCATAGAACAGTGATATTTCATGTGTTGATTTAAGTGACTTGGTCTAGATATAACCTTATTACAAAGCTCACATGATACTTGTTCTGATTTGTTTTTGTTCATAGAACAGTGATATTTCATGTGTTCATTTAAGTATTGTGGTGAAGATACAACCTTATTACAAAGCTCACATGATACTTGTTCTGATTTGTTTTTGTTCATAGAACAGTGATATTTCATGTGTTTATTTAAGTCATTCTGTGAAGATATAACCTTATTACATAACTTGCATGATACTAGTTTTTTGTACGTGCGACAGTACCTATCAATGTGATTTTTTAATCCTGCTTGTGTTGAAAATACCTTTTTACAAAGCTTACAAGATAATATTTTAACAGAATCAGTGTTCGTACAATTTTGTTGTATTACCTCTGGTCCAATAACTATTTCATCCTTTATGATATGGTCTTGATATAATTCCTCATATTCTGTTTTGAGTATTATATCTTCACGTGTATTTACTAGTTCAGAGTCAGATTCAACTCTATCTTGCATACATATATCATGCTCTTGCTTTATTTCTATGTCATCAAAGTCCTTTTTATTTGTTGTCATTGGTTTCTCTATGTAAGTAGAACACGTTATTGATTGCCTGCAACAAACAATTTACTATGTATGCAGATCATCCGAACATAATATTATAATGTACTGGTGAACCCGCGCGCACATCGTAGCATCTCATAACAGAAAATGATCGAATGAGTCTCTACTATACAAGACACAGGTTTTGATTTGGTTTAGTTAAATGTTAAAAGCATTTTTCTATTCTAAATAAGTATACCTACATAAACTAAATAATATCTATATACCCATAACAGGACAAGAAAAGAAAAAGTCAAGCTTTGTGTTAGATTAGAAAGGAAAAAGTCTAGCTTTGTGTCAGATAGTGAACATTGAGCAGATTTTCAAAACTTTCTACAGTTTTTGCGCATCTGATGGGGACAGGGAGAGCATTACATAGATGCGTAATGGGTGAAAGAATCACCAATGAATTTTGAAGAGATGATAGGGGTCGTGGTACATAGAAGATAGTTGAGGGAAGAGCGAAGAGAAAAAGTATGAGAGTCACAGACAAATTGGAAGCGAGCTTTGAGATAATGAGGAGTGGAAGGATTGAAGAGAATATTATAAAGAAGAGCGAGTATGTAAATATTCCGGCGAAGTTTGATGGGCAACCATTTCAGCTTACTGCGGTACTCGGAAATGTGGTCATATTTTCGTAACCCAAATATGAACCGGATACAGAAGTTTTGCAGTCGTCCTAATTTGTTTAGCTGATCTTGAGTTAGGTCCAGATAACTAGCGTCTACGTAATCTAATATAGGGAGCAGAAGAGCGCAGTTTTGGTGGCGACTGGTAGGATATAACGTAGCCTTCGTAGTGAGCCAACAGAAGCATAAATCTTTCGACTGACCTCTGCTATTTATGGAGCCCATGTCGACCGACTGTCGATTTGAACGCCTAGGTTCTTTACTGTCGTACTAAAAGGTATGATGGTTCCGTCGAAGATGACTTGCGGTAAGTGGAACCAGTCAATCTTAGAGATTATCCTCGAGCTACCAATTACTATCATCTGTGTTTTTAAGGGGTTCACTTGGAGCCCGTAAGATTTAGTCCAGCCAAGATGCGCTTTAGATCGACATTCATAGTATCAATGACAGTGTCACTTTGATTAACTGGGGCCTGAGTGTAGATTTGCAGATCATCGGCGTATAGATGGTAAGACGAAGAGATATGGTGAGAGATATAATTAATGAAGATTGCAAATAGCAGAGGAGATAGAACGCCGCCCTGTGGTACACCAGCAGTCATATCACACCAAGATGAGTACTTATCGTCAAAGCGAACGCGCTGCCGACGCCCAAACAGGTAACTGCGAAACCAGTTAACTACCGCAGGTGATATATCGCACCTTCGGCAGAACAAGGGCACAATTTTCCAAATGCATAAACTTCAATTGTGTCCTTGTTCTAGTAGAATAAGGGTACAATTGCAGTTTATGCATTTGGACAATTGTGCCCTTGTTCTGCCGAAGGTGCGATATTAAGAAAGCAAAGAAGACTAAGAAGAATATCAAAATCGACGTTGTTAAACGCGTTACTGAAGTCGAGCAGTACTGAACGATATCACTGTTAGTTGTCCAGTCGCCATGCCAAAGCGTATATCGTCAGTAATTTTTACCAGAGCTGTTACAGTACTGTTGCCATGACAGAAACGGACTGAAAAGGGTTCAGGAGGGCATTTCGAATGAGAAATGAGTTAAGTTGCTGATGAACAAGGCGCTCAAGAACTTTAGACAGAAACAGAAGAATAGAAATAGGACGAAAGTCAGAAAAAGAGGAAGGATTAGATTTCTTTGGAAGGGGAATGATCTGTGCATCTTTTCACAAGGAAGGGAAAGTAGCGTTTGTTACAGAAGAATTAATGATGAAACAGATAATATGTAAAAGTTCGTCAAGTATAAGGTTATCATTTTTCGACTGATACTATCACTGCCGATTGCGTTGGAAGATATAGAAGAAATGCTCATCTTAACATCCGCGGAAAATGAATTAAAGACGAAAGGAGAAGTGTTTGGAAGAGAAAGTGCAGAGTTGAGAAATGGTAGCAGTTTTCACTGATCCATCGAAACTGGAAGAAGTAGAGAAATTCTGACTCAGGAATTTCCACACTTGCAGGATCCCCATTTTGGACAGAGTCGTGTATATCCCGGCGCTGCGCGTCTCTACATACTTTGTTGCACTTATTTCGGCGCTCAGTCTCTTTTTATTTAAGTCTGTAGGTCTCAACTTGAATTAAGTCTTTGCAACTAATTTACTCTTCATTAAAGAACGAATATCGTTGCTGTAATATGTGAGTTGAAATGTTTTTACATTTTATTTCTAGAAAAATTAATATTATTATTAATTATAGTGCGCTTACGTTCATAATTAGGTATATACATAATATTTACAAATTGTAAAACCTAAAAGGTTTCTTATTTTCCGTACCTACCTACTCATTTTGTAATATTGTAATTAATCATAATGCTTTTTTCACTACCTAGTACACTACCTAGCTAACATAGTCTAGTTTTTAAAGTTAGTTATAAGCTTAAACCACTGTTTTTTTGGAATAAATAAATGCCACCAAAAACATAACTTGTAAACAAGTGAAATTTAAAAAATACTTTTTAAAAACAAGCTTTAATTATTGGTATCATCTTGCATCATAAAGTACTCGTCAAGACGAATCAAATGAGCCCAAACTCGATGGGGTTGCGTTGTTTTATGACAGAGTTCCTTTGGCCACCTTCCAGCTCCATCATCAGATCAGCTCGATGTCATAAAAATATTGCATTGTCATCCGATTTACACACGCATGCAAATTTTCAACTAAATCGGACACCGGGAAGTGAGTCAAATTTAACTTGCAAGATTTGATTACAGACAGACAGACAGACAGACAGACAACAGACAGGTGAAAGTAATATAAAGCTTGTAAAAATACCAAGTCTCGCAACTGCAGTTCTTCTACCGTAAAAAGTTGTGAGATTCATGTACTACCAAGTCGGTGAAATCTTTTGTGTTTTAAATCAATAGATCGACTTGGCCATCGCATGAAAACACAACAATGTATATCTCAAGTAATATACCGACATAATAGTGCGATTGCCAAGTCAATCTATTAATTTAGAACACAAAAGATTTCACCGACTTGGTAGTACATGGATCTCACAACTTTTTACGGTAGAAGAACTGCAGTTGCGAGACTTGGTATTTTTTACAAGTTATGTTTTTGGTGGCATCTCACTACTTTTTGTTTTTTTTTATTCGTTATAGGTTAGCCTTTGTCCACGATATCGCCTGATCTTAAGTGACGACGCCCGTAGATGGGAGCAGACTAAACCTAGAAGGCGGGATAATCCCTCTCTGGCTCTGGCATTATTACGGCATATATATTATGGCATTATTATTGGGATTATATGCAATTTTACCGTCGACTGCAAATGTAACTTTGTAATCCTATACATTAATACGGGATTACAAAGTTATTTATGCAGTTTATTTATCTCGAAAACTAGACCGAAATTGCATGTTTTTTTAGTTTTCCTATGGTTTATACAATAAACTCTAAGTATCTTCCAAGTTTGAACCTTCTATGTTTGCTAGAAGTGCCTTAGACTTTTGATGATCGGTCAGTGAGTGAGTGAGTGAGTGAGTGAGTGACAAAATTACAAAACTTTGACTAGTTATAATTTTTAAACGACTACTTCAAATTGAATGAAATTTGGAATAAATCTGGGGGCACGGTAGTGCCCCCGCCAAGTCGAGCGCGAAGCAAGCACTGCCGTACCATCTTTACAGGAACCATTTCGTCGCATTTTCAGGCCCCTATTTGAGAACCTCTGGATAAGACCAGAACACAGAAATTTTCGTCATCCAGTAAGCTATAATTACATACTTAAAATCCAAAATTTCAAGTCTGTAGGTCATTAAGTTCCGAAGTTAAGCGAAAGCAAAGTTTCGCATTTTCGACACTCATTCATTCACTCACTCACTCATGATCATCAAAATAGAACTAGTACTTCCCATAAACTCAGAGAGCTGAAATTTGGTACATACTTAGAATTTATTGTATAAGCCATAGGAAAACTAAAAAAACATGCAATTTCGGTCTCGTTTTCGAGATAATTCATCTGCATAAATAACTTTGTAATCTCATATAAATGTATAGGATTACAAAGTTACATTTGCAGTCAATGGTTAAAATTGTGTAATATCCAACTTATTAATTCAAAATATATTTAAGGCATAGTATATGTATATGTGAGTGTGTATATGTGTCGTAAATCATCAGTTATGATCAGGCGATATCTAGCGTGGCCAACTAAAATAAGAGCCCAACCAAACTATTAGAAGAGATCGACATACCGCCTTTACTACAAGCTTTTATTTACTTTCACCTGTCGGTCTGTCTGTCTGTAATTAAATCTTGCAAGTTTAATTAGGCCCACTTCCCGGTATAATATTATGATGCATTGGACTAAGAGTGAACGCACACGTATCTAGATGGCGCTGACTGTATTTTAAAACGCGCTTACGGTTTGTATTTCTGATAACCTTATAATATAGCGTTTCTACAAAAATAAGTGAAATCCCACCAAAAACATTCTGTAAAAAACTAGCCAAGTCTCGATGGAGCTGCTTGTTTATCTCTAAAAAGTAATGAAATCTAGACAAAGTCGTGCCAAGTATAAGGTTCCTTACTGCGATTTCTTTATTATTATAGTTAATGTTGTGTGACTTGGCCGTTGAAGGGTACACAAGGGTATTATACCAGGTGCTCCATGACACTATTGCACCAATCTGTCCGCTACCCATTCACGATAGAAAATTTCCACTTGGAAAACGTTGATTGGATAACCAGTTAATTGTAGGCTTGATAAAGCTGCGTATTTCAATAATACTTATGTTTAGGCGATCCAAGTGTCATGGAGCATCTGGTTTTGTACCCTTGTGTACCCTTCAACGGCCAAGTCACACAACATTAACTATAATAATAAAGAAATCGCAGTAAGGAACCTTATACTTGGCACGACTTTGTCTAGATTTCATTACTTTTTAGAGATAAACAAGCAGCTCCATCGAGACTTGGCTAGTTTTTTACAGAATGTTTTTGGTGGGATCGTGTTTATGCAATGCATACTCGGTTGTTAAAAATTGAAGCTTCTAGTTTTTTCCACAACGAAGTTATAGGGGGTCGAAAATGGTCTGAACTGCTTCCAGAAAAGGATGGTACGGCCGTGCCGCTTTTTTTGCTCGACTTGGCGGGGGCACTGCCGTGCCCCCAGATATATTTATTTATTTAATTTCATATTCAAACTGAATGAGGTCGCGCAGCATAGAGACACGTGGAGAGGCTTGGGGGAGGTCTGTGCCTAGCATTGGGACAGCATACACTAAATAAAAAAAAATAAAAAACAAAAGAATGAAAAATTTCGTGGGAATGTTCTGTATAATGATTTTTGTATGAAAGTAAAATGTTACAATGGAAGATTATTAAATATTCTTATTCAATAATCTTCCATTTTATTAAATATTGGTATTGTGATTGCGGCACACATGTACTGTAGGTGTCAGTTTTCAATGTTGCGTTAGTGGTAGAATGGCTGCCGTATGTTCGCCTGCCACGTTTGTATTTGCCGTGTCCTGTATTGTCCGCCCTCCGAATAGTCCGGGCGCGCGCGGGCTCGGCTTGCTCGCTCTTAGATCCGGCGCTGCTGACATTGCACTCCACTTGCATTTTATTGTTTGTTCATATTCACCGTACAATTATATTATCTTGTGACAAATTTACGAATCCGGTTTTGAGTTATTTTTGTTTTGTCTGTCTTGATTTTGATTTGTTTTTGTTCACAGAACAGTGATATTTCACGTGTTTGTTTAGGCCTGTTTGTGAACATAGAACCTTATCACAAAACTCACATGACAATGGTTTTGATTTGTTTTTGTTCATAGAACAGTGATATTTCAAGTGTTGGGATAGGTTCCTTTGGAAGGATATAACCTTATTACAAAGCTCACATGATACTGGGTTTGAGCTGTTTTTGAGGTGTTTTGGTTTTGATTCGTTTTTATTTAAAGAACAGCGATTTTTCATGTGTCTGTTTAGACGATTTCGTGAAGATAAAACCTTATTACAATGCTCACATGAAAATGATTTTGATTTGTTTTCGTTCATAAAACAGTAATATTTAATGTGATTGTTTAGGCCTGTTTGTGAAGATAAAACCTTATTACAAAGCTCACATGATACTGGTTTTGATTTGTTTCTGTTCATAGAACAGTGATATTTAATGTGTTTGTTTAGGCCTGTTTGTGAAGATAAAACCTTATTACAAAACTCACATGATACTGGTTTTAAGTTGGTTTTGTTCATGGAACAGTGATATTTCATGTGTCCGTTTAGATAGTCTTGTGAATATATAACCTTATTACATAACTTGCATGATACTGGTTTTTTGTACGCAGGACAGAACCTATCAACGTGAATTTTTAAACTTGCTTGTGTTGAAAATACCTTTTTACAAAGCTTACAAGATAATATTTTAATAGAATCAGGGTCATGACTCTTAATATGATTTTGTAAGGTACACTTGTAGACGAAATCTCTCTTACATATATCACATGTGTACCGTTTCTTATTTATAGCCTTTGCAATAACATCTTGTTTGAGCCTTTCAAGCCTTACAGTACAATGATAATAGTTGTCATCCCAATCTGCCGCATCTGTTGAAACAGAATCAGTGTTCGTACAAGTTTGTTGTATTACCTCTGGTCCAATAACTATTTCATCCTTTATGATGTGGTCTTTATATAATTCCTCATATTCTTTTTTGAGTATTATATCTTCACGTGTATTTACTAGTTCAGAGTCAGATTCAACTCTATCTTGCATACATATATCATGCTCTTGCTTTATTTCTATATCATCAAAGTCCTCTTTATTTGTTGTAATTTGTTTGTCTTCCATATTGATTGATCTCTTGATATACACAGATGATGTTTGCCTGCAACAAATAATAAATATTATGATTCAATTAAAGGGCTACAAAGATAAAACACATAATTTAAATGATAGAGGTACAAAGTGTGATTGATCTAGCAATACAGCTACAACCGCTAAGCTAGCCGCATTCTTGAACTAGCAACTGCTCTCAAGAGAAACAAAACCTAAAGGGTCAATGCTTCCCGTAAACTCTGGAATCTTGAAATTTGGTATGCGGCAACATCATATAACTTTTAGCATAGATGAAGGAAAAATTGGAGTATAATTTATAAAAAAATAAATTTATTTACTACCCGTTTCCTCATGAACGCATATTAAATTGGAATTCATACCAACACTCAAGTCTATAATATATAAATACCTTTAAACTGTACCAAAATTTAACCTTTATGTCAACACAATCAAAATAACACAAGCAGTTTTAAGCCGCATGTTTTCAAACTCGCGACTACTCGCAAGGGAATCCAAATCTGCAGGGTATATATACCTACGGAACCCTCGGTGCTTGAGTCCGACTCATACTTGAATGTTTTTTTTATTTATTTATTTAAGAACTTGACAGTATCATTGCTCTTATTAACTAAATGTGATAGTGCTGTAATCTAATAACTTAAATCTACTTTTTATTTTACACATTTTATGTGTTTACACATTTACTACTTATTACTTATAAATTCTATAATAATTATACATAAGTATATGCAAACATTTTTTTTTAATTTTTAATTGGGGTTTATTACAGAACAGGTTACCTAACGATTTTTAAAACTAACGCAAGTGTTCGCGAGGTTACCTTACGTACACTGTCAGAGTCAAATCATAATTTGATAAGGTTGTGTAGCCAACCCATATGTTGCAATTTCAGGTCGCCGAGATTCTTACAAGGCCTGCAACATGACCTAAGGACTGCCTCCTACATATTTTATAGGAAACAGCCGGGGCCTACGATTTTACGTACCTTCTGAAACACGGTAGCATCCAGGCGAAAGGTATTTGCCACATTCAGATTTGAACCCAGAGCCTGCGGGTTACAAGTTGGACGTGATACCACTAGGCCGAGAACGCTACATAAGCTAAGTCTTCATTGGAGCATTAAATCATTCCAATGATTCTGAATTATATCGAACTATTTGTATAATAGACAAAGCTATTTAAAGTGCATTTTTTGCCATAATATCTTGGATTCTGGATACACATAATAGATTTTACTCCAGAGTCAAAATATAGGTATGTTGGGCAAAATGTGTATAAGTCATACTTTAAGTAGCTCTACTTTAAAGTACCATTACAGATGTACGGATTACCACTGAACGAATTAGGTTAAAATTTGGAACACAAATAGCTTTAAAACATTGGCTGCGACGCGTTTCTGAACTATGCCAGGTGCCTTAAATTAATTTTGTATGGGAAAATCCTTTGACAAAACACAATGTTTGTGTTTTACAGCACTCATGTTCCGACCTCAATAACACAGCTGTTGTGTTTTCAGCAGTCAATGTGGTAAAAGCCCTTAAGCAACTGGATGCTCATTCACTCGCTGTGATAATTTCATAGAATTAATTTGAAAATCCCTCAAGCCTTGCTCAATATTAGTTTTCTTTCTATTATTAGCAACAAAATTTATTTTAATATTAAACTGGAAATACTTTTAAAATGTGTGCAATTATAATTATTGTGCTGGGCTTCTCTTGAGGAATATTCTAAAAGTTAATTCTATGAATAAACATTTTGAAAATTCCTCAATAATGTATCAAATAGTGTGAGTGAGAGAGTGTCCAGTTGGTTGCTGTTAATGATGTCCACCTTCACTATTATTATTATTATGAAAGAGTTCAGGGGGTTTATGCCGCTTTGACTGATCTATTGTGACATCTGCTTGAACTATATTTCACTCCCATAGAGGCGGGGCATTGTCCCTCGTCAGCGTTCACTCTAGCCGGGGGTGAAATAATACTGGAGATGAATAGGATCCTCACCCACCATCAATCAGCAGGGTTATTCCGAACCACAATAGGTTCTCTTTTTGCTAACTGTGCACTGTCAAATTTTAACAGTATTATAAAAAAGTCTTGAAAATTCTTACAATACCAGTTCAAAACCTAATGAACCTTCATTTTTTTTTTAATTTAGCATCTTTAGGTCGCCTCGAAGTGGTGATTTTAATATGTGTTTTATAGGTTATTTTTTGGAACGTTTTTTGCGCCGTCGTCTCTTTTTTGTGCAGAATCTAGGCCCAGGTCGTGGAGTCACTCCTCCCTAACAGCTCGCCATAAGCTGTCATGCGGTGTTAGTATTATTTTCTTCTCTAACAATATATATGTGATTACTTACCAAACTCTTCACTCGTACTTCCTTCACTTAACAAGTCTGTCTCTTTAATAAATTAATATTTCTGAGTATTCCTAATTAACCATTACGTTACAATTTTTATTTTGTGAAAGCGTCGCAATTCGCACACATTTTTTGATTTGATTTTGTTATTTCTACTAAAAACCGTGGAGACATTTATAATTTTATTTAACAAAAATATTTAACAAAACGACAACCCGCCATTATACAAATCAAAATCTCTCTCTCCATAGACAATGACCACAGACTATAAATTATACGTGTCAAAAGAGGTCCTATTCACGGTAGAAAGCTTCTTGCAGCTAATACTACCATTTTATTTTGTACCACAGCCACAGATTAAAATTCAACAAGATACAAATTTCCAAATCCACAGATTAAAAAACCGAGGCGTTATTCACAATGTTATGTCACGCCTCGTTATTGCTGTCAATTTTTAAATAATATTTTGTACAACTTGAAATAGTGCTATTCACGAAAGGAGTCCTTTTTGCGGGGCGCCACAATCGCACATTTTAGTAGTGTTTTTCACGAAAGGAGTCCTTTTTGCGGGGCGCCACTATCGCAAATTTTAAAAGTTAGCATATTTACAACTTTTTAACGCCTCATAATTTCTCATATTTAATTTCTTAATTAAATATGTATTTATTTTCTCTAACAAATAAAAATTATTTAGGATATTAAGTCCAGTAATTATCGAAAAAAAAATTTTGTAAAGCAAAATTCCGCGGGACCTCTTTCGTGAAAAGGACTATAGTTAAAATATCTATAACATTTTAATTCCTCATATATCATTTATTAATCAAATTGGTATTTATTTCATCTAATAAATTAAAATTATTTATGATATGAAGTCCAGTAATAATCTATAAAATTAAATTTAGTTCCGCTAAATTTCGAGGGATCTATTTCGTGAAAAGAACATCATACATTTTGACTTATATATTATACCTTTGAAAAAAAATACATACTTAATTACTTAACTAAATAGGTAAGTTAAACACTTACCTTATAATTAACTATCTAATAAATAAAAATAATATAGGCACCGAGTTTTTAAATGTTGGGTATAGTAATCATCTATAAAATGTTATTTATTTATAAGCAAAATTCCGCAGGACTCCTGTCGTGAAAATGACTACCCTACAGTTCCAGTAGGTACCAATGAATAAAACACATTTTACCAATATTATAAACGGGAAAGTTTGTACGAATGTACACCTATGGATGTCTGTTCGTTACTCTTTCACGCCTAAACGAGTGGACTGGTTGAACTGAAATTTGGTAGGTATTGAGTTAGCCTAGACCCTGGAATAACATAATAGGCTCTACTGTGCAGCAGGTAAAACCGCTGGGCGCAGCTAGTCAATAATAAAACACAAATATATCATTTATACAGATAACTATTTATTAAAAATAAATTTAATTGTACATACTTAGTATTTCATTTTATTTTTACATAATATAAGGTGAGTTCTGGTCAAGTATTGCACTCCCATATCAATACAGCACCAACTCGAAATTTTTTTTTTATAATTTCAAACTTAAACAAGTATAAATAAAATTGCAATTGCTGTAAAAATACCTTTTGAGTTGACCCTGTATTGTACTAGGTGTGTGGTATGATAGGTGGTATACAGCCAGTACAATCTGGTTTTTCGATTTTCTTAGTCTATCATGAAATGATGCTTTTGCTTTCCTAATAACAGCATAGAAATCATCTATCCTGTTTTCTTATAACTTTCTCACAAAACTTTGGTACATGATACAGGTTTTTAGGTTTCCGTAGTCTACAAGGAAGCCTTATAGTTTCGATTCGTCTGTCCGTCTGTCCGCGGCATAAGTCCTAAAAAGCAGATTTTTTTCACAGAGGAGGGTAGTGATCAGGGTAAGAGATCGATTACAAAAAAATATCATTAATTATTTCAAAGTACCTCCCATTTACGTTAAGATGGGGATGGCATTTTTTCTAGCTGAACCCATCATGTGGTGTATCTTTGAACATGTATTACAAAATGAAGGATGGGTTGCTAAGAAACTCTTTCAATTCAGTGTTCCGTATGAAAGTTAATTTTTTTTTGAGGGCCGCCTCTTTTTGAGTTCTCCCCACCGCCCACCCCTCTAAAAATCTAAACTTTGGCCTTCAATTAATGAAAGCAAATGAAGAATATGGTTGCAACCATGAACTTTCCAGAAAAACTATAGCCATTTAAATATAATATATTTTTTTTTTATTTCAGGCCTCAAGCCCATAATCTGTTAGTAGTATCTACTTACAAATGATTGTTAGTAACATGCATAAAATGAAAACAAAACTACAATGTCTGCTATTGTAACATGAGTGTGCTACAATGCTTCAATAGAGGAGCATCCCATTTGCTGCATATCGTGGCCAGGATGGTGTCGGTGCTCACACGTGTTCTGTTGAGCAGCGATGCCACCTTCTTACGCATGCAGGCATGACATCCATCTGTGTGTGCTTCAGCAAACATGCCAGATGCACTACAGAACCGTGGGAGCCCCAACAACATCCTGAACTAGTTATTATATTGGACCCCAACGGTGTTCACACTTGTTTGAGTAAGAATTATAACTAAACTGAACATAACTATGACATACATAAACAATAACTATAATATAATAATGTGAATTAATGTAATGTAAATATAACGATTAATAATAATAATTTAGCACTAAGAATATAATCTAAATGTTGTATATATTATTATTACATGACATTTAGTATTGTAACTATTATTCATACCACTTACTTCCATAATCACTTTGTGTTGTCATATCAGAAAGTAAAATGATAACATAATGTTCAATAAGTGTAAATAAGATTGCATGCTCGCACACAACAAGCGCCCTAACAGGGTATGTAGAGGACTCATTTAACTTAATTAAGACATCATTATTTGTACCTACATGTGTTCATAAATAAATATATGTCGCCACAGATTACTTGTATAAAAAGATTGAAAGAAAGACTTGAATAAGGTGATCTTAACCTAACCTCGTTAAGATATCTTTATTAGTTTAGAAGATATCGTTGACGAAAGCTAAGGCAGTTAATATTGTATTTGCCAGTACTACGGAACATTGCACGTAGCCCGACTAGCGCTTGGCCTACTTTTTATTTGCATGTAGAATAGTACATTTCCACGTGATTTTTTAATCTTGCTTGTATTGAAATGACCTTTTTACATAGCTTACATAAATATTATAATAGAATCAGTTTCATGTCTCTTAATATGTTTTTCTAAAGTATCCTTGTGGAAGAAATCTTTCTTACAATATCACATGTTACTTTGGATGATTGTTTTGATTTGTTTTGTTCATAGAACAATGATATTTCATGTGTCTGTTTAGATTTATTTGTGAAGATATAACCTTATTACAAAACTCACATGATACTGGTTTTGATTTGTTTTTGTTCATAGAACAATAATATTTCATATGTCGGTTTAGATACCTTTGTGTAGATATAATCTTATTACAAAGCTCACATGATACTGGTTTTGATTTGTTTTTGTTCATAGAACAATAATATTTCAAATGTCGGTTTAGATCCCTTTGTGAAGATACAACCTTATTACAAAACTCACATGATACTGGTTTTGATTTGTTTTTGTTCATAGAACAGTGATATTTCATATGTCGGTTTAGATCCCTTTGTGTAGATATAAACTTATTACAAAGCTCACATGATACTGGTTTTGATTTGTTTTTGTTCATAGAACAATAATACTTCATGTGTTCATTTAAGTAATTTTGTGAAGATATAACCTTATTACAAAGCTCACATGATATTGGTTCTGATTTGTTTTTGTTCTTGTTCATAGAGCAATAATATTTCATGTGTTCATTTAAGTAATTTTGTGAAAATATAACCTTATTACAAAGCTCACATGATATTGGTCCTGATTTGTTTTTGTTCATAAAACAATAATATTTCATGTGTTTATTTAAGTAACTTGGTAAAGATATAACCTTATTACAAAGCCCACATGAAACTGGTTTCGATTTGTTTTTGTTCATAGAACAGTGATACTTCATGTGTTCATTTAAGTATTGTGGTGAAGATACAACCTTATTACAAAGCTCACATGATACTGGTTTTGATATGTTTTTGTTTATGGAACAATAATATTTAATGTGTCTGTTTAGGGCTGTTTGTGAAGATACAACTTTATTACAAAGCTGACATGATACTGGTGTTTTGAACGCAGGACAGTACTTATCCATGTGACTTTTTAATCTTGTTGGTGTTGAAAATACGTTTTTACAAAGCTTACAAGATAATATCTTAATAGAATCAGTGTCATGTCTCTTGATATGTTTTCGTAAAGTATACTTGTGGACGAAATCTTTCCTACATATATCACATGTGTACCGTTTGTTATTTATAGCCTTTGCAATAACATCTTGTTTGAGCCTTTCAAGCCTTACAGTATAATGATAATAGTTGTCATCACAATCTGCCGCATCTGTTGAAACAGAATCAGTGTTTGTACAAGTTTGTTGTATTACCTCTGGTCCAATAACTATTTCATCCTTTATGATATGGTCTTTATATAATTCCTCATATTCTGTTTTGAGTATTATATCTTCACGTGTACTTACTAGTTCAGAGTAAGATTCAACTCTATCTTGCATACATATATCATGCTCTTGCTTTATTTCTATATCATCAAAGTCCTTTTCATTTGTTGTAATTTGTTTGTCTTCCATATTGATTGATCTCTTGATATACACAAATGTTGGTGTCCTGCAACAAATAATATCAATGTTATGATTATATTATAGCACTACAAAGATAAAACACATAATTTGAATGATAAAGGTAAATTGTGATTGATCTAACAATACAGCTAGCAATGCAGCTAGGTGGTGCCCCAACAGTGCCAGTTATTCTACCGCCTGAGCAGTGATGTGCAAACATTGCTGTGTATCAGTAGGAGGGCACTGTAGCTAGTGAAATTACTGGGCTGAAGTCTTAACATCTTATGACTCTCTAGTAAGAAGCGTTGGCACACTGCACCCAGAATTTTACATTTCTAAAATACTAGTTAGTAGCACTGTTCTAATTATAGGCAGCGTTATCTCTTACCATCAGGAAATCGTCTTGCTCATCTTCTTACTTCGTTCTAAAAAAAAAGCTTCAACTACTAAATTTATATTATGTAAATGATTTTTCGGGTTCTGTAGCCAAATGGCAAAAAACGGAACCCTTATAGATTCGTTTTGTCTGTCCGTCCGTCCGTCCGTACGTCACAGCCACTTTTCTCCGAAACTATAAGAACTACACTGTTGAAACTTGGTAAGAAGATGTATTCAGTGAACCACATTAAGATTTTCACGCTTCCAAAGTGTAACCCTGTAACTTTTAAAATTAGGGAATGATAAATGTAGAAATGTATGTCTGTAGTGTGTAGCTGTTAATTGTCCCAAATAAACTAAATAAAATAAAATAATATATTATTATGTACATTACCATGCAAACTTCCACCGAAAATTGGTTTGATATAATAATTAGAATAAAATAGAATTAGTTTATTTTAAAACATTATACACTGCAAATCGCAATTTAAGTTACAACGAACTACAAGAACTTTTATATCATGTAACTTGCTGCTACGGAACCCTTCATCGGTGAATCCTACTTGTACTTGGCCGGTTTATTTATTATTTGTTTATATTTTATTTACTGAATTTAACACTGAATTTAACCTGCAACGCAGAAGGTTGCGGGTTGGATTCCCGCATGGGACTATGGGACAAATGTTTGTGTGATCCACAGATATTTGTTTCTAGTCTGGGTGGCTTTCTGTATCTATTATAAATATGTATTTACAAAAGAAAAGTATATATATATGTATTATATCCATTATGCTAACCACCATAACACAAGCATTAAGTTACTTAGCTTGGAGTTAGGTGGTGCTGTGTGAAATATTTAAGTATTTATTTTATTTCTAATGTAATTTATTATAATAATGTTAATCTTAAGTATTCAAAATTGTAGGAAAAACATAAACCCAACGTATTTGATATCTCCCCCCATTTGTTTTGAAGCAGGACCTCCTCCCTCTCTCTAACCTATAAACGTACGTACTTACGTTTTCATTATAACGTGACAATTTTTACTGGAAGGATGGGCCCTTCCAACGAATTTTCTACGAGCGTCAATATTATGAGTAGCCACTGCAAGTAGGTACCTACCTAATGATAGTGATATTAAGCAAAAAGTTTTGTTAGGCTTTCGCGCCACTCTGGCCGGTCAAGCACAGAGGCGGGAGATTATTCCTCGTCAGCGTTCTCTCCAGCCAGCCGGAACAACAAAAAAAGAGATGAATACTCCTCACTCCTCACCCACAATCAATCAGGCCGTGGAGTCACTCCCCAACAGCTCGCAATAAACTGTGCTGGCGGTGTTAGCATTCTTTTCTTCTCTACATACATGCCAAATATGTGATGATGACTTACCAATTATTATACTCTTTATTCGTACTTCCTTCACTCAACAAGTCTGTCTCTTCAAGAAAATAATATTTCTCAGAGTATTGCTAATTAATCCCTCTCTTAAGTATCGTAAAATTATATATTTTTTAGATAAATTTCTTTCGAATTTGTACGACGTACATTTATTCACATTTATTTTTCTTCGTTTTATTATTTGTACCACAGATTAAAATTAAGCAAGATACAAAAATTACAAAATCCACAGATTAAAAACTGAGGGCTTATTCACAAATGTTATGTAACGCCTCGTTATTGCTGTCAATTTTATTAAAAATATTTTGTAAATCATGAAATAGTAGTGCTTTTCACGAAAGAATTCCCTTCCACGAGGACGCAACGCATTACATTATAACGTACATTATATTTATTTATTTAGCTCACAATTTCTTTATTTCAAAACCTATATTACTGATTCATAATTATCTTACCAATTTTATAAACGCGAAAGTTTATATAAATGTACACCTATGGATATCTGGATGAATGTCGTTACTCTTTCACGCCTAAACGGGTGGACTGGTTGAACTAAAATTTGGTAGGTATTGAGATAGCCTAGACCCTGGAATAACATAATAGGCTCTACTGTGCAGCAGGTAAAACCGCCGAGCGTAGCTAGTCAATAATAAAACACAAATATATCATTCATACAGGTGACTATTTATTTTCTTTTTAAGTACAAAAAAACTTATTATTTGGCTGTGTACTACTAACTTTCGCGTCAGAAGTTCACATATAATATGGAGTATCGTATATGATATTACTGGCAGGAGCTGCTAGCACAGCCACAGCCATTGCCAACAGAGTAACAGCCGGCCAAGCACAGTCAACGCGTAGACTTGTCTTGCCGTCAAGTCAACTATCATTCCATACATTCACAAACGTTCAATGAACGGGATGACAGTTCTACTCTTGACATTTCTGCGAGATCCCATGTCTCATGCTACGGCCACAGAAGGGATACAACAATTGAAGTGCTTTTCACTCAATTAATTAAAAATAATATATAAAAAGTGCAGACTTATTTTCACAACGAAACCCTCAGTGTGTAGTTCAACTTGTATTTGTACAGTTTTATTTATTTTTGTACAAGTTTCATTAATTTCACTCTCTCCCTAGACTAAAATGGAAATCGTCCAGACTTTAATGTTTAGAATAATGGAGTGTTAGAATATAATCTTTGCAATATTTTAAATTTACCATCCTTTATAATGATAGCACCTTATTACAAAGCTTTTGTTCATGGAATCAAATCTGCCAACCTTAGCATACAACATAAATGATAATTGTTT
This sequence comes from Hemithea aestivaria, assembly GCA_947507615.1. Classification (NCBI taxonomy): domain Eukaryota; kingdom Metazoa; phylum Arthropoda; class Insecta; order Lepidoptera; family Geometridae; genus Hemithea; species Hemithea aestivaria. The sequence goes on along the minus strand of OX382350.1, from coordinate 8,095,416 downwards.
TGATTTGTTTTTGTTCATAGAATCGTTAATAATATTTCATGTTTGTTCAGACCATTTTGTGAAGATATAACCTTTTTACAAAGCTCACATGATACTGGTTTTGATTTGTTTTTGTTCATAGAACAATAATATTTTATGTTCATTAATATTATTTGGTGAAGATACAACCTTATTACAAAGCTCACATAATACTAGTTTTGATTTGTTTTTGTGCATTTTACTAAATAATTATACATACTTAACTCCATCATTATTGCCATGTCCATCAACTTCACTCATGTTACCTACATCATATCAAACTGACTTTGTTCATCACTCCCGAGGCTCAAGATACAAGCCTAGAGCTTAGTTTGGGTCTCAACGGCAAATTGTTTAGCATTTTAATTATATTCTAACTGTTTATAAGCACTATTGTAAAACCTGTAAAATACTTATGGCAATAAACAAATCTAATGTCTAATTTCATGTGTCTGTTCAGTCCAACTTCTTAAGATATCACTTTATCAGATAACTTAGGTACATGATACTGGTATTTAGGTTTCCGTAGTCAACAAGGAAGCCTTATAGTTTCGTTTCGTCTGTCCGCGGCTTTGCGGAGAAACTATAAGTCCTAGAAAGCTTAAATTTTGTACAGAGGAGGAGTGGGGAGGAGTGGGGGGAGGGGTGGGGGGGAGTGGGGAGGAGTGATCAGGGTAAGAGAACGATAACAAAAAAAAATCATTAATTATTTCAAAGTATCTCCCATTTACGTTAGATGGGGATGACGATGGAAGTTTTTGAAAGTTGACGGATGGAAATGGCTGACTTTATTCTTCAATAAATAGCTTTGAGACAACTCTGCGAAAAGTACAAGCGTGCACACAAGAACCTGCACATGGTGTTCATTGACCTGGAGAAAGCGTATGATAAGGTTCCCCGGAAAGTTTTGTGGTGGGCTTTGAAAGCGAAAGGAGTGCCTGGGAAGTACCAGCAGCTTATTCGGGCTATGTACGGTCGCACAAGTACGTACGGTCCACAGCTGGCGAAACCGATAGATTCAATGTGGCAGTAGGCCTGCACCAGGGATCGGCTTTAAGCCCTTATCTGTTCCTCCTGGTAATGGATGCTTTGACATCGGACATACAGGAGGAAGCACCCTGGTGTATGCTGTTTGCGGATGACATGTGCTTGTCGGTGAGGACGGGCCTGAGGTACAGAGGAGACTGGTAAAATGGCAGGAGAAACTGGAGAACGTAGGGCTGAAGATCAGCCGAACCAAAACAGAACATATGTTCTGTGATTTTGGCGGTCTCTCCAGTTTCACCCCTATTGCCTTAGATGGTGTATCCCTGCCAGTCTGCTCCGATTTTAGATATCTCGGCTCTGTCTTGCAAAGCGACGTCGACATAGGCCACGAAGTTACGAGCCGAATAAATGCTGGCTGGATGAAGTGGCGACAGGTCTCAGGAACATCTTGTGATCCGCGAATGCCCCTTAGGTTAAAAGGAAAATATACAAAACGGTAATACTTTCGTATTGTATGGATCGGAGTGTTGGGCTACGAAAGTTGTGGATGAGAGAAGAGTGCATGTAGCGGAGATGAGAATGTTGAGGTGGATGTGTGGAGTAACAAGAATGAACAAAATTAGAAATGAGTATGTGAGAGGAAGCCTGAAAGTTGCACCAGTGACAGAAAAATTAAAGAGTGGAAGATTGGCCTGGTATGGACATGTTATGCGGAGGGAGAAAAACCACCAAAAACCAAACCCTATTCATAGACCAAAAAGTCTATGAATATGGTCATTGGTGGTAATTCGGGAAGGGGATGCTTAATAGGTTTGGATGAACTGTGTGAAAGAGGATATGCGTGCAAGGGGAGTGGATGAAGATTTGACGGATGATAGAGTAGAATGGAGGAGAAAAACGTGTTGTGCCGACCCTACTAGTGTGGGATAAGGGCAGGAAGATGATGATGATCGGGACATAGGCGTACCCAGGGGGGGGGGGGGGGGTAGCTACCCCCCCTGGAAGCCGATAGCAGCAAGCTGCCGAATTTTTTTCTACCGCTCGGATCAAGTTAACTGCACTTTTTTCCTTGCCAAAAATATGAAAATTTCTTGGCGCTCGCAGTAAGCTGCTCTCGCTATTTAAAGGAAGAATATTTTAATTTTCTTACACTATGTGCACACCGAAATCAAAGTATATGTAGCGTACCTTTAAATAGGTCCTACCTGCTCAACGTTAAAACATATAGGCACAAAGTTCAAGTTCAGTATAAAAAAAAATCTGAATCCGTCCTGGCCTGCCCTCCCCTAGACCAGAGGCTGGGTACGCCTATGGATGGGGATGACATTTTTTTCTGGCTGAACCCATCATGTGGTATCTTTGAACATGTATTACAAAATGAGGGATGGGTTGCTAAGAAACTCTTTCGATTCAGTGTTCCGTTTGAAAAATATTCAAGTTTAAAACTTTTTTGAGGGTATTTTTTGATGGGCGGTGGGGACACCGCCCGCCCCTGTAATAATCTGAACTCTGGCCTTCAAATAATGAAAGAAAATCAACAATATGGTTGCAACCATGAACTTTCCAGAAAAACTATAGCGGTTAAGATATCTTTATTAATTTTAAAAATATCATTAACGAAAGTTAAGGCAGTTAATATTGTATTTGCGAGTACTACGGAACATTGCACGAAGCCCGACTAGCGCTTGGCCTAATTTTTTTTTCGCATGTAGAATAGTACATTTCCATGTGATTTTTTAATTTTCTTTATTGTTTGTATTGAAATTACCCTTTTACAAAGCTTACATAAATATTATAACAGAATCGGTGTCATGTCTTTTAATATGTTTTTCTAAAGTATACTTGTGGAAGAAATCTTTCTTACATATATCATATGTTACTTATGATGATTGTTTTGATTTGTTTTTGTTCATAGAACAGTGATATTTAATGTGTCTGTTTAGGGCTGTTTGTGAAGATATAACCTTATTACAAAGCTCACATGATACTGGTTTTAATATGTTTTTGTTCATAGAACAATAATATTTCATGTGTTTATTTAAGTAATTCGGTGAAGATATAACCTTATTACAAAGCTCACATGATACTGGATTTAATTTGTTTTTGTTCATAGAACAGTGATATATAATGTGTTTGTTCAAGTATTCTTGTGAAGATATAGCCTTATTACAAAGCTGACATGATAATGGTTTTGATTTGTTTTTGTTGATATAACAATAATATTTCTTGTGTTCATTTGAGTAATGTTGTGAAGATATAACCTTATTACAAAGCTCACATGATACTGGTTTTAATTTGTTTTTGTTCTTAGAACAATTATATTTCATGTGTAGATTTAAGTTATTTGGTGAAGATAAAACCTTATTACAAAGCTCACATGATACTGGTTTTGATTTGTTTTTGTTCATAGAACAATAATATTTCATGTGTTTTATTAAGTAACTTGGTGAAGATATAACTTTATTACAAAGCTCGCATGATACTGGTTTTGATTTGTTTTTGTTCATAGAACAATAATATTTCATGTGTTTAAATAAGTAACTTGGTGAAGATATAACTTTATTACAAAGCTCACATGATACTGTTTTTTTGTAAGTAGGACAGTACCTATCAATGTGATTTTTTAATCTTGCTTGTGTCGAAAATACCTTTTTACAAAGCCTACAAGATAATATTTTAATAGAATTAGTGTCATGTCTCTTGATATGTTTTCGTAATGTATCCTTGTGGACGAAATCTCTCTTACATATATCACATGTGTACCGTTTATTATTTATAGCCTTTGCAATAACATCTTGTTTGAGCCTTTCAAGACTTACAGTACAATGATAATATTTGTCATCACAATCTATTGAAACCGCATCTATTGAAACAGAATCAGTGTTCGTACAAGTTTGTTGTATTACCTCTGGTCCAATAACTATTTCATCCTTTATGATATGGTCTTTATATAATTCCTCATATTCTGTTTTGAGTATTATATCTTCACGTGTATTTACTAGTTCAGAGTCAGATTCAACTCTATCTTGCATACATATATCATGTTCTTGCTTTATATCTATATCATCAAAGTCCTTTTTGTTTGTTGTCGTTTGTTTGTCTTCCATATTAATAGAACACGAGTATTTGGTTGCCTGCAACAAATGGTTTTCATTTTATCCATGTTTCTATACACAATTTAATAAAAGTTCGGCTCCTTAGCCGAATGTGCGACCCCAAGTGGTAGAAAGCATCAAACTTGGCATGCATATAGCTTTACCGTTCATAAGAAGAAATTTTAGTAGAAACAACCCCCCCACGATAATGTTTCCACCTCTCCCCCCCACTTTTATGTCCCTATTTTTAGTTTTTTGAATTTTTCTTGAAAACTATGAGAGCTAGAATAAAAATGTCAAGAAAAGTTTATTTTCCGTAAAATTCTCTACAATATTGGCCTTTATAGTATATTGCCAGGATTTATAGTTTCAAAAATATGATTTATTTCTTTTTTGAATATTTTCCAAAATTCCATATAAGATGTTCTCTGGGCGCAAAACATGTCGTTTTCATGCAGAGGTTTGAAACTTGCCACAATTATGCCTTATCTCCAAATAAGCAGATTAAGATTGGAAACCCCCCTATCACCCCCTCTGTCAGCAAGGAAGGGGGGCAAAAGGGGCCGCGCCACCTTTCTCCATTTAATTAACTCTGGGGGACGATGTAGAGCCACGAGAAAAATTTCGGTGTCAATTTCGGATAAACTGATGATGTAGATTTCATTTCTAATATAAAACAACGGTATTGGTGGTGTTGTGTTTAGCGATAAAGCTAGAAATGGAAAAAAATAGAGATTTTTTGATGTTTCAAGTCATTGTATATTTTACACTGTTAGTATTTTTTTCAAATAAAAAAATATCCTAATATAGCCTATATTATGTAGATTAAATAACATATAACTTTTAATTAATTTTTTTAATATTTTAAGCCATAAAAAAATATTTTAGCAAAGGGGGCCAAAAATTTTTTGTTAGAAAAATTATAGTTTTCTTTATTTTTCTCAAAAACTAATTGCCCAAATAAAAGTATCTGTTATATTTGGATTGCCTATTAAATTTTGTACAATTATGTCCTTGGAGGTATGATGCTAGCTGATAAATCGATAGCTAACATTAATGCCAACAATAATAATATGTTTCTACTAAAATTTCTTCTTATGAACGGTAAAGCTATACGCATGCCAAGTTTCATGCTTTCTGCCGCTCCGGGTCATACCTCCATACAAAATTGAGCTAAGGAGCCGCACTATAAGGAAAGTATTTCTGCTTGATCTATGCATGCACGGATCAATCTCCTTCATTAATTGAGTTGTAATGTGGCTCAGAGAGATGTGACACACATCTGATATGTAGCAATATAACATAATTCTCTTATATACAAAAAGGTGATCTCAATGAAATTACAAATTACAGACCAATAAGCTTATTATCTTGCATATATAAATTATATTCCTGCATAATAAATCAAACAATAAGTGATAAAATATAAGCCTAACAACCCCGGAACAAGCAGGCTTTAGGAAAAATTTCTCAACAATAGATCATATCCACACATTGGAATTAATCATTGAAAAATATCAAGAGAAACAAAAAACAGTCTACATAGCCTTTATAGACTACCAGAATAGAGGAAGAAATAAAAGTGATGAGAAGTTGATACTGTGAACACCTTAAATCACATTCCAATCCCCTTGCCAGGCACTTATAGAGAACCCACAGCCAACAAAACAGTTGAAGAGAGTGCAAATATTCAACAAACTACAACCGGAAGGAAGAGGGGCTGATGAGCCTGAGCCTTAAACAACATCATCATATAACAACAAATCCTCGTGTCTTCCTCGTCTGCTTACTTCGTTGTATAAAATTAAAAACCTTTGACTACAAAATTTATGTATCTAATGTTTTATGAAAATGTTTATCTTAAGTATTCAAAATTGTAGGAAATACATAAACCCAACGTCTTTGATATCTCCCCCTTTTTTTGACGCAGGACATCCTCCCTCTCTCTAACCTTTAACGTTTTTATTATAACGTGACAATTTTTACTGGGCAGAAGGGCCCTTCCAAATAATTTTCCACGGGCCTCATATAGAGTAGTTACGCCACTGCAAGTAGGTTCCTAATGATAGTGATATTAAACAAAAAGTTTTGTTGGACTGTCGGCTTTCGCGCCACTCTAGCCGGTCAAGCACAGAGGCGGGAGATTATTCCTCGTCAGCGTTCTCTCCAGCCAGCCGGAACAACAAAACTGGAGATGAATACTCCTCACCCACAATCAATCAGGCCGTGGAGTCACTCCCCAACAGCTCGCAATAAACTGTGCTGCGGTGTTAGCATTATTTTCTTCTCTACATGCGAAATTATGTGATGATGACTTACCAATTATTATACACTCTTCATTCGTACTTCCTTCACTTAACAAGTCTGTCTCTTCAAGAAATTAGTATATTGCTAATAAATCCCTACATTAGGTACGTAATATTATAATTTTAATATAATAAATTTCTTGCGAATTTGTATGACGCACATTTATTTTTCTTCGTTTTATTTTTATTTACCACAGATTAAAATTCAATAAGATACAAATTACAAAATGTTATATCACGCCTCGTTATTGCTGTCAATTTTATTAATAATATTTTATAAATCGAAAAAGGGCGCCAATAGTCGAATTGCAAGCGCGGGCTTTTTGGAAAATTTTAATTTAAATATAATTTTGTATCAATTGAGTGGATATTTTGGTTTAATTCTTGTATAAATTGTATATATATAATAGTTTCAGTGTATTATATTTGTGTTTTCTTCAGTAGGTAAGTCTTTTTTGTTTTTATTATTATGGCAGAGTCACCCGACCCCGAATTTTTAAATTTTGGGCTTTAAGGGGGTATTCTGGTCTAGAAATTCGAAAAAATCGTTTTTTTTTTGCATATTTTCAAAGTTTAGACCCTTAAAAATATGTCCATAAGTGGATTTTTCAAAATTCGCCGAATAATCATATCTATGGATTAATCCAAAGTAAGTATTGAATATTATTTTTTTTTTTCAAACTTATTATGAAAATTATTTATTAAATATTCAATTACGATTATAATAATATTAAACAATCATACAATTTTAAAACCTACTTATAAATAAAAAACGTCATTGAGGTCATGACCTGCAGGAAGTGTACCTAAAAAGCTGGCTACATTACCTCTCTGGATGGCCAAACTTGAATATTATTAAACGAGTTATTCTACTGGAATTGGGAGCGTATTCGCTCGCATAATTTTTTTTGCCCTAATTTTGTTTGGCCGAAAATGTTTCGCATAACTTTTTCTAGCCTAATCATAATTTAGCTTAATTGTATTGAGGCATACTGATATTTTGCCATAACTGTCAGTAGCCCTAAAGTTTATTAGCATAAAATTGTAATGCATAAATTTGTGTGTCACAATATCAGTACGCATAATTTAGTTAATCCTAATTTTATTTAGCCGAAAATGTTTCGCATAAGTTTTTTTCTGCATAATCATAATTCTACATAATTATATTAAGGCATAAAACTAATATTATAAGCACGTAAAATTATTTAGAAAAGCAGTTTAAAGTACACAGAGAGGTTGACAGTCACAAAACCGACTCGGATAAGTTAGGTTAGGTTAGGTTTGAACAGTGTTCACATTGCCACGGCAGCGGCCGGCAAAGTGCCAAAAATGACCCCCTGCGTCATAATTTAGAGTTGAACATTAAAATTTATAATTCGTTTCTCTTGGTATTTAATTATATTATCTGAATATAATTTTATATCTGAATAACACAAAATGTAACACACTAAATGCACGATAAATTATTATAATAAATTTAATTTAAATTATAATATTAAAATAATTGCATAGTTTGTTGAATACACAGCACTAAGTTAGATTTAAGTATGCTTATTACACTTGCGATAAGTTTGATGTAAAAATTATCTTGTGGATTATAAATAAATAATATTTTGCCGATTATGGTGGAAATATTATTATGGAAATAATATAATAATACCATCACTGTGCTTAAAAAATTAGGGCTGGATATCATTATGCTGAAAATTATTAGGGCTGAATATTATTATGTCGAAAAATATTAGGGCTGCATATAATTTATGCCGAAAAACATTATGGAAAGAAATATTATGCGTTGAAACAGTATGCGTAACAATTTTAGGCGTACATATTATTATGCTTTGAAATATTATGGGAGAAAATTTTAGGCCAAAAAAATTATGCCTAAAAACGTTAGGCGTTTTGAAGTTTAGGCTGAAAAACGTTATGCCACATTAAATTAGGACTTAAAATTTTATGCGAGCCAATATGGACCCACTGGAATTGTTTCTCAAACTTTAAACACGTTTTTCTCGAAACTACTTTTTTTGACATGATATCTCAAGTTACGGCTAACCGATTCTTTTGAAATTTGGTGGGAATCTTCTTTATATATCTCTCTATCGCGTCTGCTATGGATTTTGAAAAATTTCAATTTGGAGTATTTTTAAAAAATTTAAAAAAGGTCAAAAAAAGGGGTAAAAAAAATTGATATTTCATGTCGACGTCATTTTGTGAATTTTTATTATTATTTTTTGGCTGTAGTCAACGCGATAGCGACATCTTTAAAGATTGAGAATTTTAAAAAAAAATTTGTTTCAGATCACTACAAGAGCTGGAATCATGTCAACCAGGGTGCACCGTTTTTTTTGTAGCCCCACTTCACCGGCCTGTGATTTGTCCAATTTATCATTTTTTTTTACATTCTTGAAACGTCAATAAACATCATATAAAAAAAACCTATAGTAAAAATGTTTTTAATTTTTTTTATGTTAGTTTGAAAAATGCCTAAAATTTAGGCTTCTAGACCAGAATACCGCCTTAAGCAAAACGGTTGGACTGGTTGAACTGAAATTTAGTAGGTATTGAAATAGCCTAGACCCTGGAATAACATAATAGGCTCTACTGTGCAGCAGGTAAAACCGCTGGGCGCAGCTAGTCAATAATAAAACACAAATATATCATTTATACAGGTAACTATTTATTTTCTTTATAAGTACATTAAAAAACTTGATAATATTTGGTTGATCAAAGAGACATCAGTAATTATTACAAGCAGTTACTTAAATACTAACTTACGCGTCAGAAGTTCGCATATAATATGGAGCATCGTATATGATATTACTGGCAGGAGCTGCTAGCACAGCCACAGCCATTGCCAACAGAGTAACAGAGGGGGAACACAACAATTAGAGTGCTTTTCACTCAATAAATTAAAAATAATAAAATGTGGACTAATTTTGTGTCTCAGTGGGTAGTCTAACTTGCATTTGAACGGTTTTATTTATAACTAAAAACAAAAACGGCACAACTCACGTCTAAAATTGTCGAGAATATCTCGACCACGGTTTCGGACAATTACGATGTCCTTCATCAGGAGATCACGCCTGCTGCAGTAACCGGCGCTCACTGCCGAGCGCCCGCGCCGATGCACGGACCGAGCGCTGCGACGGTGCCGGCGGGGGGTCGGCTGACTCACTGTCGCTACCACTTATGTCTGACGCATCGTTAGGCTGCAGACACACCGCACTTGTTGTATCACATTCGCGGACAGACGTTAACGCACGATCACGGGTACTAAGCACAGGCATCCACGCCGAAGGAATGGCCCATCCACGATCCCGATCTGAGATTCGATAAAGTCTCCGTGCTGGCAAAGGAGAAGTTTTTCGTGCCGCGGAAATTTAAGGAGGCAATCGAAATTGGTCGCTATGCTAATTTTAATCGGGATCGTGGATGGGCCATTCCTTCGGCGTGGATGCCTGTGCTTAGTACCCGTGATCGTGCGTTAACGTCTGTCCGCGAATGTGATACAACAAGTGCGGTGTGTCTGCAGCCTAACGATGCGTCAGACATAAGTGGTAGCGACAGTGAGTCAGCCGACCCCCCGCCGGCACCGTCGCAGCGCTCGGTCCGTGCATCGGCGCGGGCGCTCGCCAGTGAGCGCCGGTTACTGCAGCAGGCGTGATCTCCTGATGAAGGACATCGTAATTGTCCGAAACCGTGGTCGAGATATTCTCGACAATTTTAGACGTGAGTTGTGCCGTTTTTGTTTTTAGTTATGGAGAACACTCGCGATAGTTTTAAAAATGGTTTTATTTATTTTTTACATGTTGAATTATTTTTTTCATTCTTTCTCTAGACTAAAATGGAAAACGTCCAGACTTATAACGTTTCAGAATCTAATCTTTACAATCCAATAGGTCCCCATTTTGCTTTAGTAATTGCAAATTTATCATCCTTTATAAAGATAGCACCTTATTACAAAGCTTTTGTTCGTGGAATCATAATTATTTTGGGGAAGATGTGAAGGCTCACCGGTAGGTATGGCGAGTGAAAGTTCTTCCACACTATTAATGAAAGAAGGCACAGGTAGCAGTAAGATAGTTTATTTACACGGCACATACGAAGAGGAATGAAAGTCACGAGCACAGAGACACGAAGAACATATAGTACATATAAACAAGAAGGAGGAAGCGTAACGCGTGGGTGTATGTCGAGGCGTGCGGTATGCTCGGGAGTGTATCTCGCACTGGCTCGCGGCCGCCGTGAGTTGTCCGGCGGGCGCTCGGTGGATGCCGGAGGAGCGCGGGGGCGGTATGCTCGGGAGTGTATCTCGCACTGGCTCGCGGCCGCCGTGAGTTGTCCGGCGGGCGCTCGGTGGATGCCGGAGGAGCGCGGGGGCGGTATGCTCGGGAGTGTATCTCGCACTGGCTCGCGGCCGCCGTGAGTTGTCCGGCGGGCGCTCGGTGGATGCCGGAGGAGCGCGGGGGCGGTATGCTCGGGAGTGTATCTCGCACTGGCTCGCGGCCGCCGTGAGTTGTCCGGCGGGCGCTCGGTGGATGCCGGAGGAGCGCGGGGGCGGTATGCTCGGGAGTGTATCTCGCACTGGCTCGCGGCCGCCGTGAGTTGTCCGGCGGGCGCTCGGTGGATGCCGGAGGAGCGCGGGGGCGGTATGCTCGGGAGTGTATCTCGCACTGGCTCGCGGCCGCCGTGAGTTGTCCGGCGGGCGCTCGGTGGATGCCGGAGGAGCGCGGGGGCGGTATGCTCGGGAGTGTATCTCGCACTGGCTCGCGGCCGCCGTGAGTTGTCCGGCGGGCGCTCGGTGGATGCCGGAGGAGCGCGGGGGCGGTATGCTCGGGAGTGTATCTCGCACTGGCTCGCGGCCGCCGTGAGTTGTCCGGCGGGCGCTCGGTGGATGCCGGAGGAGCGCGGGGGCGGTATGCTCGGGAGTGTATCTCGCACTGGCTCGCGGCCGCCGTGAGTTGTCCGGCGGGCGCTCGGTGGATGCCGGAGGAGCGCGGGGGCGGTATGCTCGGGAGTGTATCTCGCACTGGCTCGCGGCCGCCGTGAGTTGTCCGGCGGGCGCTCGGTGGATGCCGGAGGAGCGCGGGGGCGGTATGCTCGGGAGTGTATCTCGCACTGGCTCGCGGCCGCCGTGAGTTGTCCGGCGGGCGCTCGGTGGATGCCGGAGGAGCGCGGGGGCGGTATGCTCGGGAGTGTATCTCGCACTGGCTCGCGGCCGCCGTGAGTTGTCCGGCGGGCGCTCGGTGGATGCCGGAGGAGCGCGGGGGCGGTATGCTCGGGAGTGTATCTCGCACTGGCTCGCGGCCGCCGTGAGTTGTCCGGCGGGCGCTCGGTGGATGCCGGAGGAGCGCGGGGGCGGTATGCTCGGGAGTGTATCTCGCACTGGCTCGCGGCCGCCGTGAGTTGTCCGGCGGGCGCTCGGTGGATGCCGGAGGAGCGCGGGGGCGGTATGCTCGGGAGTGTATCTCGCACTGGCTCGCGGCCGCCGTGAGTTGTCCGGCGGGCGCTCGGTGGATGCCGGAGGAGCGCGGGGGCGGTATGCTCGGGAGTGTATCTCGCACTGGCTCGCGGCCGCCGTGAGTTGTCCGGCGGGCGCTCGGTGGATGCCGGAGGAGCGCGGGGGCGGTATGCTCGGGAGTGTATCTCGCACTGGCTCGCGGCCGCCGTGAGTTGTCCGGCGGGCGCTCGGTGGATGCCGGAGGAGCGCGGGGGCGGTATGCTCGGGAGTGTATCTCGCACTGGCTCGCGGCCGCCGTGAGTTGTCCGGCGGGCGCTCGGTGGATGCCGGAGGAGCGCGGGGGCGGTATGCTCGGGAGTGTATCTCGCACTGGCTCGCGGCCGCCGTGAGTTGTCCGGCGGGCGCTCGGTGGATGCCGGAGGAGCGCGGGGGCGGTATGCTCGGGAGTGTATCTCGCACTGGCTCGCGGCCGCCGTGAGTTGTCCGGCGGGCGCTCGGTGGATGCCGGAGGAGCGCGGGGGCGGTATGCTCGGGAGTGTATCTCGCACTGGCTCGCGGCCGCCGTGAGTTGTCCGGCGGGCGCTCGGTGGATGCCGGAGGAGCGCGGGGGCGGTATGCTCGGGAGTGTATCTCGCACTGGCTCGCGGCCGCCGTGAGTTGTCCGGCGGGCGCTCGGTGGATGCCGGAGGAGCGCGGGGGCGGTATGCTCGGGAGTGTATCTCGCACTGGCTCGCGGCCGCCGTGAGTTGTCCGGCGGGCGCTCGGTGGATGCCGGAGGAGCGCGGGGCGCGGGGCCGGTATGGCCGCCCGCGCACTTCCGCCACTATCGTCTTCGCACGTTCAACCTCACGCGCGGGATATATGTATATATGTTTGGTGTGTGTATATAAACTACTTATTATTACATATTATAAATGATATGGAAAAACATATAAATATTGTAAACATACATACACATAATGTGTGACGTGGGAGAAACCCACATTATTGTTCATGTAGCTGTTCGTTTTATTTCGTGAAGATATAACCTTATGAGGTATTACACTCCATATAAGAAAAATCTAAATACATAAAATCGACATAGCTTAGGCAATAAGAAGTTGCGACGTGGATACGGCGCAGCACACACTGGAGGAGTGCCCAGCTTGGGTCAGTGAGCGCCGTGCCCTCGTCGCTGTTATGGGGGACGAACTCTCGCTAGCAACCATGGTAAGAGCCATGGTTGCGAGCGAGGAGTCGTGGCAGGCCGCAGTTTCGTTCTGCGAGAGTGTCATCTCGCAGAAGGAGATCGCGGAACGCGAACGGGAGGTCACCACCGACCTCCCGATGCGTGCCCGGAGAAGGGGGCGTCGGAGGCGTATCTTCCACGCCCTTCTCCAGCCCCCATAACCTGGGTCTAGGCGGCGAGTACGGGGGTATTCGTCGCCGCAAGCACAGACCCACGAGGTGGCGCGCGCGGTGTTTCCGCGCGCCCCTTGAGAGGGTGGGGTGAAACTCCTCTTCACCCCACCGCGGAGGGGTCCTCCTGTCAGTGAGGACCAAACGCCGTCGGGGCAGCGGATGAATGCTTCGGCGTACCCGTTGCCCCGGCATTATGGCGTCCCGCAGGAACACCCCCAGGTTTTTTAGTGGGTATCCCCGCCGCTACCATCTTTGGCGGGGGAGTCCCACATACCACCTCGCGCCCCCCGGCGTGGAGTGATGATGCGTAACGCATTTTTCCTGGGTCAAAAAAAAAAAAAAAAAGGCAATAAGAAGTCCAATAATGTTAGTTCTAAGTTCGTTAACTTACAAAATAATTTATAAATTTGTTTTTTTTTTTTTTTAACATTTTTATCTGTCATTTTATAAACTTGAATAATGCCCTATTACAATACGAACATTATACTGGTGTTGCTTTGTTTTTGATCACGGAACAGTGATACTTCATGTGTTCTTTTAAGGCATTTGGTGAAGATATAACCTTATTACAAAGCACACATGATACTGGTTTTGATTTGTTTTTGTTTATAGAACAGTGATATTTCATGTGTTTATTTAAATAATTTGGTGAAGATACAACCTTATTACAAAGCTCACATGATACTGGTTTTGATTTGTTTTTGTTCATAGAACAGTAATCTTTCATGTGTTTATTTAAGTAATGTTGTGAAGATATAACCTTATTACAAAGCTCACATGATACTGGTTTTGATTTGTTTTTGTTCATAGAACAGTGATATTTCATGTGAATATTTAAGTGACTTGGTGAAGATATAACCTTATTACAAAGCTTACATGATACTGGTTCTGATTTGTTTTTGTTCATGGAACAGTGATATTTCATGTGTTCATTTAAGATATGTTTTGAAGATAAAACTTTATTACAAAGCTCACATGATACTGGATTTGATTTGTTTTTGTTCATAGAACAGTGATATTTCATGTGTTTATTTAAATAATTTGGTGAAGATACAACCTTATTACAAAGCTCACATGATATTGGTAATAAATTGTTTTTCTTCATAGAGCAGTGATATTTCATGTGTTCATTTAAATTACTAAGTGAAGATATAACATTATTACAAAGCTCACATGATACTGGTGTTGATTTGTTTTTGTTCATGGAACAGTGATATTTAATGTGTCTGTTTAGGGCTATATGTGAAGATATAACTTTATTACAAAGCTCACATGATACTGGTTCTGATTTGTTTTTGTTCATAGAACAATAATATTTTATGTGTTGATTTAAATTATGGGAAGATAAAACCTTATTACAAAGCTCACATGATACTGATTTTTTGTAGGTGCAACAGTACCTATCAATGTGATTTTTTAATCTTGTTTGTGTTGATAATATCTTTTTACAAAGCTTACAAGATAATATTTTAATAGAATTAGGGTCATGTCTCTTCATATGTTTTCGTAAAGTATCCTTGTAGACGAAATCTCTCTTACATATATCACATGTGTACCGTTTATTATTTATAGCCTTTGCAATAACATCTTGTTTGAGCCTTTCAGTACAATGATAATAGTTGTCATCACAATCTGCCGCATCTGTTGAAACAGAATCAGTGTTCGTACAAGTTTGTTGTATTACCTCTGGTCCAATAACTATTTCATCCTTTATGATATGGTCTTTATATAATTCCTCATATTCTTTTTTGAGTTTTATATCTTCACATGTATTTACTAGTCCAGAGTCAGATTCAACTCTATCTTGCATACATATATCATGCTCTTGCTTTATTTCTATATCATCAATGTCCTTTTCATTTGTTGTAATTTGTTTGTCTTCCATATTGATTGATCTCTTGATATACACAGATGATGTTTGCCTGCAACAAATAATAAATATTATGATTCAATTAAAGGGCTACAAAGATAAAACACATAATTTAAATGATAGAGGTACAAAGTGTGATTGATCTAGCAATACAGCTACAACCGCTAAGCTAGCCGCATTCTTGAACTAGCAACTGCTCTCAAGAGAAACAAAACCTAAAGGGTCAATGCTTCCCGTAAACTCTGGAATCTTGAAATTTGGTATGCGGCAACATCATATAACTTTTAGCATAGATGAAGTGTTAGAAATTGTGATACATAACGATTTAAATGCTTAATAAACGATGCGAAAAAGCAAATCAACCAAATTAAAAAATAAACAATATAAGAAATGACATAGTCTATGGCACTATGGTCTGACATAAGTCATGATGACAAGGCGGCTAGAGGGAAGTACCTATGTGATAAAATAGCAACAGAAAAATAGAAAACTATGTAATTGCCGAAAATATAATACAGTTCAACAAGTAAATATGTACTTTTATTCAAGATCCTGTTGGTATGTATGTGTGATTCTTTCATATCAGAAGTGAAACGAACCTGACGAACGCTAACATGTCCAAATGCTGTTAGTAAGAGCTGTTCCTGACGGAATGGATACTGAAAGAGATATAGATGTGCACTGCTTTACGTTTTCGACGCAACGCTATGGTGAGTTGGCAGCAACTGGTTGTGCCCAGGTATTTATTTTGCTCACTTATTATTGTGTTTAATATTTTGTATCAAACGATAGCTTTGCTGGTCTGTGTAGTTCAGAGTTCGGAAGTCTAACAAATTTTATTGGTTTAATTTTTTGTAGTGTAATAATAATTACACACACACATTACAGTATACTTAATAATAATTAATTATTAAAATAAATAAAACGGACAGTTCTACCTCTATATTATGGTGGGTTCGTGTACAATGTCCTACACACATATTTTGGTACCTACATTTTCTGTGAGGTACTTGATTAGACAAGTTGTTTTGTGTTGCTGATATTTTATGTGATATTGCTCTTCGGAGCAATGACCTTTATGTTAAATTAAACTAAATTTTAACAAACCTTTACTGTAATCAATGGTAAATAATAGTTATTTTGCTATAGCGAAGTTGCTAGAATAAGCAAATTTTACATAACCTTATTTGATTTGGTGAGAAGATAAAGGGATAAATAAAATGAATTACTGTTCATGTTAAGGCGTTTCTTGTCATGCTTGAGGAGGTCAGTTTTGAAGATGGGGCACTGGCCGCACTGATCTGTCAAGTTTTGCTTCTTTGTCAAGAATAGCTGATAGTATAATATATTTTGAATTTTGCTAAATTGTACAATATGTTTTCCAATGGAAGTAAGAGAATCTTACTCTAGCATTTATGATGAAATTATTACTGACCATATCCTTATCGCAGACTTTCCTAGCACAGTGTTTATGATACCTTGAGAAGGTGGACATTAGCAGAGCTGCGGCACCCAGCCACACGTTGGAGCTACAAGCAGAAAAGAGGAATATTCAACGTGTGGGTTTTGAGTACCTTCTTCTTGGTCGTAGCCTCATGATTGAGGGACGTGATCATGGTGCCTCATCAGCTTTGACACCACTTCCTTCCATCGATGCCGGTCCTGCGCCATTTGGATTGACGCTTGTAGGGTGGCTCCCGTAGCATCCTGGGTCACATGCATCCATCGCGTGGGTGAGCGCCCTCTACCTCTCTTCCCTTCTACACTGCCAGTAAGGATAAGTCTCTCCAGACTGTCTGGGTCGCGCCTGACGGTGTGTCCGAAGAATTTGAGGACTCTCTGCATGCAGATTGTTGTTCGAGTACTTAAGGTATTATGAAACTGTTTGTCAATGTTACCTACAAAATATGGCATCGGTTCACATTAAGTTCATTTTAGACTTTGTAACAATTCGGTTCGTAAAGATTATTTTATTAATCTTCTATGCTTAATACTGAGACGGAATGTATAGTGTACCGTAAAGTCTATTACTATAGTTATTAATCAGTCATATTCCCATTGGCAATTAATAATAAATCTTGAAGCTTAGCCCCTGAAGCAAGGAAATATGATATTAGAGAACCATTTTTAAAACTAAAACATTGAATGTGTTTTAAGTAAATTATATCTGCATTAATTATATATATCTGTATACATGTAGAGATGATGTACCTATACCCAGTAGGTATTGACACAAAGTATTTTTACATTTGAATTACTATAGCTATAATATTGGATACAGAGTTTTCTAGAATCAAATTGAATTTTAATATCAGTGAACCAGAACAATATTTTGGTTCAGAAAGTAAAAGGAAAAAAAAGTGTTTAGTGAAATAAAATGACAGTAAAAGCACGGCTTATACTAAATGTTCCCAATGAGGTCAAAGTGACTGTGATATTATAATATTGTTCTGTCAGTCTTAGGTCCGTCTAAACATAACATTGTACCTTGAAATGTGTCTTTTATTATTATTACAATTTGCATGCTGAAAAGCGGACTGTAGCAGACTATTATATTATAGAATAGAAAACTCCTTATTGTTCACACAAATACAGCAATATAAACTTGGAACTAAGGTTGCACAGAAGGAAGTGTTACGATTGGCAGTCTTATCACTGATGGCGATCTCTTCCAGACAACCATATTATAATAACTTGTTATCTTTTGTATACATACTCTCGCAATGAATAACTTTGAAATTTGAACTTTGAGTATATAATGTAGACTTATTAATAAATGTAGTGTATTCCACAATGAATGATGTTGACTCATCAAATTGATATTTTATGGATATATATTCTCACATATTATTTGGGAGGCCTACAGCTATGGTGCATAAATAAAGTAGTGAAGAGCCAATAAATAGCTTCCACATATAAAGTGATAACACCATTATATGCAGAAGGAATAAGGATACAATATTATAACAGATGACATATTATCTTTTTGGAAGGGTTTACATAATTCTTATCATAGACTTGAGTAAATGAAATGTATGTGTACAATCATTTGAATGCTCTTAGGGCAGGTTGTCTATTACAGAATGATTTACGGGTTACCACCAAACTACTAATGGGGGGATTTATACTGCTCACTACATAGCTCAGATTTCATATTATTGAATGGACAAACTATTACTTTTATAGAACAAATAATAAAATAATTTTGTGATAATTTGTATTCATAGTTGGAATTCTGGATTTGCCCCAGATGTCATAAAGTAGAATTATTGTTATGACACTACATGATTTATAAACGTGAGCATGTAACCTTTTGTAAAGAAGACATTTTTTTAATTATTGCAATTGTTACTACCTACTTTCTATGTAAGGCGGATTTGAAATTTAATTAGGTAAATTATTTAGATATGATTACATTTAAAAGTAACGGTATGCAATGGTTACCTGTCGTTTGAACTATCTAGTGCCATCTTTATGGGATAGTAGTATCCAGTCATTAAGTTAAGATTGCTAGTAGTACTAGTTTAAAAGTATGTTCAGGCTACCATATTTGCGCATTGTTTGTTGATAGAAACACTTCAAAAGTAAGTGTGAAATTACATGATCAGTAAATATCAATGGTCCATCTATGAATGTAGTGATCAATGAATATCAATGGCCCATCTATGGATTTAGTGATCAATGAATATCAATGGTCCATCTGTGGTGTGTGTATCTAGGATGTGTATATGAAGTCACTTAAATTATATAACATTAAAGCATGAAGAGTTTTGTGGGAGGTATTGTGTAAATGAGAATTTACTTAATATTTATTCATAGGTGAATAAGAATTGTTTTAGATAAAGATATAATTAGTCTTCCACACTGTTAATAATATTATTTTGAATGAATGGTAAGAGACCAACAAACAAATGATGAACTGAAACTGTCTTTTACTATATATGTAAATATAGGTTACATATATACACATTGGTATACATGCACAGAATGTTCTCGTTTAGATCCATTTGATAACTAGGTGATATAGTAGAAGGCATATCAAATATAAAGACTAACTGACAGTTTATATTTGGAGGACCATAATTAAATATTGATGATATTGCATTTTATAATATAATATGGTATTAAGTTTCATTTCACAAACTTAAAAGTTAACTAATAATTGTATGAGCTTGGATGAAGAAATTCCCACAGATTCGAGGTCCTTTGGCCGCGACAGACATAACCAATGTAAACACCACAATGCATGACAAGTGATGGCAAATTTTGGTATTGTCATTTAGAATAGAATGTTGTTTTTAAGATTTGATGAATTGGGTATGTTGATATTGTTCAGACCTAAATGATGGTACATTTCTTCATGCTAATAAGATGGTGCTCTCAAAGGGAGTCATTGTTCACAAATTGTCACTATCATATATCAGTAACTTTCTGAAGGGACTTACTTTATGTTTTGGACATCGTCAAGATAGAAAATACTGTTGTAACCGGTATGGAAACTCAATTTATGTGGAATTACTATGAAGCATTTGTGTGACTGTACAATTGTACAATGTCTATAATATTAGCAAGTGTTAGTAAAGAGTTTGAGTTGTTATAATAATTAACAGTTATTGACATATATATTGAAAAAATGGCGACTTGTGTATTATGTATGGGTTATGGGAGTCCGTTGTGTTCTTATGTGAATTACATTAAGACTTGGTGACTGGTACGAGTTAGAACTCATACCTACAATAAAATATATATGTGACCCTGGTGAGGGAGTAATATGTTGAACTTATACCTACTATAAAGTATATATGTGACCCTGGTGAGGGAGTAATATGTTCTAAGTTGGCCAGATTTTATCTGGCAAAGTTATGTAAATGTGACCCTGGTGAGGGAAATATCTGTTGTAAATTGGCCAGAGCTGGCAATGTTTTGTAAATGAGACCCTGGTGAGGGAAATATCTGTTGTAAATTGGCCAGAGCTGGCAATGTTTTGTAAATGAGACCCTGGTGAGGGAAATATCTGTTGTAAATTGGCCAGAGCTGGCAATGTTTTGTAAATGAGGCCCTGGTGAGGGAAATATCTGTTTTAAATTGGCCAGAGCTGGCAATGTTTTGTAAATGAGACCCTGGTGAGGGAAATATATGTTTTTGGCCAGAGTTGGCGAAGATTGATGGCTAGAGCTGCCAAAGTCCCGGTTGGCCAGAGTTGGCGAAGATTGATGGCTAGAGCTGCCAAAGTCCCGGTTGGCCAAAGTTGGCGAAGATTGTTGGATAGAGCTAGCAAAGTAATCAGTGGCCAGAGCTGGTAATATGCGATGATGATATCATATGGTTCAGATCAATATGAAGATTTTGTTGATGAGACACCGACACACCGTAACAGACATTTGACTTCACTAATCGTACTATGATATCAAGAATGCAACAGCAAAGCATGAGAATCGTTATTTAAGAAAGACAAATCTTAGTGCTAAGCAATGACCTATCGAGTTTTCCGGAAAATGATTCAGTCTTCAAGAAGTTCTAAATACTGGAAACGCAGATGAATGAGGTATTGTTAGCTTAATTTATATGGTCATATAATATCTACTTGAATGTAATAGAATATCTATGGCCTTTATGAAGAATAATGGTTGCCAAGGATACTGTTGCTCATAATGTCATCTATGTTTTAATTATTGAAATATTATGTAAATGCAAGGAAATGTATAAAATGAAGATATACAAAGAATTCTGAAGATATCAAACAAGCTTTCAGATGTAATATACTAGGAATAAAGAATATCCTTTATAGATCAAAAACGTTGACCAGAAGGAAAATCTGCTATACCTAGCAAATAGATCAATAAAACCAAGATGAATGCCAATGGGTATTGTACACATTATATCATAGACCGATGATAAAGGATATTTATAAACAAGACAAGGACATTGATTACATTGAGGTCTATGCTCCAGTGGTCTACCACTCGCCTATAAGATACCTGATCGGATGCCAAGAAGGAACTAGAAACAGATACACCAAATGGATGGAGTCACAGCATTCTTACTCAGCAAAGTTACTGAAGAAACTTACATTTAAAACCTGGTTATGAGGATGAACATTATGATTGTAAACTAAATATGTCAATGTATAATAGACACGAGCCAGCGAACAAACTATTGGCACAGACAATTAAATATTGCTTTAGAATTTGGGATGCCTTGCTCAAGAATAAATCCATATGTTTATATTGTAAATGGAAAAGATGTGATTGTTATAGCAGTATAATATATCGATGATATAGAATAGATCTTTATAACATTGAGGAAATGTCATAAATTATAAAAAGAGATACAAAAATAAAAAAGGAAAGGTACCTGAAGGATTTAGGAACAACCAAACATTACATTGGTTCCAGAATATCACAAGAATACAAAATTTAATTTCAATTGAATAAGCAATATATACAAAGATATTACAACAGTCAGCCCACTAATGAATATTGGGCGGCATGAGGTATCAGAAGGCAACAATGCTTATGAAACTCGTCTATAATATACCTAATTATAATGGAAATGTTACCAGTTGTTGTGATGCAGACTAAGCAAATGATACTGAAGATAGAAGATACATATTTTCACTCCCATTATGCCATAAGCTAGAATTATGGAAAACAAAACATAGCCTTATCTAAAGTGAAGCATATTATGGAAAAGTTATGCCATTTGATAAGTCAATGTGATAATATAGATGGAGATGACTGGAAGCTCCTTCGTCGGCATATTAGCAGATGACTGTCTTTAAATAAATAGTCATGATAAAAGTAATCAAAATTATAATATCTCTTTAATAAAATGCCAATTTCACTAAGAAAGTAACTTCGCATGATAAAAGACGTAGTGCCATTCAAACGAAAAATTAATTATGACAATAAGATGTAAACATTTTAAACTTAATAAAACAAACAGCAATATCCATGAGTTTCTTGCTCGTTCTTCTCATGGAGGTGCTTTGCGAACGAGCGGTAGTCATTTACTAACATAATTCTCAAAAAAAAAAAACGTGTTAAATTTAAAATTAATTAACTTGAGTTTTTCTTTTATTAAAATGATTTACAACAACACAACGCGAATATGAAGCTTAACTAAAAAGTTTTTATTTAATCTAAATCAAATTATTGCTCTGTACCATTAGTTGTCGATATTTTAAAAAAAATGTACTTGCTCAAATGTATCGTATTCGGGATAGTAATATCCCGAATACGATGTACTGTCGGTAGTATGGGGACATACACCAACAAAGAATGGCCGAGATGTGTTTGGGGATAGGGACATCCCCATGGCAGAACGGCCGATTGTTAGAAATTGTGATACATAACGATTTAAATGCTTAATAAACGATGCGAAAAAGCAAATCAACCAAATTAAAAAATAAACAATATAAGAAATGACATAGTCTATGGCACTATGGTCTGACATAAGTCATGATGACAAGGCGGCTAGAGGGAAGTACCTATGTGATAAAATAGCAACAGAAAAATAGAAAACTATGTAATTGCCGAAAATATAATACAGTTCAACAAGTAAATATGTACTTTTATTCAAGATCCTGTTGGTATGTATGTGTGATTCTTTCAGAAGGAAAAATTGGAATATAATTTATAAAAAAATATATTTATTTACTACCCCTTTCCTCATGAACGCATAATTGGAATTCATATCAAACACTCAAGTCTATAATACCTTTAAACTGTACCAAAATTAAACCTTTATGTCAACACAATCAAAATAACGCAAGCAGTTTTAAGCCGCATGTTTTCAAACTCGCGACTACTCGCAAGGGAATCCAAATCTACAGGGTATCCATATATACCTAGTGGTTGATATGGAACCCTCGGTGCTTGAGTCCGACGGATATTTTTTTTTTTTTTTTTCTTTTTATATCTTGCGATCAGTCTGTTGACTATGAGCAGATGGGTTGTATGCTTCTGGTCTTTTATAGGAGTCGTCTCCCCATCAGGAGTAGCCCCTTCTTTCACTATTTTTTATCATTTGTGGAGTCAAGGATACTACGTCTCTTTAGGCGCCTGAGTGTACTAGGAATTGTGAGCTGCACAGCCAATTTGTTAGGATGGTAGTTTGTTGTGACTTGTAGCTTTTTTGTAAATGAGTTTATTTCCTCCTTTACTGTGCCAATAGCAAGATGTTGGTGGAGTTCTGTGTTCCTGATGTACCATGGAGCATTGCTTAGTTGCTTTAGTATATAATCCTCTGCTCTCTGGATAATTTTTATATTTGTGTCACAGGCTGATCCCCACAGTTGTACTCCATATGTCCATATGGGTTTGAGAACTGTCTTATAAATGAGCAGCTTGTTATCAGTTGACAGTCTACTATTTCTGCCAAGTAGCCAGTATAGTCCTTTAAATCTGAAATTGAGTTTGTCTCTTTTCTTTTGTATATGTTTTCTCCATAGAAGTTTACGGGCGAGATGCATTCCTAAGTACTTAACAGAATCACTGTGTGGAAGTATATCACTGGATAGTCTCACAGGAGATCTTCTTTCCTCAGAATAAAAGTAATATTAAACTGGAAATATTTTTTTTGAAATTTTTTCTTTAAAATGTGTGCAATTATAATCATTGTGCAGGGCTTCTCTTGAGGAATTTTCTAAAAGTTAATTCTATGAATAAACATTTTGAAAATTCCTCAATAATGTTTCAAAATGTATCAAATAGTGTGAGTGAGAGAGTGTCCAGTTGGTTGCTGTTAATGATGTCCACCTTCACTATTATTATTATTATAAATAGTTCAGGGGTTTATGCCGTTTCGACCATTACTGATCTATTGTGACGTACACTTGAGCTATATTTCACTCCCATAGAGGCGGGGATTGTGCCTCGTCAGCGTTCACTCTAGCCGGGGGTGAAACAACACTGGAGATGAATAGGATCCTCACCCACCATCAATCAGCAGGGTTATTCCGAACCACAATAGGTTCTCTTTTTGCTAACCGTGCACTGTCAAATTTTAACAGAATTATAAAAAAGTCTTGAAAATTCTTACAATACCAGTTCAAAACCTAATGCACCATTTTTTTTTAAACTTAAGCATCTTTAGGTCGCCTCAATGTGGTGATTCTAAAATACCTATGTGTTTTATAGGTTATTTTTTGGAACGTTTTTTGCGCCGTCGTCTCTTTTTTGTGCAGAATCTAGGCCCAGGTCGTGGAGTCACTCCTCCCCAACAGCTCACCATAAGCTGTCATGCGGTGTTAGTATTATTTTCTTCTCTAACAATATATATGTGATTACTTACCAAACTCTTCACTCGTACTTCCTTCACTTAACAAGTCTGTCTCTTTAATAAATTAATATTTC
This sequence comes from Hemithea aestivaria, assembly GCA_947507615.1. NCBI lineage: Eukaryota > Metazoa > Arthropoda > Insecta > Lepidoptera > Geometridae > Hemithea > Hemithea aestivaria. Next base: position 8,070,919 of record OX382350.1, on the reverse strand, counting down.
TGAGTATTCCTAATTAACCATTACGTTACAATTTTTATTTTGTGAAAGCGTCACATAGATACGCAATTCGCACACATTTTTTGATTTGATTTTGTTATTTCTACCATTTTATTTTGTACCACAGCCACAGATTAAAATTCAACAAGATACAAATTTCCAAATCCACAGATTAAAAAACCGAGGCGTTATTCACAATGTTATGTCACGCCTCGTTATTGCTGTCAATTTTTAAATAATATTTTGTACAACTTGAAATAGTGCTATTCACGAAAGGAGTCCCTTTTTGCGGGGCGCCACAATCGCACATTTTAGTAGTGTTTTTCACGAAAGGAGTCCTTTTTGCGGGGCGCCACTATCGCAAATTTTAAAAGTTAGCATATTTACAACTTTTTAACGCCTCATAATTTCTCATATTTAATTTCTTAATTAAATATGTATTTATTTTGTCTAACAAATAAAAATTATTTAGGATATTAAGTCCAGTAATTATCGAAAAAAAAATTTTGTAAAGCAAAATTCCGCGGGACCTCTTTCGTGAAAAGGACTATAGTTAAAATATCTATAACATTTTAATTCCTCATATATCATTTATTAATCAAATTGGTATTTATTTCATCTAATAAATTAAAATTATTTATGATATGAAGTCCAGTAATAATCTATAAAATTAAATTTAGTTCCGCTAAATTTCGAGGGATCTCTTTCGTGAAAAGAACATCATACATTTTGACTTATGTATTATACCTACTTAATTACTTAACTAAATAGGTAAGTTAAACACTTACCTGATAATTAACTATCTAATAAATAAAAATAATATAGGCACCGAGTTTTTAAATGTTGGGTATAGTAATCATCTATAAAATGTAATTTATTTATAAGCAAAATTCCGCAGGACTCCTGTCGTGAAAATGACTACCCTACAGTTCCAGTAGGTACCAATAAATAAAACACATTTGACCAATATTATAAACGCGAAAGTTTGAATGTACACCTATGGATGTCTGGATGTATGTTCGTTACTCTTTCACGCCTAAACGGGTGGACTGGTTGAACTGAAATTTGGTAGGTATTGAGATAGCCTAGACCCTGGAATAACATAATAGGCTCTACTGTGCAGCAGGTAAAACCGCTGGGCGCAACTAGTCAAGTCCATAATAAAACACAAACATATCATTTATACAGATAAATATTTATTAAAAATCAATTTAATTGGACATACTTAGTATTTCATTTTATTTTTACATATAAGGTCAGTTCTGGTCAAGTATTGCACTCCCATATCAATACAGCACCAACTCGATTTTTGAAGTGAAAACTTCTTTAGCGGCGCTGAGCACTTTTTTGTATGGGTAAAAACTTTAAAACTCGCGTCAGGGTCACGTGATGCTGATCGAAAAAGCGTAAGATCGAGGGGAAGGGAGAGGAAATAGTATCTCCCACTCTTTCTACCGTGCCTGAGTGTGCTGCTCTGTTGATGGTGTAAAAGTCGTCGAAATTATGGATGGAAGTTGATTTTTCTGAGAGATAAAATTTAATGTAATATATAAATAACGATATAATATTATAAATAACAACATATAAATTGTCATATTTGTGTACGATAGCGCAATAAATAAACATTGTATTCTACCTCATAAATTATAGTACTTTTATAGTTATAATTAAACACAACGTTAATATTGAAGTTTTCACTTCTGCCGGCACTCCCGGAGTGCTACCTTTTTTTTTTTATAATTTCTAACTTAAACAAGTATAAATAAAATTGCAATTGCTGTAAAATACCTTTTGAGTTGACCCTGTATTGTACTAGGTGTGCGGTATAATAGGTGGTATACAGCCAGTACAATCTGGTTTTTCGATTTTCTTAGTCTATCATGAAATGATGCTTTTGCTTTCCTAATAACAGCATAGAAATCATCTATCCTGTTTTCTTATAACTTTCTCACAAAACTTAGGTACATGATACTGGTTTTTAGGTTTCCGTAGTCTACAAGGAAGCCTTATAGTTTCGATTCGTCTGTCCGCGGCTTTGCGGAGAAAGTATAAGGCCTAAAAAGCTGATTTTTTTTCACAGAGGAGGGTAGTGATCAGGGTAAGAGAACGATAACAAAAAAAAATCATTAATTATTTCAAAGTACCTCCCATTTACGTTAGATGGGGATGACTTTTTCTCTGGCTGAACCCATCATGTGGTGTATCTTTGAACATGTATTACAAAATGAAGGATGGGTTGCTAAGAAACTGTTTCAATTCAGTGTTCTGTATGAAAGTTTAGTTTTTTTTGAGGGCCGCCTCTTTTTTGAGTCCTCCCCACCGCCCACCCCTCTAAAAATCTAAACTTTGGCCTTCAATTAATGAAAGCAAATCAAGAATATGGTTGCAACCATGAACTTTCCAGAAAAACTATAGCCATTTAAATATAATAATATTTTTTTTTTTATTTCAGGCCTCAAGCCCATATTCTGTTAGTAGTATCTACGTACAAATGATTGTTAGTAACATGCATAAAATGAAAACAAAACTACAATGTCTGCTATTGTAAGATGAGTGTGCTACAATGCTTCAATAGAGGAGCATCCCATTTGCTGCATATCGTGGGCAGGATGGTGTCGGTGCTCACACGTGTTCTGTTGAGCAGCGATGCCACCTTCTTACGCATGCAGGCATGACATCCATCTGTGTGTGCTTCAGCAAACATGCCAGATGCACTACAGAACCGTGGGAGCCCCAACAACATCCTGAACTAGTTATTATATTGGACCCCAATGGTGTTCACAGTTTTCTTCTTAAATATATAAAAAGAGTGACTGATTGACTGACTATCTATCAACGCACATCCTTAGGGACTGCGCAGACGGCACACTTTTTGTACGATCGAGTCTGCGGCGTACAAAAAGTCTGCATGGCGCGCAAAAAGTCTGTTGCGGATTTTTCACAGACTCAACGCACACGACGCACATCTTCGATCATTCTGTCGGCAGAGCTGTAGGGACGTAGACAGGCCCGGATTTAGCCAAAATGCCGCCCTGGGCAGTGAGAAAATGCCGCCCCCCTCCGCCGAAATATTATTTATAAACGCTCATCGGCTAGACATTTTGCTAAGAAATTTGTTGTCGAGTTCTTTCATATTATATGTAATTATGAATATTTATAAAAAAAAATATACATCTAACTACGAAAGCTGTGTGTATAGCTTGCTTTGAAAAGGAGAAATTATAATTGAGAAATTTTATAATGCTAACTACAATAAGACCGCTGATTGTGAATTGTGACACATAGATTATAATACCGGGTTTTTATGTTTAAGTTTATTTTTCAATAAAGTGTTTTATCTACCTATCTATCTGTCTACGACAGGTGTGCGTAAGACTCGCTTGGAGTGGCAAGAAAATTATAATATTATGTTGACTAAAAAGACTGCGAGCAGCTTGCTGCGAGCGAGAAAATTTTGTATATTTGACTACACAACAGTGGGCGCATACTTCACCCTGAGTGCCAAAATCGCTGTGAGCACCGAGAAAATTTTGTTTTTGTGACTATATAAACAATGGATGCATAGTTTGCTCCGAGTGTTAAAATAAAAAAAAATACTATTCAAAGCGCGAGAAGCTATCTGCGAGCACCAAGAAAATTTTGTATATCTGACTGCAAAAAGTGAGTGCGTAGTTCGTTTTGAGTGCCAAAAATAAAAAAAAGAAGGCGAGCAACTAGCTGCAAATGCCGAGAAAAGTCTTGCTACGAAAAGTGGACGGATAGCTCGTTTGGAGCAAAAATTTTGAGTTCGTGTGGCCAGTATTCCAGACTTCTTATTATGAGCGCAAAAAAAAATATAATAATAACCAGCGTGATTGAGAATACAAATTTTAATTCAACATCGGATGTTTATGGATTGAATATTTTTTTCTCGTTTCGAAATTTGCCGCCCTCAGTAAATTTGCCGCCCCCTGAAAATTTGCCGCCCTGGGCACTCGCCCCGAATGCCCCTAGTGTAAATCCAGGGCTGGACGTAGACGCTATGGAAATCGTGCAGAGATCGCGAAGTATTATTTTGTACATGAAGTACAGAAAAAGAAGAAGAAAGAAGCGTTACGTCCACCACTAGCAAATGCAGATTGCAGACTAAAGTGTGTGTCGTCTGCGTTAGCGCGCGTTGAAGCAAACGTTCTATTTTTTTCACACACTTTTTGTACGGAGCAGCGCGACGCGGCGCGATCCGGTCTGCCCGAATTACACGGATTATTTGTGTGCCGGACTTTTTGCGCGTCGTGTGCGTTACTGCATATAATTGCATAGGTTCTATTTTCACAGACTAAAAAGTGCGTCATGGATAGTCTGTCGTCTGCGCAGCCCCTAAACCGCTGGACGGATAGGGTTGAAATTTGGAACACAGATAGGTTTTATGACGTAGACCTCCGCTAAGGATTTGACCCGGGCAAAGCCGCGAGCATTAGCTAGTCTGAGTATATGTCACTCATAGATTACTTGTATAAAAAGATTGAAAGAAAGACTTGAATAAGGTGATCTTAACCTAACCTCGTTAAGATATCTTTATTAGTTTAGAAGATATCGTTGACGAAAGTTAAGGCAGTTAATATTGTACATATTTGCCAGTACTACGGAACATTGCACGTAGCCCGACTAGCGCTTGGCCTACTTTTTATTTGCATGTAGAATAGTACATTTCCACGTGATTTTTATGTTGCTTGTATTGAAATGACCTTTTTACAAAGCTTACATAAATATTATAATAGAATCGGTGTCATGTCTCTTAATATGTTTTTCTAAAGTGGAAGAAATCCTTCTTACATAATATATCACATGTTACTTTTGATGATTGTTTTGTTTTTGTTCATAGAACAGTGATATTTCATATGTCGGTTTAGATCCCTTTGTGAAGATACAACCTTATTACAAAACTCACATGATACTGGTTTTGATTTGTTTTTGTTCATAGAACAATAATATTTCATATGTCGGTTTAGATCCCTTTGTGAAGATACAACCTTATTACAAAACTCACATGATACTGGTTTTGATTTGTTTTTGTTCATAGAACAATAATATTTCATATGTCGGTTTTGATCCCTTTGTGAAGATACAACCTTATTACAAAACTCACATGATACTGGTTTTGATTTGTTTTTGTTCATAGAACAATAATATTTCATATGTCGGTTTAGATCCCTTTGTGAAGATACAACCTTATTACAAAACTCACATGATACTGGTTTTGATTTGTTTTTGTTCATAGAACAATAATATTTCATATGTCGGTTTAGATCCCTTTGTGAAGATACAACCTTATTACAAAACTCACATAATACTGGTTTTGATTTGTTTTTGTTCATAGAACAATAATATTTCGTATGTCGGTTTAGATCCCTTTGTGTAGATATAAACATATTACAAAGCTCACATGATACTGGTTTTGATTTGTTTTTGTTCATAGAACAATAATACTTCATGTGTTCATTTAAGTAATTTTGTGAAGATATAACCTTATTACAAAGCTCACATGATATTGGTTCTGATTTGTTTTTGTTCTTGTTCATAGAGCAATAATATTTCACGTGTTGATTTAAGTAATTTTGTGAAGATATAACCTTATTACAAAGCTCACATGATATTGGTTCTGATTTGTTTTTGTTCATAGAACAATAATATTTCATGTGTTTATTTAAGTAACTTGGTAAAGATATAACCTTATTACAAAGCTCACATGAAACTGGTTTCGATTTGTTTTTGTTCATAGAACAGTGATATTTCATGTGTCTGTTTAGATCCCTTTGTGAAGATATAACCTTATTACAAAGCTCACATGAAACTGGTTTCGATTTGTTTTTGTTCATAGAACAGTGATACTTCATGTGTTCATTTAAGTATTGTGGTGAAGATACAACCTTATTACAAAGCTCACATGATACTGGTTTTGATATGTTTTTGTTTATGGAACAATAATATTTAATGTGTCTGTTTAGGGCTGTTTGTGAAGATACAACTTTATTACAAAGCTGACATGATACTGGTGTTTTGAACGCAGGACAGTACTTATCCATGTGACTTTTTAATCTTGTTGGTGTTGAAAATACGTTTTTACAAAGCTTACAAGATAATATCTTAATAGAATCAGTGTCATGTCTCTTGATATGTTTTCGTAAAGTATACTTGTGGACGAAATCTTTCCTACATATATCACATGTGTACCGTTTGTTATTTATAGCCTTTGCAATAACATCTTGTTTGAGCCTTTCAAGCCTTACAGTACAATGATAATAGTTGTCATCACAATCTGCCGCATCTGTTGTAACAGAATCAGTGTTCGTACAAGTTTGTTGTATTACCTCTGGTCCAATAACTATTTCATCCTTTATGATATGGTCTTTATATAATTCCTCATATTCTGTTTTGAGTATTATATCTTCACGTGTATTTACTAGTTCAGAGTCAGATTCAACTCTATCTTGCATACATATATCATGCTCTTGCTTTATTTCTATATCATCAAAGTCCTTTTGATTTGTTGTCATTGGTTTCTCTACTATGTAAGTAGAACACAAGTTATTGATTGCCTGCAACAAACAATTTACTATGTATGCAGATCATCCGAACATAATATTATAATGTACTGGTGAACCCGCGCGCACTTCGTAGCATCTCATAACAGAAAATTATCGAATGAGTCTCTACTATACAAGACACAGGTTTTGATTTGTTTTAGTTAAATGTTAAAAGCATTTTTCTATTCTAAATAAGTATACCTACATAAATAAATAATATCTATATACCCATAACAGGACAAGAAAAGAAAAAGTCAAGCTTTGTGTCAGATTAGAAAGGAAAAAGTCTAGATTTGTGTCAGATAGTGAACATTTTTTAAAACTTTCTACAGTTTTTGCGCATCTGATGGGGACAGGGAGAGCATTACATAGATGCGTAATAGGTGAAAGAATCACCAATGAATTTTGAAGAGATGATAGGGGTCGTGGTACATAGAAGATAGTTGAGGGAAGAGCGAAGAGAAAAAGTATGAGAGTCACAGACAAATTGGAAGCGAGCTTTGAGATAATGAGGTGTGGAATGATTGATTGGCGAAGTTTGATGGGCAACCATTTCAGCTTACTGCGGTACTCGGAAATGTGGTCATATTTTCGTAACCCAAATATGATCCGGATACAGAAGTTATGCAGTCGTTCTAATTTGTTTAGCTGATCTTAAGTTAGGTCCAGATAACTAGCGTCTGCGTAATCTAATACATATAGGGAGCAGAAGAGCGCAGTTTTGGTGGCGACTGGTAGGATATAACGTAGCCTTCGTAGTGAGCCAACAGAAGCATAAATCTTTCGACTGACCTCTGCTATTTGTGGAGCCCATGTCGACCGACTGTCGATTTGAACGCCTAGGTTCTTTACTGTCGTACTAAAAGGTATGATGGTTCCGTCGAAGATGACTTGCGGTAAGTGGAACCAGTCAATCTTAGAGATTATCCTCGAGCTACCAATTACTATCATCTGTGTTTTTAAGGGGTTCACTTGGAGCCCGTAAGATTTAGTCCAGCCAAGATGCGCTTTAGATCGACATTCATAGTATCAATGGCAGTGTCACTTTGATTAACTGGGGCCTGAGTGTAGATTTGCAGATCATCGGCGTATAGATGGTAAGACGAAGAGATAGAATAGGTGAGAGATAGAATTAATGAAGATTGCAAATAGCAGAGGAGATAAAACGCCGCCCTGTGGTACACCAGCAGTCATATCATACCAAGATGAGTACTTATGGTCAATGCGAACGCGCTGCCGACGCCCAAACAGGTAACTGCGAAACCAGTTAACTACCGCAGGTGAAAAAGGTGCCGAAGGTGCGATATTAAGAAAGCAAAGAAGACTAAGAAGAATATCAAAATCGACGTTGTTAAACGCGTTACTGAAGTCGAGCAGTACTGAACGATATCACTGTTAGTTGTCCAGTCGCCATGCCAAAGCGTATATCGTCACTGATTTTTACCAGAGCTGTTATAGAACTGTAGCCATGACGGAAACGGACTGAAAAGGGTCCAGGAGGGCATTTCTCTTTTCACAAAGAAGGGAAAGTAGCGTTTGTTACAGAAGAATTAATGATAAAACAGATAATATGTAAAAGTTCGTCAAGTATAAGGATTATCATTTTTCGACTGATACTATCACTGCCGATTGCGTTGGAAGATATAGAAGAAATGCTCATCTTAACACCCGCGGAAAATGAATTAAAGACGAAAGGAGAAGTGTTTGGAAGAGAAAGTGCAGAGTTGAGAAATGGTAGCAGTTTTCACTGATCCATCGAAACTGGAAGAAGTAGAGAAATTCTGACTCAGGAATTTCCACACTTGCAGGATCCCCATTTTGGACAGAGTCGTGTATATCCCGGCGCTGCGCGTCTCTACATACTTTGTTGCACTTATTTCGGCGCTCAGTCTCTTTTTATTTAAGTCTATTTAAGTTAAGAGTAATTTACTCTTCATTAAAGAACGAATATCGTTGCTGTAATAATATGTGACTTGAAATCTTTTTACATTTTATTTCTAGAAAAATTAATATTAATTATAGTGCGCTTACAGTTCATAATTAGGTATATACATAATATTTACAAATTGTAAAACCTAAAAGGTTTCTTATTTTCCGTACCTACCTACTCATTTTGTAATATTGTAATTAATCATAATGCTTTTTTCACTACCTAGTACACTACCTAGCTAACATAGTCTAGTTTTTAAAGTTAGTTATAAGCTTAAACCACTGTTTTTTTGGAATAAATAAATATATTTATTTATTGAATTTCATATTCAAACTGAATGAGGTCGCGCAGCATAGAGACACGTGGAGAGGTTTGGGGGAGGTCTGTGCCTAGCATTGTGACAGCATACACTAAATAAAAAAAACAAAAGATATGAAAAATTCCGTGGGAATGTTCTGTATAATTATTTTAGTATAAAAGTAAAATGTTACAATGGAAGAGTATATGAAATATTGGTATTGTGATTGCGGCACACATGTACTGTAGGTGTCAGTTTTCAATGTTGCGTTAGTGGTAGAATGGCTGCCGTATGTTCGCCTGCCACGTTTGTATTTGCCGTGTCCTGTATTGTCCGCCCTCCGAATAGTCCGGGCGCGCGCGGGCTCGGCTTGCTCGCTCTTAGATCCGGCGCTGCTGACATTGCACTCCACTTGCATTTTATTGTTTGTTCATATTCACCGTACAATGATATTATCTTGTGACAAATTTACGAATCCGGTTTTGAGTTATTTTTGTTTTGTCTGTCTTGATTTTGATTTGTTTTTGTTCACAGAACAGTGATATTTCACGTGTTTGTTTAAGGCTGTTTGCGAAGATACAACCTTATTACAAAGCGCACATGATAGTGGTTTCAAGTTTTTGTTCATAGAACAGTGATATTTCATGTGTTTGTTTAGGCCTGTTTGTGAACATAGAACCTTATTACAAAACTCACATGACAATGGTTTTGATTTGTTTTTGTTCATAGAACAGTGATATTTCAAGTGTTGGGATAGGTTCCTTTGGAAGGATATAACCTTATTACAAAGCTCACATGATACTGGGTTTGAGCTGTTTTTGAGGTGTTTTGGTTTTGATTCGTTTTTATTTAAAGAACAGCGATTTTTCATGTGTCTGTTTAGACGATTTCGTGAAGATAAAACCTTATTACAATGCTCACATGAAAATGATTTTGATTTGTTTTCGTTCATAAAACAGTAATATTTAATGTGATTGTTTAGGCCTGTTTGTGAAGATAAAACCTTATTACAAAGCTCACATGATACTGGTTTTGATTTGTTTCTGTTCATAGAACAGTGATATTTAATGTGTTTGTTTAGGCCTGTTTGTGAAGATAAAACCTTATTACAAAACTCACATGATACTGGTTTTAAGTTGGTTTTGTTCATGGAACAGTGATATTTCATGTGTCCGTTTAGATAGTCTTGTGAATATATAACCTTATTACATAACTTGCATGATACTGGTTTTTTGTACGCAGGACAGAACCTATCAACGTGAATTTTTAAACTTGCTTGTGTTGAAAATACCTTTTCACAAAGCTTACAAGATAATATTTTAATAGAATCAGGGTCATGACTCTTAATATGATTTTGTAAGGTACACTTGTAGACGAAATCTCTCTTACATATATCACATGTGAACCGTTTATTATTTAAATTTGCAATAACATCTTGTTTGAGCCTTTCAAGCCTTACAGTACAATGATAATAGTTGTCATCACAATCTGCAGCATCTGTTGAAACAGAATCAGTGTTCGTACAAGTTTGTTGTATTACCTCTGGTCCAATAACTATTTCATCCTTTATGATATGGTCTTTATATAATTCCTCATATTCTCTTTTGAGAATATCTTCACGTGTATTTACTAGTTCAGAGTCAGATTCAACTCTATCTTGCATACATATATCATGCTCTTGCTTTATTTCTATATCATCATAGTCCTTTTCATTTATTGTAATTTGTTTGTCATCCATATTGATTGATCTCTTGATATACACAAATGTTGGTGTCCTGCAACAAATAATAAATATTATGATTATATTATAGCGCTACAAAGATAAAACACATAATTTGAATGATAAAGGTAAAGTGTGATTGATCTAACAATACAGCTAGCAATGCAGCTAGGTGGTGCCCCAACAGTGCCAGTTATTCTACCGCCTGAGCAGTGATGTGCAAACATTGCTGTGTATCAGTAGGAGGGCACTGTAGCTAGTGAAATTACTGGGCTGAAGTCTTAACATCTTATGACTCTCTAGTAAGAAGCGTTGGCACACTGCACCCAGAATTTTACATTTCTAAAATACTAGTTAGTAGCACTGTTCTAATTATAGGCAGCGTTATCTCTTACCATCAGGAAATCGTTTTGCTCATCTTCTTACTTCGTTGTAAAAAAAAAGCTTCAACTACTAAATTTATATTATGTAATGATTTTTCGGGTTCTGTAGCCAAATGGCAAAAAACGGAACCCTTATAGATTCGTCTTGTCTGTCCGTCCGTCCGTCCGTACGTCACAGCCACTTTTCTCCGAAACTATAAGAACTACACTGTTGAAACTTGGTAAGAAGCTGTATTCAGTGAACCACATTAAGATTTTCACGCTTCCAAAGTGTAACCCTGTAACTTTTAAAATTAGGGAATGATAAATGTAGAAATAATATATTATGATGTACATTACCATGCAAACTTCCACCGAAAATTGGTTTGATATAATAATTAGAATAAAATAGAATTAGTTTATTTTAAAACATTATACACTGCAAATCGCAATTTAAGTTACAACGAACTACAAGAACTTTTATATCATGTAACTTGCTGCTACGGAACCCTTCATCGGTGAATCCTACTTGTACTTGGCCGGTTTATTTATTATTTGTTTATATTTTATTTACTGAATTTAACACTGAATTTAACCTGCAACGCAGAAGGTTGCGGGTTGGATTCCCGCATGGGACTATGGGACAAATGTTTGTGTGATCCACAGATATTTGTTTCTAGTCTGGGTGGCTTTCTGTATCTATTATAAATATGTATTTACAAAAGAAAAGTATATATATGTATTATATCCATTATGCTAACCACCATAACACAAGCATTAAGTTACTTAGCTTGGAGTTAGGTGGTGCTGTGTGAAATATTTAAGGAGGTATTTATTTTATTTCTAATGTAATTTATTATAATAATGTTAATCTTAAGTATTCAAAATTGTAGGAAAAACATAAACCCAACGTATTTGATATCTCCCCCCATTTGTTTTGAAGCAGGACCTCCTCCCTCTCTCTAACCTATAAACGTACGTACTTACGTTTTCATTATAACGTGACAATTTTTACTGGAAGGATGGGCCCTTCCAACGAATTTTCTACGAGCGTCAATATTATGAGTAGCCACTGCAAGTAGGTACTTAATGATAGTGATAATAAGCAAAGAGTTTTGTTGGGCTTTCGCGCCACTCTGGCCGGTCAAGCACAGAGGCGGGAGATTATTCCTCGTCAGCGTTCTCTCCAGCCAGCCAGAACAACAAAACCGGAGATGAATACTCCTCACCCACAATCAATCAGGCCGTGGAGTCACTCCCAACAGCTCGCAATAAACTGTGCTGCGGTGTTAGCATTCTTTTCTGCTCTACATGCCAAATATGTGATGATGACTTACCAATTATTATACTCTTTATTCGTACTTCCTTCACTCAACAAGTCTGTCTTTTCAAGAAATTTATATTTCTAAGAGTATTAATATAAATCCCTCTCTTAAGTACGAAATATTATAATTTTATATTAATATTAATAAATTTCTTTTGAATTTGTCTTCTTCTTCTTCTTATTTAATGGCTTGTTGATGTGGGGTTGCCACAACTTGCCAATGTCGCCGTGGATAGAGAGAGAAATAAACGCTGGAGTTTGATCGGTTAAAATAAAATATGCTCGGTTTTTAGGTCACAACAGAGTTGTAGTACCTGAAAAGACATCACAATATATACACACACATAATATACTTATCATATTATAATGTTAGGTTAGTAAATCAATATTACAATAATTTATAAGACGAAGCACAAATAAAAATTTATACATATATAGGTAATTCGACCCTACACTTAGAGTTTAATATTGTTAGCTTTAATAAAGTGGGCTAGGGTATCAACAAATGGAGTATAAACTAAAGATAAGAGGTTATTTAAGGATGTGGGACGAGGGATTTCAGAGGGGAGGTTATCATAAAGGGAGGAGTGAAGTTTTGGACAACTGAAAAAGATATGTTCAGCAGTGCCTTCATCGAGTCCACATTCACAAATTGAATTATCCCTTATCCTTATTTTTGTTAGAAATACGGGGGTGCATGAATGACCCAGTCGCAGCCGACAAATAGTTGATGTAACCCATTTGCAATTACTTTTGAATTTGAAAAACCATGGCCTGGGAGGAATTGAAGGTTGGAGGTTGCCGTAAAACTTTCCTTTTACAGTTTTTGATTTTTGCCAATTTTTATCCCAATTTTTTATTAAATTTTGATGGCAAGATGAGGCTAGGTCTGGAGCATATATTTTAAAGTGGTCTAAATTCCCAATATTAGCTGCTTGTTTAGCACAGGAATCGACAGACTCATTCCCTGGAATCCCCACATGCCCGGGGATCCATGCCAAAACAACATCAATACCGTCCACATGACACTTATGCAAGGCGTCTTTAATTTCAAAAATAATAGGATGTCTTTTCTTTGTTCTGAAAGGGTTTGTCAAGATAGCCTCCAAACAACTTCTAGAGTCTGAAAAAATTATAGACTTGTCTAAATTATGTGATCTAATGTATTTTATGGCTTCTAATATTGCTACTGCTTCTCCAGTAAACACAGTTGTGATTGATGGGCACTTAAAACTTAAAATGATTTTAAACCTGGGGATCCAAACAGCGGCGCCTGTGTCACTGTCCGGGGTCATTTTTGATGAATCTGTGTAAATGGTCAGCCAACCTTCCCATTCATTGCACAGATCAGCAATATAAAATAGATAACAATCTTCCATGAAAAATTACGGACAGTAGTTTATCTGTGGTAATAGATGTCGTGGAGTTTGACAGTTTTTTTTTATTGACGCCGCGCGGTCCTACTTTATCTAATGTATTACACCCATATTCTTATAGAATTTTCTAATTTGTTTTTCAATTAAATAAGAGCCCTTTTTTCGACCATTAATTTTATTAAAGATAACAATGGCTTCATAACATCAAAAATTAGACTAATAAAATTTACAGAGAATATTAAATAAATAAAAAACAATAATAACAGATTTACATGCACTTATTATCATGATAACATCTTATATATCAAATCTTCATACAAAACATTACAATATTAATGTTTGGAAGCATGATCAAAATTAAGATTAATACAAATTACAGAGAATATTAAATAAACAAAAATTTTATAATAAAAGAAGTGCATGCGATCATGATAACATCTTATATGTAAAATCGTCATACAAAACAATACAATATTATGATGTTTGGAAGCCTGATCAAAAATAAGACATAAAATTACAGAGGATATTAAATAAACAAAAAAATTATAATAAAAGAATTGCATGCACTTATTATGCCATCATCTTATACATCAAATCGTCATCATCAGTCATACAGAACATTACAATATTATTGTTTGGATACCTGATCAAAAATAAGACTAATAAAAATTACAGAGGATATTAAATAAACAAAAATTGTATAATAAAAGAATTGCATGCACTTATTATGCCATCATCTTATACATCAAATCGTCATACAAAACATTACAATATTAATGTTTGGATACCTGATCAAAAATAAGACTAATAAAAATTACAGAGGATATTAAATAAACAAAAATTTTATAATAAAAGAATTGCATGCACTTATTATGCCATCATCTTATACATCAAATCGTCATACAAAACATTACAATATTAATGTTTGGATACCTGATCAAAAATAAGACTAATAAAAATTACAGAGGATATTAAATAAACAAAAATTTTATAATAAAAGAATTGCATGCACTTATCATAGTAACATCTTATGTAACACCAAATCGTCATACAAAACATTATATTATTAATGTCTGATGTTTTTTTCCAATGTTAAAATGTATAATACATTATTTGAAAAAAAAACAAAATATTTACCGCCCAGTGCTGACCATAGGCCTCGCTCTTGTTATGCCACTCAAGTCTAACCTGAAAAACTTGTTTTTTTATTTCAAAGTTCAGGGCACACGGACATCAGTTGGCTAAGTAAGGTTTGAACAGTAACTGTAATCACAATGTGTGAGCCGAGCGAGCGTGCTGCGGTAGCAGCTGGCGTAGCACCAGATCTGACTTGTCCTTATTCTAGTTATATCTCTATAACTCTAAATAGACACCAGTGGCTGTAGCATGCCACATGGGATCCTAACAAAACTTCAAGATTAGAACTGTCATCCCATACATTCACAAAAGTACAATGTATTGGATGACAGTTCTACTCTTGACATTTCAGCGGGATCCCGTGTGGCATGCTACAGCCACAGTGTGTGATAAGTTGACAATGGGTCCTCAGAGTTACATTTAATAGTACTTAGCTAAGTATCACAATAATTATAATCATTACCTCCATTCTATACTCGGATCAATTTAATAGATGTCACAGTTATTTACATAATTTCATCAACATTCCGACGTCAGGTCACAACTATCGAAAGCAATAATGACCAGTGAATAATTAGTGATGGGGACTGACTGATGTCAAAGTAATAAAAAATAATAATTGAGTTATACTTCAAGAACAAGTTACCCTACTTACACCGCCAGAGTCTAAGCAAATGTGACCTATTAAATTGAACCGAGTCATAT
This sequence comes from Hemithea aestivaria, assembly GCA_947507615.1. NCBI lineage: Eukaryota > Metazoa > Arthropoda > Insecta > Lepidoptera > Geometridae > Hemithea > Hemithea aestivaria. The sequence continues at coordinate 8,055,507 of OX382350.1, read as the reverse complement.
TATAACTTTTTACAAATTGTCACTCATTTCCACACCACCATGAGGTATGAGTGAGTGGGGCATTTTCTTTCATCTTGGTATCTTCAGTTAGCTTAATTCAGGTTCACAGTATCTGAAACAGTTGAAATAAAAAATTAAAATATTTCCTTTAGAAGCATTTATCCATTAACTGGGTGTTCAAAAAAAGGTGCGAGATAGATTGAATAGATAGATAAATTTGCGCTTTGTGAAATTAAGAGCTCTTAGCGGGTTTTTCAATAGCAATGATAAACAAATATTTGTATGTAGAATCTGTGATATTTGTTTCTATAAAAGCCATTTCCAATTATGACCATATGGCTTTTAAGCCCCCGATTTTTTATAGCATGTAAACTTGTCCATCTGCTACAATAATAACTATTAATAATACTGACAAACCTAAGCAGGGCAAGGATTGTGGTCATACTATGTTTTATTACAATCGGTTCAGTAATTTTGTTGTGAAAGATAAACAATCATACATCATATTCAGTTGTAATAATATTGAATGTAGAAAACTTACCATTTCTTATGTCTGAATGCTAATATCCTGGTAAAAATGCTTAGAAATCAGTAAAATATTTTCATTGGCGCATTGATGTTCTCGAAATCTGAAATGGTACAAGTAAAATAATTACAAATACATACTTTAACAAAGTCAAATATTTTAATGTCAGATGGTAAAATTAATAAAGCTTGTTTTAATTTTTTTAAATGTCATTTGTTTCATATTTTATAGGCTACCCTATGTGTCATTTCAGGGCCGGCAACTCTCTGATAACACCTCTAGAGTTGGAAGGGTCAATAGGCGGCGGTAACTGCTCAACATCAGACGGATCGTATACTATTTTGCCGCTGATTTTATATAAAAAAGAAATCTTACCATCTCTTATGTCTGGACGCTAATAGTCTAGTCTTGGATCCTTGTAAAAAAGTCTCGGAAATCAGTAAAAGCTTTCCATTGGCGCATTGTGTTGATGCTCTCGAAATCTGAAATAGAGCAAGTTAAATAATTAGGTACAAATAGGGTCAATTCGCTAGTTTGCGGCCAATTAGTGGAGTTCACCACTTTACCTTAGCTTATTAAAATGAAAAGTGTTCTTGACAGTTATGAAAAGTCATGAAATTAATGGTGTAATTAAATATGTACAGTAACTAAGTATTTGAACATAATCAGCTAAGATATAATAATTAAATATTATTAATTGACTGTGGCGGTGTTTTAGGGCTATCCCAGGTGCCTGAAATTATTTTTATGGAAAATCCTTTGACAAAACACAATGCTTGATTTTCAGCACTCTCTTTCCGACCTCAAAAACACAGCCGTTGTGTTTTCAGCAGTGAATGTTTTTAACTACTTGTATTTTCTATATTTGTGACAAATCACATTTTCTCTCATTCAAAGCGGTGGTAGCCAAGCATAGCCCGTTGGCCTCTTTTAGTGTAGACTATTCATACACACTTCTTTCTTGTAAAATAAAATCCAACCTCCAAACTATACTCGGATTGAACAAGGAGAATCCTTTTTGTAAACAAATGAGTTCCCACACCAAAAAAAAGATTGAGTAATGGAAGATCTGTCAAAAGAAAAAGATTTCAATAAATAAAATAGCTTGAGTTTATATTTTTCTCAAAATTCAAAGAATTAATATTATAAATGATATTTTTATATTTTTTTGTGCACTGATAATATTATTATTTATTAAATTAAAAAAATGTAAAAGATTTTGTGGAAGAAAAAAATTTGTGGGAATGGTATCATGGGTGATTATGACAGTTGTTCAAAACATTTTGTGCTCGGAGTGAATTTTTGTTATTGAAAAAGCTTTTTCGTTTGGTAAAAGCACGGTAAATACATAGTATATCTCTTTACCGTGGTAAAAGGTTCTGTTAAGTTATTGTTGTGCTATTATTTGTTACTTTTATGTTTTAATCATAATATGTAAATAAATATATAAAAATAACGTTTTGAGAAATTAAATTGTTATGAAAATACATACAATCTAAAGTTTTGCTTGATGTTATTTTACGTAACTTTTGTCATGCTAACTCTCTATACATCTATTTTCACGGTTAGCTTAAATATTATTATAGATTTTTTATATAATAATATTAGTGGTTCAGCAGTTTTATCCGCTTAACAAATAGTATGTGTTATTCCAGGTCCTGAGGTACATAGGTACCAAATCTCATTTTGGCGTCTAGTGTTAACCGTAAACCGTTAAATACACCCTTTATAAGGTCAATGTACGAAGAAGGAATAATCATAATCCACCGTCGAATATATCCACATCATGTCTTTTTAAAAAGTAATTAAATTATTACTTTAAAAAAAATAGACAACGATTTTTTATAACAAATTTTGCAAATTTTTAATTTCTGCCCTTTTGTTTTTATTTAGCTTAGATATAAGTTTGGTCAATATCTATTATAATAATTAAAAATACGGCACAAGCGAAACCGCGCGCTGTTATTGTATATAACAATTCTTACTTCATAAAATGTTTAATAGCTCTGCCTCTCACTTTTGACACTAACATATAGTGACATTAAGGTGCTTACAAAAAAGATCTAGGATTATGAAATAGAGTATAGTAATATAACTGATTTAAGTACCTACCTTAATAAAATTAAAATAATTTAGACATGCAGCCTTATTACGTATGTTGTACTGCCTAATATAACTGTGCTTAATTATCTCAAGGACAGGACTAGGTCTCAATACTAATATCTAACAATATTACCATTACATTTTAATATACATAGGTAATAGGTACATGAGATCCGATCCGATTGGATTTTTGGTGATTTTGATTCTTTGGTTGGCTACACTAATTTTACCCTAATATTGTCATGTTAATTCATGCTTGCTATGGATTGGAGGGGACTGAAATACAATTTAGTTATAATAATAATATTGAATATAGAAAACTTACTATCTCTCTATGTCTGGACTTTGTATCTAGACCCCTATCCCCTATGATCTCTATCTGTGGTCTGGAAGTCTGGACATATGTTCATTTCTTGAGTCCTTGTAAAAAGGCTCAGAAATCAGTAAAAGCTTTCCATTGGTGTATTGTGTTGATGCTCTCTAAATCTGAAATAAAACAAGTTAAATAATAAGGTACAAATAGGGTCAATTCGCTAGTTTGCGGCCAATTAGTGGAGTACACCACTTTACCTTAGCTTATTAAAATGAAAAGTGTTGTGTTTTTTAATAAAACTTGATCATGTATAGATTCACAGGAATGACTTTTACCATAACTGTCAAGATGAAAAGTGTTCTTGACAGTTATGAAAAGTCATTCCTGTGAATCTATACATGATAAAGTTTTATTAAAAAAAATAATAGTAGTATTAAAATTTGTTTTTTTTTTTTTTTAATTAGTGTTTTACTTGTTTGGGACCACTTTTTAGAGTTCCGTAGCCAAATGGCGTAAAACAGAACCCATAAGGGTTCTGTTTTACGCCATTTCTGTTTTACCCATAAGGGTTCTGTTTTACGCCATTTGGCTAAATTTTGTTTGAAAAAGGGAGATGGATATCTCCCTTGGATGCACAGATCATAAAGCTAGAGATGGAAGCTAAAATGAGGTAACAGTCGCCAAGTCATATGCCTGAATCAACATAAGCTCGTAGCTCCGCCTCTTTTTCGTGTTCATTCCACGGCCGACATTGACAGCGTGACATTCACATACTTAATGAAAAATAATTAATAAAAATGCCGCATTATTCAATAAAAAGGCGCGGAAAGACTAGCGCTACATTCAGTTACGCAAAAGACGAAATCTTATTACACAGGCAAGTTATTATTCCGATAATAATCATTGAAAAATGTTTAACATAAAATGCAATATAAAAATGGCCAAGTTTCTTTTCGTCTCATTCTTTCTTGGTAAATTTGTATAACATTATCTCGTTCTCTCTTACGCCCGGATAAACTAGTGATAAGACACAAATTTAAATTTACACCACAAATTTTATCGACAAAAATGTTATTGAAATTTTTGAAGTAGGTAGGTATTAGGTATATTAAGGTACCAAAATTATCGGGGTTTAATACAAGTGAATTAAATTAAAAATTTTAAAAACCCCCAACGCAATACGTAATTCACCATTTTTTGATGGCGGCCATCTTGGATTTTAAATTTTATATAGTGGGCTGTATTCTACTCGTTAAGCCCTTTCATTTGATACCCATATTGAGGGGGTCGTAGAAGAAAAAAGTAATCCGCCATTTTGTAGCGGCGGCCATCTTGGACCGATTTCCACCAAACATGGCTAAGAACACTCTCGACTAACTCTACTTTCAAACAAAAAAAACTAAATCAAAATCCGTTCATCCGTTTGGGCGCTACGATGCCACAGACAGACACATACACACACACACACACACACACACACACACACACACACACACACACACACACACACACACACACACACACACACACACACAGACAGACAGACAGACACGTCAAACTTATAACACCCCGTCGTTTTTGCGTCGGGGGTTAATTATACAGGGTTACTGGTATTTAATTCATGAATGGTTATTATGAAGCTTATAATAGGAGAAGTGTAACGAAGCTTTTAAAATACATAATGTTAAATTTGTCACTAATTTAAAAACAAATAATTCGCTATCTAACATTTAAGGATACGTCACACTGAGGCGGCACGGCGGCAAAGCGAACTGGCCGCGATCCGAACGCGAACGGTCGCGAACCGAACCACGTCACACAGGACCGGTCCGCAGTTCGCGGCGGCAGGCGGGCAATGGATCAGGCGTGTTTGGTCACATTCTCAAATGGACATAAAAAAACGCGGATTGTCATATTAGCAGAATGTCGCAGTAGCATTATAATATTATTGTCATAGCAGCATATCATCAAAGTAGCAATAAGATATTGTAGCAAATATTATCATTTTGGTAATAAAAATACTTAATAATAATAAATAATAAATATTTCAGGACGTTTCACACAGCGCCACCTAACCCCAAACTTAGCAACTTAATGCTTGTAATATGGTGGTTAGGATAACGGATATAATACTTATATACTTTTCTTTTGTAAATACATACTTATAATAGATATTGAAAAACCACCCAGACCAGAAACAAATACCTGTGGATCACACAAACATTTGTCCAATGCGGGAATCGAACCCGCAACCTTCTGCGTTGCAGGCGAGTATTAGCCCACCGCACCACAGAGGTCGTCAATAATGGTAATTACTATTGGTAGCGCAAGAAAACCGGGGGTAGACTTCCTTTGCAGGAGGTCGTCTAGGTGGGTACCCCAACAGTGCCAGTTATTCTACCGCCTGAGCAGTGATGTGCAAACATTACTGTGCTTCGGTAGGAGGGCACCGTAGCTAGTGAAATTACTGGGCTAAAGAGTCTTAACATCTTATGACTCTTGAGTAAGAAGCGTTGGTGCAGTGCACCTAGAATTGCACATCATTGTGAAATTATGGGTAGCATTGTCCTGATTATGGGCAGCGTTATCTCTTAACATCAGGAGAGCGTCTAGCTCGTCTTCTTACACTTGACTTACACACACACATGTCAAGACTTATCAACTCTTACGTTGCGTCAAGAGTACTACCGCTGTCATTGCAAAGAGATTTGTAGCTTTTCTCAATATTATTGTGCATAAACAGAGTAGTTAACAAGTGTTTTTTTTTAAAACAAGCTTTTATTATTATTACCATCTAATATAAAAGTACTTGTCAAGATGAATAAAATGAGCTCAAATTCGATGGGTTTGTGCCGTTTAATAACATAGTTCCTATGGCCACCTTCGAGCTCCATCATCAAATCAGCTCCATGTTATAATAATATTGCATTGTCATACGATTTATACAGGCACGCAATATTGCAGCTCAATCGGATATCGGGAAGTGGGTCAAATTTAACTTGCAAGATTTGATTAAGACAGACGGACAGACAACAGATAGGTTAAAGTAAAGAAAAGCTTGTAAAAAGGGGCGATAATAGAAAGAATACTCTTAATAATCCGCTCTTGGCGAATGTATTTGCCTCGTATGACAATGTGCGAAAATTACATTTTTCGTCAAAATGGCATTTTGCGAATGTGACCAAGTTCACCTGATCCAACAGAAAAAGCGGTAGACAGTTTACAGCGGTTTGATACTGAATAAATTATTATTATGACATTGAAACTTCAAAAGTTCGCGCTTCTAGATTTTTCTTAGATCATTATACCAGCCAGATACGTAACAGTTAGGCGTCTCCCGCCACCAAAACAAGAAGCGCTGGGCATAAAACTAGTTTAACACTAAACGATTCGTGAGTTGTTGCTTGTGAGTTTTTGAGCTTCTTGTCGACCGTTTCGATCCTGTACGAGGATCTTCTTCAGGGAGTAGCTGCGGTTACGCGCCGGCGTCCGCGCCCCGCTCCTCGTACAGGCACGAAGCCGAAGTAAATTGAAGTTAGTGTATGCCGTTTATTTCCAAAGATGAACATAAAACTAGTTGGCACAATTCAGGTTGTCTTTTTGTGTGTCGTTTATATTTATGTGTACTCGTGTGCGTAGTGCGTAATCATTAGTGATATCATTATAAGTATTAGTGTGCGTTTCCTTTCCCCCTGCAGAAACTAGCAATTTTTTCACATAAAAATTAGATCTGGCTTCGTTTCCTGTTGGTTTAATTTTTCAAAGAGAACAAAAGAAAAACAATGTGAATTTGACATTACTAAAAATGTGACAAACAGGTCGTTTGAGTAGTATACTTTTTTAACTGATGAAATGTCGCTAGATATTCATTTGCCAGCTCTTAAATTTTCGTAAGGTAGTTTCGATAACTATATTACGGCTCATCAGACCCTCTCTACATCATGTGGAATGAACAATGAACAACCGTTCAGTCACCATAGGGTTCTCAGTCGGTGTGTCACGGCTCCATCATCAGTGCAGCTCGATAACACAAAAAAAACCAGACTTATTATATATTACCATTATGCTACAATTATTTAGCTAATTCTGCGTTATAACTGAGTTGTAAGATTTTTTTTTCATAAGTAAGATAATATTAATTGAGTTACACCTTTGATTTTTAAGCCCAGCAGCGGGAGAGTACAAGCTTAGCTTTAATTATCATAATTTTTCATTGGAAATTTCCATTAGATTCATGATTAAAATCGCACCGAAGTTGTAATAAAATACAACTCGTTCTACCGCACCGCGTGCCGTCGCGGCACGGACGGCGCCCGGTTCGCTCTGTGTGACGGCTTGTATTGACTTCCCTACAATACAGCGTCCGCAAACGCATTCCGCCGCGGAAAGCGGTCCAATTGACAAGTTGTCAGTTGTCATCAACGCGATCTGCCCGGCGCGGCAGACCGGACCGCGCCTGTTCGCGTCCGCTTTATGTGTGACGCCTCACATACAAACTAGAACATTACAAAAATTCCGTCCCGGTTCGCGTCCGCTTTGTCCGCTCAGTGTGACGTAAGCTTTATTGTTTATTGTTTAGGGTGCGTATTCGCACGCATAATTTTTTAAAATTAGGACTAAAAAATTTATGCGAGCGATGGACCTATTTATATTTTAGTGAAACCATATACATAAAATGTTTATTCGGGTACTTTAGGAGGTAATAGAGACGAGAAAACATTTAAGCTATAATAAAACAATAATTGAAGTTACATTAAAATATCTCTCGTATACAATACAACGAACTTTCTCATTAAACTTAAGAATAACTGTAACTTATATTTTCTTATTGATACGATATAGCGACTTTACCACATCACTAGAAAGTCATGTTATGCCTCTAACTATTACCTAATCTGTGGCGTAACTGTGACGTCACCTTGAACGAGCCTATCAAATCTAGCCACCCATCCCCCGCACCCCACCATGTTTTGGTGACTTTGTTTTCATACAAAAAATGACTAAGCGCGGTATATATCTCTCTTGTATATGCTTGGATGGATGGATGGATGGATGGATGGATGGATGGTGGATGGTGGATGGATGGATGGATGGGTGGTGGATGGATGGATGGATGGTATTTTCTAAGAATTTCTGAAGCTTAGTCTCTGAATGGTTGCAAACCAACGCTGGCCACGAAACCGGTGAAATCACCCTACATAGCTTAACAAAGTGAAATATTTTAATGTTAATGATTTAATGTACCGATTGATGTGATAATTAAATCTTATTTTATGATTAAACCACCATATAGGTAACATAACTTAATATCGACTACTATAATAGTTGAAAAGTTGGGTTAGAGATAAATTAGAACTGAAATAACCTCTAAAAGTTTGTTTTCGATAAGCACGTATAAACTGAGATTTTTGAGTAAACTTCACACTGAAGTATCAACAAGATGATTACACAACATGCGCTAACAACAAAGATAACATTATTCAGATAAATTATTCAGATTTGAAAAGAAAACTTACATTAATGGTTTATTTCTTCATTCTGTAAACATCCATAATTTTCCAGTTTTCTGTATGTATCCTCGTGTAAAGACAATATCTTTTAATTATTCTACTTAAGTTTTAACGTAAATATAATAATACTGCACTGCATAATTGTACTTAATTGGACTTAGAAAAATTAAATTATTTAAGTATATAAACAAACATGGCCGAGTTGAAAAATTGCAGAATTTGATAGTGTTGCCATAAGTAAAATTTTATAAATTTATTTTTTGAACTTTAAAAAAAGTTAGTAATGTGATTTTAATTTATGTTTTTTATTTAAATAAGGTGGTTGTGATAAGGAAAAAATCGGGATATATGTTTACCTCTAATTTTCTCATATTTTATATAAATTAATATTGCTGAAGAAAAGAGTGAAAAAAATGGCAAATTTCCTGTATATCATCTGCATTGGGACAGTACAACAACCGGTTCGGTCTGAAGCCCCCCATTGGTCCTTTTGAGTTTAGCGGGCCTGATTCATTGTGTATCTTTTGAATTTGTACGACGCATAGATTAGGTAGAGAAAGAACGACGTACATTTATTTTTCTTCGTTTTATTATTTGTACCACAGATTAAAATTAAGCAATATACAAATTACAAAATCCACAGATTAAAAAACTGACGGCTTATTCACAAATGTTATGTCACGCCTCGTTATTGCTGTCAATTTTATTAATAATATTTTGTAAATCATGATATAGAGTGCTTTTCACGAAAGAATTCCCTTCCACGAGGACGCAACGCATTACATTATAACGTACAACATATTTATTTATTTAGCTTACAATTTCTTTATTTCAAAACCTATATTACTGATTCATAATTATCTTACCAATTTAATAAACGCGAAAGTTTATATAAATGTACATCTATGGATGTCTGGATGAATGTCGTTATTCTTTCACGCCTAATCGGGTGGACTGGTTGAACTGAAATTTGGTAGGTATTGAGATAGCCTAGACCCTGGAATAACATAATAGGCTCTACTGTGCAGCAGGTAAAACCGCCGAGCGTAGCTAGTCAATAATAAAACACAAATATATCATTTATACAGGTAACTATTTATATTCTATAAATAAGTACAATAAAAAAAACTAAAATTTGGGTTGAACAGATATCAGATTAAAACAAGTGGGTACTTTAATACTAAGTTACGCGTCAGAAGTTCACATATAATATGGAGCATCGTATATGATATTACTGGCAGGAGCTGCTAGCACAGCCATTGCCAACAGAGTAACAGACAATTAGATTTTTCACTCAGTAAATTAAAAATAATAAAATGCAGACTAATTTTGAACAAAACCCTCAGTGGGCAGTCCGACTTGCATATGTATGGTTTTATTTATATTTATACAAATTAGATATTTTTAAAAGTTTTAGAATCTAATCTTTACAATCCCATAGGTCTCCATTTTTTGCTTAAGTCCCAATTTATCATCCTTTATAAAGATAGCACCTTATTACAAAGCTTTGTTCATGGAATCAAATCTGCCAACCTTAGCATACAATAACTCAATCTCTTCCGCCGCCAGAAGCACTTCAGTTACAGAATGCTCCCTCTAACCCGCCGAAAACCGATACTCTGCCAGGTGTCCCACCAAATATTTCGAGAAAGGTACCACCAGCCGTGTCACTACCTATTGAGCACACGCGGCCTTACTCTGACATCGTGAGTACGAAGCAAACTCGGCCTGGCTTGAGCTCTAGTAAGCCAACGTCCTCAAGACAATCCTCCATTATAGTGTCTACTAATGATAATTTTTCTCAAAACACTGAAGGAGAGTGGACTACGGTGACTAAGAAGCGTCGTTCCAGTGTTCCTGCTGGCGTTATGAGGGGTGCAGCAGCTCCAGGTACGACCAAACTTGAAGCGGCTGAGCGCCGAAGATTTCTACATTTGTACTACGTCAAAGAAGGTACTACAGTGGGTCAGGTACGTGACCACTTAAACTCCTTTGTTAACGCAAATATCTGCAAAGTCGAAGCGCTGAAAGCCAGAGGAAATTACGCTTCGTTTAAATTAGATGTCCCTTCTAGGTTGGCGAATGATATTCTTTCGCCTGATAACTGGGCTATGGACATATGTGTAAAGCCTTGGAGGCAGTCCTTTCGTTCCCGTGGCTCAAAAACAGAAAAAGACCAGAAACTCGCACCGTAGTAGGAATATACATGTGTCTCTACTACCAGAATGTCAGGGGATTGAGAAGTAAAACTGTGGCATTCTACAATAACATCTCCGGGGAATCCTATGACGTAATCGCCCTAACAGAGACTTTTTTAAATAGTTCGGTATCTGATAGCGAGCTTTTCCCTCCGGGATATATAGTGTTTCGTAAAGATCGCGTGGGTGACGCTGGTTGGGGAGGTGTCTTGTTAGCTGTGCGCGATAGTTTCACGACAAAATTGGTCTCTGATGTTGATGGCTTAACAGACTCTATGGAAATACTGTTCACCAAGGTCACGGGTAGATATTGTAAATGTTTAATTTGTGTAGTATATCTTCCACCTAGTTATAATGATAATCAATATTTAGATGTACTTAATTGTATTGAAAATGCTGTGTGCAAATATTCGAGTTCTTTAGACATACTAATTGTAGGAGACTTTAATCAAAATTCTTGTAGTCTTAATGTAAAGTCGCAATTTGAGCAGTTCATGGATTTTTGTAAATTTAATCAGCACAATGTTTATGAGAACAGTTACGGCGGCATGCTGGATCTCGTGTTGTCGAACATAGCATCTAACGATGTGTGCGTATCGGATGATGTAGAGGCGTTGGTTCCGGCGGACACTTATCATCCTCCGTTGTTTGTGAAAATAACTTTATTACACCCCATGATTAGCTCGAGGATATCCAATAATAATTCCTCAATGTCCTCCGTAAATATGCAGTATGCGCCTGAATGGAATTTTAGAAGAGCCAATTTCTTCGCGCTCTATTCTGATGTGCTATCTTTAGATTGGTCAGGTGTGCTTGATCAACGGGATGTGAACTCTGCCATTGATATATTTTACGGCTTGTTAAACGACGTTCTTAGCAAACACGTGCCTCTTAGGAAAAACTATGTCGGTATCCAAGGTCGGCAATATCCTCCTTGGTTTACAGCAGAGATAATACAGAAAATAAAAATTAAACATTTCCATCTGTGCAAATATAGAGAGTTAGGCTTGGATTTTAATTATGAGGTATTTAAATACTATAGAGGTCACATTAAACATTTGATTGACATAGCTTACAAGAATCATATACAAACGATCGAATCTAATATTTGTCAGGAGCCTAAGAATTTCTGGCGATATGTCAAAGATAGGCGTCAAAACCGAGGCCAATCAAATCAGTATATGCAAGACGGGAAGGAACTGGTGGGGCAAGAAGCAGTAAAAGCATTTGCAGACTACTTTAGCTCGGTTTTCCTTCCCGATGTCCCGGTTCTTGATGTAGACGTATCCACTTGCTTCGATACTTCTGATTCTCGCCTTATATGCGTAAACGCTATCACGGCTGTGGATATTCGGCGAGCTGTCCGACGATTAAAGACCTTTACTGCGGCAGGGCCTGACGCGATTCCGCCATTCCTGGTTAAGGATTGCTTATCTGCATTTGAGGCACCACTTTTGCATATATACAATGTCTCTCTTAACACCTGCTGCTATCCTGAGAGGTGGAAAGTTTCTAGGGTAACGCCCGTGCCTAAAGTAAAGTCATGTACAGACGTAACTACCTTTCGACCTATAGCAGTATTAGGAGTTTTTAATAAAATTTTTGAATCCGTTATCAACTGGCATCTGTCACAACTTGAATCCTATTGGAATGACTCACAACACGGCTTCCGGGCTGCCCGCTCTACAGTCACAAACCACATTTCTCTTGTTGACTATATCTCCACGCATATGGACGCTGGCAGGCAGGTAGACGCTGTTTTCCTTGATGCTAAACGCGCTTTCGACGTAGTAGATAATGATATCCTGCTGATGAAGCTTTCAGCCATAGGTGCATCACCGAAGCTGCTTATGTTTTTTGCTAGTTACTTAAAGGATCGGCGTCAATATGTGCAGCTGCAAACATACAGATCCGATGAGTTTTTCACAAGGTCGGGTGTGAGCCAGGGTAGCACTCTAGGGCCGACCTTGTTTTTGATCATGATTAATGATCTCCCGGAAGTATTAAGTCATGCACGCTGTTTAATGTTCGCAGACGATCTAAAAATATATCTTTCAATTAATAGCATATCAGACTGTATGGCTCTGCAGATGGATGTAAAGTCGGTAGAAAGATGGGCCCGCCTAAATAAAATCTGCTTTAATATCACTAAATGTAAAACCTTAACATTCTCTAGATTGCAATCACCTCTAAGGACAGCATATTGTCTAGAGGGCTCTGTATTGGAGAGGGTGGAGTCTATCCGAGACTTAGGTTTAATGTTAGACCCTCGTCTTGACTTTCGTGAGCATGTCATATGTACGTGCAAGGCTGCTAATAAAACTCTCGGATTTATAATGCGTACAGCTTCTCAGTTCTCTAATGTAAAAGTAGCTATTATGCTCTATAACGCTTTTGTTCGTAGTAAATTAGAATTTGGAGCTACTGTCTGGGACCCACGAGAAGCAAAGTATACCGTGATGGTAGAACGCATTCAGCGTAAATTTGCTCGCTATGCGTATAAAAGATGTTTTGGCTACTATCCATTCCTCTTTCCTTCCCTATTTGTGTCGGGTATGGTAGGCCTGGACACTCTACAGTTGAGACGGAAGCTGCTGCTCCTCGTGCACTACTGTTTAGTACTTCGCGGTAAAGTACATGATCCGCACATCCTGAGCAGTATTGGACTGTACGTGCCTGATAATTATTTGCGGGCAGGACGTAGACACCATCGTTTATTGGTGGGTCCGCCGGTGCCTAAGACGCTTCACGCCAGTAATATGCCGACGCGGCGAGCTATTGCCCTGCTGACAGGCTTCCTATGTGAGAACCAGCATGTCGACTTATTCCATGATAGCCTAACACAAATAATTGTTGGTATAAATATGTATCTAAGTAGAGTTATTAGTCTATAAATACTTATGTACAATAGTTTGTTTAATGAGGGTTATATTTGTATAATCTGTCAATTATTATAATAATTGTTAGTCATAGTTAGCGTTTTGGTGTTATAAACTGTAAGCTTTCTCTGATACTGAAATAAAGAAATTGAATTGAATACAACATAAATGATAATTGTTTTGGTTTGTTTCTGTTCATAGAATCGTTAATTATATTTCATGTGTTTGTTCAGACCATTTTGTGAAGATATAACCTTATTACAAATATTAACTACTTTACAGTTATAGTGTATGTGTGTATTTAGGCTGTTTTGCGAAGATAAAACCTTATTACAAAACTTACATACTATACTTCTTTTCAAAAGCAAAAATAATTTTTGCAAGGTGCAAAGGATCAATATCTTAATAAAATCGATATGTATAGGATATTAGCCATAATATATTAGATATATATCATAATATATATCGGATACAACAGTTTTTTGTGAATATATCTGGTGTCTCGGCGTGTAAATAGCCGAAACACGCGGGCGGGGAATGGTTTATTATTTTTTATACGTTGTTTAAAGAAAACAAATTATGTATCTAAAATTGCGGTGAACAAGGAAAGTCACAAAGCAGGCGCTTACCTTCACTCTCCAGGGTATCCAGCTAGGCTTCAGGCCGACCAGTAGAAAGCACTTTGCACACACAGTCCAAAGGTCCACAAACCACGGCACGGGGATCCCCAGAGCGAGTATTCAGGCAAGCCGTACACGGCGCGGCGTTAAAATAAGATTGCGAAAAATATTGTGATAAACAGGCGATGATAAAAAGAATTTTCACAAGGCGCGATTTTTTAAGAGCGACGTGCGCGGTTGCTGCATGTAGCAGCGAGCGGAGCGGAGCGGAGAATGTTATGTTGTCGCGTGCAACCGCGAGCAGGGCGGAGCGGAGAGTGTTGTGCACATTGACCAGTGCACCACTGCGTCGGTCAAGCAGCGTCACTGACAGCTCCTTAAAGTGTCAGTCAAGCGTCGCCCCGTAACTTTCCAGTTTACCGCATAAATTGCATAGATGGCATTACTAGTAAATTAGGGAGAGTATATTATGTGTTATTTGACTATATAAGAATTTATATCTACTAGACAAATAAAATAAATTAAAAAAGGCATTTGCGCTTCACCATGCTCCCCGCCTTGAAAGGTCGCACGGAACTTTCAACACAATGCGAAAGTTAACTAACATAAGTAGGCTAACTTATTGTAATGTTACGCGGAATAAAATAAAGAGACTAAGCGAAATAGCGATTATAATTTGCGTATGAAATAAGATTGATCCTAAACCTAACGAAATATTATAGAAAATACGAGTAATTATTGCGTAGGAATTGGATACAACTTAATGATGGGGCGTTTGTAAAGACCGGAATTGGTTTTAACCATCGCGACACGAGCAATGTTATCGGTACCCTTAAAGACCTCGGTAATAATGCCTAAGGGCCAATTGAGAGGGATAGAATTCTCTTGCTCCACGAGCACCACGGTTCCAACTTCAACGGGTTTATCAGCGGTTGCCCACTTCTGACGCACTTGCAAAGTGTGCAAGTATTCTACTCTCCACTTTGTCCAGAATGATTGGACCATGCTGTCCAACAAGTGTTTGCGGTCTACGAGATTGAGACGCTGTTGAGACAAGTCAGGGGCAGGGAGATACTGCAGCGGCGTAGACATCAGAAAGTGAGCGGGCGTAAGCACCTCTGGGTGTGGATCCGAAGACAGAACACACAGAGGGCGCGAATTCATGATGCATTCAATCTGTGCTAATACAGTCTGAAGCTCCTCATAAGTGAGAAGTTGAGTACCGACCACACGGTATAGGTGCGTCTTCAGACTCTTAATATTTGACTCCCATATTCCACCGAAATGGGGAGCTCGAGGCGGAATCGTCTTCCACTCGATGCGTCGCGATAAAAGCTCATTAGAGAGCGCGGATTTGAAATTCGAACTCAACAGAAAACTATACAGTTCATCTAACTGAGCCTTTGCTCCAATAAATGCGGTACCATTGTCCGAGTAGAGACAGGACACTGGACCACGTCTGGATATAAAACGTTTGAAAGTCGCTAAAAACATGTCCGAAGTCAAATCAGAAACCAACTCGATATGGACAGCTTTCGTGACAAGGCACACGAACAAGCAGATATAGGCCTTCTGAGAGCGTTGGCCTCTACGTCGTGAGAGCGTTATGCGAATTGGGCCGGCGTAATCTACACCGGTGTGCTGAAAAGCTCCTGCCTCCGACACACGGTACGCAGGGAGATCAGCCATCATTGGCGTTGGATGCGTGGGATTAACCCTAAAACAAGTGTTGCACTTGCGTAATTTAGAGCGGATGACAGTTCTGGCATCTAATATCCAGAAGCGTTGGCGTAAAATGGACATAAGAAGTCCAGGACCATTGTGACAATTGACAACGTGATAATGCTGTATAATCAAGTCAACAACATGGTCATGTTTGGGGAGAAGAATCGGGTGTTTTACATCAAAGGGAAGATCAGCTTTAGAAAGCCTTCCTCCAATCCTCAAGAGACCTTCTTCGTCTAAGAAGACGGCCAAGTTTCGAAGCTTATTTGAGGGGGGTTTGCTCGATTTGATGAGCTTAATATCATCAGCGAAGTGTACAGTTTGAACAGCAAGCAACAACAAGTGTTCCGCAGCTGTCAGTCCTTGAACAGAGCGAGGTTCGAAGTTAAGCTTCGGTCGCGTGAATTTAAGCACGTAAGCTACGATGTGTAGTAACTTTTCCCAAGACGAGGTGCGAAGAGCCAACTCGTACAGAACTGGTTGATCTAAGCGAGCGGTGGTAGCGAGTACGTTAGTCTTAAGCTCAGGAAGTTCACTACAATTGGTGGGAGCGAACGGTTTGATTGGCCAATCTTCGGGAGCACTACGCATCCACGAGGGGCCATTCCACCAAAGATCGTGCGATACAAGTTGCGCAGGTAGCATACCACGTGATACACAATCGCTGGGATTCTCAACACCAGCCACATGGTAGAAATTTTTAGCGGCAAGATTCTCTTGACATTGAGCGACACGATTGCTCACGAATATCGACCAACGATGTGGGGAAGAATGAATCCATGAGAGCGCAACCGTGGAGTCAGAGAAAGCGCGAATATTCTCAGCGTCATTGAAGCGGAATAAAATTTGTAGGTATTTACGCTGATCATCAGGGACACCTACGCGTAAGTACATCGACTTTATATTAGCGTCCAAAACGATACGCGGCATAGGTTTGTCAGGGCGAACTACAGCGTGATGTGGTATAAAATAACCATTAGCGAATGATTCTGAGTCATCAACAGGACTGAGGTAACCGTTATCTATGTAATCTTGAGTTACTTTGTTGTAATTTTCCCTTAAATCAGGTGACTGGCGAAATTTCCTTTCCAAAGATGTGAAGCGACGAAGAGCCACAGCGTGAGAATTACCAAGTTCCGATGGATCCCTACAAAAAGGCAACGAAACAGTGTAACGTCCAGAATCATCGCGCGTCACAGTGGACATAAAAATATTTTCGCATTCAGTCTCTTCGGGAGACAAATAGCGCTTGGTGGGTACTTCCTCAAGTTCCCAGAACCTTTGAACCATATCATTAAGAGCGAGTGCAGTAAAGGACGCAGTAGGTACAACGTCACTGCGCGGATAATCACCCATTAGTACATATCCGAATGTCGTCAACAAAGCGGGTGGGACATGTGGGCCACGTTCGACTTTATTCCCCAAGTAAATATACGGGAAGAGTTGAGCACCCAGTACAACATCGATATCTCCGGGGATATTCCAGGTTAAATCAGCGAGCGGTAAGTCATGAAACTCTAAGTTGCGATTCCACTCAATAAAATGAGATGGCAATTGATCCGTAATACAATCCACTACCAACGCGTGGATAGTGTATTTGTGTTCGGGGTAAACGCGGGATTCAATGTCCAAATAAACATACCCGATTATTGGACGTGAACTGGAACCTACACCCTTGACAAAAGAATTACTCAGAGGTATAATGTGTAGATTCAAGGAGCGACAACAATCTGTTGTTATCAAATTATTTTGCGAGCCATTATCAATTAGGCATCTAATCACGTTCTTATTCCCAGCACTATTTTTAGGACGCGCATACACTTGTGCAGTGGACAACAATATAGTCGACTTAGCCTGTGTATCAGAAGCGAGCAATACCGCGGGAGTATGTGGTGACGTCACCGACGGCGGTGGTACGCTCTGACCGGCGAGCGAAGTTGTGTCCGCGGCGCGCGGAGGTACGTCCAGCGAAGGGGAAGACGCGGCGAGCGGGGCGGGAGTAACTGAAGGAACGCTCGACACCACGGGACGTGTCGAATGTACCTCAGTATTTACAATTACTGTATGCGAGCGGGTTTTATCATTTTTACACTCAGCACCAAAGTGCAAGAGCGTATGATGGCGTTTTTTACATGTGTCGCAGACAGAGGTCGAGCGACAAGTTAAAAGGTTATGCACGGTGCTTAAACAATTTACACATCCGTGTTTAGATTTTATAAAATCAAAGCGCGCTTTAGCGTTATTAAGATTTTTAAATTTCGCGCAGTTATATAAATGCGTGTGATCACTACTTGCGCAACACACACACGCAGACGCGGGCGCCGCAGACGCGGAGCGAGTAGGTATAGGTACCTCACTCGCGACGAACGATTTCGTTTGATGAGAGCGAGAGGTCGCTGCGGACGCGGGCGGTTTGGTGTTGGAGTAGTTAACAGACCTACGCGGATTCGATCGCTCTAAAACCTTTGCTTGATCCTGAACAAATGATATCAAATCCTTGGACGTAGGTATTTTAAGATCTCTGACTGACAACTCAAAGGCTTGCAAAGTTTGAGTATCAATTTTACGCAACGCACAATGTAATGTTATAAAATCAGTCAGGTCAGGAATTCGTAATTGTTTTAGCGCGGAGATCGAAGCGGAATATTTACTTATAAAGGAATCTAAACTGTGGGCGGTATGAGTACATGCCTTTGCGTCTAAGATATTATTAAGGTAATGAGTACCTAAGGCACGCTCATCTTGAAATTTTTTAATTAAGCTATCCCATATAACATGGTACGTTTCACCTGTAGGTACAATACCATCAGTGAATTTGCGAGCGTCGTGAGTCAGTTTGCTAATCAAATATTGTACACGCTGCGAGTCAGTCAGCTGTTCGTTAGAGTGAATATTGGCCTTAAAACTCTGGTAAAATATGTTCCAATTTTTGGGCCTGCCGTCAAAACTCGGAATTATTAACGGTTGCAACTTCACTATAGGCGATCGCGAATCTGTGTGACTCGGCGAGGCATCAATTTTATTTCTTACTCGTTTAACTCGATTATATAAATCTTCAAAAGAATCTAAACAAGCGTAGTCGAGAGTTGCGTCGGGGTTTATTAAAAGGTTAAGTTTATTTATTTCATCTACAAGCGATTCGTATTTATCCCGCATACTATCGATAGTTTCTGAGTCAGCCATAAAGTCTTCGTTCGATCTCATTGTTTTGTCAAAGGTAGATATTTTTCGAGACATATCATATAATTTATTAATACGTCCGAATAAAAGTTCGCGTTTTTGTAATAAAATAGTTAGCATCGTTTCGGGGCTCGTTTTAATAGACATGTTTACTATTTACTAAAAAACAATCACCGATAAAAACAAATGCTAAGTTAAGATAACAATGTAAACAAATTATGTAAAGTTAAGATAACGATGTTACAAAAAATGTTTGAGCGAGTTCCGAGAACAATGGCTAAATGAGTACCTTATTTGACACAAGACTTGAAATAAATAAAATGGCCACCGACTTATAGAAAATTTTATGTTGCGATATTTTACCAATATTTACGTAAAATACAAATTGTTTACTAAATAATGATGCAATAATTCACTGGTATTTAATATTATTAATGTAAAACAAGTAAAATTATGCAGAAATAGTATAATTTGAGCGATTTATGAGCGTTTTCTTTTTTTATGAAATTTCGAAGGTAGGCAAAAATGTTTCACACACAAACTATTTTAGCTATTTCGATGAAAATTAAGTATATTTGAGCGTTATTATCGTGTAAATGAAGTTACACGAATAATAAAATATAGGAATATGCGAAATTTAGATGGGATTTTACCAATATTACGTAAAAAACCTAAGCGTTGTATTGCATTACTAGAACGAGAATTACCTACCAAAAATTACGTAGATTCTATAGTCAAATAACACAAATACAAATTAAATTATTGTTCGGTATATAATAGGTATATATCCGGGCTAAGAAGGACCAAAATTATGGTGTCTCGGCGTGTAAATAGCCGAAACACGCGGGCGGTGAAGGGTTATTTATTTTTTTAATGCGTTGTTTAAAGAAAACAAATTATGTATCTAAAATTGCGGTGAACAAGGAAAGTCACAAAGCAGGCGCTTACCTTCACTCTCCAGGGTATCCAGCTAGGCTTCAGGCCGAGCAGCAGAAAGCACTTTGCACACACAGTCCAAAGGTCCACAAACCACGGCACGGGGATCCCCAGAGCGAGTATTCAGGCAAGCCGTACACGGCGCGGCGTTAAAATAAGATTGCGAAAAATATTGTGATAAACAGGCGATGATAAAAAGAATTTTCACAAGGCGCGATTTTTTAAGAGCGACGTGCGCGGTTGCTGCATGTAGCAGCGAGCGGAGCGGAGCGGAGAATGTTATGTTGTCGCGTGCAACCGCGAGCAGGGCGGAGCGGAGAGTGTTGTGCACATTGACCAGTGCACCACTGCGTCGGTCAAGCAGCGTCACTGACAGCTCCTTAAAGTGTCAGTCAAGCGTCGCCCCGTAACTTTCCAGTTTACCGCATAAATTGCATAGATGGCATTACTAGTAAATTAGGGAGAGTATATTATGTGTTATTTGACTATATAAGAATTTATATCTACTAGACAAATAAAATAAATTAAAAAAGGCATTTGCGCTTCACCAATATCAATGATATAACGTTTGAACCCTGCCAAAATATATCTTTGTTTTTGAAACGAAGTACAGTTTTGCTTGTTTTTGGAACAATGATAGTTCACATGCTTTTCTAGACCCCTAGGTGTACATATAACCTTATTGCAAAACTTACAAGATACTGCCTTTGCTCTATTTTTATCATGGAAGTGATATTTCATGTTTTTAGGCTTTTTCGTGAAGATGAAACCTTATTACAATGCTTACAAGATACTGTTTTTGCTTCGTTTTTGTTCATGGGATAAGAATAAAGCTTACATTTTTATCCTGGTTTTGCTTTGAGTTTGGCATTTTGTCACGTAATCGTATCACGTAACAACTGTTGAGGCCACCGAGTGAAGATATAACCTCATTACATCACTGACATGATACTTTTGATTTAATTTTGTTCAAAGGACAATGGTATTCCATGTGTTTGTTTAGTTTATTTTGTGAAGATATAACTTTATCACATAACTTACATGATACTGGTATTGGTTTGTTCATAGAACAATAGTATTTCATGTGTCTGTTTAGGGCTGTTTGTGAAGATTGAACCTTATTACAAAGCTCACATGATACCGGTTTTAATATGTTTTTGTTCATAGAACAGTGATATTTAATGTGTCTGTTTAGGACTGTTTGTGAAGATAGAACCTTATTACAAAGATCACATGATAATAGTTTTAATTTATTTTTGTTCATAGAACAATAATATTTAATGTGTTCATTTAAGTTATTTGGTGAAGCTACAACCTTATTACAAAGCTCACATGATACTGGTTTTGATTTGTTTTTGTTCATTGAACAGTGATATTTAATGTGTCTGTTTAGATCCCTTTGTAAAGATATAACCTTATTACATAACTTGCATGATACTGGTTTTTTGTATGTAGGACAGTAATACTTATCAATGTGATTTTTTAATCCTGCTTGTGTTGAAAATATCTTTTTACAAAGCTTACAATATAATATTTTAATAGAATCAGTGTCATGTCTCTTGATATGTTTTCGTAAAGTATACTTGTGGACGAAATCTCTCTTACATATATCACATGTGTACCGTTTATTATTTATAGCCTTTGCAATAACATCTTGTTTGAGCCTTTCAAGCCTTACAGTACAATGATAATAGTTGTCATCACAATCTGCCGCATCTGTTGAAACAGAATCAGTCTTCGTACAAGTTTGTTGTATTACCTCTGGTCCAATAACTATTTCATCCTTTATGATATGGTCTTTATATAACTCCTCATATGCTTTTTTGAGTATTATATCTTCACGTGTATTTACTAGTTCAGAGTCAGATTCAACTCTATCTTGCATACATATATCATGCTCTTGCTTTATTTCTATATCATCAAAGTCCTCTTTATTTGTTGTCATTTGACATTGTTTGTCCTCCATATTAGTAGAACACGAGTATTGTGGTCTCCTGCAACAATCAATTTACTTTATACATATCTATATTCTCTATACATTACATTATTTAAGGTAAAACATCATGAATTACATTAAGTATTCCTGAATAATGAATAGTCCAGTAATAACACCCCAGACTTACTCGATAGGTGCGACCAAGGGGCAACCACGTAACTTGAATTTGCATAAGTGGGGGTTCAACAAATGCATAAAGTCTTTGTTATGGGGAATCGTTATTTCGTCTCATAGTTTCATTTAGATGTGCAAATGATGAGATTCCACGAGGAAAATGAAAGAACTTGTCAATTGAAGTTAAATTATAAAATTATTTTTATATAAATATGCATGTAGAAATCAAAAAGTTCCTAGGCTAGAGCTCACTGCAAGCGTTGAGAAAGTTCTTGACTGAAAAGAGTGTGCACTCTACTTATTCTGAGTGCTAAGAAAATTTTACAAGTCATACTAAAAAAAGTGTACATTGAGCTCGCACTGAAGAGCAAAAAATTTAAAAAAATCAAATCATTTATTCATATAACCCATATATATAGCACGTCAATATTTGAATTTAGGTATTGTAATATATGGAATATATAATATTAACATTGAACATATTACATTGGTTTCCAGGCATCCTTGTCATTTATATATTCATTGGTGGTGTAGAGCAAATAAAAACAAGTAAAATTTAAAAAATCTTCTAGAAATAAGCTTTTACTATATTATTACCATCTAGCACCAAAGTACTCATCAAGATGAATCACATTAGCCCAGACACAATAGGGTTGCGTTTAAATACGAAGCTCTTATGGCCACCTTCCTACTCCCAATATCCAATCAGCTGGATATCATGAAAAAAATATTGCATTGTCATCTGATTCATAGATGCATGCCAAATTTCAGCTCAAACAAAAATGAGGGAAAGGAACAAATTAAACTTCCAAGATTTGATTACAGACCGACAGACAACAGATAGATGAAAGTAAGAAAAAGCTTGTAATAAATATTCTTATTAATAAACGTGCGAGCAGCTTGCTACCAGCGCTCACAATAAATTATAATCCTGATTATGAAGTAATGTGGGATACACACACACACAGGTCAGAGCCAGGGTGAGGCGAGCACCCCACTCTACCCCACCGCGGCTACTATGGCATGAGAACAACTCTTTGTTACAATATATATATATTGGATAAACCTAAGCTAAACCACCAGCGACCGGCCACTCCTAAGATTAGTCGGCTAACCCCAGGTGTAGGTGAATTACTAGCAGGTACGACTAGATGGTGAAACCAAGGCCAGATAGGCCGGATATTAACCAAATATACATTTCATCAGAGCAGGAGCAGATCACAACTTGCTGAGTCTGTCTCTAATCACACTACATAATATTATTGAGGTGAAAGTTTGTGTGTTTGTTACTTCTTTATGTCTAACAGGGGTAGACTTCCTTTGCACTCGGTCAACTAGGTGGTCAACAGTGCCAGTTATTCTACCGCCTGAACAGTGTTGTGCAAACATTACTGTGCTTCGGTAGGAGGGCACTGTATATAGCGAAATTACTGGGCTGAAGTGTCTTAACATCTTATGACTCTCATGTAAGAAGTGTTGGCGCAGTGCAGTGTTTGTAAAATCCTGGGTAGCACTGTACTAATTATGGGCAGCGTTATCTCTTACCATCAGGAGAGCGTCTTGTTCGTCTTTTTACTTCGTTGCATAAAAAAAACGGATGGACTTTTTGAGCTGAAATTTGGTACAGAGATAGATATTTGGTACCAGCTTAGACCCTGGAATAACACATATACAACACCACAGCGGGTAAAACCGCTGGGCGCAGCTGGTCTCTAATATGATAAGAAACATTTTTTAGGTTATTATATTTCAGGTAATAATTTCATTAAGCATTGTTGGTTAAATAATAGCTATTTGCGAGTGAGCCAAGAGACCCTCCGGGCGTACAATATAATACGGAGACTCAAACAGATATTAGGCATCGTTTATATATCTGGCGGTAATATTGTAAGTCCACGATCTAGTGTTTATTGATCCGATACGTACGAAGATCTGACAGCTTGCAGACACATTATATTGAATTGTTAACATAGTAACAAAATTGTCAACACTTACCAATAAATTATAAAGGAATACAAGAATACAGGAATATATTTACAAGAGTTTATTACCAAATTTTACTGCGTGTTATTTATTATTTTCATTTTTATTTTTTCTATGTGAATATGTGCGCGATGCAATAGACTATAAACTAGTTTCACAGATCAAACATAAATTCAATCAAATCCACAGATTAGAATAAATCTGTAGCGATATTCAAACTTGTACATGTCACGTCTCGTCATTGCTGTCAAATATAAACCTACTTTTCACAAACCCACATCGCCAGCGGGGTTATTCCGGAGCAAAATCGCTTCTCGTTTTGCTAACGTCCACTGACAAAATTTTGAAAAAATCTTGGAAATTCTTACGATACCAGAACAAAATTAAATGCAACTTTAATTTTTTTATATTAAGCAATTTTTACCTATCCTCTATGTGGCGTTTTTGAAAATAAAAATGTGTTTTTTTGCTCACGTTTTGCTGCGCCGTCGTCTCTTTTTTTGTTTGTGCAGAATTTAAGAAACAGGTCCCGCGGAATTTAGCGGAGCCTAAATACAAAAATACTAACATATTCCTCCTATAAAACTCATAGTTTTTAATTATACTGTTTAAAACAAAAAAGTGTACCTACGGCTAAAACACAAAAGTGCATATATCTCAAATTGACACCTTTGTGGATTGGAATATTTTCGTTTAACTACGTCCATTTAAAATATCTAATAATGATTTTTGTTCTAGATTCCTATTCGCCCTCGGCTGGTAATAAATTCCAAGTTTTTGTGAGATGATGCAACCTACACAGCAGTTAAAGCGATTAAAAGTGAGAATAACCTCCAGTCGCCATTCAGTAGTGATTGCCACCTGGGAGAAACCGATGTGGGGGCGACTGGGAATATACCATTTAAACATTATACTCACCATTAATAATACAATATATCTATCGTTTGGAATCCTACGAAAGTTTATAAATTTCCTAGGAAATTTTAAAGTAACAAATCTTGTTATTTTCCAATTATTTACCAAATTTCAGATCAATCGGTTGCCAGGGAGGGTGAAATTTTAGCTTAATTTGACCCAAGAGAAAAGAATATAACAGAGTAAGCTAAATAAAACCGTTTAATAACACAAAGTATTTTTTTACAATGTAGTGCATTTATATTAAGGTCGACTTAATTCAAAGTGATTCATAATGCATAATTCATTTAATCACAAGCGAAAATGGGTATACAAAAAGGTAACAGTAGAAATGTAAAACATTCAGATCGCCATTATCTACCTTTCGGCATGCTGTGTTGAATACAATAATAATTACATAATATTAATAATGATAAAAGAATTTTTAAAATAAATACAAATTACATTAAATATAACATCTTCAATGTCAAGGTAAAAATTAATACATTATGTCAAAAGAAAATAATAATAATTTAAAAATAAAAATTCATTACATTATAAAAATCACATTAATCATTTAAATTTTGTCTGATAAGAAGTCATGGACACTGTAGTATGCTTTAGATAGTAATAACAACTTGACTCTTTTTTTAAACATTACAATTGTTTTAGCCTCAAGTATAGATCTGGGCAAATGGTTGTAGATTCTAGGAGCCATACAGAATACGCTTTTGTTGTGTAGCGCCGTCATGTTTAAAAGAAAACAGAATTTATGTTGAAGGCGTCTGCTCCTAAAATTACTATATAAATGTAAAATTAGACGCACAAATATGACAGTTTCTAAAATATATATACACACGGTAGAGTCAAAATCTTTAGGCTTAAAAAATATGGCTTACAACTGTCCGTTTGTTTCAATTTACAAATAGGCCTAATGCATCTCTTTTGAGCCCTAAATACACGCTCCTTGTCAGTGCAATTGCCCCAAAACATGATACCATATCTAAGACACGATGCTACATAGCCATGGTAGGCTGTTATTACCGTAGATGATAGAGTTTATATTATATATTTATTTATTTCAGATAACTATTAATTATAATTATAATCCATATGCAAATTATTAATTAATTTTAAGAGAATTGCATTTGTTCTATAATATAATCATTTACATATCATATTGCTTACTGGCTACTATTTCATCAGTACCAGAGCATGATGCCTCAACATAGGGCAGTCCCATTCACCTGTACCTACATAACAATGAAGATACTTTATTGCGCATGATGGCAGCAAATGCATCAGTGCGAGCTTCCATAATGAATAAAGATATTTATTTACATAAACATAGCTGACGCATCAGCACCCAAAAGGCATATTGTACCTACACGTATGTAGAGAATGAAGGGTTTCCGAGTATATGCTGGCCACAAGCTGCTGGTATGTTATGGATCGATTGACAAAATGATTTCCTGTATATTAGATCGAATTGGTGTATTGGTGTTGTCCTTTATCGGTTCCGTGCATCGGCATTTCGGACATTTCCAATTTAGTTTACTATCTTTTATCATTGAATGATAGCGTCTTGGCGTTATATTTGCACAGGGGGAGGGCATCGGCGGATTTTTTGTATATCAACACTGGTTGTATTTGCTACCCCACTCGTAGCGCCACGTGACGCGCCGTTTAGTAGCGGCCACTTTAAGGAACTACGCGGGCCTCACGGAATATTCTCTTTAACAAAAAAATCACGACTTTTTATTTTTTTATAAAACTGTTTACCGTATTATTATATAATAAAGTATACATATAAAATATCTAAATTTATTAAATCGATTTTAATATCCCCATAAATGTAAAATAATCCTCAAAATTATGATTATTTTTTGTTCTAGCGAGGGATCAAGTTATACTGGTCAGGCAAATTGCCTCTCTTTCTAATAAAGCATTTTCTCCAAATAGCTATCCTTGTCTATTGACTCGTATTTAGCCAGTGTTGTGAATATTTTGACGATTGAATCGATGCATGATAATCGATTAGAGGACAAATGCGTACCACATCTTCGACCAGGTCTAATTGCATGCTATCTTTAGGTACAACTAGCGCATAATATGTTCTGTAGGCCCATGTTGACGACTCATAGTTCAGTACGACTACTACGGAAATTCATTTATTCCTATCCAGTTTTACCCATTGAAAAGTACCTACTGTTACCTATTGTCAAGAGCCTAGAGAGACTTATAGAGCCTAAGCTACCTATTATACCAAATTTGATTAGTTCAGCTGTAAATATGTTAAAAATAGCTAATGTGTAATGTGTATGTTCATTAGAAAATATTGAAAATAACATTGCAAGAAATGAGTTTTAAGGGGTTTGCCCACTATACCGTACCATATGCTCGTTTGCATTTCTTCTTTCTCTCGTATTTTGCCCGTGTTCAAAACAGAATCTAATCACGAGAATGCAGTACCAATTTCATTTTTGCATGCCTATCAATATAATATGTTGCTTACATGTTCAAGCATCTTTACGTGTTAACCTTTTTCGTTGAACTAGCAACAGATGAACTTAGATGAGTTTTCTTTATTAATAATGAAAATAAGTTTATATTATTATATTTTTATCGGTCATCATTCGTGGCTATAAACCCGTACACTCACTGCATTCTGGTCCCCACACGCAGTTGTTTGGCAACATCGCATGCCATGGATAGAGCTGTCAGTATCAGCAACATATTCTCAGCGATATTTATTGTTAACGCTCCGTGCAAGGCTCGCAACGATGTTCTCTTACTTTTTAATACATACAATACTGCCGTGGTATATATATAATATATAATGCGGTTATCTACCAAAACCTAATTTTAAGCTATGAGCAATACATAAATGAAAATAAGGTTCATAATGGCATTGGCCAGATGTTTATCTTTGTAAATAAACGGCATTAACTCACTTGTATTTATTTCGGCTTTGTGCCGACCGGTTCGATCCTGTACGAGGATCTTCTTTAAGGAGTAGCTGCAGTCGGCACGAAGCCGAAGTAAATACAAGTGAGTTTATGCCGTTTATTTACAAAGGTGAATACTCACGAATCGTTAAGTGTAAAAAGGGCCTGATGTTATTTTTCGGTTTGGCATGTTCCTAAGACAATTATTATTATTGTATGATACGGTATAATGGACAGTCGCCTTGAAGTCCATGTCATTTATAAGTTGACAACTAGAGCAGATGATTTTTTATAGTGGGTTATTCTCATAAAATTTTATCGTGGCAGTATCGTCACAATTTATTTTTTAACCCCCCACGGAAAAATACGGGGTGTTATAAGTATGACGTGTCTGTCTGTCTCAGTATTACGGATTTTATTTTTTAATTTTTTGAGATTGTTTTTTTTTTAGGTAGAAATAGTCTAGTGTTCTTAGCCGCCATGAAATGGTGCTTACATTTTTTTCCACAACTCCCTCAACATGGGAATTAAACGAAAAAGTTTGATTAGTAGAAAACTACAAACTATAATAAACAGATTTTAATAAACTAACATCTGAAAAACTAAAAGATGGTTGCAACCACAAAATTACATATTTATAATTTTTAATTTAATTCACTTGTGTTGTAAAAATTGGGTAATTCCCGTGTTCCCCACTATTCATCCCACTAGTGGGGCAGGTGGAACTGTCAAATATTTTTTGCTTCTCACGCGCCCCACTGATTGCGTTTTAGTGTGGCGGGTGATAATATTAAAAAAAGTACACTTCACGCGCCCCATCAGGGCGCTGTAACTCATGCAAAAATATAATTTATTGGGCACGACTAAATGATGAATGGTGTTATTAATGCAAATATTTTGCATTAATAACACCATTCATCCGATGCCATTCCCCTGTTTTTTTTTTCAATCGAGATACCTACAAATTTAAAATTTTCTTTTTTATGAGCGGATGAGAATATACCATCCATATCATGAAAACGTCATTTTTTGTTATAGACTAAAATAAGTTCCGAACAAGAAATGAAAACTCTTTTTAAAAGTTATTCACCAAAAACATAAAAACCTGACCTCTTTTTAACCCCGAAGCAAAAACGACGGGGTGTTATAAGTTTGACGTGTCTGTCTGTCTGTCTGTGGCATCGTTGCTCATGTACTTTGTCTTACTTCTGGGTCCCGTACAGATGAACGGATTTTGATCTTGTTTTTTTGTTTGAAAGTAGAGTCAAAAGGTAGTCGAGAGTTTTCTTAGCCGTGTTTGGTGGAAATCGATCTAAGATGGCCGCCGCTACAATTTGGCGGATTATTTTTTTTCTTCACAACCTCGTCAAATGTATGAAATGAAAGGACTTGACTAGTAAAATATATGCATTACATTTAGTACATTTAAAATCCAAGATGGCCGCCGCTAAAAATAGCTGATTAATTATTTTCTCCATAATCCCGTCAATGTGCGCATCAAATGAAAGTTGAAAGGGCTTGACTAGTAGTAGTATGTAGTATATATTATTATGATAAATTTAAAATCAAAGATGGCCACCTTCCACAAAATAGGTAATTTTGAAAACGTTGCGTAGGGGGCAATTTTTTTAAATTTAATTCACAAACTTTTTTTTAAATTCGCCTGTCCTGTTGTCTCTAATCAAATCTTGCAAGTAAAATTTAATCTACTTCCCATTTTTCAATTTAGCTTAAACTTTGCATGCATGTGTATAAATCGAATGTCTTTAAGAATCTAAATTTATATTTGGAAAGAGTGACTGACTTATTGACTGACTGATCTATAAACGCACAGCCTAAACCGATGGACGGATTTGGTTGAAATTTGGAATATTAATAGGGAGAGGCCTATGTGCAGAAATGCACCACAAGAGGCTAGAGAAGAATAGGGTTAATGACGTAGACCTCCACTAAGAAAGGATTTTGCCATGCGGGCAAAGCCGCGAGCACAAGCTAGTATTTTATATTTGACTTGTTTAAAACTAAAACGCTATTTTTGCTATAAGATGAAATCGGAACTAACAATGTCTTTGGAAAGCAAAAGTCTTCCTTTATGATTTCCGACATTAACACCATTTAAAACAAAAGATCAGATTTGCAACCGTGCGTATGTTCTGCCTCTTAGTCAAAAATATTATATTAATCGCTTTGTAATCGATTACTTGGCATAATCGAGTTTTAAATTGAAACTTTTTCGTTGCCCATCACTAAAACCAGCGTAGCCAATAGGAAAAGTGGGCGGAGTCGTCAAATTGTGAAAAAATTTATTTCAAGGAAAACTTTGTCTATTGCCCCTCTATTGGATATGTCCTCGATGTATTTGCACAATCCAAATCATAAATTGAAATGATTTTGATTAATTTTTTGATTTGTTTTTGTTCATAGAACAGTGATATTTCATGTGTCTGTTAAGAACTGCTTTTGAAGATATAACCTTATTACAAAGCTCACATGACACTGGTTTCGATTTGTTTTTGTTCATAGAACAGTGATATTTCATGTGTCTGTTTAAGGCTGTTTGTGAAGATATAACCTTATTACAAAGCTCACATGATACTGGTTTTGATTTGTTTTTGTTCATAGAACAATAATATTTTATGTGTTCATTTAAATTATATGAAGATATAACCTTATTACAAAGCTCACATGACACTGGTTTCGATTTGTTTTTGTTCATAGAACAGTGATATTTCATATGTCTGTTTAGGGCTCTTTGTGAAGATATAACCTTAATACAAAGCTCACATGATATTGGTTTTGATTTGTTTTTGTTCATAGAACAATAATATTTCATGTGATTATTTAAGTCACTTGGTGAAGATATAACCTTATTACAAAACTCACATGATACTGGTTTTGATTTGTTTTTGTTCATAAAACAGTGATATTTAATGTGTCTGTTAAGAACTGCTTGTGATGATATAACCTAATTACAAAGCTCGCATGACACTGGTTTTGATTTGTTTTTGTTCATAGAACAGTGATATTTCATGTGTCTGTTTAGGGCTGATTGTGAAGATATAACCTTATTACAAAGCTCACATGATATTGATTTGTTTTTGTTCGTAGAACAATAATATTTCATGTGATTTTTTAAGTCACTTGGTGAATATATAACCTTATTACAAAGCTGACATGATACTGGTTTTGAGTTGTTTTTATTCATAGAACAGTGATATTTAATGTGTTTATTTAAGTAATGTTGTGAAGATACAACCTTTTTACAAAACTTACAAGATAATATTTTAATAGAATCAGTGTCATGTCTCTTGATATGTTTTCGTAAAGTATTCTTGTGGACGAAATCTCTCTTACATATATCACATGTGTACTGTTTATTATTTATAGCCTTTGCAATAACATCTTGTTTGAGCCTTTCAAGCCTTACAGTACAATGATAATAGTTGTCATCACAATCTGCCGCATCTGTTGAAACAGAATCAGTGTTCGTATAAGTTTGTTGTATTACCTCTGGTCCAATAACTATTTCATCCTTTATGATATGGTCTTTATATAATTCCTCATATTCTGTTTTGAGTATTATATCTTCACGTGTATTTACTAGTTCAGAGTCAGATTCAACTCTATCTTGCATACATATATCATGCTCTTGCTTTATTTCTATATCATCAAAGTCCTTTTTGTTTGTTGTCGTTTGTTTGTCTTCCATATTAGTAGAACACGAGTATTTGGTTGCCTGTAACAAATGGTTTTCATTTTATCCATGATTCTATACACAATATTATAAGGAAAGTATTTCTGCTTGATCTATGCATGCACGGATCAATCTCCTTCATTAATTGAGTTGTAATGTGGCTCAGAGAGATGTGACACACATCTGATATGTAGCAATATAACATAATTCTCTTATATACAAAAAGGTGAACCCAATGAAATTACAAATTACAGACCAATAAGCATATTACCTTGCATATATAAATTTTTTACTAAATCCAATATCAAGACTTAAATCTTACGCTAAGATCAAGACTTAAATCTTACGCTAATATCAAGACTTAAATCTTACGCTAAGCGCCTAAACCGCCATCCAAACGAACTTGCCTCTGACCTCATGAACACACAGACAGTGACATTTTCAAGGATTAAAAGAAGAGCTCCTCAAGACATTCTAAAAGATTAGGAGAATCTGACAATTTGTGGTTGAGTCACTGGAATCATACCACTCACGACACGCTGCAACTACGACCAAACTCTCGCTCAATGCCCGTAAGGGCAGATTGCAAGAAAAGAGGATGACTAAAAAAAAAAAATATATATATAAATTATTTTCCAGCATAATAAATCAAACAATAAGCGATAAAATAGCTAAACAACCCCCCGAACAAGCAGGCTTTGGGAAAAATTTCTCAACAATTGATCATATCCACACATTAATTTAATCATTGAAAAATATCAAGAGACAAAAAACACTCTACATAACCTTTATATACTACCAGAATAGAGGAATAAATCAAAGTGATGAGAAGTCTAGACTATGACCACCTTAAATCACATTCCAATCCCCTTGCCAGGCACTTATAGAGAACCCACAGCCAACAAAATGGTTGAAGAGAGTGCAAATCTTCAACAAACTACGACCGGAAGGAAGAGGGGCTGATGAGCCTGAGCCTTAAACAACATCATCATATAACAACAAATCCTTGTGTCTTCCTCGTCTGCTTACTTCGTTGTATAAAATTAAAAACCTTTGACTACAAAATTTAAGTATCTAATGTTATATGAAAATGTTTATCTTAAGTATTCAAAATTGTAGGAAAAACATAAACCCAACATATTTGATATCTCCCCTTTTTTTGACGCAGGACCTCCTCCCTCTCTAACCTTTAATGTTTTTATTATAACGTGACAATTTTTACTGGAAGGAAGGGCCCTTCTAAAGAATTTTCCATAGGCCTCATATAGAGTAGTTACGCTACTGCAAGTAGGTATCTAATGATAACGATAATTAGCAAAAAGTTTTGTTGGGCTGTCGGATTTCGCGCCACTCTGACCGGTCAAGCACAGAGGCGAGAGATTATTCCTCGACAGCGTTCTCTCCAGCCAGCCGGAACAACAAAACTGGAGATGAATACTCCTCACCCACAATCAATCAGGCCGTGGAGTCACTGCCCAACAGCTCGCAATAAACTGTGCTGCGGTGTTAGCATTATTTTCTTCTCTACACGCCAAATATTGATGATGACTTACCAATTATTTATTTGTACTTCCTTCACTCAACAAGTCTGTCTCTTCAAGAAATTAATATTTCTAAGAGTATTGCCACGGTAAAGTTTACCGTGGTATTGCTAATAAACCCCTCTCTTAGGCACGAAATATTATAATTTTATATTAACAAATTTCTTTCGAATTTGTACGACGTACATTTATTTTTCTTCGTTTATTATTTGTACCACAGATTAAAATTAAGCAAGACATAAATTAAGAAAACCACAGGTTAAAAAACTGAGGGCTTATTCACAGATGTTATGTCACGCTTCGTTATTGCTGTCAATTTTATTGATAATATTTTGTATATCATGAAGTGGAGTTTTTGGCGGCAAGCCTTGATCATATCATTAGCTCCACGTCTTTTGCTTAATAATCGTGTAGAATTTGATTGTTAGCGTGTAATAATGGTGGAATATTGCGTGTTAAGTGTTTTTGAATGTGCACAGATGTAGGCAAGTGATATGGTGCTGAAATATGAATTTTGGTCCCCCCTCCAAAACTCCTCCGAACTTTCAGTAAAATTCCACCCATTTTACTGGAAGACTCACGTGACTAGACGAGCTATTAAGCTCACTCTGACTCTGACCTGACTAACTAACTTATTACTTAAAAAATAACATTTAACTTGACACTGGCGAAACACGAAAGTGGAGACCATAATTTAATATCCCGTGAACATTCACGAATTTTACTCGACACTGGCAAAATGCACATGTTGCCATATTATTAAAAAGAAAAAAAAAAAATCATGAAGTGCTTTTCACGAAAGAAGTCCCTTTCACGAGGACGCAACGCACTACATTAGAACGTACAACATAATATTTATTTATCTCACAATTTCTTTATTTCAAAACCTATATCACTGATTCATAATATCATAGCAGAAGTATGTTACCAATTTTAAAAACGCGAAAGTTTGTAAGAATGTACACCTATGGATGTACGTTCGTTACTCTTTCACGCCTAATCGGGTGGACTGGTTGAACTGAAATTTGGTAGATATTGAGATAGCCTAGACCCTGGAATAACATAATAGGCTCTACTGTGCAGCAGGTAAAACCGCTGGACGCAGCTAGTCAATAATAAAACACAAATGTATCATTTATACAGGTAACTATTTATTTTCTATAAATAAGTACAAAAAAAAAAAACTAAAATTTGGTTGAATAGATATCAGATTATTACAAGTGGGTACTTAAATACTAACTTACGCGTCAGAAGTTCACATATAATATGATATTACTGGCAGGAGCTGCTAGCACAGCCACAGCCATTGCCAACAGAGTAACAGAGGGGGAACACAACAATAAGAGTGTTTTTCACTCAATATATTAAAAATAATAAAATGCAGACTAATTTTGAACGAAACCCTCAGTGGGTAGTCCAACTTGCATTTGTATGGTTTTATTTATATTTATACAAATTAGATATTTTTAAAAGTTTTAGAATCTAATCTTTACAATCCAATAGGTCCCCATTTTTTGCTTAAGTAAGTCCAAATTTATCATCCTTTATAAAGATAGCACCTTATTACAAATGCTTTTGTTCGTGGAATCATAATTATTGTACATGTAGCTGTTCGTTTTATTTCGTGAAGATATAACCTAATAGAGTATTACACTCCATGTAAGAAAACATCTAAATACATACAATCGACATAGCTTAGGCAATAAGAAGTCCAATAATGTTAGTTTTAAGTTCATTAACTTACAAAATAATTTTTAAATTTGTTTCAAAGTTTAAACATTTTTATCTGTCCTTTTATAAACTTGAATAATACCCTATTACAATACGTACATTATACTGGTGTTGCTTTGTTTTGTTCACGGAACAGTGATACGTCACGTGCTTGTGTAGACCGCTACGTGTACATACAGGGTGTTTGGTAGAGGGTTGGACAAACTTAAATGGGGGGTTCGGGGCCCCAAAAGGCAAATACAACTTGGCCAAAAAAAATCCCAGACCCCTCCTTTTTTTTTGAAGTGAAAACTTCTTTAGCGGCGCTGAGCACTTTTTTTTGTATGGGTAAAAACTTTCAAACTCGCGTCAGGGTCACGTGATGCTGATCGAAAAAGCGTAAGATCGAGGGGAAGGGAGAGGAACTAGTATCTCCCACTCTTTCTACCGTGCCTGAGTGTGCTGCTCTGTTTAGGCGGCACAGGGGGCTTAGACAAGCGCGCGCCCGCCCGTAGCGACCATTCGCAATCGCTAAAAAAATGTACTGAGATGACAGCTCTCGTCGCTAGTCACGTGACCTAAGCGATTTTCGCAAAATTTGGTAGACAACAACACTGAACGAGAACGAACAATCGCTAATATTGAAGTTTTCACTTCTGCCGGCACTCCCGGAGTGCTACCTTTTTTTTTTTTTTTGTGATTTTTTCGTTTTCTGCCCAAATCCTAAATATTAAGCCCCATAAGTTTTTTAAATCCATTTCTTAAAACAAATAATTTTTCAAAATGACGGCTGCCCGGCTCTCTACCGAAATATTGTACGCGAGCACTTAGATAGTGTGTTTCCAAATTCTTGGATAAGAAGACGTGGCCCGCTCGAATGGCCCGCACGTTCCCCAGATCTAACACCCTTTGATTTTTACGTCTGGAGACATGATAAAGAATTAGTGTACGAGGTGGAGATCCACACAAAAGAAGAATTAATTACGAGAATTGACGACGCGTTTTTAAAAAGATCACGCTACAAACAACTCAGAACAATCCTAACATGAACTACAAAACAAATTCGCCGTAGATGGCGGGCGTGCATACGTCATAGAGGAGCTGTTTTGAACATGATTTCAAATAAACAATTTTCATTCGTTTTTTATTTTCTTTTTCATCTCATTTTATTTCACAAGCTGATACGATTATTACCAACTAAGTATGTCATTGTAATGAGGGATAAGATAACAAGTTTTTTCCCCGAACCCCCATTTATGTTAGTCTAACCCTCTACCAAACACCCTGTATAACCTTATTGCTAAACCCACATGACACTGGCTTTGGTTTTAGTTTTGTTTTGTCTTTGTTCATGGAACAATAATAGTGTATGTGTGTGTTTAGGATTTTTCGTGAAGATAAAACCTTATTACAGACTTACATACTGATTTTGTTTTTGTTCATAGAACAGTGATATTTCATGTGTCTTTTTAGGACTTTTTGAGAAGATATAACTTTATTACAAAGCTCACATGATAATGGTTTTGATTTGTTTTTGTTCATAGAACAATATTTTATGTGTTGATTTAAATTATATGGTGAAGATAAAACCTTATTACAAAACTCACATGATACTGGTTTTGATTTGATTTTGTTCATAGAACAAAAATATTTTATGTGTTGATTTAAATTATATGGTGAAGATAAAACCTTATTACAAAGCTCACATAATACTGGTTTTGATTTGTTTTTGTTCATAGAACAAAAATATTTTATGTGTTGATTTAAATTATATGGTGAAGATAAAACCTTATTACAAAGCTCACATGATACTGTTTTTGATTTGTTTTTGTTCATAGAACAGTTATACGTCATGTGTTTATTTAAGTCACTTGGTGAAGATATGAACTTATTACAAAACTCACATGACACTGGTTTTGATTTGTTTTTGTTCATAGAACAATAATATCTCATGTGTTCATTTAAGTATTTTGGTGAAGATACAACCTTATTACAAAGCTCACATGATACTGGTTTTAATTTGTTTTTGTTCATAGAACAGTGATATTTATTGTGTTGATTTAAATTATATGGTGTAGATAAAACCTTATTACAAAGCTCACATGATAGTATTTTAATAGAATCAGTGTCATGTCTCTTGATATGTTTTCGTAAAGTATACTTGCGGACGAAATTTCTCTTACATATATCACATGTGTACCGTTTATTATTTATAGCCTCTACAATAACATCTTGTTTGAGCTTTTCAAGCCTTACAGTACAATGATAATAGTTGTCATCACAATCTGCCGCATCTGTTGAAACAGAATCAGTGTTCGTACAAGTTTGTTGTATTACCTCTGGTCCAATAACTATTTCATCCTTTATGATATGGTCTTGATATAATTCCTTATATTCTGTTTTGAGTATTATATCTTCACGTGTATTTACTAGTTCAGAGTCAGATTCAACTCTATCTTGCATACATATATCATGCTCTTGCTTTATTTCTATGTCATCAAAGTTCTTTTCAATTTTTGCAATTTGTTTGTTTTCCATATTAGTAGAACACAAGTATTTGCTCGCCTGCAACAAACAATTTACTTTGTATGCATATCTTCTGTACATATTACAAGGAAATGTCTAATTGATCTATGTATGCACGGCTCAATCTCCTTCATTGATTGAGTTGTAACAGATGCATGAGCAGCTTGCTGCGAGGAACTGGAGAAAATACTTTCAAAAACTTACTATAAGAAAGAAAGAAAGAAAAAAAACTTATTGGCAATCATAATAACACAACAGTTTGAGAGAAATTACAATTTTTATTCTGAGAAAAAAAATGTAATAATAAAAAAAAACAACAAAATGTTTCAAAAGCAATTTACAGAAATACACAGAATTGACAAAAGGGACAAGCTTGAAGCTTGCTGAGCGAAAATTTTATCATTCGCGTCTATAGAGGGAGCGCAGAAATAGCCGCGATGTTTGGATTTTTCTCGGATAGGGTCGAGGGGAAATCATGACCCCCTCTAGATACCCAACCCCGGATCTAGGTATATTTCGAGGCGGGACAAGAAGTAAAGAGAAGAAAAGAAAAGAGCGCCGCCCCTCTCCTCGAGAAAATGTAACAAGAGAAAATGTAGTAATAATAATATATTTGACAACGAAAACAGTGCAGTTAGTTATTATTTGCTTCGAGCGGTAGAAAAATTAGAATATTCATCCTTAAAATAGCGCAAGCAGCTTGCTGCGAGCGCCGAGAAAATTTTATATTTTCGACAATGAAAAGGTTGCAGTAACCTTGGCTTTGAGCAGTAGGAAAATTAACATAAGATGAGTAAATATTATTTGTTGATATTAACGGTTCATTGATGATATCTTATGGCATAATATTTGGAACAGTGATATTGCATGCCTGTTTAGGTTAATAAACATAATGTGTGAAGAAATAACCTTTTTACGACCTTTGTGAGCTTTACATGATACTGGTTTTGATTTGTTTTTGTGCATTTCATGTGTCTGTTCAGTCCAATTTCTTATGATATAACTTTATCACAAAAATTAGTTTTTAGGTTTCCGTAGTCAACAAGGTAGCTTTATAGTTTCGTTTCGTCTGACTGCGGCTTTGCGGAGAAACTATAAGTCCTAGAAAGCCGAAATTTTACAGAGAAGGTTAGTGAAGAGGACAGGGTAAGAGAACGATAACAAAACTTATTTTTTCATTAATTATTTCAAAGTTCCTCCCATTTACGTTAGCTAGGGATGACATTTTTGAACATGTATTACAAAATGAGGGATGGGTTGCTAAGAAACTCTTTCAATTCAGTGTTCTGTTTGAAAGATATTCAAGTTTAAAACTTTTTTGAGGGTCCTCCCCACCCCACCTCTCTAATAACCTGAACTCAGGCCTTCAAATAATGAAAGAAAATCAAGAGTATGGTTGCATTCATGAACTTTCCAGAAAAAAACTATTGCGGTTAAGATATCTTTATTAGTTTTAAAAATATCGTTGACGAAAGTTAAGGCAGTTAATATTGTATTTGCCAGTACTACGGAACATTGCACGTAGCCCGACTAGCGCTTGGCCTGTTTTTTATTTGCATGTAGAATAGTACATTTCCAATTTCCACGTGATTTTGTAATCTTGCTTGCATTGAAATGACCTTTTTACAAAGCTTACATAAATATAATAGAATCAGTGTCTCTTAATATGTTTTTCTAAGGTATACTTGTGGAAGAAATCTTTCTTACATATATCACAGGTTACTTTTGATGATTGTTTTGATTTGTTTTTGTTCATAGAACAGTTATATTTAATGTGTCTGTTTAGGGCTGTTTGTGAAGATATAACCTTATTACAAAGCGCACATGATACTGGTTTTGATTTGTTTTTGTTCATAGAACAGTGATATTTAATGTGTCTGTTAAGGGCTGTTTGTGAAGATATAACCTTATTACAAAGCTCACATGATACTGGATTTGATTTGTTTTTGTTCATAGAACAGTGATATTTAATGTGTATATTTAAGTAACTTGGTGAAGATATAACCTCATTACAAAGTTCACATGATACTGGTTTTGATTTGTTTTTGTTCGTAGAACAGTGATATTTCATGTGTTTATTTAAGTTTTGTGAAGATATAACCTTATTACAAAGCTCACATGCTACTGGTTTTAATTTGTTCTTGTTCTTAGAACAATAATGTTTCATGTGTAGATTTAAGTTATTTGGTGAAGATATAACCTTATTACAAAGCTCACATGATACTGGATTTGATTTGTTTTTGTTCATAGAACAGTGATATTTAATGTGTTTATTTAAGTAACTTGGTGAAGATATAACCTCATTACAAAGTTCACATGATACTGGTTTTGATTTGTTTTTGTTCGTAGAACAGTGATATTTCATGTGTTTATTTAAGTTTTGTGAAGATATAACCTTATTACAAAGCTCACATGATACTGGTTTTAATTTGTTCTTGTTCTTAGAACAATAATATTTCATGTGTTCATTAAAGTAACTTGGTGAAGATATAACCTTATTACAAAGCTCACATGATACTGGTTTTGATTTGTTTTTGTTGATAGCACAATAATATTTCATGTGTTTATTTAAGGTACTTGAAGATATAACCTTATTACAAAGCTCACATGATACTGGTTTTGATTTGTTTTTGTTCATAGAACAGTGATATTTATTAATGTGTTCATTTAAGTACTTTGGTGAAGATATAACCTTATTACAAAGCTTACATGATACAGTTTTTTTGTACGTGCGACAGTACCTATCAATGTGATTTTTTAATCCTGCTTGTGTTGAAAATACCTTTTTACAAAGCTCACAAGATAATATTTTAATAGAGTCACTGTCATGTCTCTTGATATTATGTTTTAGTAAAGTATACTTGTTGACGAAATCTCTCTTACATATATCACATGTGTACCGTTCATTATTTATAGCCTTTGCAATAACATCTTGTTCAAGCCTTACAGTACAATGATAATAGTTGTCATCACAATCTGCCGCATCTGTTGAAACAGAATCAGTGTTCGTACAAGTTTGTTGTATTACCTCTGGTCCAATAACTATTTCATCCTTTATGATATGGTCTTGATATAATTCCTCATATTCTGTTTTGAGTATTATATCTTCACATGTATTTACTAGTTCAGAGTCAGATTCAACTCTATCTTGCATACATATATCATGCTCTTGCTTTATTTCTATATCACCAATGTCCTTTTCATTTGTTGTAATTTGTTTGTCTTCCATATTGATTGATCTCTTGATATACACAGATGATGTTTGCCTGCAACAAATAATAAATATTATGATTCAATTAAAGGGCTACAAAGATAAAACACATAATTTAAATGATAGAGGTACAAAGTGTGATTGATCTAGCAATACAGCTACAACCGCTAAGCTAGCCGCATTCTTGAACTAGCAACTGCTCTCAAGAGAAACAAAACCTAAAGGGTCAATGCTTCCCGTAAAATCTGGAATCTTGAAATTTGGTATGCGGCAACATCATATAACTTTTAGCATAGATGAAGGAAAAATTGGAATATAATTTATAAAAAAATATATTTATTTACTACCCCTTTCCTCATGAACGCATATTAAATTGGAATTCATATCAAACACTCAAGTCTATAATATATAAATACCTTTAAACTGTACCAAAATTAAACCTTTATGTCAACACAAGCAAAATAATGCAAGCAGTTTTAAGCCGCATGTTTTCAAACTCGCGACTACTCGCAAGGGAATCCAAATCTACAGGGTATATATACCTACGGGTTGATACGGAACCCTCGGTGCTTGAGTCCGACTCATACTTTTTTTTTTTTCCTTTTATATCTTGCGATCAGTCTGTTGACTATGAGCAGATGGGTTGTATGCTTCTGGTCTTTTATAGGAGTAGTCTTCCCATCAGGAGTAGCCCCTTCTTTCACTATTTTTTATCATTTGTGAAGTCAAGGATACTACATATCTTTAGGCGCCTGAGTGTACTAGGAATTGTGAGCTGCACAGCCAATTTGTTAGGATGGTAGTTTAGTCGTGACTTGTAGCTTTTTGTAAATGAGTTTATTTCCTCCTTTACTGTGCCAATTGCAAGATGTTGGTGGAGTTCTGTGTTCCTGATATAACATGGAGCATTGCTTAGTTGCTTTAGTATATAATCCTGTGCTCTCTGGATTATTTTTATATTTGTGTCACAGGCTGATCCCCATAGTTGTACTCCATAATGTTCCTCAATAATGTTTCAAAATGTATCAAATAGTGTGAGTGAGAGAGTGTCCAGTTGGTTGCTGTTAATGATGTCCACCTTCACTATTATTATGAAATAGTTCAGGGGTTTATGCCGTTTAGAACATTACTGATCTATTGTGACGTCCACTTGAACTATATTTCACTCCCATAGAGGCGGGGATTGTGCCTCGTCAGCGTTCACTCTAGCCAGGGGTGAAACAATACTGGAGATGAATAGGATCCTCACCCACCATCAATAAGCAGAGTTATTCTGGACCACAATAGCTTCTCTTTTTGCTAACGGTGCTCTGTCAATTTTTTTTTAATCTTGATTATTCTTACGATACCAGTCAAAAACCAAATGTAACATCAAGTTTTTTTATTTAGCATCTTTAGGTCGCCTCAAAATGGCGATTTTAATATGTGTTTTATAGGTTATTTTTTGGAACGTTTTCTGCACCGTCGTCTCTTTTTTGTGCAGAATCTAGGCCCAGGTCATGGAGTCACTCCTCCCCAACAGCTCGCCATAAGCTGTCATGCGGTGTTAGTATTATTTTCTTCTCTAACAATATATATATGTGATTACTTACCAAACTCTTCACTCGTACTTCCTTCACTTAACAAGTCTGTCTCTTTAAGAAATAATTAATATTTCTGAGTATTCCTAATTAACCATTACGTTACAATTTTTATTTTGTGTTACATAGATTCGCACACATTATTTGATTTGATTTTGTTACTTCTACAAAATTATTACTGTATAAACCATAATTTTATCACAGATCAGCTATGCATTTTATCCCTATATATGTATTATCTATGCATTTTATTTTGTACCACAGCCACAGATTAAAATTCAACAAGATTCAAATTTCAAAATCCACAGATTAAAAAACCGAGGCTTTATTCACAATGTTATGTCACGCCTCGTTATTGCTGTCAATTTTAAATAATATTTTGTAAATCTTGAAATAGAGTGCTTTTCACGAAAGGAGTCCTTTTTGCGGGGCGCCACTATCGCAAATTTTAAAAGTTAGCATATTTACAACTTTTTAACGCCTCATAATTTTTCATATTTAATTTCTTAATTAAATATGTATTTATTTTGTCTAACAAATAAAAATTATTTAGGATATTAAGTCCAGTAATTATCGAAAAAAATTATTTAGTAAAGCAAAATTCCGAGGGACCTCTTTCGTGAAAAGGACTATAGTTAAAATATCTATAACATTTTAATTCCTCATATATCATTTATTAATCAAATTGGTATTTATTTCATATACATAATAAATTAAAATTATTTATGATATGAAGTTAAGTCTAATCAGTAAGATCTATAAGTTTAAATTTAGTTCCGCTAAATTCCGAGGGACCTCATTCGTAAAAAGGACATAATACATTTTGACTTCTCGTAATATCTCATACCTACTTATTAATTACTTAACTGAATAGGTAAGTTAAACACTTACCTAATAATTAACTATCTAATAAATAAAAATAATATAGGCACTGAGTTTTTAAATATTGGGTATAGTAATCATCTATAAAATGTTATTTATTTATAAGCAATATTCCGCAGGACTCCTGTCGTGATAATGACTACCCTACAGTTTCAGTAGGTACCAATGAATAAAACACATTTTACCAATATTATAAACGGGAAAGTTTGTACGAATGTACACCTATGGATGTCTAGATGTATGTTCGTTACTCTTTCACGCCTAAACGGGTGGACTGGTTGAACTGAAATTTGGCAGGTATTGAGATAGCCTAGACCCTGGAATAACATAATAGGCTCTACTGTGCAACAGGTAAAACCGCTGGGCGCAGCTAGTCAATAATAAAACACAAATATATCATTTATACACGTAACTATTTATTAAAAATAAATATAATTGTACATACTTAGTATTTCATTTTATTTTTACATATAAGGTCAGTTCTGGTCAAGTATTGCACTCCCGTATCAATACAGCACCAACTCGTTTTTTTTTATAATTTCAAACATAAACAAGAATAAATAAAATTGCAAATGCTGTAAAAATACCTTTTGAGTTGACCCTGTATTGTACTAGGTGTGTGGTATGATAGGTGGTATACAGCCAGTACAATCTGGTTTTTCGATTTT
This sequence comes from Hemithea aestivaria, assembly GCA_947507615.1. NCBI lineage: Eukaryota > Metazoa > Arthropoda > Insecta > Lepidoptera > Geometridae > Hemithea > Hemithea aestivaria. Next base: position 8,011,770 of record OX382350.1, on the reverse strand, counting down.
CTGGTTAGTCTATCATGAAATGATGCTTTAGCTTTCCTAATAACAGCATAGAAATCATCTATCCTGTTTTCTTATAACTTTATCACAAAACTTAGGTACATGATACTGGATTTTAGGTTTCCGTAGTCTACAAGGAAGCCTTATAGTTTCGATTCGTCTGTCCGTCTGTCCGCGGCTTTGCGGAGAAAGTATAAGTCCTAAAAAGCTGATTTTTTTTCAGAGGAGGGTAGTGATCAGGGTAAGAGAACGATAACAAAAAAAAATCGTTAATTATATCAAAGTACCTCCCATTTACGTTAGATGGGGATGACTTTTTTCTGGCTGAACCCATCATGTGGTGTATCTTTGAACATCTTCTTCTTCTTCTTTGTCCTCGCCTATGTCCCGTTTAAACGGGGTCGGCTTTCCTTATCTTGAGACGCCAGGCTGTTCTATTTTTTGTATCTTCCTCTTTTAGGTTAAGAGTTTTCATATCTCTTTTGATATTCGTCAACCACGTGGTAACGGGTCTCCCTCGTCCTCTTTTTATGGTATCAATGGAAAGGCATTTTCTTACAATGTGGTCGTCAGGTCTGCGCATAATGTGACCATACCATCTTAGCCGGGACTCGGATAGTTTGTCTGTGATTGATGCGACCTTGAAGCTGCCTCTAATATGGCTATTGCGGATCTTATCTTTAAGTGTTACACCACCAGCCCACCGCAGCATTCGCATTTCTGCGGTGTGTAGCTTCTGTTCGTTAAACTTTTTTGATCCCCAAGTCTCGCTACCATATAGCAATGCCGGTCTTACTGCTGCTTTGTACACTTTGCCCTTGGTCTTTACGGGTAGCTTAGCATCACATAAAACTCCCGTAAGTGATCGCCATTTGCACCAACCTGCTTGTACCCGATGTGCAATATCTGCATCGATAGTTCCGTTTTCCGAGAGCATGGATCCCAAATATTTAAATTGGCTTACCCTCGGCAGGTTTACTTGGTCGATGGTTAGATTTACGTTATCCGCAGTATCCGCTTTGTGGTTAAAATCGCAAATCATATACTCTGTCTTAGTTCTACTAATACGCAGCCCATTGTCTTCAAGCGCTTCCCTCCACATATCTAATTTTTCTTGAATTTCGTGCCTACTGTTTGATATCAAAACCACATCATCAGCATACAAAACATTCCACGGAATTGGGGTTTGAATTTTGGCTGTAAGGTGGTTCATTACTATGTTGAACAACAATGGGCTCAGAGCACTTCCTTGGTGAACACCCACTTTGATTTTAAAGCTTTTAGATGTTCCTGCTGGGCATTTAACTTGCGTGTTAACGTCTGCATACATGTCCACAATAAGTTGTACGTAGTGCTCTGGAATGTTGTGTGCCCTCAGTGCTTGCCATATAATTGACCTAGGGACTCTATCAAAAGCCTTTTCCAGGTCGATGAAAGCCAACCACAGATTCTCTTTGTTCTCTCGTGCCTTTTCAACAACTATTCTAAGAGCATGGATAGCGTCTGTTGTACTTTTACCTGGAGTGAATCCGAATTGATTTTCACTGAGTGTTACAATCTCTTGAAGACGTCTATTCATAACTCTCTCCCAAATCTTGAGCGTATGTGAAGTTAGTTTGATGCCTCTGAAATTACCACACTCACGCACGTCTCCCTTATTTTTATAAAACGGGACTAGGGTGCTTTTTCTCCATGAATGTGGCATTGTTTTGCTATTTAAGATGTTGTTAAATAGCTTTGTAAGCCATACCGAGCCAGCCAACCTCAGATGTTTCCATACTTCAGCGGGTATTTGATCCGGACCGGTCGCTTTGTTCCTTTTCATTTTGGATATAGCTAATGTAACTTCTTTAACGGTAATTTCATTTACAGGGCCAAAAACTTTCTTTTCCTCAGCTTCTTTCTTCCGCGGGAATTCTTCGTTTAATAGTTCACTGTAATATTCGTGCCATCGCTTACATATATCTTTATCCGAGGTCAGTAGTTTACCTTCGGTATCTCGTACAAATTTCGTAGTTTTGAAATCTTTAGTATTATTGTTCCTAACTTTTGCAATTTTGAATATTTCAGTATCATCTGCTTTATCAAGCCGCTCATACAAGGCTTGTTCTGCGCGGTCCTTTTCAATAGCCACGGTTTTTCTTGCCATCTTTTTGGCCTTCAGGTACGTTTCTTTGCTTTCTTCAGAGTCTTCGGCCTGCCAGGCCTTGAATGCTCGTTTCTTCTCAGATACTTGCTCCGTGGTATGGTCATTCCACCACTTTGTATCTTTGTTGTTATGCAATGCACCCTTGCTAACACCCAGTTCCAACCGCGCAGTTTGAACGCAGAACTCTTCAAATTTTGCCCAGACGTTGTTTGGAGTATCAGAATCAGGGTCGTTTTTGGAAATATAGTCCAGAACTTTATCTCCAAAATCTTTTTTTTTATTTCAGGCCTCAAGCCCATATTCTGTTAGTAGTATCTACTTACAAATGATTGTTAGTAACATGCATAAAATGAAAACAAAACTACAATGTCTGCTATTGTAACATGAGTGTGCTACAATGCTTCAATAGAGGAGCATCCCATTTGCTGCATATCGTGGGCAGGATGGTGTCGGTGCTCACACGTGTTCTGTTGAGCAGCGATGCCACCTTCTTACGCATGCAGGCATGACATACATCTGTGTGTGCTTCAGCAAACATGCCAGATGCACTACAGAACCGTGGGAGCCCCAACAACATCCTGAACTAGTTATTATATTGGATCCCAATGGTGTTCACAGTTTTCTTCTTAAATATATAAAAAGAGTGACTGATTGACTATCTATCAACGCACATCCTAAACCGCTGGACGGATAGGGTTGAAATTTGGAACACTGATAGGTTTTATGACGTAGACCTCCGCTAAGGATTTGACCCGGGCAAAGCCGCGAGCATTAGCTAGTCTGAGTATATGTCACTCATAGATTACTTGTATAAAAAGATCCCACCAAAAACATTCTGTAAAAAACTAGCCAAGTCTCGATGGAGCTGCTTGTTTATCTCTAAAAAGTAATGAAATCTAGACAAAGTCGTGCCAAGTATAAGGTTCCTTACTGCGATTTCTTTATTATTATAGTTAATGTTGTGTGACTTGGCCGTTGAAGGGCACACAAGGGTACAAAACCAGATGCTCCATGACACTTGGATCGCCTAAACATAAGTATTATTGAAATACGCAGCTTTATCAAGCCTACAATTGACTGGTTATCCAATCAACGTTTTCCAAGTGGAAATTTTCTATCGTGAATATCGTGGGTAGCGGACAGATTGGTGCAATATATATAGTGTCAAGGAGCACCTGGTATAATACCCTTGTGTACCCTTCAACGGCCAAGTCACACAACATTAACTATAATAATAAAGAAATCGCAGTAAGGAACCTTATACTTGGCACGACTTTGTCTAGATTTCATTACTTTTTAGAGATAAACAAGCAGCTCCATCGAGACTTGGCTAGTTTTTTACAGAATGTTTTTGGTGGGATTTCACTTATTTTTGTAGAAACGCTATATTAGTTATCAGAAATACAAACCGTAAGCGCGTTTTAAACAGTCAGCGCCATCTAGATACGTGTGCGTTCACTCTTAGTCCAATGCATCATAATATTATACCGGGAAGTGGGCCTAATTAAACTTGCAAGATTTAATTACAGACAGACAGACCGACAGGTGAAAGTAAATAAAAGCTTGTAGTAAAGGCGGTATGTCGATCTCTTCTAATAGTTTGGTTGGGCTCTTATTTTAGTTGGCCACGCTTGATATCGCCTGATCATAACTGACGATTTACGACACATATACACACTCACATATACATATACTATGCCTTAAATATATTTTGAATTAATAAGTTGGATATTACATAATTTTAACCATTGACTGCAAATGTAACTTTGTAATCCTATACATTTATATGAGATTACAAAGTTATTTATGCAGATAAATTATCTCGAAAACGAGACTGAAATTGCATGTTTTTTTAGTTTTCCTATGGCTTATACAATAAATTCTAAGTATGTACCAAATTTCAGCACTCTGAGTTTATGGGAAGTACTAGTTCTATTTTGATGATCATGAGTGAGTGAGTGTCGAAAATGCGAAACTTTGCTTTCGCTTAACTTCGGAACTTAATGACCTATAGACTTGAAATTTTGGATTTTAAGTATGTAATTATAGCTTACTGGATGACGAAAATTTCAGTGTTCTGGTCTTATCCAGAGGTTCTCAAATAGGGGCCTCAAAATGCGACGAAATGGTTCCTGTAAAGATGGTACGGCAGTGCTTGCTTCGCGCTCGACTTGGCGGGGGCACTACCGTGCCCCCAGATTGAAAGAAAGACTTGAATAAGGTGATCTTAACCTCACCTCGTTAAGATATCTTTATTAGTTTAGAAGATATCGTTGACGAAAGTTAAGGCAGTTAATATTGTATTTGCCAGTACTACGGAACACTGCACGTAGCCCGACTAGCGCTTGGCCTACTTTTTATTTGCATGTAGAATAGTACATTTCCACGTGATTTTTTAATCTTGCTTGTATTGGTATGACCTTTTTACAAAGCTTACATAAATATTATAATAGAATCGGTGTCATGTCTCTTAATATGTTTTTCTAAAGTATACTTGTGGAAGAAATCTTTCTTACATATATCACATGTTACTTTGGATGATTGTTTTGATTTGTTTTGTTCATAGAACAATGATATTTCATGTGTCTGTTTAGATTTATTTGTGAAGATATAACCTTATTACAAAACTCACATGATACTGGTTTTGATTTGTTTTTGTTCATAGAACAATAATATTTCAAATGTCGGTTTAGATACCTTTGTGTAGATATAATCTTATTACAAAGCTCACATGATACTGGTTTTGATTTGTTTTTGTTCATAGAACAATAATATTTCAAATGTCGGTTTAGATCCCTTTGTGAAGATACAACCTTATTACAAAACTCACATGATACTGGTTTTGATTTGTTTTTGTTCATAGAACAGTGATATTTCATATGTCGGTTTAGATCCCTTTGTGTAGATATAAACTTATTACAAAGCTCACATGATACTGGTTTTGATTTGTTTTTGTTCATAGAACAATAATACTTCATGTGTTCATTTAAGTAATTTTGTGAAGATATAACCTTATTACAAAGCTCACATGATATTGGTTCTGATTTGTTTTTGTTCTTGTTCATAGAGCAATAATATTTCATGTGTTCATTTAAGTAATTTTGTGAAAATATAACCTTATTACAAAGCTCACATGATATTGGTCCTGATTTGTTTTTGTTCATAGAACAGTGATACTTCATGTGTTCATTTAAGTATTGTGGTGAAGATACAACCTTATTACAAAGCTCACATGATACTGGTGTTTTGAACGCAGGACAGTACTTATCCATGTGACTTTTTAATCTTGTTGGTGTTGAAAATACGTTTTTACAAAGCTTACAAGATAATATCTTAATAGAATCAGTGTCATGTCTCTTGATATGTTTTCGTAAAGTATACTTGTGGACGAAATCTTTCCTACATATATCACATGTGTACCGTTTGTTATTTATAGCCTTTGCAATAACATCTTGTTTGAGCCTTTCAAGCCTTACAGTATAATGATAATAGTTGTCATCACAATCTGCCGCATCTGTTGAAACAGAATCAGTGTTCGTACAAGTTTGTTGTATTACCTCTGGTCCAATAACTATTTCATCCTTTATGATATGGTCTTGATATAATTCCTCATATTCTGTTTTGAGTATTATATCTTCACGTGTATTTACTAGTTCAGAGTCAGATTCAACTCTATCTTGCATACATATATCATGCTCTTGCTTTATTTCTATATCACCAAAGTCCTTTTCATTTGTTGTAATTTGTTTGTCTTCCATATTGATTGATCTCTTGATATACACAGATGATGTTTGCCTGCAACAAATAATAAATATTATGATTCAATTAAAAGGCTACAAAGAAAAAACACATAATTTAAATGATAAAGGTACAAAGTGTGATTGATCTAGCAATACAGCTACAACTGCTAATAGCATACATGAAGGAAACATTGGAATATAATTTATAAAAAAATATATTTATTTCCTACCCCTTTCCTCATGAACGCATATTAAATTGGAATTCATATCAAACACTCAAGTCTATAATACCTTTAAACTGTACCAAAATTAAACCTCTATGTCAACACAATCAAAATAACGGAAGCAGTTTTTAGCTGCATGTTTTCAAACTCGCAACTACTTGCAAGGGAATCCAAAGGCACTTCCTGTGAGCCTAGATATTTGATATACCTACGGGTTGATACGGAACCCTCGGTGCTTGCGCCTGACTCGTACTTGACTGTTTTTTTATTTATTTAAGAACTTGACAGTATCATTGCTCTTATTAACTAAATGCGATAGTGCTGTTATCTAATAACTTAAATCTGCTTTTTATTTTACACATTTTATTCTTTTACACATTTACTACTTATAAATTCTAATTATACATAAGTATGTGCAAACATTTTTTTTAAATTTTTAATTGGGGTTTATTACAGAACAGGTTACCTTACGATTTTTAAAACTAACGCGAGTATTCGCGAGGTTACCTTACGTACACTGTCAGAGTCAAATCATAATTTGATAAGGTTGTGTAGCCAACCCATATGTTGCAATTTCAGGTCGCCGAGATTCCCCTACTAGGCCTGCAACATGACCTAACGACTGCCTCCTACATATCTTATAGGAAATAGCTGGGACCTACGGTTTAATGTGCCTTCTGAAACACGGTAGCGTACAGGCAAAAGGTTTTTGCCACGTTCAGATTTGAACCCAGGGCCTGCGGATTACAAGCTGGACGTGATACCACTGGGCATTGGACGCTACATACGCTATTATTATAAGCTACTAAGCTAAGACTTCATTGGAGCACAAAATCATTCCACCGATTCAGAATTATATCGAACTATCCATATTATAGACTCATCTGAAAAGTTACTACTTTAATGAAAAGCAATTTAAAGTGCATTTTTTGTCATAATATCTTGGATTCTGGATACACATAATAGATTTTACTCCAGAGACAATAAATGTTGGGCAAAATGATTATAAGTCATACTTTAAGTAGCTCTATTCTTTAAAGTACCGTTACAGATGTGACTATTCTACAGATAGGTGATATAGTCAACTGCTCTCAAGCCCGTGTGGACAACAAGGAAGATAAGATAATTTATTCATCAGAATATTGGGTACAATAATTAAATTCTTTAAACTAATAGGTTCCATCAAAATTGTGCCTTGGATGCCTTCCAAGGCACAATTTTGTTATCAAGTTCATTATTTGTAATTTTAAAATAAGTTATTAATATGAATTATTACATACAAATAAGTCTAACAAGAAGCCTTAGGGAGCAAAATATAACAAATAAGTATTTTAAACATCTCCCCATGTCAGTTTTTAAAATATCTAACGGGAAATGCTTCAAAATGCACAATAATTATTGTGCAGGGCTTCTTTTGAGGAATTTTAAAAATACTAATTCTATAAATTTATATTTCACAATGTGTTAAATAATGCGAGTGAGTGTCCAGTTGTATAATCACTGTTAATGATGTCCACGTCCATTATTATTATGAAACAGTTCATGGGGTTTATGCCGCTTCGATCAATACTGATCTATTGTGACGTCCACTTGAACTATATTTCACTCCCATAGAGGCGGGGATTGTGCCTCCTCAGCGTTCACTCTAGCCGGGGGTGAAACAATACTGGAGATGAATAGGATCCTCACCCACCATCAATCAGCAGGGTTATTCCGAACCACAATAGCTTCTCTTTTTATGAAAAATCTTGAAAATTCTTACGAAACCAGTACAAAACCTAATGCACCTTCATTTTTTGAAGTGAAAACTTCTTTAGCGGCGCTGAGCACTTTTTTGTATGGGTAAAAACTTTCAAACTCGCGTCAGGGTCACGTGATGCTGATCGAAAAAGCGTAAGATCGAGGGGAAGGGAGAGGAACTAGTATCTCTCACTCTTTCTACCGTGCTTGAGTGTGCTGCTCTGTGAATTTGGTTTAACTATGTCAAATGATCGCAATTTTAGCACAACGAAATACAAAACTACTATTGATGCGGTCTTTATTAGACACTTAAATAGGTTCGAATCAAAACTGTTTGTTTCTTACTTCAGTTATCATAAACCAATTGTATCAGTTGTAAAAATTTGGGATGATGATTCTGATAATAACGATGGTGTAAAAGTCGTCGAAATTATGGATGGAAGTTGATTTTTCTGAGAGATAAAATTTAATGTAATATATAAATAACGATATAATATTATAAATAACAACATATAAATTGTCATATTTGTGTACGATAGCGCAATAAATAAACATTGTATTCTACCTCATAAATGATAGTATTTTTATACTTATAATTAAACACAACGTTAATATTGAAGTTTTCACTTCTGCCGGCACTCCCGGAGTGCTACCTTTTTTTTTTTTTAATTTAGCATTTTTTGGTCGCCTCAAAGTGGTGATTTTAATATGTGTTTTATAGGTAATTTTTTGGAACGTTTTTCTGCGCCGTCGTTTGTTTTTTGTGCAGAATCTAGGCCCAGGTCGTGAAGTCACTCCTCCCCAACAGCTCACCATAAGCTGTCATGCGGTGTTAGTATTATTTTCTTCTCTAACAATATATATGTGATTACTTACCAAACTCTTCACTCGTACTTCCTTCACTTAACAAGTCTGTCTCTTTAAGAAATTAATATTTCTGAGTATTCCTAATTAACCATTACGTTACAATTTTTATTTTGTGTAAGCGTTACATAGATTCGCACACATTATTTGATTTGATTTTGTTATTTCTACTTTCTACCATTTTATTTTGTACCACAGCCACAGATTAAAATTCAACCAATTAGAGCATATAAATAAGAGTGTCAACTCCGAAGAAAAAAAATGAAATCGCCTAATGTACTGAATTCATTGGAGTCACCTTACCAACCTAAAAGTAAAATGTAAATTTGATTTCTGATGTTGCCTGCACTGTTGTATGACATTAATTAGTGATGGGCAGTGTCGATTGTTAGTGATGGCCAGGTCGATAAAAATATATCGATAGTCGGCGCGACCGGGACGGGAAAATTGATGATTTTATTATTTATTTTATAAATAAAGAAAAGTCATGTTATTTCAAAATAATATTTTAATATAATTTATTAATGCTGTTTTTACAAATAATGTTCCAATGAGTAATAAAATATATACAAATATTGTGAACAATAAAATTACATAACGTATATTTTATTATACAGTAAACCGCAAGCAGTTATAATACAGGAATCAGGAATAAATAATAATAATTTTCTCAAGAATGGTCTTATCGAATAAAATCTTATCTATAAACTACTACCAAAAAACTTAACATAACTTAATCCGACTAAGTTTTTCAATGGGCCGAAAAACAAGCTCAGGATCTTCTACGACTCTTAGCATCTGCACCTGTAAAACATAAAAGGTTATTTTTAAACAACGAAGTAAGAAGGCCAGCAAGATGCTCTTTCTGTACATAAACTCGCCCATTCATTCATTTGGGGTGTCATTTTACTTAGTCGGACAGTGTTGAGTGAAACGGAAATACTCAATCAAACATGTGCAAACGAGATGGACAAAACGAAGGAGTACTTATATAATTTTAGGGAACTAAATAATAACTTAGATATCAACATTCTATTTCTTTTAAACCACCTACTGTTTGTTACGTTTCAAGTTTGAAAGACAAAACAAGATCTCTCCAAGACCTTTAATTTCTTCTATGACACCGTCAGCCTCGTACGAGTATTTTCCGAGATATTGACGTTTCAAGTTTGACAGCTGTCATCTGAAATGAAGATCTCTCCAAGACCTTTAATTTCTTCTATGACACCGTCAGTCTAAGACGAGTATTTTCCGAGATATTGACGTTTCAAGTTTGACAGCTGTCATTAGAAATAAAGATTTTTCACTGGGTACGTCTCTGTTCTATTAATAGTGTCATAATAGGACTACAGGATTAGCTATTGATACTGACCACGGATAAAATAAAAATTTGTCATTGGATATTTTTACGAATGGACGTTTTTCATGAAGGGACAATTTTAAAATTGGACCTTTTTACGATTAGACATTAGGATGTGTGAGCGGCGGGTAAGTTGTACTTTTTACGCCCCGCCCATGTAGTTGTACTTTGCGTTGAATCACTTTTTGAGTTGAGTTCTGTTTCTATTACATCCCTAGTTCGTTGGAGTCACAAGATGTTTAGACTCTTCAGCCCAGTAATTTCATTAATTACAGTGCTTTCCTACCGAAGCACAATAATGTTTGCACATCACTGCTCAGGCGATAGAATAACTGGTGTTGGGGAAAAAATTCCTACTCCAAAGCAATTGGTGGCTGTTTGTGACTTATAACTTTCCTGTTTTCATCCAAAGGAAATGATGTGTAGAATGCTGTTGTTGATTCCATTCTATATAAGATTTACCACACACTACACATATGCGGTGTTATGATGTGCGAGTTCATGATGAGCCGATAACTCTTCAGTCTCTTCGTGAAATAGGCACTAAGAATTACGAACGTTAACTGTACGAAATGAACCAAAAACTATAACAAACTAAAATCTATTGAATATAAACTAAAAACACGGCTGTCCAGTCCAGAAATTCGAATGTTTAAAGCAGAAAAAAAGATAATTTTCTCAAGTTACATAATATCAACAAATAACAATGTCATATGTTGAATTTGTCAATTTTAAGTTTGTTTTTTTTTATTGTCAATGTTCAAAGGTCAAAGGAGGTGTGTATAAGAAAAAATAAACTATTTTTTATGTTGGTACTTGCTTCCTTGCGTTGGTAACGTGACTCCAATGAATCTCATACATTTTTTCAATGTATGGAAGTTATTGGAGACTGAATTCAACAAGATACAAATTTCAAAATCCACAGATTAAAAAACCGAGGCGTTATTCACAATGTTATGTCACGCCTCGTTATTGCTGTCAATTTTTAAATATGTAGAATAGGTGAGCCCCGCCTGCCTATATATTATATGGTCGCTTTCTAAAGCCCCTCAACATAAGAACGTGTGGATATAACGGCCGAGGATAATAAAACATTAGAAGCATTAGCACAATTTATTATAATTAGACAATAGACAATGATAATTACTATGAGACCTAGCTAAAGACTCTACTTATACTTAGCTTTAATAATTATTCGGTGGACTCGGCGTTCCACTCGTAATGGACGCTAATATTCCCAGTTCAGTTGTCCGAGTCCCAACGCGCCTCTGCAGATCCCAAGCCAAAAGTGTGAGCTCCCGCACAGAGATCCGTACCAAGTAAACTCGCTTACTAGCGCCACCATCGGATCTTTTCTACAACTCTTGCTCCACGCTCATTGGCCAATCTACGCGTCCCCCGACTATCGACCAATCACACGTCGCCACGAAGCGAAGCAGTTTTATTTAAACAAATCAGCGCCCGTTATAAGTGTTACGCCAGAGTTTGCCATTTTCAACTCTGCCCACCGATAAAATTAAAGGAAATGGCGTAATTACAATGTTGCCCTATCTAATCTGTCTACACGGCCAGCCCTGACGCCCGCACGTCCTCGGGCGGTATTCTTGCAGAGCGTTTCGTAGGGCGATCTCTCGTAGGGCGAACACTCGCAGGGCGAACTCTCGTAGGGCGAACTCTCGTAGGGCGAACTCTCGTAGGGCGAACTCTCGCAGGGCGAACTCATTGCACGTCTATAACAAAGAAACAACTTCAGTCTATTTCATGTTCAACCGCTCGTTCATCCTGACACAATTAGTGTCTCATTTCTCTAGAAAGATTCGCAAAACAATCAGTAAACTACCATTTAAAAAATGACTGATGATGTGATCACCATCCGGGTGTGGACCAAGGGCCGTGGGCCACGCAACAGTATCTCTTCGATCTATAGCCACATCAGTCGACCATAGCCCCGGAGGGTTCGAACAAAAACCACTGCATTATCTTTGATACACGCACAATAGTTCGGATAACAGAGTCTCGTCGATCTATGGCCATACAGCAGTCAACCAAGCCCCGGAGGGTTCGACAAAGACCTCGGTATCCTTACAACGAGCTGAATTAACAATAGTTCGGATAACAGAGTCTCGTCGATCTATGGCCATACAGCAGTCAACCAAGCCCCGGAGGGTTCGACAAAGACCTCGGTATCCTTACAACGAGCTGAATTAACAATAGTTCGGATAACAGAGTCTCGTCGATCTATGGCCATACAGCAGTCAACCAAGCCCCGGAGGGTTCGACAAAGACCTCGGTATCCTTACAACGAACTGAATTACTATGTCACTGCCAACCGAAACTGATCACGACATCATTCAAAGAAACTAACATCCTTTGAATTTCAATACTAAGTATTTAGAGAAATGTCACACCAAGCGTATCAGAGAACAACTGCAATTAAAAAATCGTCTAATCTTTCCTCTACTAAGAACAATTTTTACTTTAAAGCAAAGGGGAAATCAAATTTTTTTTTTCTTTTTTTTTCTTTGGTTTGGACCTCAATTGCACGTGGTGCTTAGCAACAAAACATAAAACGCGATACAAATCCTTTCTCTCTCCCCTTCCCCGCTTTTTTTCCTACTCCTCCTCTTCTGCTCGGGGTAGCAATGCACCCGCTGCTACTCGGGGCAGCGCTGCACGCGCAGCTGCTCGGGGCAGCGCTGCACGCGCTGCTGCTCGGGGAAGCACTGCACGCGCTGCTGCTCGGGGAAGCGCTGCACGCGCTGCTGCTCGGGGAAGCACTGCACGCGCTGCTGCTCGGGGAAGCGCTGCACGCGCTGCTGCTCGGGGAAGCGCTGCACGCGCTGCTGCTCGAGGCAGCACTGCACTAGGCGACCGTACGCACCGATACACATCACTCATCTGTAACAAGATACCACAGCACAGTATTGCGTTCGGACAACCTGACATGATCCTAACCTCATTGTAATTCTTAATGCAGTTCAACGGTGTTTAAGCGAAAAAATAACAGCATTAAAAGCCCAGAAAAATCGTGACAAAATAAAAGTTAGGGTAGGTATGTGCCATTGAATCGTATTACGAAAATTAGTTCAGAAATCAAATTATCTACTACCGCCCATCGCATACTAAAAGGTTACTCATTTCATAAGCTATGGCGAAACTACAAGCTTAAACCCATAAAAATCTGACAAACAAAAAAAAGTGAGGGTAGGTATGTGGCATTGAATCGCATTAAGAAAATTTGTTCACGAACCAAATTATCTACCACCGCCCATCGCACATTAAAATGCTACACTACACGACTAGACAAAACAAGTTACGGAAACGTAGTCTGCAGTAGGTATGAACAAAAAAATCATGGAATCGACTCACCAGTTCGATCACTCTAATCCACTCAAATTTCACGGTCACAAAAACTCGTTGTTTGACCAGCAGCGTCGCAGGTGTATGCATACACACACGCATGCACGTAGTCAGGAAATGCGAGCACGAATCTCGTACACACGAGCGCTGACCAAGCGCGCGGACACGGCGCGCAGACCCGGCACTCGCCGCCGCCGGTAAAGGCAGGTGCGGCGAACAATAAAACAGGAAATCTGAAACATTGAAAAACGTTTAGTTCTCTATCCCACTTCTGATGTAGAATAGGTGAGCCCCGCCTGCCTATATATATGGTCGCTTTCTAAAGCCCCTCAACATAAGAACGTGTGGATATAACGACCGAGGATAATAAAACATTAGAAGCATTAGCACAATTTATTATAATTAGACAATAGACAATGATAATTACTATGAGACCTAGCTAAAGACTCTACTTATACTTAGCTTTAATAATTATTCGGTGGACTCGGCGTTCCACTCGTAATGGACGCTAATATTCCCAGTTCAGTTGTCCGAGTCCCAACGCGCCTCTGCAGATCCCAAGCCAAAAGTGTGAGCTCCCGCACAGAGATCCGTACCAAGTAAACTCGCTTACTAGCGCCACCATCGGATCTTTTCTACAACTCTTGCTCCACGCTCATTGGCCAATCTACGCATCCCCCGACTATCGACCAATCACACGTCGCCACGAAGCGAAGCAGTTTTATTTAAACAAATCAGCGCCCGTTATAAGTGTTACGCCAGAGTTTGCCATTTTCAACTCTGCCCACCGATAAAATTAAAGGAAATGGCGTAATTACAATGTTGCCCTATCTAATCTGTCTACAAATATATTTTGTACAACTTGAAATAGAGTGCTTTTCACGAAAGGAGTCCTTTTTGCGGGGCGCCACAATCGCACATTTTAGTTAGAGTGTTTTTCACGAAAGGAGTCCTTTTTGCGAGGTGCCATTATCGCAAATTTTAAGGCTCATTCTCATGGAATCGATTCTCATCGTCACCTTCATGGCAATTCTTATTTATTGCTTATTTGTAATGTTTATGTATAATATTGTATAGAGCTGGATAACACGAGTAAACTTTTATATAAAAAAATTAAATCGTACGTTTCATTTTGAAGAAAAACAGTTTTGAAATTTTCGACGCCACGAAAGTGATTCAGTCATTATTTATTCACAACTTTTTCAATAAACCCCCTTCTAAAAGACTAAATCTACCAAATATGTACAATAAAACGACATTCTACGTAGCAACAAACCTCACTACAGAAGAAAATATGCGTAATTTGAGATATTACTTTACCTTTTACTTTACTTTTTTATTTGTCAGAAATTTTTTATGTATGTATTAAAACCCTAACATAACAGATAAAGTACTTTTTAGTTAGTAAAAGGGCCCTTTCTAAACAAAACAATACAAAAAAATCACTTTCGTGGCTTAAAAATCACCTTCATGGTAAAAAACGCTATGAAGGTGATGCCACGCTGGTGACGAAAATATAACTTTTTGATGAAATTCTGGAAAGTTTAGGTATAATGTATAAAATTAAATACTACATCTTTATCTCGCACATTATAGCGTTTCGAAAATCTAGCTTTGATTTAAATAACTATAATACAATGCATAAAAATGTTGTCCATGCAAGTGATCGGTACACCCATGAATAAATTGAAACTTAGCAATTATATTTTTTTCCACGGCTCGATAAGTCCTAGATCCTACTTCTACAATTGCAGAACATCGCCATCATTGAAATGAATCAAATTCTTTATTAGATTGTTGATGTTGTGTTTAACAGCAGCCGTTAAACTACGCAAATTTAAAGCACCTAAAATCGTGTGACCGTCGCATTATGTCATTTTAAATTCAAAATTATAATTAAAGGCTTTTTTGAGACTGTATACCGTAAAGTGTATTTGTTTACGAAAATTTTGGTATATGTTATATACAGATACACCGAAATTTGTTAAAGTAGTGCCCAAATGTTTCACTGCAACGGAAAGTGTGACACCATGAGAATACGAAAAATGGCCCCGTTTTTGACCTTTCATGTTAAATTTTAGTATTATTTTTTGCGTCTATTATGACAATCTTTATTTATTTTGTAGCTTAATATATGTTTTATCCACCAATCCAAAATTCATGTCTCTTTCTTTAACCGTTTAGGAATTATAACCGTGTGACCATAAATTTTGAGCTAAAATGAGAATGAGCCTTAAAAGTTAGCATATTTATAACTTTTTAACGCCTCATAATTTCTTAATTAAATATGTATTTATTTTGTCTAACAAATAAAAATTATTTAGGATATGAAGTCCAGTAATTATCGAAAAAAATAAATTTAGTACCGCAAAATTCCGCTGGACCTCTTTCGTGAAAAGGACTATAGTTAAAATATTTATATAATCCGAACGCAAGCGCCATTTTGACATTTTGTAGTAGATTTGGTGCTCGATGGAGTTTGCTACGGAGCTGCGCGCTCTCGGAGAAACACCGGACTTCTCTTGGGACGAGCGAGCGGCGGGTGCGGTCGTGACAAAATCATCGCGCGTTCGGTTATAAGTGGCTGTGTAGCTAGCTATATTCGTGCCTAGCTATTGTGATAAGATCGTGCGACTATTTTAGGGTAAATCCTGAGATCGGGCGTATTTAAGTGATTTCCGTGGCAGATTTTAAATCAAAGTATTATTGCATTTTACATGTAAAACATCAAATTTCCCATAATTATAAGCACATCAATCAAATAGGCATCATTATAACTTGTTTTGTTCAGAAGATATTTAAATTTAAATTTTTGGTGCCACGGGAATCAATAACTTGTGGCATGGGAATCAAAATTAAAACTATTTTGTTTGAATTCTATGTTATTATTTAAATATTGACTTCTACATACTAATCATATAAAATAGAAATGATTAAAAACGGTGATCCAAACAGATATACACCAAACATGAAGTATTAAAAAGGTCTATATTGGCTCTCTATATAATAATCATGTAAACTAAATAAAATCAACGTATTGCAGTCTTAAACAATGTAAAAATATTGAATATATAGTCCTAGAATATGAGATTAAGTTCTCAGTCACAGTCACTGACAGGATTCACTCCAGAAGCTGTCATCAGATTGTACATTTATCATTAGTTAGGTTAATCTGGACTGAAAGTTGCAGTCAGCCCATAGTTTCGTTTTATTTTTCATCATACATCATCTCAGCCATAAGACGTCTACTGCTGAACATAAACCTCCCCTTTAGACCTCCATTTATAACACCGGTGTTGGAAGCGACCTGCTTCAAGCGTCTTTCAGCGACCTAAATAAGTTCGTCTGCCACACTTGTGGGTAGACGTTCTACGCTGCGTTTGCTTGCCTGTGGTAGCCACTTGAACACTTTTCGACCCCATCAGCCATTCGCTCTACGTGCTATGTGGCCTGCCCATTACTACTTCAGCTTCCTGATCCGCGGAGATATGTCAGTGACTTTGGTTCATCTCCTCATTCCTGATTCGATCACGTAGAGAAACCCCGAGTATAGCCCTCTCCATAGCTCGCTGAGCGACTTTTTAATGTGGGGATATAATGGTGCCGCATAAGCCAGAGCGGTTGTCTACTATAGTACAATATAAAAAAATCTGATGTATACAATATAAAAAAAATATCTGAAATAATGAAATATACAAATATAAACTGTCAAAATCACTTCCATACCTGCGGCTTCGCTGTAGTTGGATAAAAAGTGAAAGAATGCGCAAGAAAACTCAGGGGAAAATTGATCACCGTGGTAAAATGCCATAAGAATCAATACCATGGAAATCAAAATTGTATAGTTTTTTGTCAATATTTTTAAATACCATAATTATAGACCAAAATTAATAAAATATATGATATACAATACCCTTTTCCTAACTGCACACCCTAGTCAAAAAACCGTAATGGATAAAAAAATATTTTTAAACATGGAAAAGGTAATGATCTAGTGAACCAAAACCACGGTAATCAATTTCTCACCTTCGTAAATCCAGTTTATAACAACGAAAGGAGGAGCCTCTCTTCACTATGTTTAGAGCGCAATCGAAGTTAGCCAATAGCGTGCGTACAAGCTTCTAAGTATTGTGGTTTGCGAAATGTGGGTAGTTATGTCACGCGCCATGGGAATCACTTTTTGTCCGGGGACAAACCTAAATTTGTTATTTTTTATAAAACTACGCTGAGTACAGCCTTCGCGTATTTTTTTGATCATATAACAGTTCACCCTTTACAGCTTTGATCACAGGAATTAATTAAATTCCTTTTATAAATTAGTGAAAAAAATATATTTTGTTCCGAAAATGTGTAAGGGACAGCCCACGGTAATCAAATTTCAGGGCTTTTACATTTTTTTTTAGATACTTGCAGCGAAATATAACCTGATGTCTATCATGCATTAAGTAGATTGAACCTTAGACTAACAGGAAAAAAATACCTTTGGGTAGAATTTTTATGTTACGGGTAGTTTATTCCCCCAGACACGTAAAATTTGGTGTCTCAGGAATCACCCTTTATTCTCTCGTGTAATTACAATATCGTGATTTGTTAACCTACAAAGCTGTTTCATTGATCCAACATACCCACCATCGCCCACAAGTGTTAGAAAAGGCATCCTAATAGACCATCCTGATGAAGGTTACACTCCAGGTGTAATCGTTATCATAAATTCTGATGCCAGGTGTTGTGGTACACTCGTCATGAGTAGTGGAATATCATGTGACAGCGTGTACTCAAGCCGTCATATATAACATTTTAATTCCTCATATATCATTTCTTAATCAAATTGGTATTTATTTCATCTTATAAATTAAAATTATTTATGATATAAAGTCCTGTAATAATCGATAAGAATTTAGTTTCGCTAAATTCCGAGGGACCTCATTCGTGAAAAGGACAATACATTTTGACTTCTCGTAATATCTCATACTTATTTTATTACATAAGTGAACAAGTTAATACTTACCTATATTATTATTAATTAACTACCTATCTAATAAATAAAAATAATATAGACACTGAGTTTTTAAATTTTGGGTATTAAGTAATCATAGATAAAATGTTATTTATAAGCAAAATTCCGCAGGACTCCTGTCGTGATAATGACTACCCTACAGTTCCAATAAATAAAACACATTTGACCAATATTATAAACGGGAAAGTTTGTACGAATGTACACCTATGGATGTCTAGATGTATGTTCGTTACTCTTTCACGCCTAAACGGGTGGACTGGTTGAACTGAAATTTGGTAGGTATTGAGATAGCCTAGACCCTGGAATAACATAATAGGCTCTACTGTGCAGCAGGTAAAACCGCTGGGCGCAGCTAGTCAAGTCCATAATAAAACACAAACATATCATTTATACAGATAAATATTTATTAAAAATAAATTTAATTGGACATACTAAGTATTTCATTTTATTTTTACATATAAGGTCAGTTCTGGTCAAGTATTGCACTCCCATATCAATACAGCACCAACTCGATTTTTTTTTATAATTTCTAACTTAAACAAGTATAAATAAAATTGCAATTGCTGTAAAAATACCTTTTGAGTTGACCCTGTATTGTACTAGGTGTGTGGTATGGTAGGTGGTATACAGCCAGTACAATCTGGTTTTTCGATTTTCTTAGTCTATCATGAAATGATGCTTTTGCTTTCCTAATAACAGCATAGAAATCATCTATCCTGTTTTCTTATAACTTTCTCACAAAACTTAGGTACATGATACTGGTTTTTAGGTTTCCGTAGTCTACAAGGAAGCCTTATAGTTTCGATTCGTCTGTCCGCGGCTTTGCGGAGAAAGTATAAGTCCTAAAAAGCTGATTTTTTTTTCACAGAGGAGGGTAGTGATCAGGGTAAGAGAACGATAACAAAAAAAATCATTAATTATTTCAAAGTACCTCCCATTTACGTTAGATGGGGATGACTTTTTCTCTGGCTGAACCCATCATGTGGTGTATCTTTGAACATGTATTACAAAATGAAGGATGGGTTGCTAAGAAACTGTTTCAATTCAGTGTTCTGTATGAAAGTTTAGTTTTTTTTGAGGGCCGCCTCTTTTTTGAGTCCTCCCCACCGCCTACCCCTCTAAAAATCTAAACTTTGGCCTTCAATTAATGAAAGCAAATCAAGAATATGGTTGCAACCATGAACTTTCCAGAAAAACTATAGCCATTTAAATATAATAATTTTTTTTTATTATTTCAGGCCTCAAGCCCATATTCTGTTAGTAGTATCTACTTACAAATGATTGTTAGTAACATGCACAAAATGAAAACAAAACTACAATGTCTGCTATTGTAACATGAGTGTGCTACAATGCTTCAATAGAGGAGCATCCCATTTGCTGCATATCGTGGCCAGGATGGTGTCGGTGCTCACACGTGTTCTGTTGAGCAGCGATGCCACCTTCTTACGCATGCAGGCATGACATCCATCTGTGTGTGCTTCAGCAAACATGCCAGATGCACTACAGAACCGTGGGAGCCCCAACAACATCCTGAACTAGTTATTATATTGGACCCCAATGGTGTTCACAGTTTTCTTCTTAAATATATAAAAAGAGTGACTGATTGACTATCTATCAACGCACATCCTAAACCGCTGGACGGATAGGGTTGGAACACAGATAGGTTTTATGACGTAGACCTCCGCTAAGGATTTGACCCGGGCAAAGCCGCGAGCATTAGCTAGTCTGAGTATATGTCACTCATAGATTACTTGTATAAAAAGATTGAAAGAAAGACTTGAATAAGGTGATCAATTCAATTCATTTATTCAAAAACAATATTACATTGTGTGTGTTCTTAACCTCACCTCGTTAAGATATCTTTATTAGTTTAGAAGATATCGTAGACGAAAGTTAAGGCAGTTAATATTGTATTTGCCAGTACTACGGAACATTGCACGTAGCCCGACTAGCGCTTGGCCTACTTTTTATTTGCATGTAGAATAGTACATTTCCACGTGATTTTTATGTTGCTTGTATTGAAATGACCTTTTTACAAAGCTTACATAAATATTATAATAGAATCGGTATCATGTCTCTTAATATGTTTTTCTAAAGTGGAAGAAATCCTTCTTACATAATATATCACATGTTACTTTTGATGATTGTTTTGTTTTTGTTCATAGAACAGTGATATTTCATATGTCGGTTTAGATCCCTTTGTGAAGATACAACCTTATTACAAAACTCACATGATACTGGTTTTGATTTGTTTTTGTTCATAGAACAATAATATTTCATATGTCGGTTTAGATCCCTTTGTGAAGATACAACCTTATTACAAAACTCACATGATACTGGTTTTGATTTGTTTTTGTTCATAGAACAATAATATTTCATATGTCGGTTTAGATCCCTTTGTGAAGATACAACCTTATTACAAAACTCACATGATACTGGTTTTGATTTGTTTTTGTTCATAGAACAATAATATTTCGTATGTCGGTTTAGATCCCTTTGTGTAGATATAAACTTATTACAAAGCTCACATGATACTGGTTTTGATTTGTTTTTGTTCATAGAACAATAATACTTCATGTGTTCATTTAAGTAATTTTGTGAAGATATAACCTTATTACAAAGCTCACATGATATTGGTTTTGATTTGTTTTAGTTAAATGTAGTTTTTATTATATTAAGTAATTTATACAAAGTTATTTTTGAACCAACCTCGTAGGATCAAGCAGCTAACATCATATACAACAACATGTTATATGTGACTTGAAATGTTTTTACATTTTACTTCTAGAAAAATCAATATCAACTTTATACCTATTCAATCTGAATGAGGTCGCGCAGCATAGAGACACGTGGAGAGACTTGGGGGAGGTCTGTGCCTAGCATTGGGACAGCATACACTAAATAAAAAATTCCGTGGGAATGTTCTGAATAATTAGAATAGAAGTACTCTTTATTGTGGACCAACATATTTACAAAACACTGTAATAAAAATAAACACAAACTTATTACATATTATGATGAACTTAAAATTAGATAATAAGTTTGGTCTACAATGGGCGGCTTAAAGCGATCTCTTCAAGGCAACCTTTTGAATGAATATAATATGCAAGGAAGAGTAGGGTTGTCATACGAAATAATGATAATATTAGGTACTTAATTATTTTAGTATGAAAGTAAAATGTTACAATGGAAGAGTATATGAAATATTGGTATTGTGATTGCGGCACACATGTACTGTAGGTGTCAGTTTTCAATGTTGCGTTAGTGGTAGAATGGCTGCCGTATGTTCGCCTGCCACGTTTGTATTTGCCGTGTCCTGTATTGTCCGCCCTCCGAATAGTCCGGGCGCGCGCGGGCTCGGCTTGCTCGCTCTTAGATCCGGCGCTGCTGACATTGCACTCCACTTGCATTTTATTGTTTGTTCATATTCACGGTACAATGATATTCTTCTTCTTGGTCGGAGCCTCACGACTGAGGGACGTGGTCATGGTGTCTCATCAGCTTTGACACCACTTCCTTCCATCGATGCCGGTCCTGCGCCATTTGGATTGTCGCTCGTAGGGTGGCTCCCGTAGCATCCTGGGTTACATGCGTCCATCGCGTGGGTGAGCGCCCTCTACCTCTCTTCCCTTCGACACTGCCAGTAATGATAAGTCTCTCCAGACTGTCTGGCTCGCGTCTGACGGTGTGTCCGAACAATTTGAGGACTCTCTGCATGCAGATTGTTGAACGCCTGGTTTTAATATTCAGTTCTCTGAGGATTGACTCGTTTGTGCGACGTTCCGTCCAGGATATTCTCAACATTCTGCGCCTGCACCACATTTTGAACGCGTCAATCCTCGATCGTATTCGAGACTTGTCCAGGTTTTCCGACGCATACAGGAAGATCGAGCAGATAAGGGCCTGCATTAGCTTCTTCTTCGTGTTCCGACTAATGCTTCTATTCTGCCAGATCCTTTCGAGTCTTTTCACCGCTGACTTAGCCATTTGTGCCGTCCTGACCACTTCTTGCTCGCAGTCACCATCATCACTGATTTGCGATCTTCTTCTAGATACACAAATTTGTGTATCACAACAATGATAATATTATCTTGTGACAAATTTACGATACTGGTTTTGAGTTGTTTTTGTTCATAGAACAGTGATATTTCATGTGTCTGCTTAGATAAACTTGTGAAGATATAACCTTATTACAAAGCTCACATGATACTGGTTTTGATTTGTTTTTGTTCATGGAACAGTGATATTTAATGTGTCTGTTTAGATCCCTTTGTGAAGATATAACCTTATAACAAAGCTGACATGATACTGGTTTTGATTTGTTTTTGTTCATGGAACAGTGATATTTAATGTGTCTGTTTAGATCCCTTTGTGAAGATATAACCTTATAACAAAGCTGACATGATACTGGTTTTGATTTGTTTTTGTTCATGGAACAGTGATATTTAATGTGTCTGTTTAGATCACTTTGTGAAGATATAACCTTATTACAAAGCTCACATGATACTGGTTTTTTGTACGTAGGACAGTACCTCTCAATGTGATTTTTTAATCTTGCTTGTGTTGAAAATACCTTTTTACAAAGCTTACAAGATAATATTTTAAAAGAATCAGTGTCATGTCTCTTGATATGTCTTTGTAAACTATACTTGCGGACGAAATCTCTCTTACATATATCACATGTGTACCGTTTATTATTTATAGCCTTTGCAATAACATCTTGTTTGAGCCTTTCAAGCCTTACAGTACAATGATAATAGTTGTCATCACAATCTGCCGCATCTGTTGAAACAGAATCAGTGTTCGTACAAGTTTGTTGTATTACCTCTGGTCCAATAACTATTTCATCCTTTATGATATGGTCTTGATATAATTCCTTATATTCTGTTTTGAGTATTATATCTTCACGTGTATTTACTAGTTCAGAGTCAGATTCAACTCTATCTTGCATACATATATTATCATGCTCTTGCTTTATTTCTATATCATCAAAGTCCTCTTTATTTGTTGTAATTTGTTTGTTTTCCATATTAGTAGAACACAAGTATTTGTTCGCCTGCAACAAACAATTTACTTTGTATGCATATCTTCTGTACATATTACAAGGAAATGTCTAATTGATCTATGTATGCACGGCTCAATCTCCTTCATTGATTGAGTTGTAACAGATGCATGAGCAGCTTGTTGCGAGGAACTAGAATAATAATTTTAAAACCTTACTATAAGAAAGAAAGAAAGAAATAGAGAAATAAATAAAAGAAAGAAAAAACATTTATTCATAAAAACACAACAGTTTGAGAGAAATTACATTTTTTTTTTGAGAAAAAAAAATTAAAAAGAACAACAAAACATTTCAAAAGCAATTTACAGAAATACACAGAATTGACAAAAGGGACAAGCTTGAAGCTTGCTGAGCGAACATTTTATCATTCGCATCTATCTATAGAAAAGGAGCGCAGAAATAGCCGCAATGTTTGGATTTTTCTTGGATAGGGTCGAGGGGAAATCATGACCCCCTCTAGATACCCAACCCCGGATCTAGGAATGTTTCAAGGCAGGACAAACCTAAAATTATATTGGACCCGAACGGTGTTCACAGTTGTTTGAGTAAAATTATAACTAAACTGAAAGTAGCTATGACGTACATAAACAATAACCATAACATAATAATGTGAATTAATGTGATATGTATAATACTGTAATGTAAAAAAAAACGCTTAATAATAATAATTCAGCACTAAGAATATAACATTAATGTTGTATATTATTATTACATTACATTTAGTATTGTTACTATTATTCATAACACTTACTTCCATAATCACTTTGTATTGTCATATATGAAAGTAAAATGATAACATATTGTTCAATAAGTGTAAATAAGATTGCATGCTCGCACACAACAAGCGCCCCAACAGGGTATGTAGAGGACTCATTTAACTTAATTAAGACATAATTATTTGTACCTACATGTGTTGATAAATAAATCAATTAAATATGTGTCGCCCACAGATTACTTGTATAAAACGATTGAAAGAAAGACTTGAATAAGTTGATCTTAACCTCACCTCGTTAAGATATCTTTATTAGTTTAGAAGATATCGTTGACGAAAGTTAAGGCAGTTAATATTGTATTTGCCAGTACTACGGAACATTGCACGTAGCCCGACTAGCGCTTGGCCTACTTTTTATTTGCATGTAGAATAGTACATTTCCACGGGATTTTTTATTTTGCTTGTATTGAAATGACCTTTTTACAAAGCTTACATAAATATTATAATAGAATCAGTGTCTCTTAATATGTTTTTCTAAAGTATACTTGTGGCAGAAATCTTTCTTACATATATCACATGTTACTTTTGATGATTGTTTTGATTTGTTTTTGTTAATAGAACAATGATATTTCATGTGTCTGTTTAGGTCTGTTTGTGAAGATATAACCTTATTACAAAGCTGACATGATACTGGTTTTGATTTGTTTTTGTTCATAGAACAATAATATTTCATATGTCGGTTTAGCTCCCTTTGTGAAGATATAACCTTATTACAAAGCTCACATGATATAGGTTTTGATTTGTTTTTGTTCATAGAACAGTGATATTTCATGTGTTGATTTAAGTGACTTGGTGTAGATATAACCTTATTACAAAGCTCACATGATACTGGTTTTGATTTGTTTTTGTTCATAGAACAGTGATATTTCATGTGTTGATTTAAGTGACTTGGTGTAGACATAACCTTATTACAAAGCTCACATGATACTGGTTTTGATTTGTTTTTGTTCATAGAACAGTAATATTTCATGTGTTGATTTAAGTGACTTGGTGTAGATATAACCTTATTACAAAGCTCACATGATACTGGTTTTGATTTGTTTTTGTTCACAGAACAGTGATATTTCATGTGTTGATTTAAGTGACTTGGTGTAGACATAACCTTATTACAAAGCTCACATGATACTGGTTTTGATTTGCTTTTGTTCATAGAACAATAATATTTCATGTGTTGATATAAGTAATTTTGTGAAGATATAACCTTATTACAAAGCTCACATGATACAGGTTTTGATTTGTTTTTGTTCATAGAACAATATTCCATGTGTTGATTTAAGTTAAGTTTTGAAGATATAACCTTATTACAAAGCTGACATGATACTGGTTTTGATTTATTTTTGTTCATAGAACAATAATATTTCATGTGTTGATTTAAGTTACGTTGTGAAGATATAACCTTATTACAAAGCTCACATGATACTGGTTTTTTGTACGTAGGACAGTACCTATCAATGTGATTTTTTAATCTTGTTTGTGTTGAAAATACCTTTTTACAAAGCTTACAATATAATATTTTAATAGAATCAGTGTCATGTCTCTTGATATGTTTTCGTAAAGTATACTTGTGGACAAATCTCTCTTACATATATCACATGTGTACCGTTTATTATTTATAGCCTTTGCAATAACATCTTGTTTGAGCCTTTCAAGCCTTACAGTACAATGATAATAGTTGTCATCACAATCTGCCGCATCTGTTGAAACAGAATCAGTGTTCGTACAAGTTTGTTGTATTACCTCTGGTCCAATAACTATTTCATCCTTTATGATATGGTCTTTATATAATTCCTCATATTCTGTTTTGAGTATTATATCTTCATGTGTATTTACTAGTTCAGAGTCAGATTCAACTCTACCTTGCATACATATATCATGCTCTTGCTTTATTTCTATATCATCAAAGTCCTTTTTGTTTGTTGTCGTTTGTTTGTCTTCCATATTAGTAGAACACGAGTATTTGGTTGCCTGTAACAAATGGTTTTCATTTTATCCATGATTCTATACACAATATTATAAGGAAAGTATTTCTGCTTGATCTATGCATGCACGGATCAATCTCCTTCATTAATTGAGTTGTAATGTGGCTCAGAGAGATGTGACACACATCTGATATGTAGCAATATAACATAATTCTCTTATATACAAAAAGGTGAACCCAATGAAATTACAAATTACAGACCAATAAGCTTATTATCTTGCATATATAAATTATTTTCCAGCATAAATCAAACAATAAGCGATAAAATAGAAGCTTAACAACCACCGGAACAAGCAGGCTTTAGGAAAAATGTCTCATCATTTCCACACATTGGAATTAATAATTAAAAAATATTAAGAGAGACAAAAAACAGTCTACATAGCCTTTATAGACTACCAGAATAGAGGAAAAAATCAAAGCAACGGGAAGTCAATACTGTGACCACATTAAATCACATTCCAATCCCCTTGCCAGGCACTTATAGAGAACCCACAGCCAACAAAACAGTTGAAGAGAGCGCAAACTTCGACAAACTACGACCGGAAGGAAGAGGGGCTGATGAGCCTGAGCCTTAAACAACATCATCATATAACAACAAATCCTTGTGTCTTCCTCGTCTGCTTGTATAAAATTAAAAACCTTTGACTGCAAATGTATCTAATGTTTTATGAAAATGTTTATGTATTCAAAATTGTAGGAAAAACATAAACCCAACGTATTTGATATCTCCCCCTTTTTTTGACGCAGGACCTCCTCCCTCTTTCTAACCTTTAACGTTTTTATTATAACGTGACAATTTTTACTGGAAGGAAGGGCCCTTCCAAATAATTTTCCATGGTCCTCATATAATGTAGTTACGCCACTGCAAGTAGGTTCCTAATGATAGTGATATTAAGCAAAAAGTTTTGTTGGGCTGTCGGCTTTCACGCCACTCAGGGGGCTTAGACAAGCGCGCGCCCGCCCGTAGCGACCATTCGCAATCGCTAAAAAAATGTACTGAGATGACAGCTCTCGTCGCTAGTCACGTGACCTAAGCGATTTTCGCTAAATTTGGTAGACAACAACACTGAACGAGAACGAACAATCGCTAACTTTTCGATTAGCGATGAACCCTTTACGTTTTTCCATACAAATTGGTAGCCAAAAGCCGCATTTGACAACCGAAAACGCAACTTTTTCCATTCGACAAATCGAAACTTTAGCGTGCGCCTTCACCTCGCCGCTATCGCTAAATCGTGAAGAAGTTTCAATGGTGCTTGTATATTTATTAAAGTTTATCATTAAATACGGTAAATTTTGCTACTTTTATGGCTCAGCTTCACAGCAACAAACATTATATTGAGCTAAATATCGATGGATTCACCTTGAAAATTGTGAAAGTGAAGAACAAATTTTTGGTGTACCTAACCTATTCTTTTTATAATAATTTTATACACTTTATTGTTTCTGCACATCGAGCTCGCGGTCGTAGAATGTAGGTAAACCATGAATACTTGAGATGATAACTAGTAGGAAGGTAAAAGGTGTTCCTAGCATACCTATATCGCGCCCGCTAGATCAATATAGACAAATACCAAACATTGCTTCTCTCTAGGTGCAAATGTGTAAGAACCTATACACAATACACACTTACTAGCTTACCCGGCAAACGTTGTTTTGCCATATAAATAATTTCCTAGTAATTTCTAGTGTAGACAAAAAATAGCTTACTTATTGGAAGTATGTATGTATTTTAGAATGTTTATATTGTATGTAATCTCCCGCCACTCCAGTCTCAACGACATCATTCGCCGGGCTTTTACCAGCGCCAATGTAGCAGCCATTCTCGAACCGAATGGTCTGATGCGTGACGATGGTAAAAGACCTGACGGTATGACTTTGATTCCCTGGAAGTTAGGTCGGCCGTTAGTGTGGGACGCGACTTGCGTTGATACACTGGCGCCCTCACATCTTCCAGAGACTCAAATTGCGGCTGGTGCGGCGGCAGTTTCTGCTGAGCGGCTCAAGCGGCGTAAATATGCTAACCTCGATAGCGGTTACATTTTTGAGCCGTTTGGGGTAGAGACTTTGGGTCCTTGGGGTCCGGGAGCTCACCGCATTTTCCAAAATTTATCTGAGCGCTTGGTCGAGGCGACGTGTGACCGAAATGCTGGGGTATATTTGGCCCAACGTATAAGTATTGCCATTCAACGTGGCAATGCTGCCAGCATTCTGGGCACTCTGCCATCTGACAGTGGTTTGGAGCACTTGGATTTTCTATAGATCGGCTTGTGGCCGATCTGTGGTTAATAAAAGTGTTCTTTACTGCTGTAGTAGCTGTAGTATTGTTAGTTTGTTTTTCTCAATAAAGGCATTTGCCAAAAAAAAAAAAAAAATGTATGTAAGAATGTGGTATATGCGTGAAATAAGCATTATTTTATGGAAAAAATTTTCAAACAGAAGTAAAAAATTAAATTTTATGAAAACATTGTCTCTTATAATTTTTTCATACAACCAATATTTCCATTGACATTTCAAAATAAAGATTCATAATGATTGATTTTTTGGAAACTATGAAAATCTTAATTGTTCAATTACATTTTTTAAATAAAATTAAATTAAAATTACATTTTTATAAGATCAACAACATTTTCGATATAAATAAAAAAAAGTATACTTACAACACAAAATCCGTTGTTATTGGAAGCTCGTGTCACGTGTTGAGTACTTTTGAGGTTATAAAATCACTTGATTAACTAATCGTGCAAAATACACTCAAAATTGATAATTTAATAATTATTGATAAAATAGGAATGATTAAAAGTTAATATGAGAGTTACACTGAGATAGCAAAATAATAATTGTCAAAGTTACTACTACACTTGATGCATAAACAATAATGATGGCCGACAACTGTGTAGGGAGTGAGAAAGAAAGGAGACCGGCTTCGTTCTCATCCCTACTCCGTGCTGTTTACTGGGTCAGAAGTGACACCTGTAGACATCTGGCGGGGATAACTAATTAAATGACGATTGATCATTTTTCGACCGGAGAGGAAAAATGATTAAATTACTAAAATGGCTATTAAAAAATAAGGGTTGATCGTAGAAAGGTGAAAATTGAGGATTGTATGTATTTTTGTATGTTGTATCATAAAAAAATAGAAATTAAAAATTTTGTCTAAAAAATAAAAATAAAAATTTGTGGGTGGACTACCCCTAACATTTAGGGGGATGAAAAATAGATGTTGGTCGATTCTCATAGATACCGGATAAGCACAAAAAATTTCATCAAAATCGGTCAAGCCGTTTCGGAGGAGTATGGCAACGAAAACTGTGACACGAGAATTTTATATATTAGATTAGCAATCAAGACCCAAATTTTTGCCATTGCAAACTAGTCTAATAAGTAGGAATCCTCAATTCATGTCGGGAATTCCTTGGCGGCAGGATACTTCTCTTATACCTACTAGATGTATTCTCTTGTATCATATGGTTTACTAGCTGCGCCCAGCGGTTTTACCCGCTGTACTATAGCCTATGTGTTATTACAGGGTCTAAGCTATCACTATACCATATTTCAGCTCAATCGGTCCACCCGTTTAGGTGTGAAAGAGTAACAAACACACATCTATTCTTACAAACTTTCACATTTATAATATTAGTAAGTTTATAGGTCCTAAGCTACCTAATGCTTAATTTCTACTCAGCATTGGTATAACAAAATGTAATTATAAAAACTGACAGAGTAGTAGGATAAATAAAACACAACTGTAGATTTTACAAATTAATTTAACCAACTTTATTTCAAACAGAGGTAGGCAAGATAGAGACAATAATGATTAAGTACTTTCTTGTAAGGTAACCTATGTATGTGATAGTAAGCTATATTATATTTTCAGGAACAAATTGGATGTTGGAGGTATGCTAAATACTTTAATGATCAGCCAATTGGATTTGACCAACAGGTAGCAGCCAGCGGCTTGAATTGGAAGTTCTTCAATCAGAGTTATGGGTGTTTGTCATATTCTCCAACAATTTCTCTTCTCTGCCTTGTCATCAGGACCAATAAATGCATGTCACAGGATTTCTTCATAGTCCATACCTATAAATCAAAATAAATATTATGCATTAAATAATGTACATTAGTAATTATTTTATTTCATACTTTTAAGTCCTTGAACAAGTGCAAGTTTCATCAAAATCAGTTCAGTAGTTTTCTAGATAATAATCATGGTATGTGTCCAACCCTTAGATTATTTTTCCTTAAATTTCTCTTTGTTGTAAATTTAACATTTAAATAAACACACACTGTTCGCACACCCATCAATACTTCTACAGACTATAACATTTATAGCTTTAATAGTTATAGCTAGGTATGTGTGTGTATGCTATAAGTTAATTAATTTTTTATTATTATTATTGTTGCTCTTTAACACGGGCTAAGTCCGGGCCTTTTTATAGGCGTACACGGAGACAAAAAGTCCAACATAATTATTATTATTTAATAATGCACAAGCAGCTCTGTGACCTAATGCGTGCATGTGCACTGCACTTGTGCTTATTGTTTTCTTTAATTTAATTAAATATAATTTTTTTATTACCTTTCTACCAGTACATAGCAGCGTGAATGTTCAAACGCCTAAAATTGAGTGTCCTTTGTTTCTACCTCCATAAGGACTTAATTTGGTATTGTCGCGAAAGATCTTCCCATCTCTAAAAATAGAAAATACATTATAGAAACCTTATATATCTTACTAATATTATAAACGTGAGTTTGTAAGAATGGATGTATGTTTGTTACTCTTTCACACCTATACAGGTGGACCGATTGAGCTGAAATTTGGTATAGAGATTGCTTAGACCCTGGAAAAACACATACACATAAGTACTGCGGGTAAAACCGCTGGGCACAGCTAGTAATATTATATATAGTCTTTGATATTTCATGTTAGATGACATAATATTATATAGAACCAATTGAGCTAAAATATATTAAGTTGATGGTTAATAACACATACCAATAATGTTTAGTTTTCGGAGATTGGAGCTGCGAGGGCTTCACAATTTACCTATTTAACTAAAACAAATGTCACATAGGTTATGTTATTATGACTAAGTTTTTAGCCTTAATAAGTATTTAGCTTACTGTTGCAAGTGCTCCAATGAAATGTTACATTGTTTCACAGATTTCCTTAATGTTTTTAAAGAGTTTTTCATGAAAAATCAAACTTTTCAACACCATTCACTTTGGAACAGCTTTTGGCCAGTCACATCTCGGATACAAGTAATATTTATAATATTTGAAGAAACACTAACTCACATTACATATCGGCGGGATTCGCAGAAACTTATTTATTACAAAAAAGCTTATAATTAAGTGTAATTTACAAAAAAAAAACCAACGAAAAACAAACTCGACGATATTTTGACATTTAATTTGACAGTTGATTCACATTATACCACAGATAATACGACAAAATCTAGCGATTGATCGACAGCCCTTTGTCGAGAGTGCGATATCGATTCCAAAAGTCGTTGGCTACCATTTTTTTTTCGAAATCGCAGGAGCGGCCAATCGCTATCGACTTTATCGATGGCGCCGTTGTCTAGGCCCCCAGGGGGCCTAAAAAAATGGTAGCCAACGACTTTTGGAATCGATATCGCACTCTCGACAAAGGGCTGTCGATCAATCGCTAGATTTTGTCGTATTATCTGTGGTATAATGTGTATCAACTGTCAAATTAAATGTCAAAATATCGTCGAGTTTGTTTTTCGTTGGTTTTTTTTTGTAAATTACACTTAATTATAAGCTTTTTTGTAATAAATAAGCTTCTGCGAATCCCGCCGATATGTAATATGAGTTAGAGTTTCTTCAAATATTATAAATATTACTTGTATTCGAGATGTGACTGGCCAAAAGCTGGTCCAAAGTGAATGGTGTTGAAATGTAAGATTTTTCATGAAAAACTCTTTAAAAACATTAAGGAAATCTGTGAAACAATGTAACATTTCATTAGAGCACTTGCAACAGTAAGCTTAATACTTATTAAGGCTAAAAACTTAGTCATAATAACATAACCTATGTGACATTTGTTTTAGTTAAATAGGTAAATTGTGAAGCCCTCGCAGATCCAATCTCCGAAAACTAAACATTATTGGTATGTGTTATTAACCATCAACTTAATATATTTTAGCTCAATTGGTTCTATATAATATTATGTCATCTAACATGAAATATCAAAGACTATATATAATATTACTAGCTGTGCCCAGCGGTTTTACCCGCAGTACTTATGTGTATGTGTTTTTCCAGGGTCTAAGCAATCTCTATACCAAATTTCAGCTCAATCGGTCCACCTGTATAGGTGTGAAAGAGTAACAAACATACATCCATTCTTACAAACTCACGTTTATAATATTAGTAAGATATATTATAAGGTTTCTATAATGGATTTTCTATTTTTAGAGATGGGAAGATCTTTTGCGACAGTACCAAATTAAGTCCTTATGGAGGTAGAAACAAAGGACACTCAATTTTAGGTGTTTGAACATCTATGCTGCTATGTACTGGTAAAAAGGTAATTAAATATTTATATTTAATTAAATTAAAGAAAACAATAAACACAAGTGCAGTGCACATGCACACATTAGGTCACAGAGCTGCTTGTGCATTATTAAATAATAATAATTATGTTGGACTTTTTGTCTCCGTGTACGCCTATAAAAAGGCTCGGGCTTAGCCCGTGTTAAAGAGCAACATAATAATAATAATAAAAAATTTATTAACTTATAGCATACACACACATACCTAGCTATAACTATTAAAGCTATAAATGTTATAGTCTGTAGAAGTATTGATGGGTGTGCGAGCAGTGTGTGTTTATTTAAATGTTAAATTTACAACAAAGAGAAATTTAAGGAAAAATAATCTAAGGGTTGGACACATACCATGATTATTATCTAGTAAACTACTGAACTGATTTTGATGAAACTTGCACTTGTTCAAGGACTTAAAAGTATGAAATAAAATAATTACTAATGTACATTATTTAATGCATAATATTTATTTTGATTTATAGGTATGGACTATGAAGAAATCCTGTGACATGCATTTATTGGTCCCGATGACAAGGCGGAGAAGAGAAATTGTTGGAGAATATGACAAACACCCATAACTCTGATTGAAGAACTTCCAATTCAAACCGCTGGCTGCTAGCTGTTGGTCAAATCCAATTGGCTGATCATTAAAGTATTTAGCATACCTCCAACATCCAATTTGTTCCTGAAAATATAATATAGCTTACTATCACATACATAGGTGACCTTACAAGAAAGTACTTAATCAATATTGTCTCTATCTTGCCTACCTCTGTTTGAAATAAACTTGTTAAATTGATTTGTAAAATTTACAATTGTGTTTTATTTATCCTACTACTTAATCAGTTTTTATAATTACATTTTGTTATACCAACTGCTGAGCCGAATGAGTATAAATTAAGCATTAGGTAGCTTAGGACATAATATAATCTTACTAATATTATAAATGTGAAAGTTTGTAAGAATGGATGTGTGTTTGTTACTCTTTCACGCCTAAATGAGTGCACAGATTGAGCTGAAATATGGTGTGATAGCTTAGACCCTGCAATAACACAAAGGCAAAAATAGTACAGCGGGTAAAACCGCTGGGCGCAGCTAGTAAACAATATGATACAAAAGAATACATCTAGTCAGTATAAAAGTATCCTGCCGCCAAGGAATTCCCTACATGGACATGAATTGAGGATTCCTACTTATTAGACTAATTTTCAATGGCAAAAATTTGGGTCTTGATTGCTAATAAGTGTGTATTGTGTATAGGTTCTTACACATTTGCACCTAGAGAGAAGCAATGTTTGGTATTTGTCTATATTGATCTAGCGGGCGCGATATAGGTATGCTAGGAACACCTTTTACCTTCCTACTAGTTATCATCTCAAGTATTCATGGTTTACCTACATTCTACGACCGCGAGCTCGATGTGCAGAAACAATAAAGTGTAGGGGAAGCTGGGTAACAATGAATAACGTTTTTTCTAACGCTAAAAATTACTATACTCTTTATATCTAGGAAATTATTTTTACACAAATACTATAGATACATTATCGAAGCACAAGGAGAGCACATAATTTGGACGCTAACTTCAATAATTACGACTCAGTGAGGCATTTAACAAAAAATGGGAAATTATTCATAGTTCCCCAGGACTGGGTCACTATGAATAACTGCTCGGGTAACAATGAACCAATGGGGTACAATGAATTTTAATGGAAATATGAGGCACAAAAAGTGAAAAAAACTTGAGTTTGCCTTGGAAAATAACTTTCTTTGAATAACTGAAGATCAAATTGTATTTAACTCTTAAGGCTGTAACATAAAAACTGCATTTATTCATCAAAATTATATTTAAAAAACAATCTCTTCTCAATTGTAATTTAAATCGTAATTAAAAGTATAAAAATCACGTTTTTACAAGCTTTTAGCTACTTTCACCTATCTGTTGTCTGTCTGCCTGTAATCAAATCTTTCAAGTTAAATGCAATTTCAAGTAAAAAGAAGTGGGTATACCACTTCCCGCTTTCGATTGAGCTGAAATTTTGCGTGCAAATCGGATGACAATGCAATATTATTATGACATGGAGCTGATCTGATGATGGAGCTAGAAGGCTGGATCTGATGATGGCTATACGAACTCCGTAATTAATCGATGTAACCCCATCGAGTTTGGGCTCATTTGATTCGAACGACAATTTCTTGAAGAAAGTACATAGAATGGTTCTAGAATTATAAAAGCTTGTTTTTTAAGTTTTTTTTATTTTTATTTCACTTGTATACATCCTATGTCTAATAAATATATGGAAGGAATGCCTGACAGAGTATTGATTGACTGATCTATTAAATCAAAGCCCAAACCGCGGAACTGATTGGGTTGAAATTTGAAGATGTTGAACATATCGACATTGTGTCGATATATGCCGTTGTCCGGCATCCCGAGGCTGACTCAAACTTCATTTATTCAAATAGGCTACAATAGAGTACATTTGCAAGTCAATTTTTTATTTTTTTCAAATTTCAATGTATCCATTTCCAATTCATCTATTTGGCTACATTTTAAAATTTTATCAGAGATAGAGCGTTGCGCAGCTTTGGATGTCTTCCGAATGTAGTTACGTGCCATTTTATATACCTTAATAATAAAGGATAAGATTCAAAAGTAAATAAGAACGAGGTAATTTTCATTGTACCCCATGCTTGTGTGGTATGGGGAACAATGAATAACCTATTCATTGTTACCCAGCGGCTGATTATTCATTGTTACCCAACGACCGTTTGACCAAACTAATTAAAAAAAATAATATTCTATCACGAGTATCAAAGTTGTAAAACAGAAAACACAAAATTAAAACATTACTGATCCCAAATTACCTATCAGAAAAATAAAAATTGAATCCAGAACTACGTGAAACACTTTTCAAAAAGTAGTGAAAATTTACTTTTGTTAATCATTGTTCCCCAATTTTCGGCAGCGGGTCTACCTCCAACCACAGCTCAGTGTGGACTGGATTGAACGATTGGTATCACCCACGGCTCATTTCAGTTCATTCGGTGTGAGTGAATAACTAAAGCACAGATACTTATTGGAACTTATTCACTGTTCCCCATTATCCATTGTTACCCAGTTTCCCCTATAAAATTATTATAAAAAGAATAGGTTAGGTACACCAAAAATTTGTTCTTCACTTTCACAATTTTCAAGGTGAATCCATCGATATTTAGCTCAATATAATGTTTTTTGCTGTGAATCTGAGCCATAAAAGTAGCAAAATTTACCGTATTTAATGATAAACTTTAATAAATATACAAGCACCATTGAAACTTCTTCACGATTTAGCGATAGCGGCGAGGTGAAGGCGCACGCTAAAGTTTCGATTTGTCGAATGGAAAAAGTTGCGTTTTCGGTTGTCAAATGCGGCTTTTGGCTACCGATTTGTATGGAAAAACGTAAAGGGTTCATCGCTTATCGAAAAGTTAGCGATTGTTCGTTCTCGTTCAGTGTTGTTGTCTACCAAATTTAGCGAAAATCGCTTAGGTCACGTGACGAGAGCTGTCATCTCAGGGGGCCTAGACAACGGCGCCATCGATAAAGTCGATAGCGATTGGCCGCTCCTGCGATTTCGCAAAAAAAATGGTAGCCAACGACTTTTGGAATCGATATCGCACTCTCGACAAAGGGCTGTCGATCAATCGCTAGATTTTGTCGTATCATCTGTGGTATAATGTGAATCAACTGTCAAATTAAATGTCAAACTATCGTCGAGTTTGTTTTTCGTTGGTTTTTTTTTTGTAAATTACACTTAATTATAAGCTTTTTTGTAATAAATAAGCTTCTGCGAATCCCGCCGATATGTAATGTGAGTTAGTGTTTCTTCAAATATTATAAATATTACTTGTATCCGAGATGTGACTGGCCAAAAGCTGGTCCAAAGTGAATGGTGTTGAAAAGTTTGATTTTTCATGAAAAACTCTTTAAAAACATTAAGGAAATCTGTGAAACAATGTAACATTTCACTGGAGCACTTGCAACAGTAAGCTAAATACATATTAAGGCTAAAAACTTAGTCATAATAACATAACCTATGTGACATTTGTTTTAGTTAAATAGGTAAATTGTGAAGCCCTCGCAACTCCAATCTCCGAAAACTAAACATTATTGTTATGTGTTATTAACCATCAACTTAATATATTTTAGCTCAATTGGTTCTATATAATATTATGTCATCTAACATGAAATATCAAAGACTATATATAATATTACTAGCTGTGCTCAGTGGTTTTACCCGCAGTACTTATGTGTATGTGTTTTTCCAGGGTCTAAGCAATCTCTATACCAAATTTCAGCTCAATCTGTCCACCTGTATAGGTGTGAAAGAGTAACAAACATACATCCATTCTTACAAACTCACGTTTATAATATTAGTAAGATATATAAGGTTTCTATAATGTATTTTCTATTTTTAGAGATGGGAAGATCTTTTGCGACAGTACCAAATTAAGTCCTTATGGAGGTAGAAACAAAGGACACTCAATTTTAGGTGTTTGAACATTCACGCTGCTATGTACTGGTAGAAAGGTAATTAAAAATTTATATTTAATTAAATTAAAGAAAACAATAAGCACAAGTGCAGTGCACATGCACGCATTAGGTCACAGAGCTGCTTGTGCATTATTAAATAATAATAATTGTGTTGGACTTTTTGTCCCCGTGTACGCCTATAAAAAGGCCCGGGCTTAGCCCGTGTTAAAGAGCGAAATAATAATAATAAATATTAATTAACTTATAGTATACACACGCATACCTAGCTATAACTATTAAAGCTATAAATGTTATAGTCTGTAGAAGTATTGATGGGTGTGCGAGCAGTGTGTGTTTATTTAAATGTTAAATTTACAACAAAGAGAAATTTAAGGAAAAATAATCTAAGGGTTGGACACATACCATGATTATTATCTAGAAAACTACTGAACTGATTTTGATGAAACTTGCACTTGTTCAAGGACTTAAAAGTATGAAATAAAATAATGACTAATGTACATTATTTAATGCATAATATTTATTTTGATTTATAGGTATGGACTATGAAGAAATCCTGTGACATGCATTTATTGGTCCCGATGACAAGGCAGAGAAGAGAAATTGTTGGAGAATATGACAAACACCCATAACTCTGATTGAAGAACTTCCAATTCAAGCCGCTGGCTGCTAGCTGTTGGTCAAATTCAATTGGCTGATCATTAAATTATTTAGCATACCTCTGACATCCAATTTGTTCCTGAAAATATAATATAGCTTACTATCACATACATAGGTTACCTTACAAGAAAGTACTTAATCATTATTGTCTCTATCTTGCCTACCTCTGTTTGAAATAAAGTTGGTTAAATTAATTTGTAAAATCTACAGTTGTGTTTTATTTATCCTACTACTCTGTCAGTTTTTATAATTAAATTTTGTTATACCAATGCTGAGTAGAAATTAAGCATTAGGTTGCTTAGGACCTATAAACTTACTAATATTATAAATGTGAAAGTTTGTAAGAATAGATGTGTGTTTGTTACTCTTTCACACCTAAACGGGTGGACCGATTGAGCTGAAATATGGTATAGTGATAGCTTAGACCCTGTAATAACACATAGGCTATAGTACAGCGGGTAAAACCGCTGGGCGCAGCTAGTAAACCATATACAAGAGAATACATCTAGTAGGTATAAGAGAAGTATCCTGCCGCCAAGGAATTCCCGACATGAATTGAGGATTCCTACTTATTAGACTAATTTGCAATGGCAAAAATTTGGGTCTTGATTGCTAATAAGTGTGTATAGGTTCTTACACATTTGCACCTAGAGAGAAGCAATGTTTGGTATTTGTCTATATTGATCTAGCGGGCGCGATATAGGAACACCTTTTACCTACCTACTAGTTATCATCTCAAGTATTCATGGTTTACCTACATTCCACGACCGCGAGCTCGATGTGCTGAAACAATAAGTGTATAAAATTATTATAAAAAGAATAGGTTAGGTACACCAAAAATTTGTTCTTCACTTTCACAATTTTCAAGGTGAATCCTTCGATATTTAGCTCAATATAATGTTTTTTGCTGTGAATCTGAGCCATAAAAGTAGCAAAATTTACCGTATTTAATGATAAACTTTAATAAATATACAAGCACCATTGAAACTTCTTCACGATTTAGCGATAGCGGCGAGGTGAAGGCGCACGCTAAAGTTTCGATTTGTCGAATGGAAAAAGTTGCGTTTTCGGTTGTCAAATGCGGCTTTTGGCTACCGATTTGTATGGAAAAACGTAAAGGGTTCATCGCTAATCGAAAAGTTAGCGATTGTTCGTTCTCGTTCAGTGTTGTTGTCTACCAAATTTAGCGAAAATCGCTTAGGTCACGTGACTAGCGACGAGAGCTGTCATCTCAGGGGGCCTAGACAACGGCGCCATCGATAAAGTCGATAGCGATTGGCCGCTCCTGCGATTTCGCAAAAAAAATGGTAGCCAACGACTTTTGGAATCGATATCGCACTCTCGACAAAGGGCTGTCGATCAATCGCTAGATTTTGTCGTATCATCTGTGGTATAATGTGAATCAACTGTCAAATTAAATGTCAAACTATCGTCGAGTTTGTTTTTCGTTGGTTTTTTTTTTGTAAATTACACTTAATTATAAGCTTTTTTGTAATAAATAAGCTTCTGCGAATCCCGCCGATATGTAATGTGAGTTAGTGTTTCTTCAAATATTATAAATATTACTTGTATCCGAGATGTGACTGGCCAAAAGCTGGTCCAAAGTGAATGGTGTTGAAAAGTTTGATTTTTCATGAAAAACTCTTTAAAAACATTAAGGAAATCTGTGAAACAATGTAACATTTCACTGGAGCACTTGCAACAGTAAGCTAAATACATATTAAGGCTAAAAACTTAGTCATAATAACATAACCTATGTGACATTTGTTTTAGTTAAATAGGTAAATTGTGAAGCCCTCGCAACTCCAATCTCCGAAAACTAAACATTATTGTTATGTGTTATTAACCATCAACTTAATATATTTTAGCTCAATTGGTTCTATATAATATTATGTCATCTAACATGAAATATCAAAGACTATATATAATATTACTAGCTGTGCTCAGTGGTTTTACCCGCAGTACTTATGTGTATGTGTTTTTCCAGGGTCTAAGCAATCTCTATACCAAATTTCAGCTCAATCTGTCTACCTGTATAGGTGTGAAAGAGTAACAAACATACATCCATTCTTACAAACTCACGTTTATAATATTAGTAAGATATATAAGGTTTCTATAATGTATTTTCTATTTTTAGAGATGGGAAGATCTTTTGCGACAGTACCAAATTAAGTCCTTATGGAGGTAGAAACAAAGGACACTCAATTTTAGGTGTTTGAACATTCACGCTGCTATGTACTGGTAGAAAGGTAATTAAAAATTTATATTTAATTAAATTAAAGAAAACAATAAGCACAAGTGCAGTGCACATGCACGCATTAGGTCACAGAGCTGCTTGTGCATTATTAAATAATAATAATTGTGTTGGACTTTTTGTCCCCGTGTACGCCTATAAAAAGGCCCGGGCTTAGCCCGTGTTAAAGAGCGAAATAATAATAATAAATATTAATTAACTTATAGTATACACACGCATACCTAGCTATAACTATTAAAGCTATAAATGTTATAGTCTGTAGAAGTATTGATGGGTGTGCGAGCAGTGTGTGTTTATTTAAATGTTAAATTTACAACAAAGAGAAATTTAAGGAAAAATAATCTAAGGGTTGGACACATACCATGATTATTATCTAGAAAACTACTGAACTGATTTTGATGAAACTTGCACTTGTTCAAGGACTTAAAAGTATGAAATAAAATAATGACTAATGTACATTATTTAATGCATAATATTTATTTTGATTTATAGGTATGGACTATGAAGAAATCCTGTGACATGCATTTATTGGTCCCGATGACAAGGCAGAGAAGAGAAATTGTTGGAGAATATGACAAACACCCATAACTCTGATTGAAGAACTTCCAATTCAAGCCGCTGGCTGCTAGCTGTTGGTCAAATTCAATTGGCTGATCATTAAATTATTTAGCATACCTCTGACATCCAATTTGTTCCTGAAAATATAATATAGCTTACTATCACATACATAGGTTACCTTACAAGAAAGTACTTAATCATTATTGTCTCTATCTTGCCTACCTCTGTTTGAAATAAAGTTGGTTAAATTAATTTGTAAAATCTACAGTTGTGTTTTATTTATCCTAC
Source organism: Hemithea aestivaria (assembly GCA_947507615.1). NCBI lineage: Eukaryota > Metazoa > Arthropoda > Insecta > Lepidoptera > Geometridae > Hemithea > Hemithea aestivaria. The sequence continues at coordinate 7,970,638 of OX382350.1, read as the reverse complement.
TACTCTGTCAGTTTTTATAATTAAATTTTGTTATACCAATGCTGAGTAGAAATTAAGCATTAGGTTGCTTAGGACCTATAAACTTACTAATATTATAAATGTGAAAGTTTGTAAGAATAGATGTGTGTTTGTTACTCTTTCACACCTAAACGGGTGGACCGATTGAGCTGAAATATGGTATAGTGATAGCTTAGACCCTGTAATAACACATAGGCTATAGTACAGCGGGTAAAACCGCTGGGCGCAGCTAGTAAACCATATACAAGAGAATACATCTAGTAGGTATAAGAGAAGTATCCTGCCGCCAAGGAATTCCCGACATGAATTGAGGATTCCTACTTATTAGACTAATTTGCAATGGCAAAAATTTGGGTCTTGATTGCTAATAAGTGTGTATAGGTTCTTACACATTTGCACCTAGAGAGAAGCAATGTTTGGTATTTGTCTATATTGATCTAGCGGGCGCGATATAGGAACACCTTTTACCTACCTACTAGTTATCATCTCAAGTATTCATGGTTTACCTACATTCCACGACCGCGAGCTCGATGTGCTGAAACAATAAGTGTATAAAATTATTATAAAAAGAATAGGTTAGGTACACCAAAAATTTGTTCTTCACTTTCACAATTTTCAAGGTGAATCCTTCGATATTTAGCTCAATATAATGTTTTTTGCTGTGAATCTGAGCCATAAAAGTAGCAAAATTTACCGTATTTAATGATAAACTTTAATAAATATACAAGCACCATTGAAACTTCTTCACGATTTAGCGATAGCGGCGAGGTGAAGGCGCACGCTAAAGTTTCGATTTGTCGAATGGAAAAAGTTGCGTTTTCGGTTGTCAAATGCGGCTTTTGGCTACCGATTTGTATGGAAAAACGTAAAGGGTTCATCGCTAATCGAAAAGTTAGCGATTGTTCGTTCTCGTTCAGTGTTGTTGTCTACCAAATTTAGCGAAAATCGCTTAGGTCACGTGACTAGCGACGAGAGCTGTCATCTCAGGGGGCCTAGACAACGGCGCCATCGATAAAGTCGATAGCGATTGGCCGCTCCTGCGATTTCGCAAAAAAAATGGTAGCCAACGACTTTTGGAATCGATATCGCACTCTCGACAAAGGGCTGTCGATCAATCGCTAGATTTTGTCGTATCATCTGTGGTATAATGTGAATCAACTGTCAAATTAAATGTCAAACTATCGTCGAGTTTGTTTTTCGTTGGTTTTTTTTTTGTAAATTACACTTAATTATAAGCTTTTTTGTAATAAATAAGCTTCTGCGAATCCCGCCGATATGTAATGTGAGTTAGTGTTTCTTCAAATATTATAAATATTACTTGTATCCGAGATGTGACTGGCCAAAAGCTGGTCCAAAGTGAATGGTGTTGAAAAGTTTGATTTTTCATGAAAAACTCTTTAAAAACATTAAGGAAATCTGTGAAACAATGTAACATTTCACTGGAGCACTTGCAACAGTAAGCTAAATACATATTAAGGCTAAAAACTTAGTCATAATAACATAACCTATGTGACATTTGTTTTAGTTAAATAGGTAAATTGTGAAGCCCTCGCAACTCCAATCTCCGAAAACTAAACATTATTGTTATGTGTTATTAACCATCAACTTAATATATTTTAGCTCAATTGGTTCTATATAATATTATGTCATCTAACATGAAATATCAAAGACTATATATAATATTACTAGCTGTGCTCAGTGGTTTTACCCGCAGTACTTATGTGTATGTGTTTTTCCAGGGTCTAAGCAATCTCTATACCAAATTTCAGCTCAATCTGTCCACCTGTATAGGTGTGAAAGAGTAACAAACATACATCCATTCTTACAAACTCACGTTTATAATATTAGTAAGATATATAAGGTTTCTATAATGTATTTTCTATTTTTAGAGATGGGAAGATCTTTTGCGACAGTACCAAATTAAGTCCTTATGGAGGTCCTTATGGAGGACAAAGGACACTCAATTTTAGGTGTTTGAACATTCACGCTGCTATGTACTGGTAGAAAGGTAATTAAAAATTTATATTTAATTAAATTAAAGAAAACAATAAGCACAAGTGCAGTGCACATGCACGCATTAGGTCACAGAGCTGCTTGTGCATTATTAAATAATAATAATTGTGTTGGACTTTTTGTCCCCGTGTACGCCTATAAAAAGGCCCGGGCTTAGCCCGTGTTAAAGAGCGAAATAATAATAATAAATATTAATTAACTTATAGTATACACACGCATACCTAGCTATAACTATTAAAGCTATAAATGTTATAGTCTGTAGAAGTATTGATGGGTGTGCGAGCAGTGTGTGTTTATTTAAATGTTAAATTTACAACAAAGAGAAATTTAAGGAAAAATAATCTAAGGGTTGGACACATACCATGATTATTATCTAGAAAACTACTGAACTGATTTTGATGAAACTTGCACTTGTTCAAGGACTTAAAAGTATGAAATAAAATAATGACTAATGTACATTATTTAATGCATAATATTTATTTTGATTTATAGGTATGGACTATGAAGAAATCCTGTGACATGCATTTATTGGTCCCGATGACAAGGCAGAGAAGAGAAATTGTTGGAGAATATGACAAACACCCATAACTCTGATTGAAGAACTTCCAATTCAAGCCGCTGGCTGCTAGCTGTTGGTCAAATTCAATTGGCTGATCATTAAATTATTTAGCATACCTCTGACATCCAATTTGTTCCTGAAAATATAATATAGCTTACTATCACATACATAGGTTACCTTACAAGAAAGTACTTAATCATTATTGTCTCTATCTTGCCTACCTCTGTTTGAAATAAAGTTGGTTAAATTAATTTGTAAAATCTACAGTTGTGTTTTATTTATCCTACTACTCTGTCAGTTTTTATAATTAAATTTTGTTATACCAATGCTGAGTAGAAATTAAGCATTAGGTTGCTTAGGACCTATAAACTTACTAATATTATAAATGTGAAAGTTTGTAAGAATAGATGTGTGTTTGTTACTCTTTCACACCTAAACGGGTGGACCGATTGAGCTGAAATATGGTATAGTGATAGCTTAGACCCTGTAATAACACATAGGCTATAGTACAGCGGGTAAAACCGCTGGGCGCAGCTAGTAAACCATATACAAGAGAATACATCTAGTAGGTATAAGAGAAGTATCCTGCCGCCAAGGAATTCCCGACATGAATTGAGGATTCCTACTTATTAGACTAATTTGCAATGGCAAAAATTTGGGTCTTGATTGCTAATAAGTGTGTATAGGTTCTTACACATTTGCACCTAGAGAGAAGCAATGTTTGGTATTTGTCTATATTGATCTAGCGGGCGCGATATAGGAACACCTTTTACCTACCTACTAGTTATCATCTCAAGTATTCATGGTTTACCTACATTCCACGACCGCGAGCTCGATGTGCTGAAACAATAAGTGTATAAAATTATTATAAAAAGAATAGGTTAGGTACACCAAAAATTTGTTCTTCACTTTCACAATTTTCAAGGTGAATCCTTCGATATTTAGCTCAATATAATGTTTTTTGCTGTGAAGCTGAGCCATAAAAGTAGCAAAATTTGCCGTATTTTATGATAAACTTTAATAAATATACAAGCACCATTGAAACTTCTTCACGATTTAGCGATATCGGCGAGGTGAAGGCGCACGCTAAAGTTTCGATTTGTCGAATCGAAAAAGTTGCGTTTTCGGTTGTCAAATGCGGCTTTTGGCTACCGATTTGTATGGAAAAACGTAAAGGGTTCATCGCTAATCGAAAAGTTAGCGGTTGTTCGTTCTCGTTCAGTGTCGTTGTCTACCAAATTTTAGCGAAAATCGCTAAGGTCACGTGACAAGCGACGAGAGCTGTCATCTCCATACATTTTTTTAGCGATTGCGAATGGTCGATACGGGCGGGCGCGCGCTTGTCTAGGCCCCCAGTACATTTTTTTAGCGATTGCGAATGGTCGCTACGGGCGGGCGCGCGCTTGTCTAAGCCCCCTGCTGGCCGGTCAAGCACAGAGGCGGGAGATTATTCCTCGTCGGCGTTCTCTCCAGCCAGCCGGAACAACAAAACTGGAAATGAATACTCCTCACCCACAATCAATCAGGCCGTGGAGTCACTCCCCAACAGCTCGCAATAAACTGTGCTGCGGTGTTAGCATTATTTTCTTCTCTACATGCCAAATATGTGATGATGACTTACCAATTATTATACTCTTTATTCGTACTTCCTTCACTCAACAAGTCTGTCTCTTCAAGAAAATAATATTTCTCAGAGTATTGCTAATGAATCCCTCTCTTAAGTACGTAATATTATAATTTTTTAAAATAAATTTCTTTCGGATTTGTACGACGTACATTTATTTTTCTTCGTTTTATTATTTGTACCACAGATTAAAATTAAGCAAGATACAAATTACAAAATCCACAGATTAAAAAACTGAGGGCTTATTCACAAATGTTATGTAACGCCTCGTTATTGCTGTCAATTTTATTAAAAATATTTTGTAAATCATGAAATAGAGTGCTTTTCACGAAAGAATTCCCTTCCACGAGGACGCAACGTATTACATTATAACGTACAACATATTTATTTATTTAGCTCACAATTTCTTTATTTCAAAACCTATATTACTGATTCATAATTATCTTACCAATTTTATAAACGCGAAAGTTTATATAAATGTACACCTATGGATGTCAGGATGTATGTTTGTTACTCTTTCACGCCTAAACGGGTGGACTGGTTGAACTGAAATTCGGTAGGTATTGAGATAGCCTAGACCCTGGAATAACATAATAGGCTCTACTGTGCAGCAGGTAAAACCGCTGGGCGCAGCTAGTCAATAATAAAACACAAATATATCATTTATACAGGTAACTATTTATTTTATTTAAAAGTACATTAAAAAACTTAATAATATTTGGTTGAACAAAGATACATCAGTAATTATTACTAGTAGGTACTTTAATACTAACTTACGCGTCAGAAGTTCGCATATAATATGGAGCATCGTATATGATATTACTGGCAGGAGCTGCTAGCACAGCCACAGCCATTGCCAACAGAGTAACAGAGGGGGAACACAACAATTAGTGTTTTTCACTCAATAAATTACACTGGTAAACAGTAGTTTTGTTTTATGAAGTTTTTTACCGGATTTTGTATAATTTTGCCTCGCTGATTCCAAATCTGTAGTCAGTTTTTGTCTAACAGCTCTAGTTTTTGAAATATGAGCATATTTAATTTTTAGCCAAAAATGCCAAAATTTTAGCATTAAAATATATATTGCTCTTATTTAACATGAAAAAAACTTTATTTTATGAGCTTGTCTTGCATGAGTAGAAACATCAGTCTTATTTCGAATGCTCCAGCAGTAATCAGTCATCATATTTGCATTCCAACGACCTTGGTATCACTCTTCCATAGTGCGAATATCCTGATGAACGAATTGTCTTTGTTCTTCGCTTAAATCGCCAATTTTTTTTGGGAAGCGGTCTAAATGGCTAAAGAAGAAGTGTATCTAGATGCTCATGTTACATTCTAGCATCTGGAAGTGCAACATGAGCTGCTTAATGTGTTGAATGTAGACTGGAGACTTTATATTTCATAAAAATAATTGTACAACCCAAATAAATTAAATCCATGCAAATTTCTCCTCATCTGTCATAAAGTCAGTAAAAAATTGGTCCTTTATTAGTTCCCTGATTTGTAAACCATCAAAAATACCAGCTTTAATTTTTTCTGTGCTTTCAATTTCGGATATATTTAAAACTGGGGAAAGCTAAGCATAGAACCTTTACAAACTGTTTTATCAGACCTAAATTTATATGAAGAGGGGTAATGATATTTAGGATTGGCCTAATAACCGATTTTAAATTAGGATAAGTCCATTCGAAACGTTTTTTGCGGTTTATTCCGGTAATATTACAACAACAAAAATAACGATCATCGTGATGATTAGTCGGTTTTTGCCAGATCCCAGGACTTTTAAACTTTAAAGTGAAACTTTTTTTATTAGGCCATAAACGTAATGATGTTACGTAACTACTACATACAAAATTCGGCATCCAAGGCTTACTAAACACTTGTAATGGCTTCCCAAAGTTGTCAATATAGGCCTTTTTCACAGAATGAAACGCACTTAAACGCATTTCCTTAACATATAAGCACACCAAACAGCACAAAAACTATCCGGATCATTTAAACAAGCTCTTCTTTACGTAGAAATAGCGGTTTATCTAAGAATTTTTGTAATTTTTTGCACTATAAATTAATTCAAGTAAGCAGAGTAACGATATTTCAAGAAATAGCTGTATCACCAAAACTAGAGCTGCTAGAAAGAAACTAAGGGTAGATTTGAAATCAGCGACGTCAAATTAGTAAGAAACAGTTAAGAAACTTCATAAAACAAAAAAAAAGTATGATTTTGTTGACCAGTGTTATATACACAATAAAATACAGACAAATTTTGAACGAAACCCTCAGTGGGTAGTCTGACTTGCATTTGTACTGTTTTTTTACAAGTAGATTTTTTTTTCTTTCTCTCTCTCTAGACTAAAATGGAAAACGTCCTGAAAACGTTTCAGAATCTAATCTTTACTATCCAATAGGTCTCCATGTTGCTTTAGTAATTACAAATGTATCATCCTTTATAAAGATAGCACCTTATTACAAAGCTTTTGTTCGTGGAATCATAATTATTGTTCATGTAGCTGTTCGTTTTATTTCGTGAAGATATAACCTAATAGGGTACACATACACTCCATGGTACATGGACATCATGGTACATTACACTCCATGTAAGAAAACATCTAAATACATACAATCGACATAGCTTAGGCAATAAGAAGTTCAATAATGTTAGTTTTAAGTTCATTAACTTGCAAAATAATTTTTAAATTTGTTTCAAAACTTTAACATTTTTTATCTGTCCTTTTATAAACTTGAATAATACCCTATTACAATACGTACATTATACTGGTGTTCCTTTGTTTTGTTCACGGAACAGTGATACGTCACGTGCTTGTGTAGACCGCTACGTGTACATACAGGGTGTTTGGTAGAGGGTTGGACAAACTTAAATGGTTCGGGGCCCCAAGAGGCAAATACAACTTGGCCAAAAATAATCCCAGACCCCTACTTTTTTTTTGTTTTTTTGTGATTTTTTCGTTTTCTGCCCTAATCCTACATATTAAGCCCCATAACTTTTTTAAATCCATTTCTTAAAACAAATAATTTTTCAAAATGACGGCTGCCCGGCTCACTACCGAAATATTGTACGCGAGCACTTAGATAGTGTTTCCAAATTCTTGGATTGGAAGACGTGGCCCGCTCGAATGGCCCGCACGTTCCCCAGATCTAACACCCCTTGATTGTTACGTCTGGACACATGCTAAAGAATTAGTGTACGAGCTAGAGATTCACACAAAAGAAGAATTAATAACGAGAATTAACGACGCGTTTTTAAAAAGATCACGCTACAAACAACTCAGAACAATCCTAACATGAACTACAAAACAAATTCGCCGTAGATGGCGGGCGTGCATACGTCATAGAGGAGCTGTTTTGAACATGATTTCAAATAAACAATTTTCATTCGTTTTTTATTTTCTTTTTCATCTCATATTATTTCACAAGCTGATACGATTATCACCAAACAAGTATGTCATTGTAATGAGGGATAAGATAACAAGTTTTTTCCCCGAACCCCCATTTATGTTAGTCTAACCCTCTACCAAACATCCTGTATAACCTTATTGCTAAACCCACATGACACTGGCTTTGGTTTTAGTTTTGTTTTGTCTTTGTTCATGGAACAATAATAGTGTATGTGTGTGTTTAGGATTTTTCGTGAAGATAAAACCTTATTACAGACTTACATACTGATTTTGTTTTTGTTCATAGAACAATGATATTTCATGTGTCTTTTTAGGACTTTTTGAGAAGATATAACTTTATTACAAAGCTCACATGATAATGGTTTTGATTTGTTTTTGTTCATAGAACAATATTTTATGTGTTGATTTAAATTATATGGTGAAGATAAAACCTTATTACAAAACTCACATGATACTGGTTTTGATTTGATTTTGTTCATAGAACAAAAATATTTTATGTGTTGATTTAAATTATATGGTGAAGATAAAACCTTATTACAAAGCTCACATAATACTGGTTTTGATTTGTTTTTGTTCATAGAACAAAAATATTTTATGTGTTGATTTAAATTATATGGTGAAGATAAAACCTTATTACAAAGCTCACATGATACTGTTTTTGATTTGTTTTTGTTCATAGAACAGTTATACGTCATGTGTTTATTTAAGTCACTTGGTGAAGATATGAACTTATGACAATGCTCACATGACACTGGTTTTGATTTGTTTTTGTTCATAGAACAATAATATCTCATGTGTTCATTTAAGTATTTTGGTGAAGATACAACCTTATTACAAAGCTCACATGATACTGGTTTTAATTTGTTTTTGTTCATAGAACAGTGATATTTATTGTGTTGATTTAAATTATATGGTGTAGATAAAACCTTATTACAAAGCTCACATGATAGTATTTTAATAGAATCAGTGTCATGTCTCTTGATATGTTTTCGTAAAGTATACTTGCGGACGAAATTTCTCTTACATATATCACATGTGTACCGTTTATTATTTATAGCCTCTGCAATAACATCATGTTTGAGCCCTTCAAGCCTTACAGTACAATGATAATAGTTGTCATCACAATCTGCCGCATCTGTTGAAACAGAATCAGTGTTCGTACAAGTTTGTTGTATTACCTCTGGTCCAATAACTATTTCATCCTTTATGATATGGTCTTTATATAATTCCTCATATTCTGTTTTGAGTATTATATCTTCATGTGCTTGCTGCTTGCTGCGAGGAACTGGAGAAAATACTTTCAAAAACTTACTATAAGAAAGAAAGAAAGAAAAAAAACTTATTGGCAATCATAATAACACAACAGTTTGAGAGAAATTACAATTTTTATTCTGCGAAAAAAAATGTAATAATAAAAAAAAACAACAAAATATTTCAAAAGCAATTTACAGAAATACACAGAATTGACAAAAGGGACAAGCTTGAAGCTTGCTGAGCGAAAATTTTATCATTCGCATCTATAGAGGGAGCGCAGAAATAGCCGCGATGTTTGGATTTTTCTCGGATAGGGTCGAGGGGAAATCATGACCCCCTCTAGATACCCAACCCCGGATCTAGGTATATTTCGAGGCGGGACAAGAAGTAAAGAGAAGAAAAGAAAAGAGCAACGCCCCTTTCCTCGAGAAAATGTAACAAGAGAAAATGTAGTAATAATAATATATTTGACAACGAAAACAGTGCAGTTAGTTATTATTTGCTTCGAGCGGTAGAAAAATTAGAATATTCATCCTTAAAATAGCGCAAGCAGCTTGCTGCGAGCGCCGAGAAAATTTTATATTTTCGACAATGAAAAGGTTGCAGTAACCTTGGCTTTGAGCAGTAGGAAAATTAACATAAGATGAGTAAATATTATTTGTTGATATTAACGGTTCATTGATGATATCTTATGGCATAATATTTGGAACAGTGATATTGCATGCCTGTTTAGGTTAATAAACATAATGTGTGAAGAAATAACCTTTTTACGACCTTTGTGAGCTTTACATGATACTGGTTTTGATTTGTTTTTGTGCATTTCATGTGTCTGTTCAGTCCAATTTCTTATGATATAACTTTATCACAAAAATTAGTTTTTAGGTTTCCGTAGTCAACAAGGTAGCTTTATAGTTTCGTTTCGTCTGACCGCGGCTTTGCGGAGAAACTATAAGTCCTAGAAAGCCGAAATTTTACAGAGAAGGTTAGTGAAGAGGACAGGGTAAGAGAACGATAACAAAACTTATTTTTTCATTAATTATTTCAAAGTTCCTCCCATTTACGTTAGCTAGGGATGACATTTTTGAACATGTATTACAAAATGAGGGATGGGTTGCTAAGAAACTCTTTCAATTCAGTGTTCTGTTTGAAAGATATTCAAGTTTAAAACTTTTTTGAGGGTCCTCCCCACCCCACCTCTCTAATAACCTGAACTCAGGCCTTCAAATAATGAAAGAAAATCAAGAGTATGGTTGCATTCATGAACTTTCCAGAAAAAAACTATTGCGGTTAAGATATCTTTATTAGTTTTAAAAATATCGTTGACGAAAGTTAAGGCAGTTAATATTGTATTTGCCAGTACTACGGAACATTGCACGTAGCCCGACTAGCGCTTGGCCTGTTTTTTATTTGCATGTAGAATAGTACATTTCCACGTGATTTTGTAATCTTGCTTGCATTGAAATGACCTTTTTACAAAGCTTACATAAATATAATAGAATCAGTGTCTCTTAATATGTTTTTCTAAGGTATACTTGTGGAAGAAATCTTTCTTACATATATCACAGGTTACTTTTGATGATTGTTTTGATTTGTTTTTGTTCATAGAACAGTTATATTTAATGTGTCTGTTTAGGGCTGTTTGTGAAGATATAACCTTATTACAAAGCGCACATGATACTGGTTTTGATTTGTTTTTGTTCATAGAACAGTGATATTTAATGTGTCTGTTAAGGGCTGTTTGTGAAGATATAACCTTATTACAAAGCTCACATGATACTGGATTTGATTTGTTTTTGTTCATAGAACAGTGATATTTAATGTGTATATTTAAGTAACTTGGTGAAGATATAACCTCATTACAAAGTTCACATGATACTGGTTTTGATTTGTTTTTGTTCGTAGAACAGTGATATTTCATGTGTTTATTTAAGTTTTGTGAAGATATAACCTTATTACAAAGCTCACATGCTACTGGTTTTAATTTGTTCTTGTTCTTAGAACAATAATGTTTCATGTGTAGATTTAAGTTATTTGGTGAAGATATAACCTTATTACAAAGCTCACATGATACTGGATTTGATTTGTTTTTGTTCATAGAACAGTGATATTTAATGTGTTTATTTAAGTAACTTGGTGAAGATATAACCTCATTACAAAGTTCACATGATACTGGTTTTGATTTGTTTTTGTTCGTAGAACAGTGATATTTCATGTGTTTATTTAAGTTTTGTGAAGATATAACCTTATTACAAAGCTCACATGATACTGGTTTTAATTTGTTCTTGTTCTTAGAACAATAATATTTCATGTGTTCATTTAAGTAACTTGGTGAAGATATAACCTTATTACAAAGCTCACATGATACTGGTTTTGATTTGTTTTTGTTGATAGCACAATAATATTTCATGTGTTTATTTAAGGTACTTGAAGATATAACCTTATTACAAAGCTCACATGATACTGGTTTTGATTTGTTTTTGTTCATAGAACAGTGATATTTATTAATGTGTTCATTTAAGTACTTTGGTGAAGATATAACCTTATTACAAAGCTTACATGATACAGTTTTTTTGTACGTGCGACAGTACCTATCAATGTGATTTTTTAATCCTGCTTGTGTTGAAAATACCTTTTTACAAAGCTCACAAGATAATATTTTAATAGATTCACTGTCATGTCTCTTGATATTATGTTTTAGTAAAGTATACTTGTTGACGAAATCTCTCTTACATATATCACATGTGTACCGTTCATTATTTATAGCCTTTGCAATAACATCTTGTTCAAGCCTTACAGTACAATGATAATAGTTGTCATCACAATCTGCCGCATCTGTTGAAACAGAATCAGTGTTCGTACAAGTTTGTTGTATTACCTCTGGTCCAATAACTATTTCATCCTTTATGATATGGTCTTGATATAATTCCTCATATTCTGTTTTGAGTATTATATCTTCACATGTATTTACTAGTTCAGAGTCAGATTCAACTCTATCTTGCATACATATATCATGCTCTTGCTTTATTTCTATATCACCAATGTCCTTTTCATTTGTTGTAATTTGTTTGTCTTCCATATTGATTGATCTCTTGATATACACAGATGATGTTTGCCTGCAACAAATAATAAATATTATGATTCAATTAAAGGGCTACAAAGATAAAACACATAATTTAAATGATAGAGGTACAAAGTGTGATTGATCTAGCAATACAGCTACAACCGCTAAGCTAGCCGCATTCTTGAACTAGCAACTGCTCTCAAGAGAAACAAAACCTAAAGGGTCAATGCTTCCCGTAAACTCTGGAATCTTGAATTTTGGTATGCGGCAACATCATATAACTTTTAGCATAGATGAAGGAAAAATTGGAATATAATTTATAAAAAAATATATTTATTTACTACCCCTTTCCTCATGAACGCATATTAAATTGGAATTCATATCAAACACTCAAGTCTATAATATATAAATACCTTTAAACTGTACCAAAATTAAACCTTTATGTCAACACAATCAAAATAACGCAAGCAGTTTTAAGCCGCATGTTTTCAAACTCGCGACTTCTCGCAAGGGAATCCAAATCTACAGGGTATATATACCTACGGGTTGATACGGAACCCTCGGTGCTTGAGTCCGACTCATACTTTTTTTTTTCCTTTTATATCTTGCGATCAGTCTGTTGACTATGAGCAGATGGGTTGTATGCTTCTGGTCTTTTATAGGAGTCGTCTCCCCATCAGGAGTAGCCCCTTCTTTCACTATTTTTTATCATTTGTGGAGTCAGGGATACTACATATCTTTAGGCGCCTGAGTGTACTAGGAATTGTGAGCTGCACAGCCAATTTGTTAGGATGGTAGTTTAGTCGTGACTTGTAGCTTTTTGTAAATGAGTTTATTTCCTCCTTTACTGTGCCAATTGCAAGATGTTGGTGGAGTTCTGTGTTCCTGATATACCATGGAGCATTGCTTAGTTGCTTTAGTATATAATCCTCTGCTCTCTGGATTATTTTTATATTTGTGTCACAGGCTGATCCCCACAGTTGTACTCCATAATGTTCCCCAATAATGTTTCAAAATGTATCAAATAGTGTGAGTGAGAGAGTGTCCAGTTGGTTGCTGTTAATGATGTCCACCTTCACTATTATTATTATTATGAAATAGTTCAAGGGTTTATGCCGTTTCGAACATTACTGATCTATTGTGACATACACTTGAACTATATTTCACTCCCATAGAGGCGGGGATTGTGCCTCGTCAGCGTTCACTCTAGCCAGGGGTGAAACAATACTGGAGATGAATAGGATCCTCACCCACCATCAATAAGCAGAGTTATTCTGGACCACAATAGCTTCTCTTTTTGCTAACGGTGCTCTGTCAATTTTTTTTTAAATCTTGATTATTCTTACGATACCAGTCAAAAACCAAATGTAACATCAAGTTTTTTTATTTAGCATCTTTAGGTCGCCTCAAAATGGCGATTTTAATATGTGTTTTCTGCACCGTCGTCTCTTTTTTGTGCAGAATCTAGGCCCAGGTCATGGAGTCACTCCTCCCCAACAGCTCGCCATAAGCTGTCATGCGGTGTTAGTATTATTTTCTTCTCTAACAATATATATATGTGATTACTTACCAAACTCTTCACTCGTACTTCCTTCACTTAACAAGTCTGTCTCTTTAAGAAATAATTAATATTTCTGAGTATTCCTAATTAACCATTACGTTACAATTTTTATTTTGTGTTACATAGATTCGCACACATTATTTGATTTGATTTTGTTACTTCTACAAAATTATTACTGTATAAACCATAATTTTATCACAGATCAGCTATGCATTTTATCCCTATATATGTATTATCTATGCATTTTATTTTGTACCACAGCCACAGATTAAAATTCAACAAGATTCAAATTTCAAAATCCACAGATTAAAAAACCGAGGCTTTATTCACAATGTTATGTCACGCCTCGTTATTGCTGTCAATTTTAAATAATATTTTGTAAATCTTGAAATAGAGTGCTTTTCACGAAAGGAGTCCTTTTTGCGGGGCGCCACTATCGCAAATTTTAAAAGTTAGCATATTTACAACTTTTTAACGCCTCATAATTTCTCATATTTAATTTCTTAATTAAATATGTATTTATTTTGTCTAACAAATAAAAATTATTTAGGATATTAAGTCCAGTAATTATCGAAAAAAATTATTTAGTAAAGCAAAATTCCGCGGGACCTCTTTCGTGAAAAGGACTATAGTTAAAATATCTATAACATTTTAATTCCTCATATATCATTTATTAATCAAATTGGTATTTATTTCATATACATAATAAATTAAAATTATTTATGATATGAAGTTAAGTCTAATCAGTAAGATCTATAAGTTTAAATTTAGTTCCGCTAAATTCCGAGGGACCTCATTCGTAAAAAGGACATAATACATTTTGACTTCTCGTAATATCTCATACCTACTTATTAATTAAATTAACTGAATAGGTAAGTTAAACACTTACCTAATAATTAACTATCTAATAAATAAAAATAATATAGGCACTGAGTTTTTAAATATTGGGTATAGTAATCATCTATAAAATGTTATTTATTTATAAGCAATATTCCGCAGGACTCCTGTCGTGATAATGACTACCCTACAGTTCCAGTAGGTACCAATGAATGAAACACATTTGACCAATATTATAAACGGGAAAGTTTGTACGAATGTACACCTATGGATGTCTAGATGTATGTTCGTTACTCTTTCACGCCTAAACGGGTGGACTGGTTGAACTGAAATTTGGTAGGTATTGAGATAGCCTAGACCCTGGAATAACATAATAGGCTCTACTGTGCAGCAGGTAAAACCGCTGGGCGCAGCTAGTCAATAATAAAACACAAATATATCATTTATACACGTAACTATTTATTAAAAATAAATTTAATTGTACATACTTAGTATTTCATTTTATTTTTACATATAAGGTCAGTTCTGGTCAAGTATTGCACTCCCGTATCAATACAGCACCAACTCGTTTTTTTTTTATAATTTCAAACATAAACAAGAATAAATAAAATTGCAAATGCTGTAAAAATACCTTTTGAGTTGACCCTGTATTGTACTAGGTGTGTGGTATGATAGGTGGTATACACCCAGTACTATCTGGTTTTTCGATTTTCTTAGTCTATCATGAAATGATGCTTTTGCTTTCCTAATAACAGCATAGAAATCATCTATCCTGTTTTCTTATAACTTTATCACAAAACTTAAGTACATGATACTGGATTTTAGGTTTCCGTAGTCTACAAGGAAGCCTTATAGTTTCGATTCGTCTGTCCGCGGCTTTGCGGAGAAAGTATAAGTCCTAAAAAGCTGATTTTTTTTCAGAGGAGGGTAGTGATCAGGGTAAGAGAACGATAACAAAAAAAAAATCGTTAATTATATCAAAGTACCTCCCATTTACGTTAGATGGGGATGACTTTTTTCTGGCTGAACCCATCATGTGGTGTATCTTTGAACATGTATTACAAAATGAAGGATGGGTTGCTAAGAAACTCTTTCAATTCAGTGTTCTGTATGAAAGTTTAGTTTTTTTTTAAGGGGGCGCCTCTTTTTTGAGTCCTCCCCACCGCCCACCCCTCTAAAAATCTAAACTTTGGCCTTCAATTAATGAAAGCAAATCAAGAATATGGTTGCAACCATGAACTTTCCAGAAAAACTATAGCCATTTAAATATAATAATTAACTTTTTTTTTATTTCAGGTCTCAAGCCCATATTCTGTTAGTAGTATCTACTTACAAATGATTGTTAGTAACATGCATAAAATGAAAACAAAACTACAATGTCTGCTTAAGATGAGTGTGCTACAATGCTTCAATAGAGGAGCATCCCATTTGCTGCATATCGTGGCCAGGATGGTGTCGGTGCTCACACGTGTTCTGTTGAGCAGCGATGCCACCTTCTTACGCATGCAGGCATGACATCCATCTGTGTGTGCTTCAGCAAACATGCCAGATGCACTACAGAACCGTGGGAGCCCCAACAACATCCTGAACTAGTTATTATATTGGACCCCAACGGTGTTCACACTTGTTTGAGTAAGAATTATAACTAAACTGAACATAACTATGACATACATAAACAATAACTATAATATAATAATGTGAATTAATGTAATGTAAATATAACGATTAATAATAATAATTTAGCACTAAGAATATAATCTAAATGTTGTATATATTATTATTACATGACATTTAGTATTGTAACTATTATTCATACCACTTACTTCCATAATCACTTTGTGTTGTCATATCAGAAAGTAAAATGATAACATAATGTTCAATAAGTGTAAATAAGATTGCATGCTCGCACACAACAAGCGCCCTAACAGGGTATGTAGAGGACTCATTTAACTTAATTAAGACATCATTATTTGTACCTACATGTGTTGATAAAAAAAATTGTGCGTGTACTAGTTTACACACGTAAGAAGTGAAACTTCTTTAATTAAATTAAATTTAAATTTATAAATTTTTTAAATTCATGTTCATTGGAGAAAGTGAAAGTACTCTTCGTCTGAACCAACCGTGGTAGGGGCAAGAAACAAAATGTGACGCGTAACCGTGACGCGTAACCGAAAAAGTGTGACGGTAAATTTTTTCCAACGCCGATAAAGAAGTTTCACTTCAATAAATATATGACAGGGAATGCGATGAGATGGTGGATATTACTTATGTTTTGGATGAGCCAACACTTTAAAGGTGGATGGACTCCTCCAAATCTCTTCACAATAATTAAAAATCATTACTAAAATAATAAATCGACTGCTCGACCGTTCTGACAAATTATATCTGCCATCCATCCACCTCCTGATACAAGAAGTGTCACTGGCCACTACGTTGCCAGTATTCATTCAAAATAAGGTTGCAATAAGACTTATCAATATCCTCCGCGCCCACATATATGTCCCCACAGATTACTTGTATAAAAAGATTGAAAGAAAGACTTGAATAAGGTGATCTTAACCTCACCTCGTTAAGATATCTTTATTAGTTTAGAAGATATCGTTGACGAAAGTTAAGGCAGTTAATATTGTATTTGCCAGTACTACGGAACATTGCACGTAGCCCGACTAGCGCTTGGCCTACTTTTTATTTGCATGTAGAATAGTACATTTCCACGTGATTTTTTAATCTTGCTTGTATTGAAATGACCTTTTTACAAAGCTTACATAAATATTATAATAGAATCAGTGTCATGTCATGTCTCTTAATATGTTTTTCTAAAGTATACTTGTGGAAGAAATCTTTCTTACATATATCACATGTTACTTTGGATGATTGTTTTGATTTATTTTTGTTCATAGAACAGTGATATTTCATATGTCGGTTTAGATCCCTTTGTGAAGATATAACCTTATTACAAAGCTCACATGATACTGGTTTTGATTTGTTTTTGTTCATAGAACAATAATATTTCATGTGTTTATTTAAGTAACTTTGTGAAGATATAACTTTATTACAAAGCTTACATGATACTGGATTTGGTTTGTTTTTGTTCATAGAACAATAATATTTCATGTGTTTATTTAAGTAACTTTGTGAAGATATAACTTTATTACAAAGCTTACATGATACTGGATTTGGTTTGTTTTTGTTCATAGAACAATAATATTTCATATGTCGGTTTAGATCCCTTTGTGAAGATATAACCTTATTACAAAGCTCACATGATACTGATTTTGATTTGTTTTTGTTCATAGAACAATAATATTTCATGTGATGATTTAAGTTCTGTTGTGAAGACATAACCTTATTACAAAGCTCACATGATACTGGTTTTGATTTATTTTTGTTCACAGAACAATAATATTTCATGTGATTATATAGGCTACGTTGTGAAGATATAACCTTATTACAAAGCTCACATGATACTGGTTTTGATTTGTTTTTGTTCATAGAACAATTATATTTTATGTGATTGTCAAGATTATTTGGTGAAGAAAAAACCTTATTACAAATGTTACATACTAGTTTAGCTTTGTTTTTGTTCATGGAACAGTGATATTTCATGTGTTTATTTAAGTAAAATGGTGAAGATATAACCTTATTACAAAGCTTACATGATACTGATTTTGATTTGTTTTTGTTCATAGAACAATTATATTTTATGTGATTGTCAAGATTATTTGGTGAAGAAAAAACCTTATTACAAATGTTACATACTAGTTTAGCTTTATTTTTGTTCATGGAACAGTGATATTTCATGTGTTTATTTAAGTAAAATGGTGAAGATATAACCTTATTACAAAGCTCACAAGATAATATTTTTATAGAATCACTATCATGTCTCTTAATATGTTTTTTTAAAGTATACTTGTGGATGAAATCTCTCTTACATATATCACATGTGTACCGTTTATTATTTATATCCTTTGCAATAACATCTTGTTTGAGCCTTTCAAGCCTTACAGTACAATGATAATAGTTGTCATCACAATCTGCCGCATCTGTTGAAACAGAATCATAGTTCGTACAAGTTTGTTGTATTACCTCTGGTCCAATAACTATTTCATCCTTTATGATATGGTCTTTATATAATTCCTCATATTCTGTTTTGAGTATTATATCTTCACGTGTATTTACTAGTTCAGAGTCAGATTCAACTCTATCTTGCATACATATATCATGCTCTTGCTTTATTTCTATATCATCAAAGTCCTTTTTGTTTGTTGTCGTTTGTTTGTCTTCCATATTAGTAGAACACGAGTATTTGGTTGCCTGTAACAAATGGTTTTCATTTTATCCATGATTCTATACACAATATTATAAGGAAAGTATTTCTGCTTGATCTATGCATGCACGGATCAATCTCCTTCATTAATTGAGTTGTAATGTGGCTCAGAGAGATGTGACACACATCTGATATGTAGCAATATAACATAATTCTCTTATATACAAAAAAATGTGATCCCAATGAAATTCTTACAGACCAATAACTTTATTATCTTGCATATATAAATTATTTTCCAGCAAAATACAACAAACAATATGTGACAAAATAGAAGCTAAACCACCCCCGGAACAAGCAGGCTTTAGGAAAAAATTCTCAACAATCGATCATATCCACAGATTGGAATTAATAATTGAAAAATATCAAGAGACAAAAAACACTCTACATAGCCTTTATAGACTACCAGAATAGAGGAAGATATCAAAGTGATGAGAAGTTGATACTGTGAACACCTTAAATCACATTCCAATCCCCTTGCCAGGCACTTATAGAGAACCCACAGCCAACAAAACGGTTGAAGAGAGCGCAAATATTCAACAAACTACGACCGGAAGGAAGAGGGGCTGATGAGCCTGAGCCTTAAACAACATCATCATATAACAACAAATCCTTGTGTCTTCCTCGTCTGATTACTTCATTGTATAAAATTAAAAACTTTTGACTACAAAATTTATGTATCTAATGTTTTATGAAAATGTTTATCTTAAGTATTCAAAATTGTAGGAAATACATAAACCCAACGTCTTTGATATCTCCCCCTTTTTTTTTGACGCAGGACCTCCTCCCTCTCTAACCTTTAATGTTTTTATTATAACGTGACAATTTTTACTGGAAGGAAGGGCCCTTCTACAGAATTTTCCATAGGCCTCATATAGAGTAGTTACGCTACTGCAAGTAGGTATCTAATGATAACGATATTAAGCAAAAAGTTTTGTTGGGCTGTCGGCTTTCGCGCCACTCTGACCGGTCAAGCACAGAGGCGGGAGATTATTCCTCGACAGCGTTCTCTCCAGCCATTCGGAACAACAAAACTGGAGATGAATACTCCTCACCCACAATCAATCAGGCCGTGGAGTCACTCCCCAACAGCTCGCAATAAACTGTGCTGCGGTGTTAGCATTATTTTCTTCTCTACACGCCAAATATGTGATGATGACTTACCACTTACCAATTATTTATTTGTACTTCCTTCACTCAACAAGTCTGTCTCTTCAAGAAATTAATATTTCTAAGAGTATTGCCACGGTAAAGTTTACCGTGGTATTGCTAATAAACCCCTCTCTCAGGCACGAAATATTATAATTTTATATAAACAAATTTCTTTCGAATTTGTACGACGTACATTTATTTTTCATCGTTTATTATTTGTACCACAGATTAAAATTAAGCAAGACACAGATTACGAAAACCACAGGTTAAAAAACTGAGGGCTTATTCACAGATGTTATGTCACGCTTCGTTATTGCTGTCAATTTTATTGATAATATTTTGTATATCATGAAGTGCTTTTCACGAAAGAAGTCCCTTTCACGAGGACGCAACGCACTACATTAGAACGTACAACATAATGTTTATTTATCTCACAATTTCTTTATTTCAAAACCTATATCACTGATTCATAATCATAGCAGAAATATGTTACCAATTTAAAAAAAAAACGCGAAAGTTTGTAAGAATGTATAATTATACAATGTATATTTATACACCTATGGATGTCTGGATGTACGTTCGTTACTCTTTCACGCCTAATCGGGTGGACTGGTTGAACTGAAATTTGGTAGATATTGAGATAGCCTAGACCCTGGAATAACATAATAGGCTCTACTGTGCAGCAGGTAAAACCGCTGGGCGCAGCTAGTCAATAATAAAACACAAATATATCATTTATACAGATAACTATTTATTTTCTTTAAAAAAACTTAATAATATTTGGTTGAACAAAGAGATATCAGTTATTATTACAAGTAGGTACTTAAATACTAACTTACGTTCACATATAATATGGAGCATCGTATATGATATTACTGGCAGGAGCTGCTAGCACAGCCACAGCCATTGCCAACAGAGTAACAGAGGGGGAACACAACAATTAGAGTGCTTTTCACTCAATAAATTAAAAATAATAGAATGTGGACTAATTTTGACCCTCAGTGGGTAGTCGGGCTTGCATTTGTACGGTTTTATTTATACAAATTAGATTTTTTGAATGTTTTAAACTTTACAATCCAATATGTCCCGATTTTGCTTAAGTACAAATTTATCATCCTTTATAAAGATAGCACCTTATTACTAAGCTCATCTTTGTAAATAAACGGCATTAACTCACAGTGTATTTACTTCGGCTTCGTGCCGACCGTTTCGATCCTGTACGAGGATCTTCTTCAGGGAGCACTCAGTGCGGCGCCGGTGCGGGGCGCGGACGTCGGCGCGTAACCGCAGCTACTCCCTCGTACAGGATCGAAACGGTCGGCACGAAGCCGAAGTAAATACACCGTGAGTTAATGCCGTTTATTTACAAAGATGAATTTTAATACTCACGAATCGTTTAGTGTAAAAATTATTACAAAGCTTTTGTTTGTTGTTCATGAAGATATAACCTAATACACTCCATATAAGAAAACATCTAAATACATACAATCGACATTGCTTAGGCAATAAGAAGACCAATAATGTTAGTTTACAATAATGTAAGTCACAATACCAAAGAAATTTAAAAGACATGTCAGTAATACTACGGATATTCTGCACAGCAATATTTAAATGACTAGAAGATATTTTTAAAAGTCTTTTAAAGTTCTTGGATCCAAAATATCTGAGCCAGAATTTATGTTACTTTTATCCATATAAGTAATTAAGTCGATTAAAGCCATTTGACACATAATTTACATCCAAAATGAACTGTTATTACTTACAAGTGACAGTAAAACTATTATAGACGTTCTAGGCTGTGAGCATTGCGTAATATAGATTGCGGGTGCCTTCTAATCTCTTCTGACATAAATATGCCCATCTTTAATCCAAACATATCCGTGACCGGTTTCCTTTGCTTTTTTTCTTGCTGCAGCATATAGTTTTGTAAGCTGGACTTAGATTTTCTGATATGTATACAGGTTCTTTATTCAATCCATATCCAAGGTGTTGCGTGTTCAGTTTTGAAGACTGATTTTTATTGAACTTGGCGGTTGCAGAGAGCAGTTTATCACGTAACGCCCGCTTTTTTAATTTAACAATGATAGAGCGAGGTCGATTTGCCTCTTTTGATTGTTTAGCTACCCGAGATACTTGCACAATGTCGGAGTCAGTGATATCGCATCGTACAGTAGTTGCAATTTGCATAAACAAGCTTGAAAGGTGTTCTTCACGGTTTTCAGGAACTCCATTTATCTCTATATTACTTTCTCTCATGTATTGTTCCACTGATCCCAGTCTATCAGCCATATCTTTAACTGTGTTTAAGCGATGCATTTTCCTTCTCCAAACTATTTATTACTTCGAGATTTCTCTTCGAGATGAGTTCTTATAATTTCATATGTAGAGTTAAAGAATTCAAGTGATTTTTCAAACGCCGTTATTATGTCATGTAATGACTTTAGTTGTTCCGTGACTACATTGATGGTGACCTTCAAGGTAGAGCTGAGCTCCTCTCTAATCAAAGTACGAAGGTTATCGATTGAAATTTGAGTCCTCATTCGGAATATCATCAGAAGATTTACGCCTCGATTTCTTACTATTCTTTGTAGTCACTATAGATATTTACAGAGTACCCAATGTATTAGATCGAATTGGTGTATTGGTGTTGTCCTTTTTCGGTTCCGTGCATCGGCATTACGGACATTTCCAATTTAGTTTCCTATCTCTTATCATTGAATGATAGCGTCGTAGATTGAAATGATTTTGATGATTTTTTTTGTTCTTAGAACAGCGATATTTAATGTGTACGCTCAGGGCTGTTTGTGAAGAGTTTGTGAAGATATAACCTTATTACAAAACTCACAAGATTATGGATTTGAATTGTTTTTGTTCTTAGAACAGTGATATTTAATGTGATTGTTTAGGGCTGTTTGTGAAGATATAACCTTATTACAAAGCTCACATGATACTGGTTTTGAATTATTTTTGTTCATGGAACAGTTATACTTCATGTGTTGTTTTAAATTATGTGGTGAAGATACAATCTTATTACAAAGCTCACATGATACTGGTATTGATTTGTTTTTGTTCATAGAACAGTGATATTTCATGTGTCTGTTTAGGCCTGTTTGTGAAGATATAACCTTATTACAAAGCTCACATGATACCGGTTTTGATTTGTTTTTGTTCATAGAACAGTGATATTTCATGTGATTATTTAAGTTATGATGTGAAGATATAACCTTATTACAAAGCTCACATGATACTGGTTTTGATTGGCTTTTGTTCATAGAACAATAATATTTCATGTGTTTATTTAAGTAATGTTGCGAAGATACAACCTTATTACAAAGCTCACATGATAAAGGTTTTGATTTGTTTTTGTTCATAGAACAGTGATATTTCATGTGTTGATTTAAGTGACTTGGCCTAGATATAACCTTATTACAAAGCTCACATAATACTTGTTCTGATTTGTTTTTGTTCATAGAACAGTGATATTTCATGTGTTCATTTAAGTATTGTGGTGAAGATACAACCTTATTACAAAGCTCACATGATACTTGTTCTGATTTGTTTTTGTTCATAGAACAGTGATATTTCATGTGTTTATTTAAGTCATTCTGTGAAGATATAACCTTATTACATAACTTGCATGATACTAGTTTTTTGTACGTGCGACAGTACCTATCAATGTGATTTTTTAATCCTGCTTGTGTTGAAAATACCTTTTTACAAAGCTTACAAGATAATATTTTAACAGAATCAGTGTTCGTACAATTTTGTTGTATTACCTCTGGTCCAATAACTATTTCATCCTTTATGATATGGTCTTGATATAATTCCTCATATTCTGTTTTGAGTATTATATCTTCACGTGTATTTACTAGATCAGAGTCAGATTCAACTCTATCTTGCATACATATATCATGCTCTTGCTTTATTTCTATGTCATCAAAGTCCTTTTTATTTGTTGTCGTTGGTTTCTCTACTATGTAAGTAGAACACAAGTTATTGATTGCCTGCAACAAACAATTTACTATGTATGCAGATCATCCGAACATAATATTATAATGTACTGGTGAACCCGCGCGCACTTCGTAGCATCTCATAACAGAAAATGATCGAATGAGTCTCTACTATACAAGACACAGGTTTTGATTTGTTTTAGTTAAATGTTAAAAGCATTTTTCTATTCTAAATAAGTATACCTACATAAATAAATAATATCTATATACCCATAACAGGACAAGAAAAGAAAAAGTCAAGCTTTGTGTTAGATTAGAAAGGAAAATGTCTAGATTTGTGTCAGATAGTGAACATTGAGCAGATTTTTAAAACTTTCTACAGTTTTTGCGCATCTGATGGGGACAGGGAGAGCATTACATAGATGCGTAATAGGTGAAAGAATCACCAATGAATTTTGAAGAGATGATAGGGGTCGTGGTACATAGAAGATAGTTGAGGGAAGAGCGAAGAGAAAAAGTATGAGAGTCACAGACAAATTGGAAGCGAGCTTTGAGATAATGAGGTGTGGAATGATTGATTGGCGAAGTTTGATGGGCAACCATTTCAGCTTACTGCGGTACTCAGAAATGTGGTCATATTTTCGTAACCCAAATATGATCCGGATACAGAAGTTATGCAGTCGTTCTAATTTGTTTAGCTGATCTTAAGTTAGGTCCAGATAACTAGCGTCTGCGTAATCTAATACATATAGGGAGCAGAAGAGCGCAGTTTTGGTGGCGACTGGTAGGATATAACGTAGCCTTCGTAGTGAGCCAACAGAAGCATAAATCTTTCGACTGACCTCTGCTATTTGTGGAGCCCATGTCGACCGACTGTCGATTTGAACGCCTAGGGTCTTTACTGTCGTACTAAAAGGTATGATGGTTCCGTCGAAGATGACTTGCGGTAAGTGGAACCAGTCAATCTTAGAGATTATCCTCGAGCTACCAATTACTATCATCTGTGTTTTTAAGGGGTTCACTTGGAGCCCGTAAGATTTAGTCCAGCCAAGATGCGCTTTAGATCGACATTCATAGTATCAATGGCAGTGTCACTTTGATTAACTGGGGCCTGAGTGTAGATTTGCAGATCATTAGCGTATAGATGGTAAGACGAAGAGATATGGTGAGAGATAAAATTAATGAAGATTGCAAATAGCAGAGGAGATAGAACGCCGCCCTGTGGTACACCAGCAGTCATATCACACCAAGATGAGTACTTATCGTCAATGCGAACGCGCTGCCGACGCCCAAACAGGTAACTGGGAAACCAGTTAACTACCGCAGGTGATATATCGCACCTTCGGTAGAACAAGGGCACAATTGTCCAAATGCATAAACTGCAATTGTGTCCTTGTTCTAGTAGAATAAGGGTACAATTGCAGTTTATGCATTTGGACAATTGTGCCCTTGTTCTGCCGAAGGTGCGATATTAAGAAAGCGAAGAAGACTAAGAAGAATATCAAAATCGACGTTGCTAAACGCGTTACTGAAGTCGAGCAGTACTGAACGATATCACTGTTAGTTGTCCAGTCGCCATGCCAAAGCGTATATCGTCAGTAATTTTTACCGTTATAGTACTGTAGCCATGACGGAAACGGACTGAAAAGGGTCCAGGAGGGCATTTCGAATGAGAAATGAGTTAAGTTGCTGATGAACAAGGCGCTCAAGGACTTTAGACAGAAACAGAAGAATAGAAATAGGATGAAAGTCAGAAAAAGAAATCTTTTCACAAAGAAGGGAAAGTAGCGTTTGTTACAGAAGAATTAATGATAAAACAGATAATATGTAAAAGTTCGTCAAGTATAAGGATTATCATTATTCGACTGATACTATCACTGCCGATTGCGTTGGAAGATATAGAAGAAATGCTCATCTTAACACCCGCGGAAAATGAATTGAAGACGAAAGGAGAAGTGTTTGGAAGAGAAAGTGCAGAGTTGAGAAATGGTAGCAGTTTTCACTGATCCATCGAAACTGGAAGAAGTAGAGAAATTCTGACTCAGGAATTTCCACACTTGCAGGATCCCCATTTTGGACAGAGTCGTGTATATCCCGGCGCTGCGCGTCTCTACATACTTTGTTGCACTTATTTCGGCGCTCAGTCTCTTTTTATTTAAGTCTGTAGGTCTCAACTTGAATTAAGTCTTTGCAACTAATTTACTCTTCATTAAAGAACGAATATCGTTGCTGTAATATGTGACTTGAAATCTTTTTACATTTTATTTCTAGAAAAATTAATATTAATTATAGTGCGCTTACAGTTCATAATTAGGTATATACATAATATTTACAAATTGTAAAACCTAAAAGGTTTCTTATTTTCCGTACCTACCTACTCATTTTGTAATATTGTAATTAATCATAATGCTTTTTTCACTACCTAGTACACTACCTAGCTAACATAGTCTAGTTTTTAAAGTTAGTTATAAGCTTAAACCACTGTTTTTTTGGAATAAATAAATATATTTATTTATTGAATTTCATATTCAAACTGAATGAGGTCGCGCAGCATAGAGACACGTGGAGAGGCTTGGGGGAGGTCTGTGCCTAGCATTGGGACAGCATACACTAAATAAAAAAAAAAAAAAAAAAAAACAAAAGAAATGAAAAATTCCGTGGGAATGTTCTGTATAATTATTTTCTTATCTTCTTATCTTATATAGGGGGCTGACGTATAATTATTTTAGTATAAAAGTAAAATGTTACAATGGAAGAGTATATGAAATATTGGTATTGTGATTGCGGCACACATGTACTGTAGGTGTCAGTTTTCAATGTTGCGTTAGTGGTAGAATGGCTGCCGTATGTTCGCCTGCCACGTTTGTATTTGCCGTGTCCTGTATTGTCCGCCCTCCGAATAGTCCGGGCGCGCGCGGGCTCGGCTTGCTCGCTCTTAGATCCGGCGCTGCTGACATTGCACTCCACTTGCATTTTATTGTTTGTTCATATTCACGGTACAATGATATTATCTTGTGACAAATTTACGAATCCGGTTTTGAGTTATTTTTGTTTTGTCTGTCTTGATTTTGATTTGTTTTTGTTCACAGAACAGTGATATTTCACGTGTTTGTTTAAGGCTGTTTGCGAAGATACAACCTTATTACAAAGCGCACATGATAGTGGTTTCAAGTTTTTGTTCATAGAACAGTGATATTTCATGTGTTTGTTTAGGCCTGTTTGTGAACATAGAACCTTATTACAAAACTCACATGACAATGGTTTTGATTTGTTTTTGTTCATAGAACAGTGATATTTCAAGTGTTGGGATAGGTTCCTTTGGAAGGATATAACCTTATTACAAAGCTCACATGATACTGGGTTTGAGCTGTTTTTGAGGTGTTTTGGTTTTGATTCGTTTTTATTTAAAGAACAGCGATTTTTCATGTGTCTGTTTAGACGATTTCGTGAAGATAAAACCTTATTACAATGCTCACATGAAAATGATTTTGATTTGTTTTCGTTCATAAAACAGTAATATTTAATGTGATTGTTTAGGCCTGTTTGTGAAGATAAAACCTTATTACAAAGCTCACATGATACTGGTTTTGATTTGTTTCTGTTCATAGAACAGTGATATTTAATGTGTTTGTTTAGGCCTGTTTGTGAAGATAAAACCTTATTACAAAACTCACATGATACTGGTTTTAAGTTGGTTTTGTTCATGGAACAGTGATATTTCATGTGTCCGTTTAGATAGTCTTGTGAATATATAACCTTATTACATAACTTGCATGATACTGGTTTTTTGTACGCAGGACAAAACCTATCAACGTGAATTTTTAAACTTGCTTGTGTTGAAAATACCTTTTCACAAAGCTTACAAGATAATATTTTAATAGAATCAGGGTCATGACTCTTAATATGATTTTGTAAGGTACACTTGTAGACGAAATCTCTCTTACATATATCACATGTGTACCGTTTGTTATTTTTAGCTTTTGCAATAACATTTTGTTTGCGTTTTCTCAGGCTTACAGTACAACGATAATAGTTGTCATCACAATCTGCCGCATCTGTTGAAACAGAATCAGTGTTCGTACAAGTTTGTTGTATTACCTCTGGTCCAATAACTATTTCATCCTTTATGATATGGTCTCGATATAATTCCTCATATTCTGTTTTGAGTATTATATCTTCACGTGTATTTACTAGTTCAGAGTCAGATTCAACTCTATCTTGCATACATATATCATGCTCTTGCTTTATTTCTGTATCATCAAAGTCCTTTTCATTTGTTGTAATTTGTTTGTCTTCCATATTGATCTCTTGATATACACAAATGTTGGTTTCCTGCAACAAATAATTATATTACGAATATATTATAAAGATAAAATACACAATTTGAATGATAAAGGTAAAGTGTGATTGATCTAACAATACAGATTTAAGCGGCAAATAACGCCCTAACTTCAAATCAACTTTTTTAATATCAATATTTCAGATACGGACCCATGACCCAACATTGTTATGGAAAAACTTATCATAGTTTTCTAATTCATCATCATCATCTCAGCCATTGGACGTCCACTGCTGAACATAGGCCTCCCCTTTGGACTTCCATATGTACCGGTTGGAAGCGACCTGCATCCAGCGTCTTCCGGCGACCTTTATAAGGTCGTCTGTCCACCTTGTGGGTGGACGTCCTACGCTTCGTTTGCTAGTCCGTGGTCTCCACTCGAGCACTTTTCGACCCCATCGGCCATCCGCTCTGCGCGCTATGTGGCCTGCCCATTGCCACTTCAGCTTGCTAATCCGCCGGGCTATGTCGGTGACTTTAGTTCGTCTACGGATTTCTTCATTTCTGATTCGATCTCGTAGAGAAACCCCGAGCATAGCCCTTTCCATAGCACGCTGGGCGACTTTGAGCTTCGAGATGAGGCCATTGGTGAAGGACCACGTTTCGGTGCCGTAAGTCTTCACTGGTAACACACATTGATCAAAGACTTTCGTCTTGAGGCACTGAGGTATATCGGACGAAAAAGTTTTCTAATTATAAAAATGATATTTAAGAGATGTGAGTATTCAAAAGTGTAGTGTAATAATATCACTTTAAAACCCTTGTTTTGAGCGTTATTAAAAATACTATGTTTATTAGCACCCACTAACTAAATTTGATGCTGTAGGTATGCTAAACAAAAATATCTAGTGTTAAAATTATTTAATAAAACACAAGAATCTTATATGAATTCCTTTGTTAGATACAAAGGAATGTATCAAATTTCATGTCAATTATAATCATCAGTTTTAACAAGTGAAATTTAAAAAAACTTTTTAAAAACAAGCTTTTATTATTATTACCATCTAGCACCATAAAGTACTCGTCAAGACGAATCAAATGAGCCCAAACTCGATGGGGTTACGTCGTTTAATAACGGAGTTCCTATGGCCACCTTCCAGCTCCATCATCAGATCAGCTCGATGTCATAAAAATATTGCATTGTCATCCGATTTATACATGCATGCAAAATTTCAGCTCAATCGGATATCGGGAAGTGGGTCAAATTAAACTTGTAAGATTTGATTACAGACAGACAGACAGACAACAGACAGGTGAAAGTAAATAAAAGCTTGTAATAAAACACAAGTAATCACTAGATTTGATTCGAATGTTTTTTTTTTTATGTGAAGAAGTAGAAGACGAGCTAGACGCTCTCCTGATGTTAAGAGATAACGGCTGCCCATAATCAGTACAGTGTTACCTAGGATTTCACAATTATGTGAAATTCTAGGAGCACTGCACCAACGCTTCTTACTCAAGAGTCATAAGATGTTAAGACTCTTTAGCCCAGTAATTTCACTAGCTACAGTGCCCTCCTACCGGAGCACAGTAATGTTTGCACATCACTGCTCAGGCGGTAGAATAACTGGCACTGTTGGGGTACCCACCTAGACGACCTCCTGCAAAGGAAGTCTACCCCCGGTAAAACCTCTTGTATTCACAAACCTATGAAAAAAAAACATAAAATCCCAAATCAATTGATTTGGTAACAATTCTATGTATAATTTGTCCTATTTAGGCATACATGTTTAGGTTTACAACATAGGTCTTTAATCTTATCGCTAGTTATAATACTGTTTTAATTTGTGTTGTAAACTGTTTTGTTTGCTATGAAATAAATAAAATAATTAACATTTAACATAACAACTTTGACAATTCTTAACATGTATTAAGTAACATGAAACTTCTATATTGTAATATTTTTTTACTAAACTTCTTAAGTTTATTTATTTATAGGTAAACCAACAGCTAAAAATAAAACTTAATAATGTAGGTACAGCTTATGCGCCATACAGCCAATTTAAGGTTCACACGTATATAACACAAAGTATTTTATAGAAACTGTGAGCTTAAGTATAAAATCATTTAGGAAAGACTTCCTTTGCAGGAGGTCGTCTAGGTGGATACCCCAACAGTGCCAGTTATTCTACTGCCTGAGCAGTAATGTGCAAACATTACTGTGTGGTAGGAGGGCACTGTAGCTAGTGAAATTACTGGGCTAAAGAGTCTTAACATCTTATGACTCTTGAGTAAGAAGCGTTGGTGCAGATCTTTTATTTTTCCAAAATATACATTGTTTGGGGTTTTTACTTCTTTTAAGTTACAATAACCTGTGTTAGAAGCCCCCTCTTATCTGTGATCAAAACAAAATGATTCAGTACTAAAAAAATAATTTACATTATATTTAAAAAAGTATTGTGGTAACATTGAAGATGTTATAAACAAGCCCGTTTTATTGACAAACATCTTGTGAACCGGAATTTATAATTCTTTTGTGTGTTGTAAGTTATTGAATTGAGTAGATTTAATTAAATGTTTGTCATTCAAGGATGCTTCATACATAGGAACAATATAAAATCTTAAAAATTTTGGCTCTGTTAAAACTTTTGAAACTACTCATTATAAAACCTAATGCTCTCAAAGCCTTTTTAAAACATCTATATGATCATCAAACAAGAGTTTGGAATTGTGAAGCACTCTGAGGTATCTCATTAATTTGAGCGGAATTCGACATCATAAAATCCTTTGTTAGCGGAAGTCTGCATCTTAAAATCTATCAATATTCCACATTTCAAGTGAAGCTGTACAGTGGTTTGAGCTGTGTGTTGATAGATCAGTCACACTTTCCTTTTATATATATTTAGATAAATATTGTGCCATGTAATTTTTTAAAATATCAAACTGGAAATTCTTTTAAAATTACCTAACTATTAAACAATCATAAAATTTTAAAAATCGTCATTGAGGTTAGGTTAGGTTAGTTATGGGGGGTGGAGTCGCTTGCGTCCGTAGGAATCTCCAACTATCCACAGTAGCACCCTACACGTGCCCCCTGGGTGGTGCTAAACAAGCGACAACGCCGAGTAACAGGCGGCGGTTAAGTATCCTGTACATAACATGGCGTTCACACGCCCCGAGGGACTAAATCCCCTCCAAAATTGTGACGTTAGTGACCGTGGATGGCACTAATAGTATTTCCTTAGGGGAATGAACCCCGAATATAAAATAAATCTCGACCATGGCAGCAAAATTTAAAGAGATGTTACCCCAGGAGGGTACCAGCGACTATGTCGCTGGAGAATCCCTCCCTGAGCTTAGCTCAGGCTGCCCCTCGTATTCTGGGGGGGGCAAAATTTTGCCTCAAATGGAATGTTCCAAAAGCTGTGAAGAAATAATAACTAAGCCAGCACCCACTAAAAAAGTTTTAACCCAACAAATCTTCCACAAAGGAATGCTGGAAGTACGACAACGCAGTCAATCACTTAGTGACAATCCCGCTAAAGATAAAACTACTCTGCCAACTGAAGGACCAGACCTTAACCATCGAAATCCGGCTCCTCCGTCTTGGCAAAGAGCCCCATCCCCTCGCTATAATAAAAAGAGGAAGATAAGTGAATCTCCTCCACAACTGGAAAAGACCACAACAAGCAATAGATTTGAAATCCTTCCACTTGATTCACCAGATAAAAATACAGATTCTACTAATTTCACTAAAAAACCAAACAAACCACCACCTATTGTACTGTATGGAATCCAAGATATCAAGGAGCTCACAAAACTAATCGAAACTGTGTGCAATAAGGATAATTTCACCCTTAAAATCCTAAATAAAAGAGTCTTGCATGTACTTTCGACTACTGCTGAAGATTATAAGAAAGTAATAACCATCATCAGAGAGAATGGGCTGATTGGTTATACATTTACCCCAAAGGACAAGAAAAGCTACCGTATAGTGATTAAAAATTTGCATCACACTACTCCTCATGACGCCATAATCAGTGCTATTGAGGCTACAGGCAACCAGGTGACAGGAGAAATAATAAATGCTCGATATGGACCAGAAAAGAAGCCCACATCTACATTCTTTGTGAATCTAGAACGAAGTCATGAAAATCCCGCGGTAAGGAAGATAACATTCATCTATCATCAAAAAGTGAAAATAGAAGATCCCCGCAAATCAAAAACAATTGTACAATGTCAACGGTGCCAAGAATATGGACATTCCAAGAACAACTGTATGCGACCATACAGATGTGTAAAATGTGGACAAAACCATAAAACTTCCGATTGCACGAAAAAAGATAGAAACACCCCAGCAAGATGTGCCTTATGCTCATGCGATCACCCAGCAAATTACAAAGGCTGTCAGGTCTATAAAGAGCTTCTTGCCCGGAGGCTTAACAATTCCAAACCCAGAAAACAACCTGTTAACCACCGTCAACAAGTTAGTTATAGTCAGCAGAGTATCACTACACCTAATGCCGAACCTTTAATGTCTCTTCCTCATGAAGAGAAAGGCCAAGCCCAAATACAGAAATCCTATGCACGAATAGCTGCCGAAATCCAATCATCCTTCAACAATGCCCCTACACCACAGAGGGCTGAGAACCCACCTTCTTTCAACATTGAAAATATTCTCCTTAAACAAAGCGAAAAGATTGACCTACTACTCCAACAAATAAGCTCAATGTTAGGGCTTATCATGACTCTCGTTCAAAAATTATCAAAATGAATAAGACAACTTGCGGCATGCTACATGTAGCTACATGGAACATTAATGGTCTTGCGCCCAATACCTGTGAGCTGGAAACATTTCTTAAGACCAATAAGCTTGATGTGTGTCTCATCTCCGAAGCCCATACTACTTCTAAAAGCAGAATATGTATCCCAGGGTATAACACATATTTTACATGTCATCCTGATGGCGGTGCTCACGGTGGTTCAGCAATTGTTATTAGAAATAATGTGAAGCATTGTCTTCTGGATCAATACTCTACTGACCATTTACAGGCAACCACGGTGCGTATAAAAGATAGCTGCGGCCATATAAACCTTTCTGCAGTTTATTGCCCTCCACGCCACACAATAAAGGAAGCAATGTTTACTGAGTTCTTCCGTACTCTGGGAAACCGTTTCATAGCTGGAGGAGATTGGAACGCAAAACATTCCTGCTGGGGTTCCAGGACCACTGTTACCAGAGGACGAGAACTGAAAAAGAGTGTAGATGCCTATAAATTGACTCCTTATTCTTCTGGTGAACCAAGCTATTGGCCCACTGACAGTCGAAAAATACCGGATCTCTTAGACTTTTTCATCACTAAAAACGTCAACAACCTTCACATAAAGGTGGAGTCAAGTCTTGATGGATCGTCTGACCATACTCCAGTACTGATGCTGCTAAGTACTACAGTAATTTACCGCGAGACCAACAGTGATTACCTGCACAATGCTAAAACGGATTGGGTCAGTTTCAGGGAATACCTTGAGTCGAACATAAATCTCAATATGTCAATGAAATCGCCTGAAGATATTGATGATGCCTGCATCTTTATCACCAATTTGATACAGGTTGCAGCGTGGGTAAACTCCCCTGAAATGCTTCCCGCATGCCCTAATCCAGTTCCAGTTGAGATCCGTAATAAAATAACTGAAAAACGCAGACTACGCAGAGTGTGGCAGCTCTCCCGAAATAGAGAAGACAAAACTCGGTTGAACCATGCGATTGTGGAACTTAAATCTGTATTAACTGATTCAGCCAATGAGTCCCTCAAACGAAGACTTGAGTCATTGTCTCCATATAACAATGGCCCCTATTCACTTTGGAAAGCTACCAAGTCGTTGGCTCAACCTCAACAATGTCTGCCGCCACTGAGATCTGGGCAGTCATGGGCACGCACTGATTCCGAAAAATCAGAACTTTTCGCTGCTCACTTGGCTGATGTATTTAAGCCGAACGATTCAGACTGTTCCGAGGACTCCGAAATAGATGCAGTTCTCAACCAAGACTTCCAGCTCAGCCCTCCATTAAAACCGACGTCGCCAGGAGAGTTGCGTAAAGAAATTCTAGGCCTCAATCTGAACAAAGCCCCCGGATATGACCTGATCACCCCAAAGATACTGAAAGAAATTCCTAAAAAGTGCATCGTCTTTCTAACAAACTTGTTCAATGCTACCTTAAGAACCTGTCATTTCCCTACTGCTTGGAAAATCTCACAAATAGTTATGATCCACAAACCTGGTAAAGCGGCCCACGAAGTAACATCATATAGGCCTATCAGCCTGACGCCCCTTCTGTCCAAACTCTGGGAAAGGATAATTCTTATCAGGTTAAAGCCACACTTAGACAGCAACAAGGTCATACCTGATCACCAATTCGGCTTCCGCAAAAGTCACTCTACCGTGGAGCAAGTGCACAGGGTCTACAACACCATTAGACAGAGCCTTGAGAAAAAAGAATACTGCTCTGCGGCCTTTCTGGACATTCAACAGGCCTTTGATCGAGTATGGCATAAGGGTTTACTGAGCAAAATAAAGAAGTCTCTCCCGTATCAATTTTACCACCTAATTTCCTCATACCTCGACCATAGGATGTTTCAAGTGAAATATCAAAGTGCCAGATCGTCCTTCCATACATGCAGAGCTGGAGTACCTCAGGGCTCAGTGCTCGGGCCAGTCTTGTACAACATCTTCACCCATGACCTACCGCAAGCTCCCAATGTGACGGTAGCTACTTATGCAGACGATGCTGCATTTCTTTCGTCTAACAGTGACCCTAATGAAGCCAGCAAAGCATTACAACACCAACTAGACCTAACTTATGATTGGTTACAAAAGTGGCGTGTCAGAGCAAGTGCCCCTAAATCTCACCACATTACTTTCACCCTTAGAAAAAAGCTTTGCCCTACCACCAAACTAGGCGAGAATGCTCTACCACAGTCTACATGCGTAAAATATCTTGGGTTCCATCTTGACCAGCGCATGACTTGGAAAAACCACATAAAACAAAAACGGGATGATGTTAATTTCCGTTTTAAGAACCTTCTGTGGCTTCTCGGTAAACAGTCTACTTTGTCACTTAGCAACAAACTCAAGGTGTACTGTTCAGTTATAAAACCAATCTGGACCTACGGAATCCAATTGTGGTCTACCGCCAGCAAATCCAACATCCTTTGCTTACAACGTGCACAAAACAGCATTCTGAGAACTATTAGTGGTGCAACTTGGTATACTCGCAACGATGAAATTCATGATTACTTGAAAATGAAAACTGTGGAAGAAGAAGCTCAGTTGTACTCAAAAAAATATAAAAATAGACTGGAGCTACACCCTAACCCCCTAGCCGGCAACCTGCTGCAGCAATCTACAATTAAACGCCTTAAGAGAGCCCACGTGCTTCATTCTAGAGATGGGTCAGCAACGGGATCGTGACCTTGCTAAGCCCATTCCACGCCATATGCAAATCCCTCAACACATCTGATGAAAGTCGTTCGCAGACTGATGGCAGATATAACAGAAGAGAAAAAAAAAAAAAAAAAAAATTGAGGTTAGGACTTGCCGAGGTAAGAGCCAGCTTGTTGGTCATTGGTTGCTACTATTAGGTGCCTGGAAAGCTCCCTAAAGAAAACCACAGCGTCCTTTCCCCAAGGTCCCATAGTCTCTACCTTATCTTCTCTACTCATTTATTAAAATGTGCATAATAATAATTGTGTAGGGATTTACTTTAGGAATTTTCTTAATGTTCTATGAATTTATATTTCAAAATGTATCAAATAACAGAGTGAGCGCGTGAGCGTCCAGTTGTTTGCACAGTTAATGATGTCAAACTCCACCAGCCTTGCCAGAACATTATTTTTGTAACATTTTGCGTTACTTGTTTAGCTAAGTTACTTTCACATTACTTTTCTGGACATCGGTTCTTATTTTAAAACACACTAGAAATGTATGAATTTTTCTTGTAATAATGGTAAATAATAGTGAAGTGGTTTGAACAGAGAACTAGTTTAGTAGCAAGATTTTTTACAAGTTCTTATTGTAATAAACTAAAAAATCAAGAACCGAAGAAATAATGACTACAATGTATGAATAAGTGTATAATAAAATTTATAAAGTATCTAAAATTATATATGAAAATTATAAAAAGCTTTACTTTTCTTGTAAAAGTAATGATTTAAGTTACTTTTTGACCTTGATGAGGTTGCTTTTGAAGATAGTGTACTGACAACACTCACCTACACTATCATTATTTTTATAAAATAGTTCAGGGGTTTATGAATTTTATATATTACTGATATATTGTGACGTCCACTTAACACATTGACTGCGGTGGCGTTTTATAAATCTATCCCGGGTGCCTAAAATTAATATTAAAAATAAATAAATAAAAATATTTCAGGACGTTTCACACAGCACCACCTAACCCCAAACTAAGCAACTTAATGCTTGTAATATGGTGGTCAGGATAACGGATATAATACTTATATACTTTTCTTTTGTAAGTACATACTTATAATAGATATTGAAAAACCACCCAGACCAGAAACAAATACCTGTGGATCACACAAACATTTGCAATAAAGTATTATTGTATTGTACATAATTAGATGTCAAATGATATTTACAATGTCAATGACTTTTCCAGTGTTGCCTGTGGTGTGGTGAGTTTTCAGCACTCGCGTTCCGATCTCAAAATAGCTGTTGTGGTTTCAGCAGTCAATGTATTTGTGGTGTTCCACTACACACCAAATTATTGTGCTTTAATTTTATTTTACATTTATTAAAAACATAATCTAAATATATAAAAGGAAAGAGTGACTGATTGACTGACTGACTGATTTATCAACGCACAGCCCATCCACTGAATGGATTTGGTTGAAATTTAGAATACAGATAGGTTTTATTACGTAGACCTCCGCTGAGAAAAGATTTTGCCACGTGGGCAATGCCGCGAGCATAAGCTAGTATAATATAAAAGTCAGTGCTCCATATACATCGCAAGGTCGCGGATAAGTGAAATTATCCTAAGGAAGATTGGACGCGTATACATTACACGAACCGTACGAGCATCCCACATATTAAAGTTTTCACTGTAACAGAGGCAGGGGATTGTGCCCCGTCAGCGTTCACTCCAGCCGGCCCGTAAAACAAATAACAAAACGAGATGAATAAGATCCTCAACCACGATCAATCAGGTCGTCCAGACACTCTCCAACAGCTCGCCATAAGCTGTCATGCGGTGTTTAAAATCTCTATCAAATATGTGATAAGGTACTTACAAATTATTATAGGTACTCTTACAAACTGTTGTAATACGTACTTCCTTCACTTAACAAGTCTAACTCTTAAAGAATAAAGAAATCAATATTTCTGATTTCTGAGTAGTTGATTACCTCTGACCACAGACTACAGTAACCTCTGACAGATGTCAAAATTATTTTCTTTATGTTGCTTTTTTTTTTTTTTTTAAGGGGTGTGGCTATGCCACTGGCTTGGTATCGAGACCTTTAAGCCAAGTCTTTATTATAATGGAAATTTAAGTTCACTGTTTATTGGGGAACTACACTCTTTCACAAGTATTTTTAATAAACTTATATATTGGTCCAAAAAACTTTTTGTGTTTTAATAGATCACACAAGCGGCGGGAGGAATCACTTGACATAAGTTCATTTATTTCACTGGCAAGCAACAGTCTTTGCATTGAAAAGTTTTGACACTTCAAAATTAGATGTTCAGCGTCAGCGTTCGGTGCACAACAATATTTACAATTATCACTTGTTATTATACCCAGGCGTGAAAGATGTGCAGGTGTGGTGGTATGACCGAATCGAAGTCTGTTTATAGTGGTAATAAAATCTCTGCCGGCTAAATCATGGTCATTGTACCAAGGCTCAGTTGGTAAGTCAGTTTGAATATATCCATACCACTTTCCTTTCTGTTCTTGATCCTTTTTCCACATTTCTATCCACAATTTTTTTATATCTTTTTTAATTGAGCAAAAATAGTCTGTTGGTGGGATACTCATTACAGACGTAACATCTAATGCATTTGTCCCTTCATATGCAGCTTTATCTGCTATCTCATTACCAGAGATGCCTTTATGTGAAGGAATCCACATAAAAACTACCTTAATGCCTTTACAGTGCAGCTTGAATATAAAATCTTTAATCATGTATAGAATGTAATTAGTTTTAAAATGCAATTTTAAACATTTCAAGCTTTCTATAAGGCTTAAAGAATCAGTTAAAATTAGACAATTTTCATAGTAATTTAAATGACTAATTAACTTTAAAGCTTCAAAAACTGCATATGCCTCTGCAGTAAAAATCGAACAATGATCATCCAAAACAAAGCTCTGAGCAAACTTAGTTTGAGGATCATATAAAGCAGATCTCACATAATCAACACTTTTACTGCCATCAGTGTATAAAGTATAAAAATTATTTTGTGCCAAAAAAGACAACATGTCATTATTGCATGTAATCTTTTCATTTATAATATTAACCGGATGAATTATGCTGTTGTAAGAGTAACTGTAGCAGGGCCATTTATTAGACTGTTTCTTAATTCTTGTGCATTTATTATAAATTTCCAGATATATTCGACACAATTGTGGAGATGAACCACGCAGAAAGCCATCTGCTAAAGTTAATGGTCGGGGGACATCAATAATGTAAGGAACTATTCTTTCTATAACATTAGAATTACCTGATGACAATAATTTAACACAATATCTCTCTGATAGTAAAATCCTTCTCAGAATATCTTTATGTTGCATTATTGTAAAAATATTGCCAGATCGTTACTTTTGTTACGTTTTACGTTACTTTTTCACCCTTTGAGTTACTTTTGCATTCGTGTATAGATGACTTTTACGATACTTTTCAAGATCTTTATTTTAAATTGAACCTTATAATTAATGAATCTTCTTCCTTTTAATGGTATAGAAGATAATAGTTAATTTATTGATTTAGCTGAGATAAAAGAATAAGGCAATTTCGTATAATTTTATCTGGTTTAGTAAAAGGATTTAATTTTTTTGATGATTAGCAATTTCTTATTTAAATAAACTGAAAAAATAGGAAATAATCACCGAAATGTTAGAATATGTGAGCGTATTTCAATTCAACTGTGTATATTGTGTAAAATTTTTAAAAATGCGTTACTACTTTTCTTATTCAAACGTTACTTTTTGTACATGATAAGGTTACTTGTACTCGTTGTTTTAATAATTATTATTATAATCCCAAGCTTTACCAATGCCCATAAACTCAATTTCATTTGAAGAAAAAGAATTTATCTATAACAATATCGGATGGTTAACATAATATGAACAAGTGGTTACTGCGAACTATCAATATGATATAAAATATTAGGTAGGTTCGAAACAGGAAATTCATGTAAGTGTACACACATCACTGTAAAATAATACTTACAAGTGATTTAAATAAAAAAATTAAAAAACCCCCGCCCCCAACGAAAAACGTAATTCACCATTTTGAATGGCGGCCATCTTGGATTTTAAATTTTATACAGTGCTCTTTCATTTGATATCCATATTGAGGGGGTTGTGGAAAAAAAAGTAATTCACCATTTTGTAGTTGGTTAAAAATGGGGAAATCAATACTCACATGACATGGCAACATTATTTTCAGGCTAGCCAATGTAAGGGCTAGAGGTAAAATAACTGTGAATGATCTATAGACCATTCACAGTTATTTTACCTCTGACAGATTTCAAAATTATTTTCTTTATGTTGCATTTTTGTCAAATTGTTGCCAGATCGTGACTTTTGTAACGTTTAATGTTACTTTTTGACCCTTTTTGACCCGTGTTACTTTTGCATTCTTGTATAGATGACTTTTACGTTACTGTTAAAGATCTTTATTTTAAATTGAACTTTATAATAAATAAATCTTCTTCCTTGTAATGGTATAGAAAATAATAGTTAATTTATTAACTTTATCTTAGTAAAAGGATTTAATTTTTTTGTTGATTAGCATTTTCTTTTTTAAATAAACTGAAAAATTAGGAAATAATCACCGAAATGTTACAATGTGTAAGCGTATTTCAATTCAACTGTGTATATTGTGTATATAAAAAATTCAAAAATGCGTTACTTTTCTTGTTAAAACGTTACTTTTTGTACTTGATAAGGTCACTTACTTGTACTCGTTGTTTTAATAATTATTATTATAATCCCAAGCTTTACCAATGCCCATAAACTCAATTTCATACGAAGAAAATGAATTTATCTATAACAATATCGGATGGTTAACACATGAACAAGTGGTAACTGCGAACTATCAATATGATATAAAATATTAGGTAGGTTCGAAACAGGAAATTCATGTAAGTACCTACCTACAGCACTGTAAAATAATACTTACAAGTGAATTAAATTAAAAAACCCCCGCCCCAAACGTAATACGCAATTCACCATTTTTAATGGCGGCCATCTTGGATTTTAAATTTTATATAGTGGGCTGTATTTTACTTATTAAGCCCTTTGATTTAGTATCCATATTGAGGGGGTTGTGGAAGAAAAAAGTAATCCGCCATTTTGTAGCGGCGGCCATCTTGGACCGATTTCCACCAAACACACACACACAGACAGACAGACACGTCAAACTTATAACACCTCGTCGTTCTTGCGTTGGGGGTTAAAAATGAGGAAGTCAATACTAACGTGACATGGCAACATAATTTTCAGGCTAGCCAACGTAAAGGCTAGAGGTAAAACAAGTGAATTAAATTTAAAATTTAAAAAACCCCCAACGCAATACGTAATTCACAATTTTTTTTATGGCGGCCATCTTGGATTTTAAATTTTATATAGCGGGTTGTATTCTACTCGTTAAGCCCTTTCATTTGATACCCATATTGAGGGGGTCGTGGAAGAAAAAAGTAATCCGCCATTTTGTAGCGGCGGCCATCTTGGACCGATTTCCACCAAACATGGCTAAGAACACTCTCGACTAACTCTACTTTCAAACAAAAAAAACTAAATCAAAATCCGTTCATCCGTTTGGGAGCTACGATGCCACAGACAGACACATACACACACACACAGACAGACAGACAGACAGACAGACAGACAGACAGACACGTCAAACTTATAACACCCCGTCGTTTTTGCGTCGGGGGTTAATAACTGTGAATGATCTATATACATCAGTATACATTATGCCTCGTCCACATATAACGGCGAATGACTCGCCGAGACATTCGCCCGAGCGTTCGCCAGAGTGCACAGATTATATATATGCACTTGGGGACAGATTATATAAATCAAAAAATAAATAAAATTTATCTAGTTTCAAGTAATTATTCACACATAATGGCTTCAAATTATCCATGATTGATTAATATTCAAAATATAATTAAAATCGTCAGCTATGGAGCCCAAAATGTATAAAAGAAATTTACCGGTAAAAAAACCGTAAATATCCGAAGACATTCGTCTATCGACAAAAATTGCTCGGCCATAGACAAAACACACACTCGGCGAATCATTCGCCGGTAAATGTGGACGAGGCTTTATATAGACCATTCACAGTTATTTTACCTCTGACAGATGTCAAAATTATTTTCTCTATGTTGCATTTTTGTCAAATTGTTGCCAGATCGTTACTTTTGTAACGTTTTATGTTACTTTTTGACCCTTTGTGTTACTTTTGCATTCTTGACTTTTACGATACTTTTTAAGATCTTTATTTTAAATTGAACCTTACAATAAATAAATCTTCTTCCTTGTCATGGTATAGAAAATAATAGTTAATTTATTAACTTTTTCTTTGTAAAGGATTTAATTTTTTTTGTTGATTAGCAATTTCTTTTTTAAATAAACTGAACTAAATATTAGGAAATAATCACCGAAATGTTAGAATGTGTAAGCGTATTTCAATTCAACTGTGTATATTGTGTAACAAGTGAATTAAATTTAAAATTTAAAAAACCCCCAACGCAATACGTAATTCAATTTTTTTTTATGGCGGCCATCTTGGTTTTTAAATTTTATATAGTGGGCTGTATTCTACTCGTTAAGCCCTTTTATTTGATACCCATATCGATGGGGTCGTGGAAGAAAAAAGTAATCCGCCATTTTGTAGCGGCGGCCATCTTGGATCGATTTCCACCAAACATGGCTAAGAACACTTGCGACTAACTCTACTTTCAAACAAAAAAAGTGTGTGCGTGTAACC
The DNA here is from genome assembly GCA_947507615.1 of Hemithea aestivaria. Classification (NCBI taxonomy): domain Eukaryota; kingdom Metazoa; phylum Arthropoda; class Insecta; order Lepidoptera; family Geometridae; genus Hemithea; species Hemithea aestivaria. The sequence goes on along the minus strand of OX382350.1, from coordinate 7,928,347 downwards.
TTTACGCGCGATTGAAGTAAAACTTCAATTTAATATCCCGTGAACATTCACGAATTTTACTCGACACTGGCAAAATGCACATGTTGCCATATTATTAAAAAAAAAAAAAAGAAATTAGACAGACCATAGTATAATATGACATATACTTACAACCAATCAGAATTATTATTTTTAAATGGCGGAAACTACACAGACTATAGTAAGCGTTACTTCCGTCAGAAAAAAAAAAGTAAGCGTTACTTCCGTCAGAAAAAAAATCTGAGTTACTCCCTAGTCGCGCCTAAAGAAGTTTTACTTCAAAAAAAACTAAATCAAAATCCGTTCATCCGTTTGGGAGCTACGATGCCACAGACAGACACACACACACACACAGACAGACAGACAGACACGACAAACTTATAACACCCCGTCGTTTTTGCGTCGGGGGTTAAAAATATAAAAGTTCAAAAATGCGTTACTTTTATGGCTTCAAATTATCCATGATTGATTCAAAATATAATTAAAGTCGTCAGCTATGGAGCCCAAAATGTATAAAAGAAATTTACCGGTAAAAAAACCATAAATAACCGAAGACATTCGTCTAAAGACAAAAATTGCTCGGCCATAGACAAAACACACACTCGGCGAATCATTCGCCGTTATGTCAAGACGAGGCTTAAATAAACAAGTGTGAACAACGGAACGCAAATAATTTATCAGTTTGTTTTTTCTAAAAAAACGGTCAAGTACGAGTAGGACTCGAGCACCGAGGGTTCCGTATAAACCTACGGCATTCTACGGAACCCTAAGGAAAAGTGGGTATAATATTATATACTGTAGGTTTTGATTCCCTTGCGAGTACTTGCGAGTTTGAAAATATGCGGCTAAAATTGCTGTTTCTTTTGATTGCGTTGACATAGATGTTTGATTTTTTCACAGCTTAAAATTATTATAAAGCTGAGCTGCTTATTTGGTATGAATTTCAATTTAATACCTGTACGCGTTCTTGAGGAAAGGGATAATAAATACAAAATTATTAAAAATATTTTTTATATGATGTAACTAAAAATTTACAGTTTTCGCAATTTTTCCTGTGCCTGTGATTTAAGACGTTGCTGCGAACCAAATTTCAAGATTCTGAGTTAACGGCAAGTACCCTGTAGGTTTTGATTCCCTTGAGAGTAGTCGCGAGTTAAAAAATACAGCTAAAATTGCTGTTTCTTTTGAATGCGTTGAGATAGAGGTTTGATTTTATTACAGTTTAAAGGTATTATAGACCTTAGTATTTGATATGAATTTCAGTTTAATACCTGCACGCGTTCATGAGAAATAAGGTAGTAAGTATGAAATTATTAAAAATATTTTTTTATATGATGTAACTAAAAATGTACAATTTTCGGAATTTTCCCTTTATCTGTGCTCTAAGGAATTGCTTTTTACCAAATTTCAAGATTCTACGTTCACGGGAAGTACCCTGTAGGTTTTGGTTTTTTGAGAGTAGTTGCGTGTTTAAAATTTCGGCTAAAATTGCTGTTTCTTTTAAATGCGTTGAGATAGAGGTTTGATTTTATTACAGTTTAAAGATATTATAGGGGTTAGTATTTGATATGAATTTCAGTTTAATACCTGCACGCGTTCATGAGAATTAAGGTAGTAAGTATGAAATTATTAAAAATATTTTTTTATATGATGTAACTAAAAATGTACAATTTTCGGAATTTTCCCTTTATCTGTGCTCTAAGGAATTGCTTTTTACCAAATTTCAAGATTCTACGTTCACGGCAAGTACCCTGTAGGTTTTGGTTTTTTGAGAGTAGTTGCGTGTTTAAAATTTTGGCTAAAATTGCTGTTTCTTTTGAATGCGTTGAGATAGAGGTTTGATTTTATTACAGTTTAAAGGTATTATAGGCCTTAGTATTTGATATGAATTTCAGTTTAATACCTGCACGCGTTCATGAGAAAAGGGGTAGTAAGTATAAAATTATTCAAAATATTTTTTTCATATGATGAAATTAAAAATTTATGGTTTTCGCAATTTTTCCTTTATTTGTGCTCTAAGGAGTTGCTTTGTGCCAAATTTCAAGATTCTGAGTTCACGGGAAGTGCCCCGTAGGTTTTGATTTATTTGGTAATGTCGAAAATTTGCTGAAATTTGCGACATATTCGACTATATCTTTTGATTGCGTTGGCCTAGAAGTTTGAATTTTTCACAGCTCTAAGAAGCAATGGACCTTAGTATTTCCTATAAATTTCAGCTTGTTACCTCCACGCGTTCCTGAGAAAAAGGGTCTTGACAGACAGACGGACGGACGGACGGACGGACGGACAACAAAGTGATCCTATAAGGGTTCCGTTTTTTCCTTTTGAGGTACGGAACCCTAAAAAATGACATCTCCGTACAATTTCTGCATTTGCTAGTCTCAAGAAAATTTGCATTTTCTAGAAAATTTTATAAAGAGGGCTTTCTGCACCTATGATTCTATTTTCTAGCCGCGCAGCGCGTATTTTGGTTGGTTCAAACAAAAACATTAACGCCGTTGGCAATGGTAAACAAGTGCGTACAACGGAACGCAAATCATTTGACAGTATATATTTTCTAAAAAAATTATATCTCCGTACAATTTCTGCATTTGCCAGTCTCAAGAAAACTAGCATTTTCATAAAGAGAGCTTTCTGCACCTATGATTCTATTCTCTAGCCGCGCAACGCATGTTTTGGTTCAAACATTCAACAAAATCATCATAACGTCGTAGAAATCTCGCCGAGGGCACTGGCAGTCATAAAACTGGCACTAAGCCTGTTTTTATTCCAGGGTCAAAGTTATCTCTATATCAAATTTCAGCTCAATCGGTCCACCCGTTTAGGCGTGAAAGAGTAACAAACATACATCCATACAAACTTTCATGTTTGTAATTTTAATAAGTAGGATTCACACTGTGCGCGAATTAGGCCGATAGAGCCTTATTGTAAGGAGCATAACTAAGGGCGTTGGCCACGATTTGACCGCAATATAAAATATTATGTTCCGCGATAACATACGATTTTTTAATACATATTTTCAAATATATAACAGAACAGGTGACATTTAAAAAATACAATTTAAAAATAACCATGAATACAATAAAATAATATTTATTTCTTTACCTAAAAAACATCATAATTCTATGTTAATGAATAAAATTAAATCTAATAGCTTACAATGAATATACGAGTGACGAGGAGAAGTAACAAATTTATTTATTTATTTATTTTTAGGTAAACCAACAGCTTAAAATAAAACTTAATAATTAACAGTTAATACACCATACAGCCAATAATAGGTCACACGTATGTAACACAAAGTATTTTATAAAAACTGTGAGCTTAAGTATAAAATCATTAAGATAAGACAGAAACATTAGAGTCTTAGAGAAACAATTCTGTACTCAACCATCGGCTCATTGTCGCTTCACTTGTGCAAAATAAATCAAGATCATAAAGTTTGCTCAGCTAGTTAAATTTTCTGCTCGTGAAATATTTTTTTTTTTGATATATCCTTTATCTACAATCAGTACAACTTTTAGTAGATGTGTTGTGTGAATTGTTCTCAGTTAGAGTGAGTCCCCCATTGGGAACATCTCCTCGTCTATTTCAGCATTCCCTAATCTTGGGGTAGTACATGTTTGCGTCTCAGCCTAGGTGTATAGCTCATTCTGGTAAGCTGGGTGGCGGGTATTAGGGTGATTTCTCAGCCGCTGCTCATATGTTGCACGTGTTGCTACAATCTCCTCATTGACTGTCTTCGCTCCAAGGTTAGAATGCACTTCACAGTTTTTGATATACCATGGCACATTGCTTATTGTACTTAATATCATATTTTGCATTCTTTGCAGCATTGATATATTTGAGTTACTAGCTGTACTCCATAGCTGGATTCCATACATCCAGACCGGTTTGAGTATACTGTTGTAAATGAGTAACTTGTTGTCAATTGACAATTTGTTGTGAAATATTGGCAATGTTTATGAATCCATTCCATTGAATCGTACATTGCAAAATTCCACATATAATTCGTTGAATTAAATTTCTGGCAGTTTTTTTGAAAAACATCTTTAACATCTCAGCTTTAGTAGCTTTCTTTAGAGATATCAAAATTAAGGTTTATTCCCTCTACGTCGAGTCCCGTTACGTCGAGCGACAAACCGAGTCTCGCTTTAATTCCCTCTACGTCGAGCCTACTGTTTTTGGCCCGCTTCTATTCCCTTTACGTCGAGTGCTAAAAATTTGTAAAAGTACAGTTAGCAAGAAAACTGAAATACCAAATTTTATTATAATAAAATAAATTATATTATTATATCGGACCTAGACAAAGTAGTCCACTACAAGCCTACTACTAGTACGATTCTATGTATAAGATAATATAATAATAAGTACCTCTCTTCTTTATTAAAAAAACATCTCTAGACGTTCCTGGGCGCCTAGTACCACATAAGCTAAAATAAGTAATTATTAGGTTAAATAATCAAGATAGGTATCAGATACAAACCACTAATATAAAGTAAACATGAATAAACGAAGTAAGAGATAGCAATAAAATATAATAAGTACCTACCTCTCTTCTATATTTAAAAAAACATCTTTTGACGTTCCTGGGCGCCTAGTACCAGATAAGCTAAAATTAGTAAACCATCCACTAATATAAAGTAAACATGAATGAACGAAGTAAGAGATAGCGATATAATATAATAAGTACCTCTCTTCTATATTAAAAAAACATCTCTTGACGTTCCTGGGCGCCTAGTACCATATAAGCTAAATCAGTAATTTTAGCAAAATAAGCCAAATATACTTTCAATCTACTTACTATTTCTTAATACACTAAAATCATATAATGAAGTAAGAGATAGTAGCATATTTTTATAATACTTATTATAAGAGTACCATCTATTTTTCCTTAAAAATATCTCTTAATGTTACTGGGCGCCTAGTACCTCAATGGCAAAATCGATCTAAAGGATTTTTTGTTTCTGACTGTACTTTGCGAAATTCGACGTAGAGGGAATAAAAAGCGTAAAAAGCCATATCTTCGGAGAACAATAGGCTCGAAAACTCGACGTAACGGGACTCGACGTAGAGGGAATAAACCAAAATTAAGAATGGAACAAGGGGTTACAGAAATCTCGAGGTCACAAGTGACCAAAGAAGCTTGGTTTGGTTTATTTTGTCAAACCAATCAGTATTTAGAGCAATCAGTTTTATCAACCTTATTACAAGGCTTGCATGTTACAATACTTCGTTTCAAAAACAAAGATAAATTTTTGCTGGTTTCAAAGGTTATATCAATGATATATATCACAAAAACTGTTATATCCGATATAATATCATGATACTTATCAGATATAATATATAAATAATGATATTTATTATTATGATACATGTCTGATATATATCGAAAATAATGAGATGCATTCAAAAACATAATTTGATAACTCGCTTTGCCTACTTACGCGCCTCGCTTATTGCGTTCTGTTCCTCGTTATTAATGTACTGTGCTCTCTTCCGTCTATCTGTAACTCTCTTTGTGTATGTACTCTGAATGTCTTCCCGTGTTGTGCAATAAACCGTCCTGTCATATTCGTGCCTTCTTCATTTATTTAGTACTCGTTTCGGTTTGTTTTTGTTTATAGAACAATTAAACTTCATATGTGTATTTAAGATCTTTTGTGATGACAGCACCTTATTACAATGTTCACATGATACCGGTTTTGATTTGTTTTTGTTCAAAGGACAGTGATATTTCACATGAAAGCTTAAGCTCCCTGGTGTAGTTATAACCTTATTACAATGTTCACACGATACTGCATCTGATTTGTTTTTGTTCATAGAACAATGATATTTCATATGTACGTTTAAGCTCCCTGGTGTAGATATAACCTTATTACAATGTTTACACGATACTGCATCTGATTTGTTTTTGTTCATAGGACAATAATATTTCATATGTGAGTCTAAGTTCCTTGGTGTAGATATAACCTTATTACATAGCTCACATGATACCGGTTTTAATTTGTTTTTGTTCAAAGGACAGTGATAGTTCACATGAACACTTAAGTTATTTTGTGAAGACATAACCTTATTACAGTGCTCACATGATACTGCTTCTGATTTGTTTTTGTTCATAGAACAATGATATTTCATATGTGCGTTCAGGATCTTTTGTGAAGACATAACCTTATTACAATGTTTACATGACAATGGTTTTGGTTTGTTTATGGAACAGTGATATTTTACATGATTTCTTAGGGTATCTTGTGATGATAGAACCTTATTACAATGTTCACATGATACGGGTTTTGGTTTGTTTTTGTTCATAGAACAATATTTCATATGTGAGTTTAAGCACCTTGGTGTAGATATAACCTTATTACATAGCTCACATGATACCGGTTTTGATTTGTTTTTGTTCAAAGGACAGTGATAGTTCAGATGAACACTTAAGTTATTTTGTGAAGATACAACTTTATTACAATGCTCACATGATACTGGTTTTGTTTTGTTTTTGTTCATGGAACAATTCTTCATGTGTCTGTTTAGGTTTGTTAGTGCAGATATAACCTTATTACAATGTTCACATGATACTGGTTTTGCTTTGTTTTTGTTCATAGAACATGAATATTTCATGTGTCTGTTTAAGTTCGATTGTGTACGCATTACCTTATTACAAAGTTCACATGAAACTGGTTTTATGATTTTGTTCTTAGGACAGGACTTTTCCATGTGATTTTTTAATCTTCTTTTTATTAAAAAGATCTTTTTGCAAAGTTCACAAGAAAATATTTTATTAGAACCAGTGTCATGTCTCTTAATATGTTTTGTCAAAGAATACTTGCGAGTGAAATCTCTCTTACATATATCACATGTGTACCGTTTGTTATTTATAGCCTTTGCAATAACATCTTGTTTGAGCCTTTCAAGCCTTACAGTACAATGATAATAGTTGTGTGTAGCATCTGTTGAAACAGAATCAGTGTTCGTACAAGTTTGTTGTATTACCTCTGGTCCAATAACTATTTCGTCCTTTATGATATGGTCTTTATATAATTCCTCATATTCTCTTTTGAGTATTATATCTTCACATGAATTTACTAGTTCAGAGTCAGATTCAACTCTATCTTGCATACATATATCATGCTCTTGCTTTATTTCTATATCATTGAAGTCCTTTTCATTTGTTGTAATTTGTTTGTCCTCCATATTAGTAGAACACGAGTAGTTGGTCGCCTGCAACAAACAATTTACTTTATGCATATGTTCTGTAGGTACATAATATCATAAGTATGTTTGATTGATTATAAGTATGCACGCACAGCTCAATCTCTATAATATTGGTGTGAGTTTTGTGTTTCTATATCTGAGTAGAGGCAGTTACTGGCAACGATGAGCAAGTAACGAGTGGAACTGAAATGTAGAAACAAGTTGACGAGCAGAGAGGAGCGAGTGTGTTGTTCCGATAGTTGTGTAGCTCGACTATAATAGTGTGTGAGTGAGATGAGCGATTCCTCACACTGTAGAGAAATGACCGCCAGTTGCTCGCTCGGCGTGAGTTCTGATTAAGCGCGAGTATCCCTGACTGAGTGTTATCTTTCATAACCTTTAACAATTCTTAGTTATTATTTAATATTTAGTGTTAATACCGCTCCGCTTTTAGATTTAAAGAACATATCGCCGCGTATAGGAATAACCACCCAGAAACATCTAATTTCGCGAAACATTTAATCGAGTCAAATCATCCGTTAAATGACAATAAATTTTTTAAAATTTTACATACTTTTGTGAAAAAGGTATCCGGTTGAGTGTTTTAGAACATTTAGAAATTTTAAAACATAAAAATAAAAGTAATTTTACACTGTTGAATGAACAAATTAATATAAGTAACTCAACATTATTACGTTTTGCGGCGAGTAACACAGGGAGGGGAGCTTAACATAAAAGATGTGGTAGGTGTTGTTTCGCTTCACCCCCTGTCCAGCGGTCGGCGAGTCGTGTAGAGGCGTAAAACGTGTCAGCGTTGTAGTCTATAGTTTCCTTGCCAGTGGGAGCAAGCTAAATGCACATCATTCGTGCTGAAAAATTCAAAATTTTCTAGCCGCTCGCAGCAAGCATTAATAAATAACAATATTTAATTTCCTTGCTATCTTATCTATCGTTCTATAGCATCTGCAGGGACGATTGTATTCGCTGCAAATTAAAATAGTTTGTTATTATTATACGCACATGAAAACTTACCAATATATTGTAATAAAATACACGATCGTACAACTTTATTGTCACTTGTTCCTAGTTTTGTTCCAAGCAATAATTGTTTAATATTAAATGTAAGACTATGAGATAAGACAGCCGGATTGCTTAATTTTATGATTTTATTATTGTTTTCTTGCGGCCGATAAAAAAGTAATTCTCAAACTAATGGCATTACAAAATTAATAATAAACAAGCGGAACGCACTGAGCATAGATAATACATATACCCACTGAGCATATGGCGGAACGCAAATCATTTGACAGTGTTTTTTTTTAACGACATCTCTGTATAAAAAAAATTGCATCTTCTTGAAAATTTTATAAAGAGGGCTTTCTACACCTATGATTCTATTCTCTAGCCGCGCAACGCGTGTTTTGGTTTAAACAGTCAACAAAAACATTATTATGCCGTTGGCAACGATAAACAAGTGCGTACAAGGGAACGCAAATAATTTGACAGTATAGGTATTTTTTTTTTTTTTTTTTTTTTTTTTTATATAATGGCAACAGACAACATTTTGCCAGTGTCGAGTAAAACAAGCGACAACAGTTTACACGAGAAAAATGCCTACCAAAACGAAATTTTGTAAATTTGTATCGAATGCACAATAGAACAAAAAATATATAAATTACATATCTAATATGTAAATAAGCAGAAAAAATACATGTTAACTAAAAAAGAACATAACGAAATAACTACAAATACACGTTTAAATTTTAATATCATTTAACGTAATAAAATTGGCAAGTGAACTATATATATCCATATTAACAGATGACAATAAAGTATTAATATTTGTAGGGAGAGGAACTTCCAGGGATAATAATTCCTTATAAAGCAGGGAATGGTTCCGATTAGGGCAAGAAAAGAAAATGTGATTCAAATCCCCAAGATCCAGACCACACTCACAGAGGGAGTCGTCCACGATGCGCAACCTTGCCAGATGAGCAGGCGTACAAGTGTGTCCAAGACGCATCCTTATAAGAATAGATGTTAAAACTTTACTGAACTTAAATCGGAAGAACCAGGGCTTACGCGGAATAAAGGGTTGAATACTGCTATAAATTTTTCCTTTTGTTTTCTTAGATTCCTCCCAAGATTTATTCCAGGAGGAAACCAAGTGAGATTTGGACAAGTTAATAAGATCACAGCAATAATTAATATAAGGATAGATATCACCACACTGCACCGCGTCATTAGCAAGTCTATCAGCAATTTCGTTACCATTAATCCCACAATGGCTAGGAATCCAAACAAAACTTACTGATATGCCCTTATTTGCACATATAAGTAATTTTGATCTGATTTGAAGTAGCAAAGGGTGATAAGTAGCAGACTTCAAGGGAAATTTAATAAGGGCTTGTAAAGAGCTCAATGAATCCGTGAAAATAACTGTGTTTTTTAGTTTCATTAACAAGGTATACTCTACAGCTTTGAAAATGCCAAAACATTCACCGGTAAACACCGAGGATTCTGGAGGAAATTTGATTTTTTGAACAATATTATATTGAGAATGGTATACGCCAACACCCACGCTCCCAGTAGGTGAATGTTTGGAGGCGTCAGTATAAACATGATGCCAACCACGCCAGTGTTCGTCTACAGCAGCGTTAAAACTGCTATTCGCTCCATATTCGTGACGGTTAATATCCAGGTTAAAGTTGATATCCGGAACAAGCAGCAGTGAATCAAAACTTTCAGTATAAATAGGTAGTTTAGATAGTTGAAATATGGGGGCATCTATAGATTCAAAACGTTTAATACTTGTTACTAAACAGGGAGGAGGTTTATTTATCCAATAAGGTAAAGTAAAGAAAAGCTCTGACAAAAGTTGCAGTTTTGCAGGGAGAAGATGTGATGAGACCTGCATGGTGCGGAAAAATAATCTATCAGATAAAAACTGTCGTCTTATACTTAATGGTGGATCACCACATTCGACTTGCAGAGCATTAATAGGACTAGATTTCATTGCACCTGAAATAATTCTTAGAGCTTTAGCTTGTATTTTATCTAATTTTTTGAAAGCAGTGACACTTCCAGGCTCCAGCAAAAATGTCCCGTAATCTAATATACTCCTTATGAGCGCATTGTAAATAAGTTTGAGAGAGAAAGGATGAGCACCCCACCAAACTCCTGTTAGACATCTAAGCATGTTGAGAAGCCTCTCACATTTAGCGACTATATAATCGCAGTGAGGCAAGCCAGTTAATTTGGAATCTAAAATTACGCCTAGGAATTTAGTTTGATCTTGAATCGGTAGAATATGGTTATCATACAAAACATTTATATCCTCCGGTGTACGTCGCCTAGTGAAATGAACTACGGTACTTTTAGAGGGAGATAGACAAAGCCCATTAGATTCTAACCAATTTTTTAATAATTTTAAAGAATCAGTAAGCTGGGTGCTAAGTGACTCTACAAAATAATGTGAAGAATATATGACTATATCATCAGCATACTGTAAAATATCAACCGATTTATTTAAGGAAAGCTCTAGATCTGATGTGTATATGTTATAAAGTATAGGACTGAGAACAGAACCCTGAGGAAGACCTTTCCATAGAGTTCGTGGTTGACTATTACAGGAGTCTAGACTTATGGAACGTCCAACAAAAAGATTAAATATAAAATTGCAAAGTATTTCTGGGATATTGCATTTTAATAATTTATTTCTAAGGTTAGTTAGAACTACATTATCATACGCTGATTCTATGTCCACAAAAACTGCTAACACTGATTTATTGTGCGAAAAGGCTAAACGAATGTCTGTAGAAAAAATACTAATGCTATCCAAAGTACTCCTACCTTTACGAAAACCAAATTGCGATTGTGAGACTATATTTTGGTTTTCAACTAGCCATTCAAGTCGGTTTTTAACTAAATGTTCCGCTACTTTGGCTATAACAGGAGACAAAGCAATAGGTCTATATGAAGAGATCTTTGATGGGTCTTTACTAGGCTTTAAAATAGGAATAATTTGTTGTGATTTCCAGCAAAGAGGAACCTCACCAGTCAACATGACAGAATTAATTAAATTTAAATAGTAGTCTAAAGTACAATCACTGAGATTAACAAAAAAAGAATACGGGATACCATCCTCCCCAGGAGCCGTATCTTTAACGCCAGAAAGAACACCCTTTAGCTCATTAATAGTAAAAGGTGAACAAAGAGCAGAATTATTTGAGAAAATCTGTTGAGGCATGCTTTGATATATCATGAGATCCTTTTCTGGTACTGAAGGGGGAGCTAACCAGTCTAAATAACTATCGGCTAATTCTTGAGGCAACACAGAATTAGATGTAGAATTAATAGCCGACCTAAATCGTTTTATTTTCTTCCACACAGTTGAAGAGTTTGTTTGTGGAGATATCGATTGGCAATAGCTTCTCCAGCCCTGAAATTTCTTTTCTTTTAATAAAATTCGCGTAGCCTCAGAAACTTCGGATAAGAGCTTAAGATTTTCGTTTGTCATTTCTTCGCTATAGTTATGTTCCGCCATTTTTCTTTTATTTACCGCGGCTGTGCATTCATGGTCCCACCACGGAGGAGAGGGAATATATTCTGAACGAGCTTTCCGAATGGGAAAGATACTATCAGCCACTTCAGTGAGTGCATTAGTGAAAGCAACAGAACAAGTAGACGGGCCTTGCGCAATACTTGGAAGATCTACAATCTTGCTTTCAACATTATTTCGATAAGCACACCAATCGACATCATTTAGTTGGTGTTTGAAACGCAAGCTACGAGGTGCACTCCGATAATCATGTCTAAACCCGCGTGACAAGAAATTGGATAAGTAAAGTAAAATAGGAAAGTGATCACTACCATAAGAAGAAGATAAAGTTGTCCAAGAGATTGAGGTGGCAAGACTTGGCGTACAAATAGAAAGGTCAATTGCACTAATATTTTCATTAGGGGCTGTGCGGCGAGTTGGGGATCCAGTATTCAATAAACAGAGATTATGGTGATCTAAAAGTTCTAAGAGTTTTTCGCCGCAAGAAGAGGATATTGAACATCCCCAAGAAATATGATGACAATTAAAATCTCCCATAATAACAAAAGGTTTTGGAAGAGAAGAAAAAAGATTGTCAAGCTCATTAAATATGTCAGAAGATGAATGAGGGATATAAATAGAAACAAAGCAGATGTTATTAACTTGAGCAGCGACTACAGAAAAATATTCGTAATGAGGAAGAGAAATAGAGTAGGAAAAGAAAGTGTTCTTAACGAGTATGGCGACACCACCATACCCGTCTGCCCGGTCTTCTCGGAAACATGTGAAACCGGATATTTTAAAAATATACTCCGGCTTTAACCATGTCTCTGAGAGGGCAATAATGAGTGGTTTAAACTCATTAATCATGTAGATAAGTTCATGCTTTTTGTTTATTGCACTGCGACAGTTCCATTGAACTGCCGCCGTGGGAAGCGACGTTATTGCTGATGGCATTCGTGATCTGTTCGAGAAAGGGCGCAGCGTTGGACGGTAAAGTATTTGATTTCGTAAGAAAGTGAATGAGTGCTAAAATTATATCTAAAATGGATTTATTATCAACGATGTTTTCATTCTTAGGATTTTCTAGACGTAAAGCACAGCCATTCTGGGGAGATGGCATGTCATAATCCCTCACTAGATTTTGGTGAGCGACTTGATCATACCCTTGAGAAGGTTTAGGTGGAGTACGCGGTTTGAGATAAACAGTTTTTTTATAAGATAACGGGCCAGAATCATTAGATCTATTATAATTTTGCTCAACCTTCGATGACGATGCTAAAACCTCAGCAAAAGACTTATAAACCGGGGGGTACAGTTTAGAGGCCTCCATGTATGACATGCACCTCTCAGCCATAGTAGATTTGATTTGCTTTTGTCTGTTATACTCGGGACATATTTTGCTAGTAGCCTGATGTGACCCTGAGCATGAAATACACGACATGTTGTCTTCGCCAATGTGACACGTATCGCCTGAGTGTTCAGCGCCACATTTGTAACAACGTGGCTTAGATCTACAATTTACTTTGGTATGTCCAAACCTACAGCAGTTGTAACACTGGACTGTAGGATATGTGTATAACTCCACAGGTAGCGCGTTATAACACATAAAAACACGAGCCGGCAAATGTTGACCATCGAACGTAACAATTACTGTTTGTGTTGGCTTCCATGTTACACTACCATCCACAACGGCTTTGAAATTAATACGCCTAACTTTAAGGATCTTACCACATCCATCGGGTACCGAGATATGCTCTTTAATTTCCTCTTCAGTCCAGTCGTGAGGAACTCCACGCACTAATCCCATTCGCGTAACATTATATGTAGGGATAAATGCCTTTAATTTATATTTTTCAAGGCTACCATGCATTACAAATGTATTGGCAGCCTCATAATTGTCAAAAGAAATTGCAATCCTGTTGCGCCCTATTCTTTTCACGGATCCATTAACAATCGATTGGAAAAAGTTATTTTTCAAAAATTTGCCAAATGTCACTGGGTGCAGTGTGGTGTTATCATTGGGAGAATCCTGGATCCTTTGAACATGTACTATATAAGGTGACGTATCGGTGGACTTATATAAATTACGTACCAGAGGTTGCGCCGGTGGTTGCGTGGGTAAGACCTGGGAACTTGACTCGTTATTTCCTTGAGAAGTAACTATATATTTATCGGCCGCTTCGGAACTCTTCCTTCTTTTATGTTTTAAGACCTTTTGTTGTTTTACTCTTTTAAGAGTTCTTTGAGAACAATCGGTGTCCATTCCCGACTCATTGGAATAAAAAACATCCCGTGCCGGACTATTATCAGTAGTTGAAATAGTAACATAATTTCCAGGTAAAGGAACAATCGTCCCCCCTGGGCCTGGGTCGGGTGGCTCAGCCATAATAAATGACGAAAAAGAAACTTACCTAGTGAAGAAAACACAAATATAATACACTAAAACTACTATATATACAATTTATGTAACTTTTAAACTGAAATAACTACACAAACGATACAAATTATATTAAAGTTTAAAATTTTCCAAAAAACCCGCGCTTGCAGTTCGACTGTTGGCGCCTTTTTTTCCAGTATAGGTATATTTTCTAAAAAATTGACATCTCCGTACAATTTTTGCATTTGCCAGTCTCAAGAAAATTAGCATTTTCCTAACATTTTCATAAAGAGGGCTTCCTGCACCTATTGGCTCGTCCATATATGCCAGCCAATGATTCGCTGAGTGTGTGTTTTGTCTATGGACGAACAATTTTTCTCTATAGACGAATGTGTTCTGATATTTACGGTTTTTTTCCGGTAACATTCTGGTATACACAAAATGGCTTCAAATGATCCATGATTGATTAATATTCAAAATATTATTAAAGTCGTTAGCTATGGAGCCCAAAATGTATACCAGAAATTTACCGGTAAAAAAACCGTAAATATCCGAACACATTCGTTATTCGTTTACCATTCGTCTATAGACAAAAATTGCACGTCCATAGACAAAAAACACACTCAGCGAATCATTGGCCGTTATATCTGGACGAGCATTTATAAGCCGTTCACGTTCGCGACGCGAGAGAAAAATAATTCGTCTCCGCGGCGTTATTGCGGTCCTCTTATTATATATATAATACCTATAGGTATATAATCAGGACTTTATTCAAGAGCTTCATTCCATTTTGAATGTTTTTGCGTACAATAGAACGTAAATAATTTGACAGTTTATTTTTTCTTTTTATAGGACATTACCTCACAATTTCTAGATTTGCCAGTCTCAATAATAATGAGCCTTTTTCGAACTTTGCCATTAAGGGTTTATTCGTTTATTTTCTACAGAGATACAAATCCTTAGAGATTAGAATTATTTAAATATTTTATAATGATAAAGAATTATATTATAATTTCACAAAGAAAATTTAATACTTAGCCAACGATCTCTATACAAGATGCAGCCCTACCTTGTGCTGCAAAGTACGCAAACGGCATATTTTGTTTTTACTATACCTTCCTAGCTATTGATATGTACATGAGAGTAATACAAAAAATAGCACAATGTAGGTAATTATTTTTTTACAATAATCGACCTTAATAATAAAGTTTGCAATAAATAATGAAATATTAAAATAAACGACAACTTAAACTGAACAACATAAATGTTAAATTAGTTATATATGTAAACAAACAATTTTGTTGTTATTTCTTTAGGAATACAGTTTTTCACTTGTATTTTAGTGAAATAGCGAATAGACCTGGTACAGATAATACTACTATAATTCTATAATGTGTATACTTATCTATCAATAGGTAAACTCGTTGAACATATTACTGTTATGTAAATCCTACTGTTAAATTGTGGGCTCCCTCGGCACAGGCCCAGCCTAGTGAGGGAGTCACAGATTCTTACACATATAACTCTAGAAATATAATACATAGTGCTAATGTTTCTGTATTGCATGTTCTTTAACGAAATAAAAAAAAAAAACATTTTTAATTTCATAATAACACCACGATCTTATGGCATTTTCACTCTGAGGTATGGACAACATTTATTGAACTTTATTTTTACAGCGCTAATGCTCAAAATAACTTATCCCATACGACTCTAATTTGTCCTGCTGTTCCGCGTAATAGACATGACTGCGTGAGCAAAAAGATCTTTAATACTAATTTCGCTAGTATACAGTATAATAACTAAATTATCTTGAAAATTAATCTGAAAGTAGTAGTTAAATATATAAATCTTCCCTAAAATATGAAATCTCGTATTATTTTCTCTTTGTAGTGTATTATTATTGCAATTCTTAACAGGTACGTTCCACTTGAAGGTCGACGAGAGATTGAGATTGACGCCGAAATAGTGCCTATTATGGATTTAAGCACTGTTTGCGTTGGTCGCTTTTGAAGCGCTTCTCGTAATCTAAGTATTATAGATATCGTTGTAGCTATTTGTTCATAGTTAAAAATTTAAATTATAATGTCAATAGAAAAATGAAAAATTAAGAAGGTACTATTCTATCCTCTCCTAGAACATCAGACGTGGCTTAGACCTTGATGATAAAAGAAACACAAACAAAATAACAATTATTCATATATTTCTTTAATTTTATTAAATGAATTTTCTTTTAAAATGGGTGGATTGGACACGATAGTATATTTGTTACATATTAATTAATACTAGTGAACCGGGCGCATTGGCATCTCGCTGCCAACCGAACCCTACCCAATCGTTACAAACTCACTCTAAGAGTCCGGGGCGCCACTATCGCACATTTTGAAAGTTTAAATACTTATAACCTTTAACGCCTCATAATTTCTCAATTAAATAGGTATTAATTTTATGTAACAAACAAAAATGATCTATAATATGAAGTCCAATAATAATCGATTAAATTAAATTTAGTTCCGCTAAATTCCGCGGGACCTCTTTCGTGAAAAGGACTCTACCTTGAGTTCAACCGCTTCTAGGGAGTCATATTAATGTATATCTCTTTACTGTGGCCCAAATTTTTAACGCCTAAACGGTAGGACCAATTGAGCTGAAATTTGGTAGTGTTTTTCACGAAAGGAGTCCTTTTTGTGGGGCGCCACTATCGCACATTTTGAAAGTTTAAATATTTAAAACATATTAAACTCTTCATAATTTCTCATATTTATTTCTTAATGATATATTACTTATTTTATGTAACAAATACTAAAATATTTAGGATATGAAGCCCAGTAATCTAAATATATAAAAGGAAAGTGTGACTGACAGATCTATCAACATAGTCTAAACTGCTGGACGGATTGGGTTGAAATTTGGAACACAGATACTTTTTATATCTTATCTTATCTTATATAGGGGGCTGACAAAGTCAGCAACACATCGACCCATTGGGATCTATTGTGTTCACCCCTTGCCTACCGTTTCTTACTCCTCAAAGAAGTGGTTTATTAAAGTGGTGATCCCACTAAGAGAAAGAAACCTGTACTCCTCCGGTTTGGGGTACGCTGTCCCAAGGAGGCTCATGCGTTTCGTAGCTAGTACGTCGCATTCGCATAATATATGCTCCATGGTTTCTGTACCCTCGCCACAGGCTCTACAATCGTTTGTTGTAGTGAGCTTCATTTTGAACAGCATGTCGTTGGTTTCATAATGCCCAGTTAAGGCACCAATGATTGCTCTTCCTTTGTTTCTTCCATTATTCAGAATGAATTTAGAAGCACCTTTATAGCTGTTACCTAGGAATTTCTTCGAATGTCTCAGCCCTTGACTGTTTTCCCACTCTTGCGTGTGTTTTAAATCAGCATATTCCTTTATGGCCATGTTGATGGTGCATGCAGGCAAGCCCATACTAGGTTCAGGTCCATGCATAGCATTTGCTGATCCCCTTCTAGCAAGCTCATCAGCCTTCTCATTCCCTTCTATACCTACATGGCCAGGTACCCAAACTAGTCGTACTGTGTTGCTGCGGCCTAATTTATTAAGGGCCTTCACAGCATCCAGGACCAGTTTCGAGCTGACTTTGCAGGAATTTAGGGCCTTTAGTGTTACTTTTTATAACGTAGACCTCCGCTAAGAGAGGATTTTGCCATGCGGGTAAGCTAGTAATCGATAAAACTAAATTTAGTTCCGCTAAATTCCGCAGGACCTCTTTCGTGAAAAGGACTCTATAGAGTTTTTATATAATTAGACTTTGGAATAACATTTAAGCTACTGTATTATTAAACCGCTAGGTGCAGCTAGTAATTGAATAATTCTGTCATTTGAATATTTTACCGGGGGTAGACTTCCTTTGCAGGAGGTCGTCTAGGTGGGTACCCCAACAGTGCCAGTTATTCTACCGACTGAGCAGTGATGTACAAACATTACTGTGCACAGGTAGGAGGGCACTGTAGCTAGTGAAATCACTGGGCTAAAGAGTCTTAACATCTTATGACTCTTGAGTAAGAAGCGTTGGTGCAGTGCTCCTAGAATTTCACATCATTGTGAAATCCTAAGTAGCACTGTACTGATTATGGGCAGCGTTATCTCTTAACATCAGGAGAGCGTCTTGCTCGTCTTCTACTTCATCACATAAAAAAAATTCAGTCACGTTTCACATTCTTCTTTTATGACTTTAATGCAGAGCATATAAGAAACTGGCTTTGTTTGGGGCCGGTTCATTTGACAGTGATGTTTTATGTGTTGGTTTAGACTCTTCTGTGTAGATATGGCCTTATTGCACAAATGACACGACACTGGTTTTTTGTCTTTATTCATGGGGCAATACAATTTCATGTGATCCTTTACGGACCTTAGTGAAGAAAACATCTTGTTACAAAGGGTACATGCTGCCGTTTCTCTGTTTTTATTCATCGAACAGTACCTTTTCATGTGATCGTATAAACCCTTTTGTGTAGATAGGACTTTGTTGCAAAGCTTACATGACACTGGTGGAGGTGGTTTTTTTATTTTAGGACAGAACATTTTCATATGTCTATTGAGCCATCCGTAGGTAGAACAGACCTTATTACAATGACGACATGGTAATACTCTTACAATTTTTACACGATCATGCCTCTTTATATGGCTTCGTAAAGAACACTTGCGACAGAAACCTTTCTTACATATATCACATGTGTACCGTTTATTTTCTTTACTAGTATTTCGTTTGCGCTTTGTAACATCTTGTTTGTGCCTTTTAGTACAATGATCATAGTTATCACAATCTGCCGCATCTGTTGAAACAGAATCATTCGTACAAGTTTGTATTACGTTTGGTCCGATAGTTATTTCATCCTTTATGATATGGTCTTGATATAATTCCTCATATTCTGTTTTGAGTATTATATCTTCACGTGTTTTTACTAGTTCAGAGTCAGATTCAACTCTATCTTGCATACATATATCATGCTCTTGCTTTATCTCTATTTCAAGGAAGTCCTTTGGATTTATTGTAATTTGTTTCTCTTCTATTGAAGAGATGCTATCTTCCATAATATCATGCTCTTGGTTTATTTCTATTTGAACCAAGTTATTTATATTTGTTGTAATTTGGTTGTCTTCCGTTGAATTATTATCTTGCATAAATATATCATGTTTTATTTCTATTTTAACAAAGTCCCTTGCATTTGTTCCTATTTCTTTGTCTTCTCTTGAAGAATTGGTGTGAGGGATGTCTTTGCTTTCCTGCAAATAAAATAAAAAAAGTATTATAAACAATCCCGCGCGCACTTCGTAGTGCCTAACAGAAAAATTCTCAGTGTTTCTCTACTATATGGTCCACAATGGGCGGCCTTACCACTTAAAGAGATCTCTAAAAAATATTTATATTATATTAGGTACCTAAAAGCTTTTGACCACAATCTCGCGTGGTTTTTTTTTTATAGAAGACTAATCAAGCGTTTGACTGCAATCTCACCTGTTGGTAAGTGACGATGCAGTCGAAGTTGTAGCACACTTGTTTAGTAAGAACCTATTCACTCTTGAAAACTAATAATTACAAACAAATACATAGGGTATACTTAAATTGATTTACAAGTTGGTTTGGCACATACCTGTATCGCCTGATGATGAGAACAGTCTTTCTCTGTCAAAGACAAAACATCTGAAAAGAAAACATAACTTATCGTAGCTTAAAAATGCTTCGAGTTTTTTGATAAAAATTAAATTATTTGGATAAGATAAGATAAGAAACACTTTATTGATCCACATATAAAGTAAATTTTACAAACAACAAAATTAAAACTAAAGGTGTATCAATTGGCGGTCTTATCGCTCAAAGCGATCTCTTCCAGACAACCGTGCAGGGAGAGGAAATATACAACACTGGAAGGACGGTGGTTTCACAAAATTATTACTTATTATATAATATCAATAGACACTATACTTTATAAAATCGTATTGATAAAAGGTTAGAAATTAGTAGGTACCTATAATAATTGTTGTGACCTATCTATATAATAGAACAGTCATATCTGAATAATCCCCACTAAAGGGCAGTTAGAAGAAGGATTTGCATAAATGTAGCCCTAACTTTTTTGACCTGAATAAAATTTATATGAGATAGATTGATAGACGCTTTTTTATTTTATTTTTATAATTTTATTTATAGATTGATAGATAACGCTTTATTGTACACAAAAGTGTCAGAATAAACAATATCAACATTAAAACTACGCTAACTCTGGGTTGACGTAGTTACACGCTGAGGCTATCCCTATTGCCAAATAATGTTTTTTTTTTTACAAGCTTTATATTACTTTCACCTGTCTGTTGTCTGTCTGTCTGTCTGTAATCAAATCTTGCAAATTTAATTTGACCCACTTCCCGGTTTCCAATTGAGCTGAAAATTTGCATGCGTGTGTAAATCGGATGACAATGCAATATTATTATGACATGGAGCTGATCTGATGATGGAGCTGGAAGGTGGCCAAAGGAACTCTGTCATAAAACAACGCAACCCCATCGAGTTTGGGCTCATTTGATTCGTCTTGACGAGTACTTTATGATGCAAGATGATAACAATAATTAAAGCTTGTTTTTAAAAAGTATTTTTTAAATTTCACTTGTTTTTTTATGTATTTCATTTTGTAAATTGTGTAAAAGTTGGCAATAAATTTATCTTCTTTCTTTTAAAATTAATCAATTTGAAAAAGTGTTACAATTGGCAGTCTTATTGCTAATAGAGATAGATATATTCCAGACTACCATGATGAGATGAGTCTATTCGGCAGATAGGTCAGTTTACTCACCACTATGGTTTATGTTTGGTGTTATTTCAGATTCCTCGGAAACTAATTCGTGCAAATTATCACATTTTCTTTTTCTTCCTGATCGTGATTTTGGCTCAGTGTTGCTTGATCCATCCATTTGACAATGAAATCTCGACGGCAAACTGTCCTTGGTCATTCTTATTTTACTTATAGAACCCATCACATTATATTGCATGTAATTCTCCATATCTTTTGGCATCTAGAAAATGACAATAATAAATTCGTAAAGTTAAATCTTCCTAATATTATAAAGTACTTATGTAGCATATGTGTTATTCCAGGGTCTAAGTTATCTCTATACAAAATTTCAGATCAATCGGTCCACCCGTTTAGGTGTGAACGAGTAACAAACATATTATATACAGACATCCATTCTTACAAACTTTCACGTTTATAATATTAGTAAGATGCAAAGGTTTGTGAGTAAGTGTGTATGTTTATTACTTCTTCACGACTAAATGGGTGGACCAATTGAGCTGAAATCTGGTATAGAGATAGCTTAGACCCTGAAATAACACATAGGCTATGGTACAGCAGGTAAAACCGCTGGGCGCATCTTGTTTTTAATATTAGTGCGATTGAATAACAAGAAATAAAAAGTTGCCGTGCTTTACAAATATTGTCCCGGCTGGGACATTGAAAATACGGGATTTTCTTTTTATAAATTTATTCCAAAGATTACAGTAGGTTTAATCTCGTATAATATTAAGTTAAGCTAATGCGCGAGCGACGTGGCGCGGCGGTCGGCTTGGTGGCCAGCTGTGCGAGAGTGTAGTCGCGGCGGAGGCGGAGGCAGGCCGTAGGCCTGCGCCCCCGCTCCTCATGCCGCATCCATTGGTGGCCCAGGAACATATATAGGTACAGCGCCATATATTCAAGGCGGTGGCGCGTACAAATATAGCATTTATATCCGAAAAACGTGAGTGAGTGACAAAATTACAAAACTTTGACTAGTTATAATTCTTAAACTACTAGTTCAAATGAAATGAAATTTGGAATAAATCGTGTTTAAACAATGCATACTCGGTTGTTAAAAATTGAAGCTTCTAGTTTTATTCACATCGAAGTTATGGGGGTCGAAAATGGTCTGAACTGGTTACAGAAAAGGATGGTACGGCCGTGCCGCTCGACTTGGCTGGGGGCACTTCTTCGTTGTTAAATACTCACATCAAAGTGGTCCTCGCAAAAGAATACAGGAGATTTGTCTGATACAGTCGCGGGATCTTTGCTCGCTAGTTTTAACCACTGTTTCCGCCGTTCGATACATCTGGGAACGCTAATAAACAACTTTTCAGGACACTTTTTCGTAGTATTCCTACACATAGGCACAGAGCACGTCTTGTAGCCTTTCTTTGTCATAATATTCTAGTAAAATATGTCTAAAATGATTAACTTTGAACTCAAAACAACAAATTTATAATAATTTCGTATATTTTTTCTTGTGATTTTTTTTATTATTATGACGTCATACCACGGTAAAGAGATATACAGTAGTTTGACTCCATAGAAACGGGCGGAAAATGGAAGTGAATAGATGTCGATAGATGTGGGTAGAAGTGGGTATATAATCCAGAAGCGGGTGCCACGCAGCGACGGGCGGACGTCGCGATAGTTTTTTGCAAGTATTTAGTGTTATTTACGTTATTTACTTTTGACGTATGTATACATAATATAATAAATTATATAAAATTATATATAAATGGCAAAAAAATAGCATACTATATTATGCTGTTTTTGGTAGCTTGAACTTATCATTGAACTTATCAGGAAATCCAGAAATAACATTATTAACCCCCGACGCAAAATCGACGGGGTGTTATAAGTTTGACGTGTCTGTCTGTCTGTCTGTCTGTCTCTCTGTGTGTGTGTGTCTGTCTGTGGCACCGTAGCTCCCGAACGGATGAACGGATTTTGATTTAGTTTTTTTTGTTTGAAAGTAAGGTTAGTCGAGAGTGTTCTCAGACATGTTTGGTGGAAATCGGTCCAAGATGGCCGTCGCTACAAAATGGCGGATTACTTATTTCTTCCGAGACCCCCTCAATATGGGTATCAAATGAAAGGGCTTAACTAGTAGAATACAACCCATTATATAAAATTAAAAATCCAAGATGGCCGCCACCACAAAATGAAGAATTGCGTATTGCGTTGGGGGTTTTTTAAATTTTTAATTTAATTCACTTGTTTATCAAGCAACATGGAAAGGTAATAAAATTAAAAAGGTCAGTTAGTTAAAAAGGGGAGGAGGGGAAGGAAAGGAGGGGGAAGGGGAGGAGGGGGGAAGGAGGGGAGGGGCAGGGGAGTGGGGGAAGGGGAGGGGGGAAGGTGGGGAGGGGGTAGGGGAGGGGGAAGGGGAGGGGGAAGGGGAGGGGGAAGGAGAGGGGGAGGGGGAAGGAGGGGAGGGGGAGGGGGGAGGGGAAGGAGGGAAGGGGGAAGGGCAGGGGGAAGGGGAGGGGGAGGAGGGAGGGGGAAGGGGATGAGGGGGAAGGGGATGAGGGGGAAGGGGAGGAGGGGGAAGGAGGGGAGGGGAAGGGAAGGGGAAGGGAAGGGGGGAGGGGGAAGGGGAGGAGGGGGAGGGGGAAGGGAAGGGGGGAGGGGGAAGGGGAGGAGGGGGAGGGGAAGGGTATGAGGGGAGGGGAAGGGGAGAGGAGGAGGGAAGGGGGTAGGGGAGGGGAGAGGGGAGGAGGGGAAGGGGAGGAGGTTGTCTTGTCTTGTCTCTTTTCTTGTCTCTTGTCTTGTCTCTTGTCTTGTCTTTTGTCTTGTCTTGGGTTTTAATATACGCCGCCAGGACATGATAGGTAAGTAGGTAGTAGGTAGGTAGCTCAAGTAAGTAGATGATATGAAATAGGTAGGTACCTACTGTATGCGGGCAACGGCTGCCCGGCAGCCCTATGACTTGCGCATGTACCGCGAGACTGTAGGTATTTATGTTCAAAAATCACGCTCAGTCAAACTACTGTATATCTCTTTACCGTGGTCATACGCACAGATGTCCAGAGTGGTCGTAATGTCAGACGTCAAGGTCGGTAAATTGTCAAAAGACGGTTTTCGCGCGTATTTTAAATTATTCCAGTGATTCAAATATTGCTTTCAATGTTAGGATATTTTTAGATATAATAATTTAAGATATTAAAATCTACACAAGACATTGAGATATTCTTTCCGTGACCTGCCGATATATTTTATTTAATTAATTTTCATCCTTCTGTACTACTTCACAAAGCGTATAATGGAACGCAAATACTTTGACAGTACTTTTTTTTTATTTAGTCTCTCAATTTTATATAATTTGCCAATTTTGCATGACTATTTTATAGAGCTACAGCAGATATATTATTATAGTCGGGCCGGCCTAAAAGGCCACATTTGACACATCATCAAAATTCCCTTACAGAATGATCTAAAAATTTTACTTATTTTTTCTGTAAATAATATATGTCAACACTTAGCTGAACAATAAATAATATGACAACACTTAGCTGAACACGGAACACTATACTCGAATTTACAATTAACAATTTACGCATTACCATTAAAATTTCTACCATTTGGTAGATTTTTTGCCTACCATTTAACTTATTACCAAATTCTTATATCATAATTTCTGCCAAAACTACCATTAAATTTTTCTACCAAAAACTACCATTCAAATTTCTAGCAAAATCTACCATTCTTTTTTATCATTTAGTTGATTTTTTACCATAAAAAATCTATCAAAAACTACTATTAATTTTCTACCATTTGGTTTTACTAAGTAGATTTTTCTACTGTGCATTTTTGAAAACTAACGTGAGAGTTATCCATATTACTATGTAAACAAAACGACTAAAAACTCACGGAAATAATGGTCGGAGCTAGGCTCGATCCTGAGTTTCGGACAATTACGATGTCCTTCATCAGGAGCTCACGCATTTTTCTACCATAAAAAAGTCTACCAAAAACTACAATTGAAATTTCTACCAGAAGAAACGTAAAGAAGGAACATACTCACACACACACACACACACACACATTATTAAAAAAAATTAAAGTCCTCAACGGTGTCAAAATGTGTAATTAAAAAAGTAATCGGCCATTTTGTAGCGGCCGTAGCCGTCTTGGACGGATTTCCACCAAATGTGTGTTTGCTCAAAATAAGCTGATTAAGATCGGAAAACCCCCCTTGTACTCCTTCTGGCAGTAAGGAAGGGGGGTAAAAGGGGCCGCTCCACCCTGCTTCACTTAATCAACTCTGGGAGACCATGTAGAGCCACGAGGAAAATGTCGGTGTCAATTTCGGATAAGCCGATGGTATAGATTTTATTTCTAATATAAAACAACGGTTTTTGTGGCATTATGTTTAACCAAAAAAAACTAAAAATAAAAAATACTCAATTTTTGTTTCAAGTCATTGTTGTGTTTATTTTTAAACTATAAAGAATATATTATACACATAGCTAAGAACATTGCCGAGTAATATTATTAATCTTATAAACGAAAAAATAAACAAATTTCATTAATCCGTTCGGCTACGATGGCACAGACAGATACACAAACAGACAGACAAACAAACACGTCAAACTTATAACACCCCACCTTTCTTGCGTTGGGGGTTAAAAAAATTAGATGAATAAATAGGACACCCTATACAAGGTCACGTCAATCAGTTTTTGTTTTTAAAACAATAAGGATGCTACCCAATAAAATCGCGAAATCGAAATTTGAAATGTAGAATCGAATGCAATTATAACTTGGATTGAATATTTGATCATAAATAAATAACTATATTGCGATTAAAATAAAATATGTTGTTAATATTGTGATTATATTATAGTAAAATATAATGTAATTAAAATAAAATTGTGTAATGTATAGAGAATAAACATATTTTTTTATTACAGGTTTTTTTATAATCTGGCAAAACTAGCCCATGACGCCATTACATTTTTACAAAAAAAACCTATTAGAATTAAAATTAATTAGACTTTAGGAATGTTTTCATAAAATTGTATTCGATTCCAACGTGTTTGAAGATCGTATCGATTCATATCCTATAATCGAAATAAACAAACAATGTCCCAACACTTGTTTACTATGACTGACATCTGTCAAATGTGGCCTTTTAGGACGGCCCGACTATATGTCATGATTTTAAAACTCAGAGCTGTTTGTTGTTTTTAGGTCATGTTGCAGGCCTTGTAGGAATCTCGGCGACCTGAAACTGCAACGTAGGTATAGATTGGCCGCACAACCTATAAATTGCAATTTGACTCTGACAGTGTAAGTAGGGTAACCTGTTCAAGTATAAACAGCAATTATTATTATACTAGCTGCGCCCAGTGGTTTTACCCACTTTACTGTATGCCTATGTTAGGTTAGGTTATTCCAGGGTCTAAGCTATCTCTATACCAAATTTCAGCTCAATCGGTCAACCCGTAGCCCGTAACATATGAAAAGGTAGCACAATAAATAACATCTTTTCTTTCACATTCATATTATAACTAGCTGCGCCCAGCGGTTTTACTATCTCGGTCTAAGCTATCTCTATACAAAACTTCAGCTCAATCGGATCACCCGTTTAGGTGTGAAAGAGTAACAAACACACATCCAGACATCTATTCTTACAAACTTTCACGTTTATAATATTAGTAAGATTGTGTGGTAAAGATTTAACTTCGTTTATGTTAAAAGAACATGATTTTTTCATATGATACCTTACATACTGTCTTGAATATAGGACCTTTTTTCAAAGCTTACATGACACTGGTTCAGCTTTGTGTTTATTAACAGAAACATGATTTTTTTTAATCAAACGTTTATTTGCGAGAATACATAAAATATTACAATAGTTGTTACAAATTGCTTAAAATTAAGTAAATGTATTTATCCTGCAAGCAGACGTGCAAATATTATATTATAGTACATAGCAAATTATTATTTATTTTATGATATTATTATTATCTTCATATTCCATAAATCGTTAATAGTATAAAAACAGTTACAAATTAGCCAGTAACTTAATGGTAACCTATTATAAATTAAAATACACATTTAAAAACATTTTTCTTATAAATTACTTTGCAACAAGGAGGCTGATATAGTAAATTAGTAAACTTTGCTCAGAGTACCTATTTGCTATCGCAAAACGACATGTAAAACACTAGAATCCATAGACAAAATTGCATACATTACGTGCTTAAACCTCCTTATTAATATGAGTTAAGTAACAAAATCAGCAATGTACATTGAAGTTGCCATTAATCGTAGTGGGTGAGAATTAGCCAATGGCCCCCTGGGTGTAGACTTCATTGCGATTTTTGAAATAGTTGGGGTGCGTTTTTACAAACATACAGACATCTCTTATATATCTGACTGTTTAGGTGTTTTTGTGTAGATAATACCTTATTACAAAGCTGACATATTACTGGTTTAATATCTTTATTCATAGAACATTAGGTTTTTATATGATAGTGTAGGCTCTTTTTTGTAGAAAATGCGTTATTACAAAGCTGACATATAACAGAGGGCCTATTGGCTAATTCTCACCCATAGGCGGATTTAGGGGGGGGGGGGGGGGGCAGGGGGCCAAGGCCCCCCCCAGAAGCATTGTAGAGTTACGAATTTTGCACATATTTCATGGTAAAGATAATTTTTTTTTTCTCGCGCTCTCAGCAAGCTGCTCGCGCACTCATTATTAGGGATGTTTAAACTTTCTAACTGCTTAGAGCGAGCTAAACATACACTTTTCGTAGTAAATATTATAATATTTTTGCCCGCCTGCACCTTGGCCCCCCCCAGAACCAAATCCTGAATCCGCCTATGTTCTCACCCACTACGATTGATGGCAACTTCAATGTACATTGCTGCTTTTGTTACTTTACTCATATGAATGAGGAGGTTTAATCACGTAATTTACGCAAGATTGTCTATGGATTCTAGTTTTGCGATAGCCAATAGGCCCTCAGGTATAATTTTTTTTTGTACATTAAGTTTTTAGGTGGTAGTTTAAAGTCCTCTGTGCAGAAAAGACTTTATTACAAAGCCGACATGATACTGGTTTTTTGCCCTTGTTCATGAAACATGAATAGTTTATGTGATATTTAAGAGACTGCTTCGAAGATAAAACCTTATTACACAGTTTACAAGATAATGTCTTTCTATTCGTAGGACAGTACTTTTCAAAGTGCTTATTTAGAAGAACTTGTGAAAAGAAATCCTTGTTACAAAGATCGCACCATAAGGGTTTTGCATTCTTTTTGTTGGTAGGACAAGAAGTTTTCATGTGCATGATCAGATTTTCTTGTGAAGATAAGTCCTTATTACAATGCTCACACGATACTGGTTTTTTGGATATAGGACAGTAATTTTCTATGTGACTTTTTAATTTAGCTTCTGTTGAAAAGATCTGTTCACAAAGCTGACAAAATAATATTTTAATACAGCCAGTGTCATGTGTCTTAATATGTCTTCGTAAAGTATACATGCGGACGAAATCTCTCTTACATATATCACATGTGTACCGTTTATTATTTATATCCTTTGCAATAACATCTTGTTTGAGCCTTTCAAGCCTTACAGTACAATGATAATAGTTGTCATCACAATCTGCCGCATCTGTTGAAACAGAATCAGTGTTCGTACAAGTTTGTTGTATTACCTCTGGTCCAATAACTATTTCATCCTTTATGATAATATGGTTTTGATATAATTCCTCATATTCTATTTTGGGTATTATATCTTCACGTGCATTTACTAGTTCAGAGTCAGATTCAGCTCTATCTTGCATATATGTATTATGCTCTTGCTTTATTTCTATTTTACTGAAGACTTTCCCATTTTGTTTGTCTTCCATATTGTAAACAAATGTTTGGGTTCCTGTAACAATCTGAATTATTTAAATGACAAATTGAATAATATTATTGTAATGCATGATGTTTTCAAGTTAAATGATATTCATCATCTTCCTGCCCTTATCCCACACTAGGTAGGGTCGACACACGTTTTTCTCCTCCATTCTGCTCTATCATCCGTCATATCTGCATCCACTCCCCAAGCACGCATATCCTTACCATTAAGTTAAATGATAATGTAATTAATAATGTACACCTCTTGAGGTAGAATTTAGTTGAACTAACTGATTTGTAAGACCTTAATGTAACCGAAATAAATGCATAAACTGGCTGAATGGTGGCCAAGGACAGGCAAACGTAGTGTCGGTCGTCCAGCAGCCAGGTGGATGGACGATTTGATAAAAGTGGCGGGTCGCACATGGACCAGATTGGCACAGGACAGGGTTGAGTGGCATAACATGAAGGAGGCCTGTGCCCAGCAGTGGGATGTAGAGGGCTGTGGATGATGATGATGAAATGAATAAATTAATTAGGGTATGTCTAGGTGTATGGATTAAACGATAATTAACTTTAAAATCTGTGATAATAATAAGGGTTTATACTTCAACAGAACAGGTTACCCACTTACACTGTCAAGTCACAATAATAATAGGTTGTATCGACAAACTATATGTTGCAGTTTCAGGTGGCCGAGATTACTACAGGGCCTGCAACATGACCTAACGACTGCCTCCTACATATCTTATAGGAAACAGCCGGGACACAAAGTGCCTTCCGAAATATGGTAGCGTAAAGGCGAAAATCTTTGCCACACTGATATTTGAACCCAGGACCTACACCACTGGGCTACTGGGCTTATATATAACTGGCTGCGCCCAGCGGTTTTACTTGCTATACTACTATAGCCTATATGATTTTTAAAACTATCGCGTTCTCCATAACTAAAAACAATAACGGCACAACCGTTGTCCGTAACCGTGGTCGAGATATTCTCGACAATATTAGACGTGAGTTGTGCCGTTTTTGTTTTTACTATAGCCTTTGTTTTATTCCAGGGTCTAAGTTATCTCTATACCAAATTTCAGCTCAATCGTTCCACCAGAGCAAACATCCAGACATCCATTTTTACAAACTTTCACATTTATTATATTAGTAAGATAGATACCAGGTACATTAGTAATAGTCAGTTATTATTAATTTAAAAATGTACATGATATTATGGAGCAATTATTATTTCAATGTGGGGATATAATGGTGTCGCATAATGCAGAGCGGCAGTCTACTATAGTACAGTATAAAAAAACCACTGCGCCACTTTATATGAATTCGTAACATGTGTCAACATACTTATTGTAGGCAAAGATCCTGTAATACAAAAAAAAAGTTATGTACAATTCGAGGCAAACTTCTTGAGCATTAGGTGACGTGGTGGGGGAGAGTTTGCGCATCGTATTTTATACGTATTTACGATGCGCAAACTCTCCCCCACCACGTCACCTAGTGCTCAAGAAGTTTGCCTCAAATTGTACATTATTTGTTTGTGATGTAACTTTAATAGTGACTTTAAGTGTAACTGGCCTATGGCGTTCTGTAAAAGTATAAATAAATTAGTTGTGTAACTGAGTCCTAATTCTCTGACAGATTTATAAGATATATTATAAAGGAAAAATTGTTGCTATCACATATTAATATGATTTTGTTTTAACACATGTTTGTTTTATGTTAGCCTTTGACCACTCTCGTTTGATGTTAAGAAATGACACAGTTGAAGATGGAAGCCGACTACAACTAGAAAACAAGCAGGCCTTTATCCCGTATCCTACCTATCATATACCCCTATTTAAGGGGATAATAAGTCACTGAACCTTTGTCTCGCTCGCACAATATAACTTATTGTCAAATAACAATTGATAAAATTAACTTTTTGGGAATGTGTTAAATTGAAAATTTTGCTCATATTTTTATACTATTTTACAAGTATTCCCAGTTTGCTACCTTAAATAACAACAATGGTATTCTCAATTATATGAAAAATATCTTAGACATGCCTCAATCATTTTATAAAGTATCCAACTAGTTAAACTTTAAAAACATGTATAAAATATGAGTAAAATTTTCAATTTAACACATTTCCAAAAAGAAAATGTTATCAATTTTTATTTGACAATTTTTATATTGTGCAAGCGAGACAGCTGTTTAGTGACTATTAGCCGCTTAAGTTCATAATGTTAATTAACTTGTGCATACCTGTTAAACATAAAGTTGGTACTGCAATAGCGCTCAGTCTCTTACTCCGAGTAAAAAACCTGGGCTCAAAGTGATCGTTGCAAACTCTTCGAGACTTAAGAATTGTATGGTCATTCAAACTCCAAAGGCTACCAATGGCATTGACCCAAGAGCGGAAGCGGTCGACTTGTGTACGAGGGTTTGGAAAAATGTGAAGAACCACATTATCCAATCCTAAAACAAAGAAAATTTTATTATTCAAGAGTATTTTATGCTACGAGAAAGTATAATTCCGCGAAGCGTCTGAGTCGCGTTAAAAAGTGGTAAGATATAATATATACTCGTTTTGCCACAATTACGAATACAAGTTCGATCACTTCTAAGATTCATCGGTCATGGTAACCAAATCACAATGCAAATCGAAGTCCAGATGGAAAGCAGTAGTATAACAGAGAAAGAAGAATAAACGGAGTCCAAAATACAAAGCGTATAAATCTGATATTATGTGGTATAAATATCACTATACACCAAAACAAACACAGCATCCGACCTCAATTATTTTGATTTTTGATCCTTTTTTATCCACAGACAAAATAATATTCTTCTGCAATATTCTACAAGTAAGTAGGCAGTTCCAGTATATTCATAGTACTCTGTGGTAGGCAGAGCTATAGACATTTAGTTTTATTGCGTAAAATGGAACGCTATTCATTTGACAGTATGTTTTAATTTTAAATTTTAATCAGTCGCGCGGGAAACCGCAACGCGCCAAGTCGCGCGTTTGATGTTTCAAAAATTAACGAGACAAAAGTTTTATTGCGCTTATAAAATCTATAATACAAATTAAATCACAGTGAAGTGTTAAAATTAACTTACATATCCATACATTTTGTGTCTAATAAATAATAATCGAATTTTATGTTGTGATAATTAAATAACGTATTATGGATGAATGGACGGCAGTATCTCAAGGTAAATAGAATTACAATAGAAATGAGTTTCGTTCAAGGATATTGGCTTATAATCTTTGTTTTTAAACTTTACGGTGTTAAGTACCTACATATAAATGGACTCACACGCAGGTTTATAAGCTTATGTTAATTAAGATTTTTTAAAATAACTTCTGAGTAAAATGAAAAAAACTTGAGAGGTGTCAAGGGACACCCGGATGGAACGAAGTTCGATTAATGAAAATATCTGGCTTGCTTTCTATAAGAGAGAGAGAGAGAGAGAGACAGACAGAGAAACATGCGCACGCCGCACAGCTTACAATAATAGCTTACTACCTATAGCAAAAAGTGTCGTGACAACTTTTCGTAAGAATTTTTTTCCGTCTAGCCCCCTTTCACAACGCGCGATAAGGAACTTCGTTCCAAAAACCAAGGAATTCAATAACAATAATAATTGTATTCCAGTAAAGTTATAAAAGTGGTATCAAAATCAGGGACTGATTAAGGTCCTCATTAAAATAACGTTTTATGAAAACTTAAAGCCGTGTTCAGGCACGATGTTCAGTGAAGCCAGGGAAGGATTTATCCCGCATTCTAGGTGTAATCTGCGCCTATCTACGTGCGCCTCGTCGCCAACCATTACGCGAGATTGTGGTCAAATGCTAACATATTAACAAAAAACCACACAAAAAAAAAATGAACAAAACAACGCGCACACAATTACAAAATAACATGTGAACAAAAAAATCGTTATGTCATTCGTGCGAGAGATTTGTATGCAGGACAAATCTTTTAGATAACTTAATATCTACGTAATCGTCATAACAGCGGAAGATGGTGATTATCTATTACAAAATGGCTTAGTAAAAAGTAGGACTACAGAGACACACATAATGACTATCGCAATTAACCGATTAAAATATCTTAGACTAGTTACGCCTAGCGGTTTTACCCGCAGTACTTATGTAGTCTATGTGTTATTCTAGGGTCTAAGCTATATCTATACAAAATTTCAGCTCAATGTTCACCCGTTTAGGCGTGAAAGAGTTACGTTTATAATATTAGTAAGATATTGTTGTATGTACCTAGATAGAGCCATGGGCGGATCCAGGATTTTTTTTGGGGGGTCAAGGTGCAGGGCAAAAATATTGTAATTCTTAATACGAAACGTGTGCGATTAGCCCTCTCCAAACGGTAAGAAGATTTAAATATCCTTAGGTATTAGTATATGCAAGGGCGGATGCAGGATTTGGTTCTGGGGGGGGCCAAGGTGCAGACAGCCAAAAATATTATAACTTTTACTACGAAAAATGTGTGTTTAGCTCGCTCTGAACAGTTAGAAAGTTCAAATATCCTTAATAATAAGTGCGCGAGCGCCGAGAAAAAAATTATAATTTTGACCAGAAATATGTGCAATATTCGTAATTCTACAATGCAGGGGGCCAAGCCCCCCCCCCTAAGTCCACCTATGAGTATATGTGCCTAAATCCGAGAAAAAAAATCTTGACTATGAAGTAAGTGCGATCGGCTTATTCCGAGCACCACAAACTCGTAACTCTACAATGCTTCAGCGGCCCGAGCACATAAAAACATTGAGATAAGAGTAGCGGCTGCCATTCCGCTGTCAAGAGTAATTAGCGTTTGTTTCCCGGAGTTAAAAAAAAAAAAATAGCGTTTGTAAGACAATGACATTGGGAGTAGCTGCAAATTGTATGCAATGACAGTACGAGTAGCAAGAGCAGTTTAGTCTTCACAATGCAACGGGAGTTGCTAGTCAAAAGTCAATGTCTTAATTTTAAGCTGTTTCCTATAAGATATGTAGGAGGCAGTCGTTAGGTCATGTAGCAGGCCCTGTAGTAATCTCGGCGACCTGAAACTGCAACATATAGGTTGGCCACACAACCTATAAATTGTGATTTGACTCTGACAGTGTAATTAGGGAAACCTGTTCTGTTGGAGTATAAACCCCAATTATTATTATTATTAATATGCTAAAGGGGCAGCCCCTCTAGCACAGACGCTGCGTAGACTTGTCTTGCTGCCAAGTCAATTGTCATCCCATACATTCACAAAAGTACAATGTGTGGGATGACAGTTCTACTCTTGAAGTTTCGTCGGGATTGTGTCATGACAGCGCGAGTAGCAAGAGTAGCGTCTTGATATATGTCAGTTTAGTCTTGACAGTGGGACGGGAGTTGCTCGTCTTATGTCAATGTCTTACTATGCTAAAGGGGCTGCGGCTTTAGCATGCCACATGGAATCCCGACAAAACTTCAAGAGTAGAACTGTCATCCCATACATTCACAAAAGTACAATGTATGGGATGACAGTTCTACTCTTGACATTTCAGCGGGATCCCGTATGGCATGCTACGGGCACTGGGGGCGGGCTAGCTTCACTGTTAAATACCCCGCTGCTGATTCTGTAAGAAGGCAAGACGATGGCGTAGCGAAACGTAACTAATTATAGTCATCGATGCGAGGCCTAAATGTCACCTAAAACTCCAGTAACTTCATTGAATTATACAAAAAAGGTTAATTAAAACACATTGTTAGTTAAACTTTATATATTAATTAGAATACAAAGACTTATAGGACAGTTTTAATGAAAGACGGTGCAGATGTACCGCGCGGCCAATATATGTACCTACCTACCTATGTATGTATCTACCTATCGATCGTTATAAATAGGTTTTTTTAATTTCTAAATATATAAAAGAAAAGAGTGACTGAGTTACTGACTGATCTATCAAAGCACAGCCTGAACCGCTGGACGCATTGGGTTGAAATTTAGAACACAGATAGGTTTTATGACGTAGACCTCCGCTAAAAAAAGATTTTGCCATGCGGGCAAAGCCGCGAGCATAAGCTAGTTTTTTTATAAAACGAAGTAAGAAGACGAGCTAGACGCTCTCCTGATGGTAAGAGAAAACGCTGTCCATAATTTACAAAGGTAAAATTCTGGGTGCACTGCGTCAACGCTTCTTACTTGAGAGTCATAAGATGTTAAGAGGGGGATTCGAAACACCAGAGAAGTTAAAAGTTAAAATTTTAAAAATTGCTTAGAAGGATTGTAAAGAATTTTTTTTTCTTGGCGTACCTACGGCATAAGCCGATAGCACATACGTCATAGTCAAGATTGTACCAAATTTTTTCTCGGCACATATTTGAAATATTTTTGCCTTAAACCCCCCCGGAACTAAAACCTGGCTACGCCCATGATCTGGTCTAAATTTGCAGTATATTTTGTCATTAATATACGCTGGCCTTTCCTCTTAAAGTTAGAGTTGTTTCAATTGAACAATAGTCAGTAGGCAACTCTGATAGCGTTATCAGCAAATATATAGAGCAGACATGCTATACCTACTCTGATAATAGTTATGCACGTGTCTACACACGATTCTCAATTCTCATGTAATATAGATTCATTAGCTATGCCCGGCGGTTTTACCCGCTGAAAAGAAGCCTATAATGCCAATTCAGGGCAGGCCGACATCAGTTGGTTAGGTTAGTGATTACAACGATCCGACCAGATCGACTTGTCCTTATTCCAGAGTTCTCAATTCATCATCAGGAATACTTAATGCTAAATTTATGACGATCACCATACAATAACAATTAAAAATATGTTGATATAACAACTTGTCTCACGTTTTAAACGCGTGAGCTCAAAAATAAATCTTCTACACCTAACTTTAACCGACCGCGGTCTGCTACACCTAGGTTTAATCGGCTAAACCTAGGTGTAGCCTCACTTACGAATGTAACCGTAACATAAATAAAATAAATAAATAAATATTTCAGGACGTTTCACACAGCGCCACCTAACCCCAAACTAAGCAACTTAATGCTTGTAATATGGTGGTTAGGATAACGGATATAATACTTATATACTTTTCTTTTGTAAAAACATAGGTAGGTAGGTACTTATAATAGGTATTGAAAAACCACCCAGACCAGAAACAAATACCTGTGGATAACACAAACATTTGTCCCATGCGGGAATCGAACCCGCAACCTTCTGCGTTGCAGGCGGATATTAGCCCACCGTAATATACAAAACGATGTCCCCCACAGGTGGTTAGACAAGAAACAAAGATGGCGGCGAGCGGCGACCTGTCAATCGAAGATGGCGGCCAAGGCAACGTCAAAATACACCCATATCTAATTACTTTAGTGTGAGTATTGCATTTATAAATAAACTAACTGCGCCCAGCGGTTTTACCCGCTATACTGTAACTGTAGCCCTACGAAGAAAGGAAGCAGTAGCCTATGTGTTATTCCAGGGTCTGAGCTATCTCTGTACCAAATTTGAGCTCAATCGGTCCACCCGTTTAGGCGTGAAAGAGTAACAAACACACATCCAGACATCCTGACATCCATTCTTACAAACTTTCACGTTTATAATATTAGTTTTTTTATGTGATGAAGTAGAAGACGAGCAAGACGCTCTCCTGATGTTAAGAGATAACGCTGCCCATAATCAGTACAGTGCTACTTAGGATTTCACAATGATGTGAAATTCTAGGAGCACTGCACCAACGCTTCTTACTCAAGAGTCATAAGATGTAAAGACTCTTTAGCCCAGTAATTTAACTAGCTACAGTGCCCTCCTACTTGTGCACAGTAATGTTTGCACATCACTGCTCAGGCGGTAGAATAACTGGCGCTGTTGGGGTACCCACCTAGACGACCTCCTGCAAAGGAAGTCTACCCCCGGTAACCCCGGGTAGTAAGATTAGTGTGATGATTATGTTTCTGAACGCCGTCGTAAGTTTTTTTTAAGTCTCTGCTTTCATATATATACGTTTTAGGGCGGTTGTACGTAATTCGTAATACTACATTTTTTTTCACAATTTATTGGCACCGCTACAAAACTTTTATAAGCCAAGCACGTGCGTGAGTCAAAAAGTACATTTTATTTCGGAATCCGGCGTTGAGATCTCAAAAACGGAGATGTCATGTGCGACCAGTCTATCGGTTACATGAACAAATCGTTTTCATATTAATAGATAGACCGGGGGTAGACTTCCTTTGCAGGAGGTCGACTAGGTGGGTACCCCAACAGTGCCAGTTATTCTACCGCCTGAGCAGTGATGTGCAAACATTGCTGTGCTTTGGTAGAAGGGCACTGTAGCTAGTGAAATTACTGGGCTGAAGACTTAACATCTTAACATCTTATGACTCTCAAGTAAGAAGCGTTGGCGCAGTGCACCCAGAATTTAACCTTTGTAAAATCCTGGGTAGCACTGTACTAATTATGGGCAGCGTTATCTCTTACCATCAGGAGAGCGTCTTGCTCGTCTTCAAACTTCGTTTAAAAAAAAAAAATAATATACCTATAATGATTTCGGTATTTGCACTTATGTCATTAGAAGGATTATAGACAGACAAAGCGAGTGATCGAAGCTTAAATATGTACTGTGTATGTGTAAGTACCTCAGAATGCCACGAAAAATTGTCAACCTTATTGTCGCATTTTTTTTCGATGAACCAAAATGATATAAAATATTATTATGATAGTTAAAAAAATAGCACTTAACATGTAACATAAATGCACATAATGCTGTGCTCTTGTATTTCTAGATTCATATAAAATGATTTTTAAAAGTAGGTTGGTAGTGCAGGAGAATTTTTTTATGAGACGCGTTGTGAAACATCCCGTTCTCGTTGGAACAAAGCTTATCTCCTTATGGATGCTCTATGTAACGAGTTCATCTTACTAATAGATATTATAAACGTGAAAGTTTGTAAGAATGGATGTCTGGATGTGTGTTTGTTACTCTTTCACGCCTAAACGGGTGGACCGGTTGAGCTGAAATTTGGTATACAGATAGCTTAGAACCTAGAATAACACATAGGCTATAGAAAAGCGGGTAATACCGCTGGGCGCAGCTAGTATTATAAAAACGTGAAAGTTTGTAAGAATGTATGGATGTTTGGATGTATGTTTGTTACTCTTTCACGCCTAAACGAGTGGGCCGATTGAGCTGAAATTTGGTATAGAGATAGCTTAGACCCTGGAATAATACATAGGCGTACAGCGGGCAAAACTGCTGGGTGCAACTAGTATTATCTAAATGAATTCTAGTGCACGAGCTAGTCCAAGGATTAAGGTCTTTACTTTTAAGGTCGAGTCTACACGTGGTCGAGTTTTTATATGCCTTTACGCAATGAAAATGGTCAAACATAGTAGTCAACTACAAAGAGATGTATCCATGTTAGGCTTACAAAATGAAGTAAATTTTCATTTGCCACAATGAACTATTCTTGGTTCGTGATATTTCTAGTAGCAATCAAACTTTATATTATCATCGATTCGTTTATAATATGCAACAATGATGTATCCCACTACTTTTCCTTAGGTGATACATAATAATAGCATTTAAAATGAATCGAATATAGTATAAGATTTGGTGGATACTGAAAATGTCACGAAGTAAGGGTAAATAATTTTTGCATACGAAAAGTTCCTTCATTTTGTAAGACTAACATGGATACATCTCTTTGTAGTTGACTGTACCTACCTATATATTATGTATTTTACCTTAGACTTCCTTCGATGGGTCGACTAGGTGGGTACTGGGTACCCCAACAGTGCCAGTTATACTACCACCTGAGCAGAGATGTGCAAACATTACTGTGCACAGGTAGGAGGGAACTGTAGCTAGTGAAATTACTGAGCTGAAGAGTCTTAACATCGTATGACTCTTGAGTAATAAGCGTTGGTGCAGTGCACCTAGAATTTTACAACATTGTGAAATCCTGGGTGGCACTATACTGATTATGGGCAGCGTTCCCTCTTAAGATCAAAGCGTCTTGCTCGTCTTCTTACCTTCTTGTTTGCATAAAAAAAATGTTACTATTCTTATTTCTCAAGCTTGGCTTGTTTGATTAAGGCCCATCCCACATTAGGCAAGAGATTACGCCAAACCTTTTTCGGACTCTCTCTTCCCTAAATCACACTTTCACACATATAACCATATTCATGGACTTCTTCCCTCCGCATCATATGTCCATACCGACCTCCACTCTTTAATTACAAGTTCGCCTGGACGCTACCGTGTTTCGGAAGGCACGTAAAACTGTGGGTCCCGGCTGTTTCCTATTAAGATATGTAGGAGGCAGTCGTCGGCGACCGGAAACTGCAACATATAGGTTGGCCACACAGCCTAGAATTGTGATTTGACAGTGAAGTGGGGTAACCTGTTCTGTTGGAGTATAAACTGCAATTATTATTTGTCACTGGTGCGCCTTTAAGGTTTTCGAAATCGTCGAGAGTTGTCACCAAATGTGGGTTCTAAAAAAATCACGCTCGTCCTCTATTTCCCAGTCAACTCTCGCACAAAGTATGCGTAGATAAGAATAGAGATAACATGATGACGTAACCAGTTCAAACACGTGCGTGGGAGCAATGACCTTTTGGCATTGACAGCGGTCAGGGAGACCGGCAACTTGCCAATGTGAAATTATTAGGAAGAATTGAGACAAAGTAATATGTATTATTACTAGCTGCGCCCGGCGGTTTTACCCGTTGTACTAACCTATAGCCTCTATGCGTTATTCCAGGGTCTAAGCTATCTCTATATACCAAATTTCAGTTCAATCGGTCCACCCGTTTAGGCGTGAAAAAGTAACAAACACACATCCAGACATAGGCCACAGGGGGTCCATAGGCGGATTTTCAGGGGGCCAAGCCAGAAGCATTGTAGAGTTACGAATTTTGCACATTTTTCATGGTCAAGATTATATATTTTTTCTCGGCGCTCGCAGCAAGCTGCTCGCGCACTTATTATTAAGGATATTTGAACTTTCTAACTGTTCAGAGCAAGCTAAACACACACTTTTTGTAGTAAAAATTATAATATTTTTGCCCGTCTGCACCTTGGCCCCCCCCAGGACCAAATCCTGGATCCGCCCTTGCAGACATCCATACATTCTTACAAACTTTCAAGTTTATAATATTACTAATATTATTTTTAGATAAGACTAGTAAGATATACTTAATTAGCTAGAGACTAGAGACAACGAGTTTGCTTCATAATATGACGTATAACAAGTCATCATAAACTCTAACCTCTCCTTATCTGAACGTTTGCGTAATTACCTATCATTTACATGATTCATGGACTGCAAGTTGAATATACCAAAACGAGAGCGAAGCAAGACAATAGCGACTTGTACGTTATACTAATATTATAAACGTGAAAGTGTGTCAGAATGTATGTTTGCCACTCTTTTACGCCTAAACGGGTGGGCCGATTGAGCTAAATTTTGGTATAGATATAGCTTACATCCTTTTTTGACCCAGGAAAAAAGCGTTACGCATCATCACCCCACGCCTGGGGGCGCGGGGCGGTATGTGGGACTCCCCCGCCAAAAATGGGCGCGGCGGGGACACCCACTAAAAAACCTGGGAGTGTTCTTGCGGGACGTCATAATGCCGGGGCAGCGGGTACGCCAAAGCACTCATCCGCGGCGCTCATGCGTACTGCGTAACGCATTTTTCCTGGGTCAAAAAAAAGTTATAGGGTAGTTAATTTTGAAAAGCCTATTTCCCAAAATAGTTCTAAAATTCGTATCATAAGGATAATTTTTGAGCTGCTGTTCTGATGTGAGTATAATGTGACATGCTTGTCTGTGGTAGCTTTGAAACAATGGTGTTTTGATTTCGATTACCTTGGCGCTACATAAACATCCAATTACGTTTTAACTTCGATGTTGACGGTATTACATAACACTAGCTGCGCTCAGCGGTTTTACCCGCTGTACTGTAGCAGGGATGTAACGGAGGTAGTTTTATCGGAACCGAAATCGGAATCGGAGTTTTCAAATTTGATTTATCGGAATCGAAATCGGAATCGAAATCGGAGGCAGGGTCAGTTTGTTTAAGGACAAATAAAACATGATTTTATAGTCAATTCTTTTCATTTTTATTTTTTATTATAAAATAAAAAATAACTGTGAAAAAAAATTGGCATAATTCCAAATAAAGAAAAGATAAAATTAATGAATTTAAAGTTTAATTAAAATTAAAACCCAAAGTAGCGTGTTACATTTGGTTACATTACAATAAATGAATAAAAGCTAAAACAAATTAAATCAAAATGGACTCCAAAAGTAATGTATTGTACTTTATGAACAAAAGCTTTGATGCTTTGTCCCCATCCAATCTATTTCTTAAAGAGTCGTAAATTAGGCCAGCATCACTAAAAAGTTGTTCGCTAGCTACCGAGCCCGGTGGACATGACAAATATTCGACCTCCGATTAACATCCGATACAAAAGTATCGGAACCGAAGTCGGAACCGAAAGTGTAATTATAATCGGAAGTTCCGACTTAACGGAACCGGAATCGAAGCTCCGTTACATCTCTGTACTGTAGCCTATGTGTTATTCCAGGGTCTAAGCTATCTCTATACCAAATTTCAGCTCAATCTGTCCACCCGTTTAGTCGTGAAAGAGTAACGAACATACATTATTAAACTACTAGCTTATGCTCACGGGTTTGCCCGCGTGGCCAAATACTTTCTTAGCGGAGGTCTACGTCATAAAACCTATCTGTATTCCAAATTTCAACCGAATCGGTTCAGCGGTTTAGGCTGTGCGTTGATAGATCAGTCAATCAGTCATCAGTCACTCTTTCCTTATTTATTAGATAAAAGATAATATCGTTGATGAAATAAGACAGTTAATATTCGATTTGCTAGTACCTACTACGGAAGCCTACATTGCCCTAAGCCCGAATAGCGCTTGGCCTATTTATTTTCTCTCGAGAAAACTCCTGAGATCAAATTATTATATAATACATAGGTAGGTATTTCATCATTACTACCTAGCATTATTTTACTATGATACTAAGTAGGTAGGTAGGTACTTAATTTTATAATTGGTATCTATCACTATACCCAGAAGTTCATAAACAAAAGGAAGCAATAATTACTCAAATATTAAAGTACGTTAGAAATATGTAAATTTAAAATGTAAATGAGGTAAACAGGTATTCTGAGTTTCTCAACCAGTCTTAGTGGCGACAAAAATAGTCACTAGTAGGTCATATTGTAATGATTATGTAGAAATAACTCCTTAAATGAGCATTTTTGAGAGAAATAGTTTTAATATTGGTGTAAGATGAATGTAAAGTAGGCAGCGATCAAAGTATAACATATATTATGTACAGTCAACTACAAAGAGATCCATGTTAGTTTTACAAAATCAAGGAACTTTTAGTATGCAAAAATGATTTTCCCTTACTTCGTGACATTTTCAGTATCCACCAAATCTTATACTATATTCGATTCATTTTAAATGCTATTATTATGTATCACCTAAGGAAAAGTAGTGGGATACATCATTGTTGCATATTAAACGAGTCGATGATAATATAAAGTTTAATTGCTACTAGAAATGTCACGAACCAAGGGTAGTTCATTGTGGCAAATGAAAATTTACTTCATTTTGTAAGCCTAACATGGATACATCTCTTTGTAGTTGACTGTACCTACGTCATTCGCGAGCACTCGCGTGTGATCCCACCGCACCGGCTCAATTGTCGCAATTTGCACAATTGTATGATTGTTTGCAACGTACTTAGCGAGTCGATTCTAACCACGGGTTTACCAGCATTTATATTATGTAGGTGTGTTGCTAACCCGTGGTATTATTCATCGGAAATAACTGAATATCTAGCGTATTCTTATTCTTATTCCTGCCCTTATCCTGTCCCCTAGTGTATTAACAAGTGAATTAAATTAAAAATTTAAAAAACCCCCAACGCAATATGTAATTCACCATTTTGTGATGGCGGCCATCTTAGATTTTAAATTTTATATAGTGGGTTGTATTCTACTAGTTAAGCCCTTTCATTTGATACCCATATTGGGGGGGTCGTAGACAAAAAAAGTAATCCGCCATTTTGTAGCGGCGGCCATCTTGGACCGATTTCCACCAAACATGGCTAAGAACACTCTGGACTATCTCTACTTTCAAACATAAAAACTAAATCAAAATCCGGTCATCCGTTCGGGAGCTACGATGCCACAGACAGACAGACACACACACACAGACATACAGACAGTCACGTCAAACTTATAACACCCCGTCGTTTTTGTGTCGGGGGTTAAAAACGTAATCTAAATGTATAAAAGGAAAGAGTGAGTGAGTGACTGATCTATCAACGCACAGCCCAAACCACTGGATGGATTCTATTGAAATTTGGAATACAAATAGGTTTTATGATCTAGACCTCCGCTGAGAAAGGATTTTGTCCACGCGGGCATAAGCTAGTATACCTAAGTATAAATCTACAGCCACGGGGGTAGGTTTTTCTTTCGAGGGGAAAACTGTTCTGAAAAATAACTCAAACTCAAAATTCATTTATTCAAATAGGCTACAATGGAGCACTTTTGCAAGTCAATTTTACATTT
This sequence comes from Hemithea aestivaria, assembly GCA_947507615.1. Lineage (NCBI taxonomy): Eukaryota > Metazoa > Arthropoda > Insecta > Lepidoptera > Geometridae > Hemithea > Hemithea aestivaria. Next base: position 7,884,941 of record OX382350.1, on the reverse strand, counting down.
TATTTTAATACTAGCGGCCCGTTCTCGCTTCGCTTCGGGTGCCATTATGAATAAAAAAATAAAATGAAATAATAAGACTTACGCAATACCTAAATATTTCAATGACAAATCTACAGATTTAGTATAATACCATTGCTAGAAATAGAAAATGATCACGAACATTAAATTCGCATCTTAACATGAATTTAGTCTTTTACAATTTGTGATCCTATTTATGATATTTCTATCTTAAAATATTCTAGTAGCTTCTGGTGCTTCGCCGGCCACTGCCGCGGCCTTTACAATGTTTGGAGATACTACAAAGATTTCAAGGAAATAAAAACTATCATATGCTCTGTCCCAGGACTCAAATTGTGTTAAAATTTATTTCCCTAATTCGTTGGTTAAAACCAAATGAAAGCTACGTCAGTTCGACGGATACTGATTCCTTATACAAACTCTTAAATGCCTGGTTTCCTATCTGAAAGGGCGGTTTCAGGGATAAAAGCTATTTTGTGTCCTTCCTGGTACTTAAACTAACCTTTGTAGAAGTAAAAAAAAGCTTAATTGGCCTAACGAATATACCTATAGATAACTCATACAAACTTCACCCCTGTTCCCCTTCTAAAAGAGGATTTCTAAAATATAAAAACTATCCTATGTCCTATTTTGGTATACTAACTACCTTTATTATATACTAAATTTCAGGCCCAGCGGTATTAGAAATTTCAATACAACATTTGCCCCCACTTTTATAGGAGAAAAATGGCCCTCTTTTCCCCCTATAAGAGGGGAATATCTGAGATAAACACTATTTTACATCCTCTCCTGGTACTTAAATACCTTTGCATGCCAAATTTCAACTCTATCAGTTCAGCAAAAATGTGTAGGTATTAAAAAGAACCTATAGGATAGGTATTCCAAATTTTATCATTCTAGGTTTAGGAGTTTCGTCTCTACTGTGATAATGATGAGTCAGTCAGATTACCCTACAGAGTTCAGTGTTGTCCCACATATTATGTTAGTTAGGTTGGTAAGTATCCACAATGCGCAAATCGAGCGTACGATGCGAGAATGAGGCGATGCGCTTGAGCTTGGGAATCAAACAACTTATTTATACCAAATTTCAGCTTAATATTCCCATTCTCATAGGAATATTGGGATGAATAAACAATCCATTATCGTTTCTTGGTAGTCAAACTACTATTACACCAAATTTCAAACTATTCAGCTCAGCGGTTACATTTTCCATATTAGTCCCGTTCCCGTGGGAATTTTGTATTGAAAACTATCTTGTATTCTTTTTTGGTAGCCAAACTACCTTTGCATTAAATTGCAGCTTAATTGGCCACGTGGTTACAAATTTCTATAATATATTATTCACGTTCCCGTGGGAATATTGGAATGAAAACTATTTGAACACTTTCCTGATAGTCAAAATACCTTATACTAAATTTCAGCGTATAACGCTTAACGGCTTAACGGTTACAGATTTCCATTTTGTTCCCGTTCCCATAGGTATTTTGGAATGAAAATGATCTTGAATCCATTCATGGTACTCAAAACTACCTTTATACCAAACTTTAGCTTAATAGGCCTAGTGTTTACAGATTTCCATTTTGTTCCCGATCCCGTAAGAATTTTGGAATGAAAACTATCTTGAATCCATTCATGGTAGTCAAACTACCTTTACACCAAATTTCAGATTGATAGACTCAACGGTTACAGATTTTCATTTTATTCCCGTTCCCGTAGGAATTTCACAAAATCCCTACTTATCGGTCGCCAACGTTACCTAAAAAACACGCTGTACAAATTTCAGGTCAATCTGTCCAGCGATTTTATCCCTGCGATGATAAGTCAGTTAGATTTCCACTTAAAATTTTGGCATAGACATAGATTGTTCCCGTTTCCGTAAGAATTTTGGGTTGAAAACTATCTTTTACTTTCTTGGTAGCCAATCTACCTTTGCATTTAGTTTCAGCTTAATCGGCCTAGCGGTTACAGATTTTCATATTATTCCCATGAAGAACCGTTGTGAATCCTTTCCTGACAGTCAAACTACCTTCCAAATTTCAGCGCTATAGGCGTTACCGCGATTTCCATTTTGTTCCCGTTCCCGTAAGAATTTTTAAATGAAAACGATCATGAATCCATTCATGGTACCCCAACTACCTTTATACCAAATTTCAGCGTAATAGGCTAGAGGTTACAAATTTCCATTTTGTTCCCGTTCCCGTAAGAATTTTGGAATGAAAACTATCCTGAATCTTTTCATGGTAGTCAAACTACCATTATACCAAATTTCTGCTTGATAGACTCAACGCTGACAGATTTCCATTTTTTCCCGTTCCCGTTGGAATTTCGCAAAATCCGTTCTTATCGGTCGCCTAGGTTATCTAAAAAACACGCTGTTTAAATTTCAGCTCAATCAGTCCAGCGGTTTTATCCCTGCGATGATGAATCAGTAGATTTCCACTTTAAATACATATTGGTATAGAGTATAGACATACTCGTAGATTGTACCCGTTCCCGTGACATTTTGGGTTGAAAACTACCTTGAATCCAGTCATGGTAGTCAAACTACCTTTCAACTAAATTTCAACGTAATAGGCCTAGCGGTTACAGATTTTCAGTTTTGTTCTCGTTCCCGCAGGTATTTTGGAATGAAAACGATCTTGAATCCATTCATGGTAGTCAAACTACCTTTATGCCAAACTTCAGATTTATAGGTTTAGCGGTTACAAATATCCATTTTGTTCCCGTTCCCGCAAGAATTTTGGAATGAAAACTATCTTGAATCCATTCATGGTAGCCAAACAACCTTTATACAAAATTTCAGATTAATAGGCCTAGGGGTTACAAATTTCCATTTTGTTCCCGTTCCCGTAGGAATTTTGAAATAAAACTATTTTAAATTTTTCCATGGTAGTAAAACTACCTTTACACCAAATTTCAGCTTGATAGACTCAACGGTTACAGATTTCCATTTTGTTCCCGTTCCTGTGGGAATTTCGCAAAATCCCTTCTTATTACCTGCCTACGTTACCTAAAGAACACGCTGTCCAAATTTCAGCTCAATCGGTCCAGCGGTTTTGTCCCTGCGATGATGAGTCAGTCAGTTTTCTATTTTATATAATAGTATAGATTCTACCGCTCATTCGCAAGGCACCTCTGTGAGAAGAATGAGCAAGAAACTCATAGGGATTGCTTTTTTTAAATATATGTTTACAATTATTATCTTGGTTACATAATTTATTTACAGGTGGTTGCAGAGGTTTCCAGGCATCTGGCATCTTTGTCTTCTATGTGTTGGCTAATTTTATAATAGGCTTTCTTTTGTAATATGTTTTTAACACGGCTTTTGAATTTACCTTCTGTGAGCCCCGTTATTTCATCAGGGATTTTATTATAAAAACGTACACAATAAGTTTGAATGTTTCTGCTTGAATGTTACCTCTGCGTAATAAACCAGCTGGTGCCCCTCAAACGCACAATAAATTATGTAACCAAGATAAACATTGTAAACACATATTTATAAAAAAGACAATCCTCATGAGTTTCTTGCTCGTTCTTCTCATAGAGGTGCCTTGCGAACGAGCGGTAGAGTGTTAAAATAGAAAAATGTAAAATTGACTTGCAAAAGTGCTCCAATGTAGCCTATACCTCGTTGCCTACTGAACCCTACCCATATCGTTGCAAACACGCGCGACCTTGAGTTCAACCGCTTCTAGGGAGTCACATTAATTGTATATTTCTTAACCGTGCTACGGCTGAGTGGCATCAACTCTGTTGTATTCTCCATGTCGGCAATGATCGCGAACGTAACAATTGTTATCAATTCAATGATTACAATGACCCTAACTGACAATGAGCGCTTGTATCTAAATTGCCATCCAGGCATCCTAGATGTGTGGGTGCTAGACACTAGACAGGCATTCCAGATTTGAATTGATACACCTACATACATTAAATCTAGAAGAATCAGCAACAGATATACAACTTGGAAATGTTCAAGCAATTATTTATTTTATTTTATTTTATTAATAATAAGAAAACTTACAGCTAGCTTATGAGTAGATAGTTATATAAACACGAAAGGCCAATTACAAGTTTTCATAGATAAATACAGAAAAAGGTAAAATAGAACAAGACGACAATAATATAATTGTATGCACACTACAGCATTATGAAGAAGAAGAATAAAACAAAAAACGCGTAAACACTAGTGGGTACTAAGTATATATCAACATATAAGTATTAACATATATAAAATATAAATAAAAAAGATATGTCTATTATAAGATTACAAACAATAAGTAAATAGAAAAGTGCTACCTAACAAAGTGTCACACACCGGTAATATATGAAATTAACCTATATTACTTTACTTATCAAAGAAGATGCTACTAAGTAACCGTCTTAATTGAGTTACTGATGTAACAAAAAGATCAATGTCACACCGAGTAGCCAGTTCATTAAAACTCCTGCACGCCCGGACCAGGAACGCGTTTTGCCTGTATCTGCTATTATACGATGGAATATGAAGTAGCGCGGGCTTCCTGACAGATACAGTGGGTACACGTAGGTGTATGCGCTCTAACAGCTCTGAGCAGTCAACCTTGCCATTTGCAATGCTTAACAGATAAACGAGGTCTGCTATACGCCTTCTGTCAATTAAGGGAAGTAAATGAAATTTCTGGCATCGTTTCTCATAGTTATCAATATAAGATTTAGTTTTAAATTGTAAGTACCTAAGGAAGCGTTTCTGAATACGCTCAAGACGAGTGACGTATATATCATAGGCTGGGTTCCACACTTGTGATGCGTATTCAAGGTGACTGCGGACAAAAGAACAATATAAAATTTTAAGAGTTTTGATATTGGTGAAGTCAGCCGATAACCGCAATATAAAACCAAGTGCCTTTGACGCTTTGTTGATAATATTATTAATATGTATATCAAAAATTAACTTAGAATCGAAGGTTACTCCTAAGTCCTTAATGGAAGTTACCCTAGATAACATAGAATCTTTTATTTTATATTTAAATAGAAAGGGAAATAAATGAAAAGGTGTGAATGCGATTAACGATGATTTTTTTATTTATTTTTTTATACAAAGAAGTAAGAAGACGAGCAAGACGCTTTCCTGATGTTAAGAAATAACGCTGCCCATCAGCACAGTGCTACCCTCAATGTCTTCTATCTATCTACTCAGCCCGTATCCACCCACTGCTGGGTATAGGCCTCCTCATGTTCACGCCACACCTTCCGATCCTGTGCGAGTCCCATCCAGTTCCCTCCGACATATTTCACAATATCGTCTCACCATCGGGCTGGTGGTCTGCCTCGATGTCTATGCCGTATGTCCCTGTCTTGGATACCATACTTTGGTAGCCTTGGTCCACCTGTTTTCAACCCGTCTTGCCAAGTGTCCTGCCCATTTCTACTTTAACCTGGCTATTCGTATACCTACGTCTTCAACCTTGGTACGACGGCGAATTTCTACGTTGTCCTGAATGTCTTAATGTTGTAAAATTCTGGGTGCAGGGTCTATTTTTTTCTTTTAATTCTGTGTGTTTGAACAAACCTGACTTAGTTTTTCATGTATAATATATTAAGATTATTAATAGGTACTTATAAAATTTATATTATGTCGTGTTAATTATCTAACTAGCTACCTAGATACTTAACAACGTAATCGGCCTACAAAGCCGTTGTGGTAGAGTCAAGGTAAGGAAACCTTACGCTGCTGACTGCTGACGTCACCACGTTATAATAGATCTTTGTCCGACTGTAAAAATAGGAAGTTCTATATTTGTTTGTATTTTAATAGATATGGAAAATTCCGACATATACAACAGGAAAATGTAACACTTTAATTAAGTATTACTTTAATTATCTACGCTTACAAAACTATCGCGATTTTAACTTTAATATAAAGAGGTATATCTAACAATATCGGCGGATTCAGGGCACAGAGTGCCAAGCTTAAATTTTCTTAATGATCGGAGCGGAGTAAACGCACACTTTTCGTAGTAAGTATTATCATGGTAAAGAGATAGTATTATCTATTTGAAATGTAATGGAAATGAAATAAAAATGAAAATACCTACCTGGTGCACTCGGTGGTGGAATGAATACCTACTAAAATACTATATTGGTAGCCAGTGGCGGCGCTAGACCACGCGTGGGCGTCGGCGAAATTAGGTTCGTGAGGCCCCCCTTTTTCGGCTAGCATTTTTTACAAACTGAGAAGGGACACATTTAACCCATATATGCCCATTGATTCGAAAACGAAACAAGAAATAGTACTTTCGTAAAAGCGTCTTAAATTGTATACTAGTGAATAAAAGTGTGTTATAATGCCATCTATCGCAGGGTTATGAAACTATCTTCTAATTTCATTAACAATTTTGTTTGAACTTTGACAATTCATTCAATTAGCAATCAGTGCAAGTTATGTGTTGTTTTTCGGCGCGCAAATATCATGGCATCTCCCAAAAAAATGTAAGTAATAGTCAAACTAAGTTCAACTTGATATTTATCGATATTCTAACATAAATTTAGATATATTTTGTACATATTGATGTATTTAGAAGTGTATGAAAGTTATTTATTTTATACCTACATTGTCGTTATAACTTAAGTGTTCGAAAACGATACATTGGGCAAATCTACTAGTAGGACTTCTACTAATTACGTTTTTGTGTTTCAGGTGGACTAAGCGGTTGACGACTAATGAAATCGTCGATATCATCAACGATTTAGCGTCGGATGATGAGACTACTGGAGCTGACGTGTACATTGACCCCCCAGGTGATGGACTTGTGTCAGACTCGGACTCGGGTGATGAAACTAATGTCCACTTCGACAATTTATCACGTCGTCAACTTTTGGCACCTGCCGAATTGGTAGTTTACGGAACCAATACCAGGGAGTGCGATGAAAGTGAAGAAGAAAGTGACATGGATTCTGTTAGGCAAACCAGTACAGGATCGATCAATGAGCCATCAAATGCGGTTACCGATACTGGACCTAGTCCAAGCACTTCTAGGCAATCTAGGCCATCTGTGTCAAGAGGAACCCGAAAACGGCCTTTACAATCAAGAGTCAACCCCCCACCTCAACCCACGGCACCTAGGGCAGCACGAAAATGGGTAAAACGTGACATACCTCGGCAGCATGAGGAGTGGACTGTTCCACCACCAAGATCAGTTATTTCTTTATCCGAAACATCAGACCCAGTTGAGTACTTTGAGTTGTTTTTTAGCCACGAAGTTATTATGCATATTGTTCGGCACACAGTTATTTACGCAGTCCAAAGTGGAAACACAAACTTTAGTTTGTCCTATAATGACATTTATTGTTTCATTGGCATATTGATATTGTCAGGATATTCGCCACTGCCACGACGTCGGATGTATTGGGAGAGCAACGAAGACACGCACAATATTTTAGTAGCAAAGTCCATGCGGAGGAACCGATTTGAAGAAATACTTCGTTATTTTCATGTGGCTGACAACTCAAATCTTATACAAAATGACAAAATGGCTAAAGTCCGCCCATTTTTTGAGTTGTTGAACAAAAAGTTCCTAGAATATGCGATAATTGAGAAGGATATCAGCATAGATGAGTCTATGATACCTTACTATGGTAGGCATGGATGTAAGCAGCATATCAAAGGTAAGCCAATAAGATTTGGCTTCAAAACATGGATTGCGGCCTTGCGCTTAGGCTATTGCCTATATGCTGACCCATATCAAGGTCGCTATGAAAATTACAGGACCGGATTAGGCCAACATGTTGTGCAAAAACTGTCGAATGAAGTCCGGAAAATGTACGAAGAGACTAAGTTTTCTATTTATTGCGATAACTTTTTCACGGGTCTACATTTGATAACAGACTTGAAAGAAAATAATTTCTTAGTAACTGGCACTGTACTTAGTAATCGTATTGAGAAATGTCCTTTGAAAGATGACAAATTGTGCAAAAAAGAACAGAGAGGCTATCATGATAATAGACTAGATGTAAACAGCGGTATTTGTGCGGTACGCTGGCACGACAACAGTGTTGTGACTCTATTGTCCAGTGAATATGGCGTGGAACCCATACGTACTGCTAGACGATACTCAGCGGTTCAAAAACAGAGAGTAAATGTACCGCAACCAGACGTTGTATACCAATACAATCGTTTTATGGGAGGAGTTGATCGGATGGATGCAAATGTCGGTACTTCGAATTGCCATCAGAGGAAAGAAATAGTATATTCCTATAGTTTTCTGGCTAATCGATGTAGCTGTCAACAATGCCACCATTTTGGCTCGCAATTTTTCGAACTCAATCGACACCCTAGAGTTCCGTCGTAGCATTGCTAGAACATTGCTCCAAAAGTACGGGGTGGACAAGCAGCGGCCAGGACCAAGCAAACGTGTTTTCACAAATGTACCTGCTTCATTACGAAAACATAACGCCGATCACATGATCGCCAGGGCACCAAGCAGATTGAGATGTGCTTACTGCAAAAGCCTGACAGTAACTTTTTGCCAGAAATGTGAAGTAAATTTACATTCGAAGTGTTTTTCTGCATTTCATTCGTAATTTTCTTATTATTGTTTTGTTTTTAGGGTTCCGTACCTCAAAAGGAAAAAACGGAACCCTTATAGGATCACTTTGTTGTCCGTCCGTCTGTCTGTCTGTCTGTCTGTCAAGACCCTTTTTCTCAGGAACGCGTAAAGGTAACAAGCTGAAATTTATAGAAAATACTAAAGTCCATTGCCTCTTGGAGCTGTGAAAATTTCAAACTTCTAGGCCAACGCAATCAAAAGATATAGTCGAATATGTCGCAAATTTCAGCAAATTTTCGGCATTCCCAAATAAATCAAAACCTACGGGGTACTTCTCGTGAACTCAGAATCTTGAAATTTGGCATGAAGTTACTCCTTAGATCACAGATAAATGAAAAATTGCGAAAACTATAAATTTTTATTTGCATCATATGAAAAAAATATTTTGAATATTTTTATACTTACTACCCCTTTTCTCATGAACGCGTAAAGGTATTAAATTGAAATTCATATCAAATACGCAAGTCTATGATACCTTTAAACTGTAATAAAATCAAACCTCTATGTCAACGCATTCAAAAGAAACAGCAATTTTAGACGCAATTTTAAACTCGCAACTACTCTCAAAAAATCAAAACCTACAGGATACTTCCCGTGAACTTAGAATCTTGAAATTTGGTAAAAAGCAATTCCTTAGAGCACAAATAAAGGAAAAATTGCGAAAACTGTAAATTTTTTGTTACATCATATAAAAAAATATTTTTAAAAATTTCATACTTACTACTTTATTTCTCATAAACGCGTGCAGGTATTAAACTGAAAGTCATATCAAATACTAAGGTCTATAATACCTTTAAACTGTAATAAAATCAAACTTCTATGTCAACGCATTCAAAAGAAACAGCAATTAAGCTGTATTTTTAAACTCGCGACTACTCTCAAGGGAATCAAAACCTACAGGGTACTTGCCGTTAACTTAGAATCTTGAAATTTGGTACGCAGTAACATCTTAGATTATATGCACAGGAAAAATTGCAAAAACTGTAAATTTTTAGTTCCATCATATAAAAAAATATTTTTAATAATTTTGTATTTACTACCCCTTTCCTCAAGAACGCGTACAGGTATTAAATTGAAATTCATATCAAATACTCAGCTTTATTATAATTTTAAGCTGTAAAAAAATCAAACATCTATCTCAACGCAATCAAAAGAAACAGCAATTTTAGCCGCATATTTTCAAACTCGCAAGTACTCGCAAGGGAATCAAAACCTACAGTATATAATATTATACACACTTTTCCTTAGGGTTCCGTACAAACCTACGGGTTTGTACGGAACCCTCGGTGCTCGAGTCCTACTCGTACTTGACCGGTTTTATTTTTTATTGTCAACGGTCATTTATAAATAAATAAATAAATAAATACCTAGTTAAATTCGGGAGCTACTTATTGAAGTTTTTAAAACAAATTAGATTTGAATTAAAATTAATTTAATTAAGTACGACTTAATTCTATAAGAGTCGATGTTAGACTGCTCAATAATACAATGCAACGGCTTAGGGCCGGGAGCTTATCTTAATACTAGGAATGCTAACGCAGCGTCTGGCGCTTGGGTGGCATGGCGCGACGTGGCGTGATAATGCGTGGGCGACTGCTGCATAGGCATTATGTGAGGGGAGAGCCAGTATATAACGCCTCCCCCCTTAGATTGAAGTTAACGGGAAACAACTTTTCCGAGAGTTTATCGGAAAATGGTTTTCCGTGAACTTCATATTAGGTATAAGTACAAAATAGAAAAAAAAAGAAACAAAAACGTATGTCTAACGTAATAAAAGTGGTCTATCTCTATCATTAACATTAACTACGACTACGTCATTTTCCGGATTATTAGGTCTTTCGAAACACTTTAGTATAGCAGGCTTTAGTTTAAGCCATGCTGCGAATTACCCGATCAACACAATAACCACGTAAAGTATAACTCTGGCAATACTGACATTTTTCACTTGAACACTTTCACTTTTCACACTTTTCCACACATCCATTTTACCAAAATCGTCCAAGTTTACTCGTTTCAGATTTACAGGTTCAAATTCTGCTTCCATGGGCTCGTTTTGCTGCAGTTCTGGTAAGTTGACTATAGGTAATATACGGTGATGGGCCGCGCCAAGAGAGTGGAAACGGTTTCCAAAAATCAGCGCAGTATCAATGAAAACATCGCAGGGTTTATGTACAGTGAGCAAATATGTTCCTCGTAGTTTTTCTCGAATGACGTCATCTCCACATTTCTGGAAGATTGTTTTCTCGTGTTTGGAAAATATGATCCAAGTGTCAGAGGATATTTTCTGGATTTTCAGGTTTTCAGGTTCAACGCGTACAGGGTGGCATTTAGAGGTGTTTTCGCGGTACTGCATTAGTTGTTCTATGCAGGTTTCTCCGGCGTACAAGGCTAAATCTCTGTCAGTACAAAGATATTCGGCTGCCGTTATCTCTCTGCATTCCTGGACGATCGGGCGATATCTAGAATCTTCTACTAATAGGTAAGGGAATTCAGGAATTATGGAGAAGATTTCTTCATTGGGATTACGGAAAACAGGAAGTGTGAACAATTTATAATAATTATACGTAACATTATCGACTAACGGAACATTTATAATAAATCTAACATCCCTATCTTTAATATAAGTTTTAACAGTAAAAGTCTCTTCCAAATTAATTAAATTTTGTTCATTTACAGGATACATCAAATTATCCAATTTCCCGATCTCTCTAAGCAGAGTTAACAGTTCGTTCGAATCTAAAACAGTTTTATGTAAAACAGATGCTTTACTTAATGCTACAGAGGTTTCTATATCGCTAAGTTTAAGGGTAATAGTTCTAAAGTTCACAATAAATAAATTTAGTACATTAAAAATGTGAGATAAAAGGAAATTGACATTTTCCTTTTTGAACTTTTCTTTAATGAACTGCTCTATTCTATTTATTTTATTATTGAGGATTTGGGAATTTTCGTTCATAGTCTTGGATGAATTTACGATATGTTCCAACATTTCCGATACAATAGTAATACGTTTTGAATTTGCTTGTTCGCGGTTTTCTAAATTAGTTAACATTTCGTCAAAACGAACCGCGTCTTCATGGTCTAGATTACCTGTTATTACTTTAATTAATGAGCCTAATGGATCTATGAGACCACGTTTATATCTTTTTATTGGAACCAATTGCTGTAGTTTTTCTATTGCCTCATGTCGTATATACTCTACCAGAACCATGTATTCCTTAATTTCATTCATATTAGAATCATTGCCGTAAGATGCTAATTTTCCACAAAACGTAGTGTACTGCTTACTATTGAATTCAAAATCTGCTATTATACCTGCCAAATTTATTGTTTTAACGATAGACCATTCATTATGTTGTAAAAATGCACGACCCTGTTTTACGGGCAGAAGACCTGGGTTTTTACTTATGTCCCTCACTTGAAGGCCCGGGCTCGAGAGACTTTGATCCTGAAGGACCTGGGTCGCCACTATCTGTATCAGGCAGCACCACCTGCGGAGGACGTTTCAGGTTTTTAATTGGTACCTTAGTTTGTCTTCCTCTTATATTAAGAGGGAGTACATTATGTACAGGATCACCAGTTACAGTGGCTTTGACGTATTTAGGTTGGTCCTTTGGTGTCCTTTTGTTAGTTACTTTTGGATGTACCGTTTGTCCTACTTCTAAATCAGGTGCGGGTTTGCCGCCAGATTTCCTAACTACCTTTTTCTTTGCCTTTCCCATTTTTCCATTTACATATTTGTATATTCCTCGATTCCTTTTTCTACAGTTATTAGTCAGTTTTGGTCTGTCTGTCTTGTCGAATTTGTGGAAGACCAATGTCTTATTTGGTTTAAAATCAACTGCTTCGTGTAAAATAGGAATTCCTAAGGACTTTAGATCATTCCCCATATGTACTGTGTTTATAGCACTAGAACGTCTGTCGTCGTCTGTCTTAAGAATCCATTCGGATCCTTTTTCCAAAAACTCGTCTACAATATCCGTGTCTGATATAGTGTCTGTACTTGCTGATGCAGTTCCATCAGAGTCAGAAAACGATATAATTTCGTCTTTCGGTATTTTTATATCTACTTGTCCTGTTGTTGTTCCTGTAACCATGTTTTCCGATTGCTGTTTATTACCATCTACATTAACTACCATAGGACTATCGTCGGCAATGTCACGGGTTTCTAAGACGTTTAACTTAAGACACGATAATGCATTGGCATTCGCGTTTACGCTCATTTTCGGCGTGATCGTCAGATAAAAATTATCGCCGTCATTCGATTCCTTCTGTCTATCATATAAATTTACATTACCTGCCTGATTTTTACCTTCATCCGCGTAATGGTCTTCGTATTCCTGCTCATCGTAATAGTCATTGTAGTATTCCATATCATAGCAATAACCATCGTAGTATTCCGTACCATCATAATAACCGTACGCGTTGTCTAAACCATTTTCACCTTTGTAAGCTGTATGAATTTCATTTACAGGTAATTTCTGCGGGGCAGTTCTCATTGACACGTCGTTTGAGAACTGCTGTGGACGATAAGCCTGAGGCTGCGATGGACGATAGCCTTGAGACTGCGGTGGGCGATAGCCTTGAGACTGCGGTGGGTGATAGCCTTGAGGCTGGGGTGCCTTATAACCGAACTGACCTGGTTGTGGGCGGAACCCAAACTGAGGGGGCCTATAGCCAAACTGTCCAGGCTGAGGTCTAAAACCGTTTTGATTAAAGTTTTGCTGTGGGGGTCTAAAACCAAATTGCGTATTTTGTTGTCGCGGAACAAATTGCTGAGTCTGATTAAAAATTGGCTTATAACCAAATTGATTTTGAGGACGGTAACCAAAATTTGTAGGCTGAGGGCGCGAGAATGTTTGTTGGTTTCCGAATTGTTGAGGTCGCATTATTGGTTTAAAAGTCTGAGGCATAGTGCTCTGATGTTGGTGAGGGCGATTCTGTAGAATTTTGTTGTGTGTATTATATTGGTCTAGAGAGTTAACTTCTTCTAAGACATGTTTAAGAGCATTTTCTAATGAGCTTGGCTTTTTGAACCTAACAATACGCCACATATGTTCGGGCAAATTGTTCAGGAAAACTTTCAGAGATGTGTTGTCATAAATAACGCGTTTGGCTTGTTTAATTTCTAAGGTATTGGAGTCATTTTGATCGACCTTCGCTATCAGAATAGCACGGACGTCCTGGATACGGCCACAAAAGTCAAGGTAAGATTCATGCGGTTTGATTTTTAACATTTCCAATTCAACAGCTACACACTCCTCGCTTCGCGGGTCACCAAAATGTTGGATCAGCAATTCTTTTAAATCGTCGTATGTTTTAAATTCGCAACGTTCACTGATCAAGGCCGCGGCGTTACCTGTTAGTCTACTTGTCACATATTGCATTAAAAAATCATTTCGTTCTGTCGTTCCCTGATACCGTTTTAACACATACTCACATTTACGCAAAAACAAATTCAAAACTTTTGTATCACCATTAAATTCCGGTATTAGTCGCAATGTATCTCGCGGAATACAATTATTTTGCTCCGAAGCAACTGATGCCGCTGAGGATGGCATAGTCATGTTATAATTTTCGTGAGCCATCTTGTCCGAATATCCCCAATTCACTCTTTAGACTTAATAACTAAAAACAGTAGATTTTTATACTGTATATTAAATCTAAATTATATCTACGTGTAAATAGTGCAGTTCTCGTCACTAAGTTACAATTATTAATACTAGGAAGTGCAATTTTAGTCACTTGTCTAAAACTAACAAGTACAATTTTCGTTACTTGATTTCTATACTAAAAAGTGCAGTTTTCGTCACTTGTGTAATACTAACAAGTACAATTTTCGTCACTTGATTAACTATACTAAGAAGTGCAGTTTTGGTCACTTGTTTAAAACTAACAAGTGCAGTTTTGGTCACTTGATTTACCTATACTAAGCGCAATTTTGTCGCAAAAATTTTGTTCAGAACAAAATTCGTGGATGGACAGGGAATAGGTAGGAAAGTAGAAGATTAGATCTAGTACTCACACTCCGATCGCCAGTCGCCTCCAAAGCTCCATCCCGTTGTAACTTATTTATTTGGTTCGCAGGATAGCCACCACTAACCACTCGCGTCGCGTTCAGAACACTTATTTAACGAGGTGGACAGCAGAAAGCTATCCTACCGGCTGCGCCAGTTAAATTCGGGAGCTACTTATTGAAGTTTTTAAAACAAATTAGATTTGAATTAAAATTAATTTAATTAAGTACGACTTAATTCTATAAGAGTCGATGTTAGACTGCTCAATAATACAATGCAACGGCTTAGGGCCGGGAGCTTATCTTAATACTAGGAATGCTAACGCAGCGTCTGGCGCTTGGGTGGCATGGCGCGACGTGGCGTGATAATGCGTGGGCGACTGCTGCATAGGGATTATGTGAGGGGAGAGCCAGTATATAACGACCTTTGTTTTATTTACCTACAATTTATGAAGGACATTTGCCCACTGTTTCGTTTTCGAACACCTCTAAAATACATACTTAAAGTTAGAAAAATAAAAAAAAAACATCAAATTCTATCTAAAGGGTGTGTCAATAACAACATATTATCTGAAAATAATTAAAAACAAAGTCAAAAATAGTTCTGGGCATATATGGGTTAAGCGAATTCATAAAATTTTGAATACTTTACACCTTTTTTACACTAAACGACTCGTAAGATTCATCTTTGTAAATAAACGGCATAAACTCATTTGTATTTACTTCATCTTCGTGCCTTACGCCTCAATGATAGGTATATTTTTTAAATTCTGTCTAAGTGAGTATGAAAGGTATGCGTTTATCTCGCTCCGAATGGTAATAAAAGTATTATTATCTGTAAGAGCGCGAGCAGCTCGCTGCGTGCGCCGAGAAAATTTTGAATTTTTCAGCACGAGTAATGTGCGTTTAGCTTGCTCCAAGTGGCTAGGAAACTAAATATTCTTATCTATAAAAGTGCGAGCAGCTAGTTAGTTGCCTTCCTCGAGAACATTTTGAATTTTTCAGTACGAATAATGTACGCTTAGCTTGCTCCGAGTGGCTAGGAAACTAAATATTCTAATCTAAAAAAGTGCGAGCAACTCGTTGCTAGCCCCGAGAAAATTTTGAATTTTTCAGTACGAATAATGTACGCTTAGCTTGCTCCGAGTGACTAGGAAACTAAATATTCTAATCTAAAAAAGTGCGAGCAACTCGTTGCTAGCCCCGAGAAAATTTTGAATTTTTCAGTACGAATAATGTACGCTTAGCTTGCTCCGAGTGACTAGGAAACTAAATATTCTAATCTAAAAAAGTGCGAGCAACTCGTTGCTAGCCCCGAGAAAATTTTGAATTTTTCAGTACGAATAATGTACGCTTAGCTTGCTCCGAGTGGCTAGGAATCTAAATATTATATTCTTATATAAACCTATGTATAAAAGAGAATTTTATGAAATTTTTCTTCACGAATTATGTGCATTTGCTTGCTTCGAGTGGCAAGGATAGCTGCGAGCGCCGAGAATATTTTAAAAAGAGTTTGCTAGCAGCTGATTTTGACAAGAAAAAAAAATTAAGCCACATTAAATTACTTAATTTTCATGGCTCCCATGGCCGCGAGGCCCTGGATCAGCGCCTGATATTAACATGGAGTTAGTAGTGCCTTTATATAGTTCGAAAGGCTGTATGTCGCTATTTTCGCCTTCCTGAAATATTGTAAGTCCTACCTAAATCATTATAATACTTGAAAAGGTCTTCTTTTGATGCATTTTGATCTTTTTCTTTTTGAAGCCCTTAAGCACTTCACAATCACTTAACTCGCGAATATGTTTAAAAAAAAATAATAAATAAATTTTAAATAATTAAAAAATTTGCGAGGCCCCCCCCCTCAAGCGCGAGGCCGTCGGCGGTCGCCGACGTCGCTGACGCCTAGCGCCGCTACTGTTGGTAGCGTTTGAATTCCTCGCCACCTGTTAAAACTTAGTTAGACTCACATATTTTATTTATATTATTATTAAAATATGTATTTTAATATATTATGTGTTTTAATATTTTTATTTTAAGTATGTTTGTATTTTAGGTATATATTGTTTATACATTTATATAATTCTGTGTATTTTATATTATGTAAGTATGTATATCATATCTAGTATGTG
The DNA here is from genome assembly GCA_947507615.1 of Hemithea aestivaria. Classification (NCBI taxonomy): domain Eukaryota; kingdom Metazoa; phylum Arthropoda; class Insecta; order Lepidoptera; family Geometridae; genus Hemithea; species Hemithea aestivaria. The sequence goes on along the minus strand of OX382350.1, from coordinate 7,868,190 downwards.
TTAATAGGTTTTATAAATTAAGTAGGTACCTAATATTATCATTATTTCGTATGAGAACCCTACTCTTCCTTGCATATTATATTCTTTTAAAATGCGGTTGCCTGGAAGAGATTGCTTAAAGCGATAAGGCCGCCCATTGTAGACCAAACTTATTATCTAATTTTAAGTTCATCATATGTATTAGCTTGTGTTTATTTTTATTATAGTGTTTTGTAAATATGTTGGTCCACAATAAAGAGTACTTCTATTCTATTTAGAGCGGAATTAACACTAAATACTTTTTTAAATTAGGCTATGCTATCCCACTGCTGGGCAAAGACCTACATAAATATTAATTAATAACTAATAATTACTATGAGTTTCCTAGTCCCCCATCGACGACTGCCGGGCGCTTTACACTTACGGCGGCGCGTCCTTCACCTCCCAAAACCTATTGAGTATAAATAAATAAAATAAAAATATCATTTATTGTCCAAATTACATACATAACATCAAATAAAAAAAGAAAGAGTGGGGTATAGTAGACAAAACAAGATACATGACAAGAAAAAGTTGGTACACAAAAAACAATGAGATAATTGGACAAAAGTTCAGCGTATGCTGGGTGCACATCTATATATAATATATACGAGTATGAATTAAGCATTCCCTTGTGGATATTTCAGACGATGGTGTGTGTCGTGTTTATGGAGCACCGCGACCGTGCTCCTCCATCGACTGATGACGACGCCGCTCCAACCCATCACAGGTCAGTCATTTGTGTTACCGGTGGCAGACTTCCTTTGCAGGAGGTCGACTAGGTGGGTACCCCAACAGTGCCAGTTATTCTACCATCTGAGCGATGCGATGTACAAACATTACTGTGCACAGGTAGGAAGGACTGTAGCTATCCTTACTGGGCTGAAGTGTCTTAACATCTTATGACTCTGAAGTAAGCGTTGGCGCAGTGCAGTAAGAATCACCTTTGTAAAATATTTTTTTTTTTTTTTATGTGATGAAGTAGAAGACGAGCAAGACGCTCTCCTGATGTTAAGAGATAACGGTACGGCCCATAATCAGTACAGTGTTACCTAGGATTTCACAATTATGTGAAATTCTAGGAGCACTGCACCAACGCTTCTTACTCAAGAGTCATGAGATGTTAAGACTCTTTAGCCCAGTAATTTCACTAGCTACAGTGCCCTCCTACCGGAGCACAGTGATGTTTGCACATCTCTGCAAAAAACAAACTCACTGCATAAAATAATAATTATGGGTAGCGTTATCTCTTACCATCAGGAGAGCGTCTTCCTCGTCTTCTTATTTCGTTGTATAAAAAAAAGTCGTTTGTATCAATTATTGTACAAATTTTCGTCTAATTGGTTAATTAATCTATCTTCTCTGATCTTACTAATATTATAAACGTGAAAGATTGTATGGATGTCTGGATGTATGTTGTTATTCTTTCACACCTAAACCGGTGGTCGGTTTAGCTGAAATTTGGTGTGTATTTGGTATACAGCTAACTTGCACCGACGCCCCCTTCTCCGGGCACGCATCGGGAGGTCGGTGGTGACCTCCCGTTCGCGTTCTCCTTCTGCGAGATGACACTCTCGCAGAACGAAACCGCGGCCTGCCACGACTCCTCGCTCGCAACCATGGCTCTTACCATGGTAGGCAACAAGAGTTCGCCCCCCGTAACAGCGACGAGGGTACGGCGCTCACTGACCCAAGCAGGGCACTCCTATATTATTGTCAACTTACAATTATTATTGTACTCATCTACTCAATCTAACATTAACTTTTCTTTTTTAACTTCATATTATTTTAAATTTAAATAGATTTAACTATAATTTATGTATACTGTCTCTGCAATTAAGATAATTCATTTAATTTAGACCCTGGAATATCGTATAGGTTACTGCCCAGCCCCCCCCCCCCCCTAATTTATAAATATAAGAAGTGTTAACATAGACGGTCTTATGGCTAATAGTGATGTTTATTAACATTCCAGGAACAAAGCCCCCCAGTAAAGCTAAGCCGGCCAAGTTCTCAGCGGGCACGGAGCACCTTCATCCAGAACCGACGGTGGAATGTCAGATACTGCATCAACCGGAGACCCACACCATGGACGTCATATTCGTACATGGACTATATGGTAAGATTTGGAGGCAACTTCGTAGTTTTCTTCCTATCGAGAGTTTTTTATGTGAAGAAGTAAGAAGACGAGCAAGACGCTCTCCTGATGTTAAGAGATAACGCTGCCAGTGCTACCTAGGATTTCAAAATGATAAAATTGACTTGCAAAAGTGCTCCAATGTAGCCTATTTGAATAAATGAATTTTGAGTTTGAGTTTGATGTGAAATTCTAGGTGCACTGCACCGACGCTTCTTACTCGAGAGTCAGACTCTATAGCCCAGTAATTTCACTAGCTACAGTCGTCGTCATCTAGTAACATTGTCGTTAGAGTTAATACTTAAGTTTTCAGCATTTTAATTTCAAAATCAGTTTTTCTTTAATACAGATATTAATATTACGATCATGCAATGCCATCTGACGCTTTCTGAATTCCGTGGCCCAGTCAGTGGTCGTACGTTCGGCTTGTGATCCGGAGGTTCTAGGAATAAATGAATAATATAATTGGGGTTTATACTCCAACAGAACAGGTCACCTTACTTACACAATTTACAGGTTGTGTGGCTAACCTATATGTTGCAGTTTAAGATGACTACAGGGCCTGCAACATGACCTAACAACTGCCTCCTACATATCTCATAGTCACAGCCGGGACCTACAGTTTTACCACGCCGAAACACGGCAGCGTCCAGGCAAAAATGTTTTTCCACACTAAGATTTGAACTCAGGGCCTCCGGGTGCGGAAATCCGGAACGGAAAAAATGTTAATGTTTCCTTTTTCATATTTTTTTTTTGTGTTTGACACTGATTCACAAACTGATTGTCCATCTGATGGCGAGAAACTTTATAGTTATAAATTAACGGTTCTTGAATTAATTTTCAGGGTCCCTCGGCAATACCTGGCGTCAAGGCGATTGGCGTCCAAAATACAAAACAGCACCCCAAAAAGTACTCCTAAGAAACCATTCCAAGCCAACCTGCTGTCAAAACTCATATAAAAATCTCATATATAACGACAATAAATGTGACTACAACGAACAAATGTCACTCACACAAATTAACGAGAAACTGTCTAAAAAAATCATACCCAGTAAAAATGAATTGATTACAGAACAATTTTACAATAATACTCTATTAGACCAAGTCCAAATAGTTGATAATTTTGAAACACAAGCGAAATTCGTGAGCGATTTGTTCAAAAAAGAAAACTGTGATAGCAAATGTGATGAAAAAAACAGAAAATGTAACGATAATTACAATAAACACAATTTTAACCAAGATAATTATAATAAGTGTAATCTAAACCAGGATAATGAGAATAAATGTGATAAAGACAAAAATAAATGTGATTTTTACCAAGATAATGAAAATGTATGTGATTCTGACCAAATTAATGAGAATAAATGTGATTTAAACTATGATAATGGTAACATATATAATTGCAACCTTGACAATAAAAATAAATGTGATTTGAACAAAAATAACGACAATAAATGTAATATAGACCAAAATAATAGAAATAAATGCGATTCTGACCGAAATAACGCTGATAATGACATTGATAACGAGAATAAATGTGATTATCCCGATAATAACGAGAATAAATGTGATTACCCCGAGAATAACGAGAATAAATGTGATTACGCCGATAATAAATGTGATTTTAACGAAGTAGACGACGCAAACGAGTGTATATGTACAGAGAAGCGATGTGAAACAGGCTGTGGATGTATATGCAGTGAATGTTACTCGTCTTGCTGGCCGAGGGATTGGATCAAAGTTGACTTCCCCGGAGCGAGGGTGATTTCCATCAACTATACGAGCGATCCGTACTTGTGGAGGCCGCTGTGGATTAAAGAGAACAAACGGTAAGTTTTTGTTTTATATTCATGATAGGTAAACCTTTAACCAAGATCTCACACTATTAATCATCATAAAGTACTCGTCAAGACGAATCAAATGGGCCGAAGAAGGTCCCATTTTTAATTTTTTTGCTTATATATGTCAAAAACTGTGCATCGTACGATATTTTATTGTAGTAGGTACATTATGAAACGTTAATTCTTTCATAATACAACTTTGGCCTTTCACATTTTTTATCTATCTCCAATCGTTCTGGTTCTCGTACCATATTAAAATTTTGCAAATATTTGGAAATCTGATGACAGTTCAATAATCTGGTACCACTGAGCTGATCTGATGATGGAGCCGGGAGATGTTTACTGGAACTCTTCAATGGATTTTTTTATGTGGAGAAGTAAGAAGACGAGCAAGACGGTCTCCTGAAGTTTAGAGATAACGCTGCCCATAATCAGTACAGTGTTACCTAGGATTTCACAATGATGTGAAATTCTAGGAGAACTGCACCAACGCTTCTTACTCAAGAGTCATAAGATGTTAAGACTCTTTAGCCGGCTATTAGTAAAACCGGCGAGTTTGGACTCATTTTACATTCGAATTGATTACAGATTAAATCTCTACGAACGAGCAGAGCAAATGATAGAACAACTGCTAGCGATGAGGGTTGGAGAGAAACCGATCATATGGGTCGGACATTCTAAGGGGGGACTGTTCATAAAGCAGATATTCTGTGAAGGTAACAAATCATTTGCACATTTATTTTAAACCCCAACGCAATAACTTTTTAATATACCAAGCTGAATCCCGACTTTTTTAATATACCGAATGATATCCGCCAATTGTTACACTGTTTACATTACAAATTGTATGGGGTTGAAACCTTGGGTCATTGGGGGCCGGCTGCTTGGGAGCTGTACAAAGACCTCGCTAAACGTTTGGTGGAGGCTTCAGGTGACAAGAATGCTGGCTTATATTTTGCTCAAAAAATAAGTTTATGTATTCAGCGGGGCAATGCCGCCAGCATTCTTGCCACCTTTGCCTCCTCCACCTGTTTATTAGATTAAGTTTTGTAGTTAAGTATTAGTTTTTAAGTGTTTAGTTTTTAAGTTTTTACCTTTTAAGATTTTTATGGTTAAACAAATTGTATTGAGTTATAAGTTCTTGTACTTTGTATTAATAAAGTGTTATTTATCTATCTGTTAATGCTTTTAAAATGTGTGCAATCAAAATAATACTAAAAATAAAATGCAATAATATTATGCAGAGCTGTTCTTGAGGAATTCTCAATAAATTAACTCTATGAATTTATATTTCAAAATTTGTCAAATAGTGCGAGCGAGAGAGCGTCACACGATATATACGCTCTTAAAATCGGATCTAAATTACCAATGTACCTGTATGTATATGTAAAGGTCTAATTTAAATTTGTATTTTTCAGCTTACGAAGCACATTTAAAAACACATAAGAACTCTAACACTGAAATAAATGACCAAAATGACAAAAACAACAAAAATGAACCAAACAAAACAAATAATGGAATTACAGCAGAAAATATAGACGCTATTATTGGTCATTTCTTACATGATAACGATAATAATACCAAAAATACAACAGATAATGAATATAATGATAATTACAATGGACATAATGAAAATTACAATGGACATAATGATAATTACAATGGACATAATGAAAATTACAATGGACATAATGATAATTACAATGGACATAATGATAATTACAATGGACATAATGATAATTACAATGGACATAATGAAAATTACAATGAAAATAATGATAATTACAACAGAAATAACGCAGAAAATAACGAATGTGTCATGAACGAAACCAAGCCATATGAAAATGTATTTGAGATGAACAAAAATGCCAAAATTCATAGTGCCAGTAGATTAATAAATGATAACCAAAATAAATGTAATTTGACAGAAATAAATGAGAAAAGGGACATACTGTATGGTAAGTAAACACTTTTTTATACAACGAAGTAAGAAGACGAGCAATATGCTCTCCTGATGGTAAGATATAACGCTGCCCATAATTAGTACAGTGCTACCCAGGATGTTACAAAGGTAAAATTCTAGGTGCACTTTGCCAACGCTTCTTAGTCAAGAGTCATAAGATGTTAAGACTCTTCAGCCCAGTAATTTAACTAGCTACAGTGCCCTCCTACCTGTGCACAGTAATGTTTGCACATCACTGCTCAGGCGGTAGAATAACTGGCATTGTTGGGGTACCCACCTAGTCGACCTCCTGCAAAGGAAGTCTGACTGTCTACCCCCGGTCCACTAGTATATATGTTATGACTAAAGTCCGAAATGAGGCTACACCATTACTGTGCTTCGGTAGGAGGGCACTGTAGCTAGTGAAATTACTGGGCTAAAGAGTCTTAATATCTTATGACTCTTGAATAAAATAAATAAATAAAAATAAATAAAAGACCGTTTATTGCCAAACTAAAAATACAGCATAATTAATAGCTTAACTAAAAATTAAGTACCTACTAACAAAAAATTACAATAGGAGCGGTTCTTGAGTAAGAAGCGTTGGTGCAGTGCTCCTAGAATTGCACATCATTGTGGGATTATGGGTAGCACTGTACTGATTATGGGCAGCGTTATCTCTTAACATCAGGAGAGCGTCTTGCTCGTCATCTACTGCATCAAATAAAAAAAAAAACTAGGTTTAGCCGGTTAAACCTAGGTGTAGCCGCACTTCGAACTTTAGCCATCTTACTAATATTATAAACGGGAAAGTTTGTAAGAATGGATGTCTGGATGTTTGTTACTCTTTCACGCCTAAACGGGTGGACCGATTGAGCTGAAATTTTGTATAGAGATAGCTTAGACCCTGGAATAACACATAGGCTACAAGTATTGCGGGTAAAACCACTGGGCGCAGCTATACTTCGTTTCAAAAACATAGATAATTGTTGCAAGGTTCGCCGGTTATAAATCAATATATCATTGATATATTCACAAAAACTGTAATATCCGATATATAATATGATTTATAGGTATATCTGATATATTATGATAAATATCCGATATATATCAAATTTATTAAGATATTGATCCTTTGTTCCCTGCAAAAATTATCTTTTTTTGAATCGAAGTAATAAATCGAAGTATAGTATTTAATATTTGTGTTATTTTCCTATCCTCCAGCCCGAGGGTCCCTGTGGCGACAGAGCCGTGGCTTCATGTTCTACTCGGTGCCTCACCGCGGGTCCCCGCTGGCCGACATCAAGACCCCCGTCACAGCTCGCAGCCAGGACCTCATGGAGATCGCTAAAGGTCAGTTAGAAGAGGAGAGGAACCTAGGAGTCTAACACATTATAGGTAAACACACACTACTATACTCTTCGGTCTTCCTAAAGGTAACTAACACATTCAAGGGAAAGATTGCGGATTCTATCAAGAGGCTGAGAAGGCCGTATTGTAATGTCCGATCTGATCGTCTTTCGTATAGTTCAGTTCGGTCCAATATCAACTCCATTGTTAAGTCTGGTCCAGTTCATTCCATAGTAAAGTTTAGTCCGGAGTCCGGTCCGATCTAGTCTATTGTTTTTAATGCCTTTATTGAGAAAAACAAACTAACAATACTACAGCTACTACAGCAGTAAAGAACACTTTTATTAACCACAGATCGGCCACAAGCCGATCTACAGAAAATCCAAGTGCTCCAAACCACTGTCTATTGTAAATTTTAGTCCGATCCAGTCTATTGTAAAGTTCAGTTCGGTCCATTGTAAAGACTATAATATAATTATGTAGGAATGCTACAAACGTTTCAAACCCCTTTAATTGTAACTTACAGACTGTCCGCTGGTGTTATCCCTCCAACAAGCGTGGGAGCGCGCAGTGGGTGGGTCGGGAGTGCGAGTGGCGAGCGTGGTGGAGAGCTGCCGCACGCTCATGTCCGTGCTGTGGCTACGCATCGTCACCGTGCACTCCGCCGGTATGTACACACACACTACACACTACACACTATCCTGAGAAGATTTTAAGAGTAGCCCAGCCCAGTAATGTCACTAGCTACATTGTTCCTATTTGCACAATAATGTTTGCAAATTACTGCTCAGGCAGTAGAACAGCTGGCATTGTTGGGGTACCTGTCCCACTTCCTGCAAAGGAAGTCTACCCCAAATCTCTGTTAATATACTTGTGATGCTGATGATGATATATTTCCAGACGCGGGTATCGGCACATTATGCGGCGTATCAGTAGACCACCGGGAGATATGCAAGCCTTCCTCTAGGAGCTGTCTACTCTACACCGAGCTCACAGCCTTGATCCGTGACGCGATCAACTGTCACTGTCAATATACTAGCGAATGATTGCTCTCATTGGATATTGACAATAATTGCTTTAACTGGATATAAGCAAGCCTCCCTCTAGGAGCTGTCTACTGTACACCGAGCTCACAGCCTTGATCCGCGACGCGATCAACTGTCACTGTCAATATACTAGCGAATGATTGCTCTCATTGGATATTGACAATAATTGCTTTAACTGGATATAAGCAAGCCTCCCTCTAGGAGCTGTCTACTGTACACCGAGCTCACAGCCTTGATCCGTGACGCGATCAACTGCCACTGTCAATATACTAGCGAATGATTGCTCTCATTGGATATTGACAATAATTGCTTTAACTGGATATAAGCAAGCCTCCCTCTAGGAGCTGTCTACTGTACACCGAGCTCACAGCCTTGATCCGCGACGCGATCAACTGTCACTGTCAATATACTAGCGAATGATTGCTCTCATTGGATATTGACAATAATTGCTTTAACTGGATATAAGCAAGCCTCCCTCTAGGAGCTGTCTACTGTACACCGAGCTCACAGCCTTGATCCGCGACGCGATCAACTGTCACTGTCAATATACTAGCGAATGATTGCTCTCATTGGGTATTGACAATAATCGCTTTAACTGAATGCCGATACAAAATATTTAAGTCCCTGTAAAATGTAAAATTAATATTATTCTAGAATGTTTTCACATTCCAGAATATGTACATAATTTTAACATAATTCAGGAAAATCAAGTTACCCAGGATAATAACACCTCTAGGATTTAATCAGTGACTTTTATTATGAAAATAACCTGAAAATCTCAACTAAATTTGTTTTATTGTGTTTCTTAAATAAAATTGTTGTGACTTCTAAAAGGAGTATTTTTTAATGATTTGGCTTTATTACAATATGGTATAAGTAAAAAAAGTTAATATAACATTAAGTTTGATTTCAAAATGTTGATAATTAGTCAATATTATCTAAAAAGTTTTGTTTTATATAGAGAGTTAAATTAATTTCGGTAAAACCTACATTTTAAATTGCATTTTTAAGAATTATTATTAAAATTATTTTAAGTGTTATGTCGATAATTACGACACTAAATATATCATTAAAAATGTATTTTATGAAGAATAAAAGTTTTAAAAATTATTATTATAAAGAATTTATTGTATCAATAAATAATATTATATTAAAAAACGTACCTATTTTATTTACCTCCTACACAATATTTAGTAAAAAAGCTATTAAATTTAATGTCGAAAATTTCAAGATGGCGGATTATAAAAACTGGACAAGGAAAAAAGGGAAAAATAACAACACAAATCACATTAAAATCCAATTTATTTGTGCTTATTCAATAACAATAATAATTCTAACATTTTCTTCTTAAAATGTAGTTTAGGTACTTATATTAATGGAACAAAACTGTATTTTTTTTAAAGTCATGCAAAAAATCGTGTAAGAAATACAAATTATGAAAGAATAGTTATTTTTAAAACACGAGCAACCTCTCAGAACTTTAGCCAACATCATATTATACAACAACATAATTTGATGTACATTCACACTAATGAATACACATAAAATATAATCTTTCTAATATTATAAAACGTGAAAGTCTGTAAGAATGGATGTCTGGCTGTTTGTTACTCTTTCACACCTAAACGGGTTGAGCGGCGATTGAGCGATAAAAAGTTATCAAACTGGTTATACTTTAAAAAATAGTAACAATATTGTGCTAAATCTTTATTCTTCGTTTACAAAAAGTTTTTTTTTTTAGTTTAGATAAATTGTTGTTGAACTGCGCGATTGTGGCGCCTCATCAAGGGGACTTTTGTGAAAAACATTCTACTTTCACATATTCTTATATCTAAAACATTTGGTAAGTATTATTTCAAACAACAAGATTTTTAAAATCACACAAATTTTAAATTTAAACACACATCACAATAATAATTATAATTAATATAAAAAGTTAAATTTAAGTGCAAAAAGGTATAGTCATATTAAAGAAACTTTTCTATTCTAAGATCTTTCTTATACATTAAATAAAACAATTTAACTATGTACTTGCCACTACATTTTAATTGCTTACATAACTTAGTTCTTGGATAAAATCGGAAGTAAAGGTATACCAAAATCGTTTCAGTAGTTTCCAAATATGAATTAAAATGTAACTATGGCACAGAAACAGATCTTGGTTTTTTACAATTTTGATTTTTTATTAATAATTATAGGTTAGTCAGTAATGATGTTAAGCAACGATGCGGCCGTAGCACACTAAACCTAGAAGGTGGGATAAAGCCCTCCCTGGCTTCCCATGACAATTCATCATCATCATATACAGGGTGACTGTTAAATCACTTAGAACTTTGAAACAGGATTCAGTACACTATTTCTAGTTCAAAATACAAAATTAAAATAGGTATTTACATTTTGACAATAATATCCTGATCCGCCTGAGCAGTGATGCGCAAACATTGCTGTGCTCCGGTAGGAGGGCACTGTAGCTAGTGAAATTACTGGGCTAAAGGGTCTTAACATTTTATGACTCTTGAGTAAGAAGCATTGGTGCAGTGCTCCTAGAATTTCACATCATTGTGAAATCCAAAGTAGGACTGTACTGATTATGGGCAGCGTTATCTCTTAACATCAGGAGAGCGTCTCGCTCGTCTTCTACTTCATCACTTAAAAAAAATTACCTCTCAGACCTGAGCCTGCAGTCTTACAGTTGAACATACTTTTTGAGACGGCGCATTAGTACAAATAAGATTTCTTTTCAATTTATAACTATTTTCCTTGTTTGTTAATTTCAAACGAAATGTGATTTGTGATTCTCTAATTTATTAAAAATATATTACATAAAACTAATTTTAATATTATTATTTAAGTACCTAACCTACTGCAAGTGTATTAGTATAATTAAGTAGTTATAAAATAAAGTGTCATAACTGTATATGGATCTTTGTTATCTGACAAATAAAGAAATTTAATTTAATTTATATCGTATATTTGAAGCTTCTTTGTGATTTACCAGTCACCCTGTATACCACTATACCTTTTTGAGTACATAACAAATGAGATACATAAGGCTGTTGCCAAGGTTGGTTACGATCTATTTTTATATAAAACCATGCAGTTTTTATATTATAATAATATTATTTTTTTATATTGGAGGACTTCTTAACGCAAATTCACTTCTTAACAAAACTTAAATAACTATTGAAACACCTTTCATAAAAACGCTTTAAAATTATTATATTAATCAAAATAATAGCATAATAATTTGTAATTTGCCATTTTGTTTTAGTTTTTCAAAATGGCGGACAACATCTGCCATTACCAAAACTGATTTTTATTTAAATAAGATTATGTATGTAAATTTAGAAAATTTAATAAAGATTTAATCTCTAATAAAAATTAAGTTAAGAAAATGATTGAAATTAAATAAAGATTTAAGAATGTAAGTTTTGTGCCAAATTTTGTGAATTAAAATTGTAATTTTGTGCCAAAAAATATCATCAAAGTGAAATAAAATATGTGTATATTTCTTTTTTCATTTAACTCTTTTTCGTTATTATTTATCGAAAATATCTTTAATCCCCATCGTTTCGATTTTCCCAAAAATTTATGTCGATATTATGTCGATTTTATACCTTTTTTTAAACATTTTTCATAAAATATTCAATATTTTTCTATCCGAAATCTTTCTTTCTACTCAACGCGATTTTCCGCAACAAAAATGCATCGGTCACTTTTTTTTGTGCGTGTCTTAAAGCGTCCACTGAATATTTATTTGGTTCCATTTTATTTTCTTGTTTTTCCGAATTATTTGGTGCGACTTTTCCATAACTTTGGTTTTCTGACTTTGGTTCAATTTTTGGTATACGAGTATATTTTTGGTTTTCTAAATTTGTTTCAACTTTTGTTATATTTTCTTGGTTTTTTGAATTTGGTTCAACTTTTGTTATATTTTCTTGTATTTTTGTTTCATTTTGTATTTCTACATCGTTCGTTTGTTGTAGCATACATCTATTTTGTATAGTCGAATAGTTTTGTACAGTTTGTTGTCGAAGTTTTTGTAAAAAGTTATTAGTTTTTGTATTTTGATCTTCTTTTTCAATCTGTCCAACACTTTCGCTTTGCAATTTAGATGTTTCGCTCAACACGTTATTTTGATCGTATGTTTTGTCTCTTTCATCTATTATTCTCTCTCTTTCATTACTATTGTTTTCTTTTTCTTTCAGTTTCATTCGTCTCAATGTTTGTGTGAGTCTTAAAACCGTATTTCTGACTCTTTCACTCCTCACAACTTTATTTTTGTGCGTTCCGTGATCAGTTTTAGTAATATTATCTTTATTTTTATCATTTTCATTTCCAAATGCATTTGTATCATCATACTTTTTGGCATTGTTATAATTTGTTTCACAGAATTTGTTAACTCTTTCACCTCCATCATCCTCTCTTTTACAAAATGTTTCATGACATCTTACAGCGCCCTTTTCATAATCTGCACTAAATTCACTGTTTTTATTATCTCTGTCATACATTTCATGTCTTCTACTATCTCTTTCACTCCTTTCACCAAGTCTTTCAACAATGTCATCATTTGTATCTTTCTCACCAAGATTATATCTTCCACAATTGTGACTTCTTTTACACTCTTCACAAACTTTTTTATCTACTTTTACACTGCCTTCATATTTTTCCTCACATTCATCATCAAATCTTTCATCCAATTTATAATTACTTACGTATGTATCATCTCTTTGATACTCTACATCAAAATCATCATTTCTTACTCTCACATAACTCCTTTCACCACATATTTCATCCTTATCTCCTCTTATGCCACCTCTTTCATCAAAATCACAATTTCTTTCTCTCACATCACTTCTTTCACCATATATTTCATGATTATCACCTTTCATACTTGCTCTTTCACCCATAACACCTCTGCCATCTCTTAAATCATCATTTTCACCAACATTTCCTTCATCTTCACCATCATTTCGAAGTCCTCCAACAGTGTTAGTTACCTGCACAGTTTTATACCGTAGAGCGTCCCCCGCCTAGGCGAACAGGTGTTTGGGGTCGGCGTCCATTATCTCGCAGACGAACTGGTCCTGTTCTAGAGGCTTCTTTATCCATTTTCCCAGCTTGGCGTTCTCGAATGCGTTGAATAGACACGATTTTGCTGTCTGTGGGAGAAAATTAAGGTTTTTAGTGAAATCTTTAAAATACGATAAATCTTTTTTTTGGTCGACAATAATTTTTCTGCTATCTTTGGTCCTTAGGAAAAAATATTGATTTCTTATTGGTAGAAATGAAAAATTGTTTAAAGTAGTAAGGGGTTGTACTAGTTGTATTTTAAACAAATTTCTAGGAGGTAAATTCAGAATGATTATGTTGAATAAAAAAATATTTTCAAAAATAGGGTTTTTGACGGAACATACACATCACATATTCTACGGATAGGTCCCTATCTCTTTATAATTCTATTTTTTTTCCAATTTTCTATAATTAATTTTAGGGCCTATACCCTAGAATGACATGTTGGTTATAAGCAACATACAGGTTCGCCACACAACCTATAAAATTATGATTTGACTCTGACAGTATAAGTAGGGTAACCTGTTCTGTTGGAGTGTAAACCCCAATTATTATAAGTCACCTACCCATGTAAACAACATTATTTCTCTCCCTGCAAAGTTGTCTGGAAGAGATCGCTTTTAGAGATAAGACCGCCAATTGTTACACTTATGTCGTGATTTTGTGTTATAGTTTTAAGTTTTCTGTATGTTTGTAGTGTTTCAATAAAGAGTTTTATATTCTATTCTATTCTATTAGTCACCTGGTAAGCGGGACACAGGTGCTTGGCCTCGCTGTATAGCATCTGCCCCACGTTGGGCGCCACTGCCTCCTTGTCCTTCTCCGCTCCGATCGACTCCTGCGTCAACGGGGCGCGGCAATCATTGGGAACATATCGAGAGCGTATATATCGAGTGACGATCTCTCGCTCGCACTATTTGGACAAATTTTGAAATATAAATTGTATGTCGGCGCGGAGGATATTGATGAGTTCTAGATTTAATACAACCTTATTTTGAATTAATACTGGCAATGTAATGTAGTGTAGTGTGGCCAGTGACACTCCTTGGGTCAGGAGGTGGATGGAGGACAGACATAATTTGTCAGAACAGCCGAGCAGTCGATTTACTATTTTAGTAATGATTTTAATTATTGTGAAGAGATTTGAAGTAGTCCATCCACCTTTAAAGTGTTGGCTGGTCCAAAACATAAATAATATCCACCGTCTCATCCCATTCCCTGTTATATAGAATATATTTTTTTGAAAATTCCTTAAGACCAGCCCTCTATAATATTATTGCACACATTTTTTTAGGCACTGTTTAGTTTGGTCGATTTTAAAGCGGTTAGGCGTAATCCAGAGTAAAATATCATTGGTTACCCCCAAGAACCGATTTATTTTGCTTTGTTAAAAAATATTTCGATTGTTTTTATGTTATCTATTGCAACAATTTAGTATTTGTTATTTTCTCGTTACGTTAAAAACATTGTGACTTTAGATTTTGAGATTTAGAATAAGCAGTAAGTACTTACCTAAGATAAGTCCATTATATTATAACCTACTTAGAATATTTTTATCAAATAAGTGAATTCTTGTTGAGAAATAATGATCTTTAACCCGATTTTAAAAGAGTTTTCAGTTTGATATATTAAAAAATAGCATTATGAGAATTTTTGCAATTTTTCTTTTTAAATATTGTTCCCCTTGCCATTTTTTTAATATATTAAACTGAGAACACTTTTAAAATGTGTGCAATAATATTATGCAGGGCTGGTCTTAATGAATTTTCAATAATTAGATTTTATGAATTTATATTTCAAAATTTGTCATATAGTGCGAGCGAGAGAGCGTCACTCGATATATACGCTCTTAAGTTAAACATTTTTACAAGTAAACAAGTAAAATTAAAAAAAAAACATTAAAAACAAGCTTTTATTATTATTACCGTCTAGCACCAAAGTACTCGTCAAGAATCAAATGAGCCCAAACTCGATGGGGTTATGTCGTTTAATTACGAAGTTCCTATGGCCATCTTCCAGCTCCGTCATCAGATCAGCTCCATGTCAATATTGCATTGTCATCCGATTTATTAAAATTAAATTAAAAAATTAAATATTCATTTATTTCAGATAACTATTGATGATCCATATATAAATAAGAATAATTAAGGATAAATTATACATGCATGCCAAATTTCAGCTCAATCAGAAATCGGGAAGTGGATCAAATTAAAGTTCCAAGATTTGATTACAGACAGACAGGTGAAAGTAAATAAAAAAGCTTGTAAAATAAACATTTATGATCTAAAACTCTTTAACCTTTTGACCGCCAAAGTCACCTATACTTGACAAGCACTTGCGGGTCCTGTACGCCAACGACGTCTATAGACGACAAAAAACCCAGTCTTAATAAAGTGATATAAAAATATTTATCGACTCTTGGCAACACTAGTTCTTTCGTAGGATTTTTTTAAAAAATTGTGCCTTGGCGCACAGGGCACGAAAATGTGTTTGTGCCGTGGCGTTCAAAAGGTTAAAACTGGTGGTAGGCTTCGGCCGTGGCTAGTTACCACCCACTGGACAAAACCGTGTCGCCGAGCGGTCATTGTGACCGTGTTCCGGCATATTACCACTACATACTACATAGTATGTATACAAGTGAATTAAAGCAAAAAATTTAAAAACCCCCAATGCAACGCATTCAAAATGTGTAATTCGCCATTTTGTGGTGGCGGCCATCTTGGATTTATCATAGTGCGTTGTAAAGTTAAACCCTTTCATTTGATACCTATATTGAGGGGGTCGTGGAAGAATAAATAAAATAAATAAATCGATTTCCACAAACCATGGCTAAGAACACTTTCGACTAACTCTACTTTCAAACAATAAAACTAGATCTAAATCCGTTCATCGGTTCGAGAGCTACGATGCCACAGACAGACACACACACAGACAGACAGACACATCAAACTCATAACACCCCATCGTTTTTGCGTCGGGGGTTAAAAAGGACGGACCTGGGACCTCCTGTCAAAGTGGCGCCAACTTGTTGCGTAAATTTTCGTTAAAAACGAGGAGAAATCATTCGCGTAAAACGAGGTGCTCATCTAAGTCGAGTTATTACTGTATTCTATACTAGCTGCGCCCAGCGGTTTGCTCGCTGTACTATGAGCCATTCCAGGGATTTTTTAATGGGCTCAGCCTATGAGTTATTCCAGGGATGTTCTCTGCTGCTAAGCTATCTCTGTGCCAAATTTCAACTGGTCCACCCTTTTAAGCATCAAGCCGTAACAAACATACATCCAGACACCCAAACATTCTTACAAAATTTCACGTTTGAATTAGTATAAAGTTGTATTACCTGCGGCAAGAGCGGCAGTTTGTTGACGATGTATTGCCAGCGTGCGAACATGGTCTGCTTGCAGACGAGGGAGGGCTGCCCGCTCTCCAGCTTGCCCGTCATCGCGTTCAGAATCTCCGGAGACTGGGGAATAGGGATGTTGACACATGTTACGAATTCATATAAACTTATGTTTTTCACATAAAAGACAGTATTTAAAAACCTACAATCACATTTTAAGGATCTATTTACAAGCCAAAATGGAATAAAATCAATTTTAATTTCAATAATTTTTACTTATTATTACGCGAATGCGAACGCCAATCAGGGCGCGTGACGTCACACCACTGGCTTGTACTGCCTGAACATTGCTTAGGAAGCGTAAGTACAGGCTAGTGGTGTGACATCACGCGCTGTCAGATGACTGTTCGGAACGTTTTAGCCAGAATTCAAAAAATCATTTTTATTTACGTATTTTTATATTGAAATATCATATAATTTTGCATAAAAATATGATATTCGTGTATCAAATGGGTCTATCTATCATATAAAAGCAATTCCAAAAATTAGTCAACATCCCTATTGCATCATTGTTTATGAGCCTTTATTCCACTGGACTCTCTTGCTCGCTCTATTTGATACAATTTGAAGAATAAATTTAGCGAGAGAACGTCCTGCGGAATAACCCTTCTAAATAAAGAATCACCCCATGCCATTTGTTTATATATCAAACTGAAAACAATTTTAAAATGTGTGCAATAATATTGTCCAGGGCTTCTCTTGAGGAATTTTCAAAAAGGCTTACTATCTTTCACAAAGTTTTTTCGATTATGTTACCGCTTTCATTAACTAGTGCTCGCCGCTCGAGCCAGGAGGGCCGGTGCATACCTTATCTTTATTGATTTTTTTCCATTAACTTTTTTGTGGCAAATGCCTTTATCACTCTCAGATTATCCTAGCAACGCCACAGACTATCCAAAAAACTCCCAAATGATCCTAGAAACTACTACATTATCCTAAAAACTGCCAAATTATCCTAGAAACTCCCAAACTATCCTAGAAACTCCAAAACTATCCTAGAAACTCCGAAACTATCCTAGAAACTCCCAAATTATCCTAGAAACTCCCAAATCATCCTAGAAACTCCCAAATGATCCTAGAAACTCCCAAATTACCCTAGAAACCCCCTTTCTAGTCCCACATCTCACCTGATTAGTAGCACACCAGCACACACAGAAGGAGGGCGCGCGTGCAGGCGTCCGAGCTTCAGTGCTGGTCGCTCAATCTAGGATGGGCCGGTGGATACCTTATCTTTATTGATTTTTTTCCACTAACTTTTTTGTGGCAAATGCCTTTATCACTCTCAGATTATCCTAGCAACGCCACAGACTATCCAAGAAACTCCCAAATGATCCTAGAAACTACTACATTATCCTAAAAACTGCCAAATTATCCTAGAAACTCCCAAACTATCCTAGAAACTCCAAAACTATCCTAGAAACTCCGAAACTATCCTAGAAACTCCCAAATTATCCTAGAAACTCCCAAATCATCCTAGAAACTTTCAAATTATCCTAGAAACTCCCAAACTATCCTAGAAACCCCCTTTCTAGTCCCCCATCTCACCTGATTAGTAACACACCAGCAGACACAGAAGGAGGGCGCGCGTGCAGGCGTCCGAGCTTCAGTGCTGGTCGCTTAATCTAAGATGGGCCGGTGGATACCTTATCTTTATTGATTTTTTTCCACTAACTTTTTTGTGGCAAATGCCTTTATCACTCTCAGATTATCCTAGGAACGCCACAGACTATCCAAGAAACTCCCAAATGATCCTAGAAACTACTACATTTTCCTAAAAACTGCCAAATTATCCTAGAAACTCCCAAACTATCCTAGAAACTCCAAAACTATCCTAGAAACTCCGAAACTATCCTAGAAACTCCCAAATTATCCTAGAAACTCCCAAATCATCCTAGAAACTCCCAAATGATCCTAGAAACTCCCAAATTACCCTAGAAACCCCCTTTCTAGTCCCACATCTCACCTGATTAGTAGCACACCAGCAGACACAGAAGGACGGTGCACGCGCAGGCGTCCGAGCTTCAGTGCTCGCCGCTCGAGCCAGGATAGGCCGGTGCAGACGGAACGGGGGCGGCAGAGCTTGTATGTAGTTCTCTATGCGACCGCATATGGCTCTGTTGAAAAGAATGGAAATTTGTTTATTCAATTCAATTAAATTTTATTTATTGCATAAACTGTACAGAGGAAGGTGTTACATAATATTAAATTCTAGAAATACAACCGAAAACACTTTTTAAATGTATGCAATGACATTTTGGGGGGCTGGTCTTGAGTCAATAAATTAATTTAAATCTCAAAATTTGTCAAATAGTGCGAGCGAGAGAGCGTCACCCGATATATACTCTCTTAAGTCCACAAATGAGAAGTCTATCAAAGTCTAGATAGTCCTCCAATCTAGATAGTAATAAACCAGTAATGCTAAACTCACGTTACGCCACGGTTAAGCAAAACGATAATTAGTTAACTGGAAAACTGACGCAAGCAGATTATTGTAACCCGTTCTACAAGAAAATCTGCATTTCAAATTATACCTATAGATTTAATTTTTGTGTGCGATCAAAATAAATGGTGGCAAAAATATGAAAGAATTTTTATCAAAATAATATTTTATGATGACATATCAAAATCGCGCAAAAAATTGTTTTAAACTTTCAAACAAATCGAAAAAGTTTCATTTCTCGCAAACCCTCAATAACTTAGAAATACCTAAAAAAACCGGACAGACAAATCGAAACTGTGAGGCTTCTTGTTGACTACGGAGGAATGTAATTAATAATATTGAATATAAAATAAAACTAAATATATAAAAGGAAAAAGTGACTGATTGACTGACTGATCTATCAACGCACAGCCCAAACCGCTGAATAGATTGGGTTGATATTTGGCACATAGATAGGTTCTTATAATGTAGACTTCCGCTAAGAAAGGATTTTATCACGCGGGTAAAGTCGCGAGCATAAGCTAGTAAATAAATAAAATGCGAAAGAAATCTTACTAATATTATAAACGTGAAAGTTTGTAAGAATGTATGGATGTCAGAATGAATGTTTGTTACTCTTTCACCCCTAAACGGAGCGATTGAGACTGAAATTTGGTATAAAGATAGTTTAAATCATGGAGTTACACATATATGTTACAATACTTATTACTGTATAAGCCAATACATAGACGACAAAGATGCCTGGAAACCTCTGCATAATAAACCAGTTGGTGCCCCTCAAGCGCACAATAAATTACTCGTATGTAACCAAGAAAAACATTGTAAACATATTTGTATTTAAAAAATGCAATCCTCATGAGTTTCTTGCTCGTTCTTCTCATAGAGGTGCCTTGCGAACGAGCGGTAGAGTGTTAAAATAGAAAAATGTAAAATTGACCTGCAAAAGTGCCCTATAAATAGCCTATTTGAATAAATGAATTTTGAGTTTGAGTACAGAGGGTAGTATAAAATTATATCTACACACATCCATACTTTCGAATCCTACATACTATATACTTATTATAAATGCGAAACGTTTTAAAGATTGATGTGTTTTTTTTACACCAAAACTGGTGGACTAATTGAGCTGAATTTTTTTTAACGTATCTTGAACCTTAGATCATCACATAGGCACTAATTAGCGGAAAACCGCTAGGTTCAGTTAGTTATAACATAAGTAGGACTGCTTTTTAATTTTCACTACAACTTTCTTTAGAATATTTTACCATAATATTCAATTATACGAATATAGAAACAGGATCGCTATCGTAAAGCAAATTCAATAATTTGAAAGTACCATAGGTTATTTTATGCCATTTTTACCCCCCTTCCCACCCTAGGCAAGTGGGAAACCCACTATGCCTAGAAAATTCATTGCGAGCTGATACCGCACGCGAATAACTTCAAAATACGCGAATTTCCATTGATATCAAAATATTTTAAGTGCATAAAAACTTTTTTATTGAAAACATTTGGCATATAACCTTTTTATTGCGTAACTTTTTAAAATAATCCAAACTTTTTCGTAGCAACTTTTTTTCAAACTAAAGCAATCTTTCGTCTATTGTCAATTTTTTTTAAAAAATAATTTTGTTTTTGTTTTCTTGTTGAGATTTTGCAATTGTTTTTATTAACATTAAATTAAATTTTAGAATAAATTAAATTTTTGCTTAAATTAGTGTTAATATGCAGACTGCGGTGCCTTTGGCGTGTTTCCTGTCTTTAATCAGTAAGTTTTGTATATTTTTTTCAACATAAACATTTAATTAATTTAATATTTTTAACCAACTTCACACTTCACTTATGGAAATAAAGGTTCACAATTTTATTTTATTTTTATTACGAAGTTCCTTATGGCGCGTTGTGAAAGGGGGCTAGACGGAAAAAATTCTTACGAAAAGTTGTGCGGCGTGCGCATGTTTCTCTGTCTGTCTCTCTCTCTCTTATAGAAAGCAAGCCAGATATTTTCATTAATCGAACTTCGTTCCATCCGGGTGTCCCTTGACACCTCTCAAGTTTTTATGTATAATTTGAATATACATCAAAATCTTACTAATACATGTATTATAAACGTGAAAGTTTGTAAGAATGGATGTCAGGATGTCTGGATGTGTGTTTGTTACTCTTTCACGCCTAAACGGGTGGACCGATTGAGCTGAAATTTTGTATAGGGATAGCTTAGACCCTGGAATAACACATAGGCTACATAAGTACTGCGGGTAAAACCGCTGGGCGCAGTTAGTATTTCATAATTATGTTCAACGATTACTGGAAGATGTATGAAACAATTTGGTTTTTTTATGTTTCAAAGAGGTATAGGTATACATTATCTACCTTTAAAACATCATATTAGTATGTGATTCCATTAAACAAATGTGTTTAGAGAGCGGTGTTTACTTTATAAATTGAAATGTGCAGTTCGCCATATAAAATTAAAATGTGATGCAACCGTAGATGGTAGCAGACGTAACCTAGAAGGCGGGATAGGTCCCTCCCTGGCTTCACTGAACATCATGCCGGAACACGGTCGCAATGACCGCTTGGCGACACGGTTTTGTCTAGTGGGTGGTAACTAGCCACGGTCGAAGCCCATCAGTGGGGTGACGATGCGTAAGACATTTTCCTGGGTCACACAAAAAGCCTTAACATTTACTATTGGAAAACCTTAAACAAATACTATCAACTATAAACCTATTTATCAATCAACCTGTCAATCAATCAACCTGTCAATCAATCAACCCGACTTCACGGTTGAATGGGTTGAATGTATAGTACATGTAGGTACTAATGTAATATCAATAATATGTACCTAGCCATAACCAAGAATAAGAATTAAACCTAGTTTCATGGAAATACAAGGACATAATATTAATTTCTGAAATTTTGTACACATATTTATTGAAAGCCTTATGTAAAGGAATAGATAGATACCTACTTAAATATACTGAAAAAAAGAACAGATATATAATTATTGGGCTGAAGACTCGACTAAGAAGTGTTGGTGTAGTGCACTTAGAATTTTACATCATTATGAAATCCTGGGTAGCACTGTACGGATTATCGGCAGCGTTATCTCTTACCAGCTGGAGAGCGTCTTGCTCGTCTTCTTATTTCTTTGCATAACAAGTGAAATAAATTACAAATTTAAAAAACCCCCAACGCAATACGTAATTCACCATTTTTTATGGCAGCCATCTTGAATATTAAATTTTATATAGTGGGCTGTATTCTACTCGTTAAGCCCTTTCATTTGATACCCATATTGAGGGGGTCGTGGAAGAAAAAAGTAATCCGCCATTTTGTAGCGGCGGCCATCTTGGACCGATTTCCACCAAACATGGCTAAGAACACTCTCGACTGACTCTATTTTCAAACAAAAAAAAAACTAAATCAAAATCCGTTCATCCGTTTGGGAGCTACGATGCCCCAGACAGACACACACACAGACAGACAGACTAACAGACAGACAGACACGTCAAACTTATAACACCCCGTTGTTTTTGCGTCGGGGGTTAAAAATATATTTTATGTAAATTATCGCTGTTCCAATAACAATTAATTCGTTAAATTAAATTAAATTTGTATCCTTTCATTAAGTATCTAAAAATAAAAAGAAAGTGTCCTATTGCGGACATTTTATCAACGATCAACCCATTTATCAATCAGCTTGTCAATCTATCAACTCTACTTCACGGCTGAAGTGTTATATGTACTATGTTACTAATGTACCTACTAATGTGCTATGTAACATCATTTACATAACACGTAACTGTGTGTAATCTGACCGAATTACTGCGATTAATTTTCTGCTTCAATTCGCCGTTAACAATTAGCTCTACTCTAACAAATTATGTACATACTAGTTAATAAACAAAAACAAGTGAAATTTTAAACAATTAAGTAAGCCGCCACGGTGGGCGATTGTAAAGTATCGATTTTTTATATATTTTTTTTAATTATCTTTTTTAACCTCCGACGCAAGAACGACGGGGTGTTATAAGTTTGACGTGTCTGTCTGTCTTTAGAGTTAGTCGAGAGTGTTCTTAGCCATGTTTGGTGGAAATCGGTCCAAGATGGCCCCCGTTACAAAATGGTGGATTACTTTTTTCTCCACGACCCCGTCAATGTGGATATCAAATGAAAGAGCTTAACTAGTGTAGAATACAACGCACTATAATAACTTTTAAATCCAAGATGGCCGCCACCACATAATGGTGAATTACATATTACGTTGGGGTTTTTATTTTATTTTAATTTAATTTATTAGTGACCCGCGCGCACTTCTTATCGCCTTACAGAAAATTATCAGTGTTACTCATGAGTGTGTTGTATTATGCATGTATTTTAAACCTTCCTCTTGAATCACTCTATCTTAAAAAAAAACCGCATCAAAATCCGTCGCGCACTTATAAAGATCTAAGCAATGTAGGTAAATAATTTGCGCCATACATCCATACTTAAATTATAAATACCAGACCATAACCGAAACCACTCTACATATTTAGATAAAATCTGGAATAGAGCTGAAGTCTCGGGAATGCACATAGGATAGATTTATCCCATTTTCTATCCTACGGGAAAAACTGTCATACGTGGGCATAGGCGGATCCAGTATTTGGTTTGGGGGGGGGGGGGGGGGGGCAAGGTGCAGACGGGCAAAAATATTATAATTTTTACTACAAAAAGTGTGTGTTTAGCTCGTTCTGAGCAGTTAAAAAGTTAAAAAATCCACAATAATATGTGCGCGAGCAGCTTGCTGCGAGCGCCGAGAAAAAATATAATCTTAACCATGAAATATGTGCAAAATTCGTAACTCTACAATGATTCTGGGGGGGGCCTTGGCCCCCTGCCCAAAAATCCGCCTATGTACGTGGGTAACACCGCGGGACGTTACTAGTGGTCATAATATAATGACTACCTATGACATAACATGCATCCTGTGTCGATGTACATTATATACCTAGGTAGCTGTTAGGTATGGTAAGACAGCATTTTCACTTTTTCCCGCTAGTTACATAGCCAGTTAAACTGGATTCATATTACGTCATGATCCGGCGACAATTTACTGAATAGATATTTTGTCTTACTAAATCTTAAAATGCGAATATATGGTTGTCTTATACAATGTGCATCAAAACGTACAATGCTATACCAAGTTACGTTTCAAAAAGTAGTGGCGGCCATCTATGATCTTGTGGTGCGGTGCAAATCTGGACCACTGAGTTCGAATCCCGGCCCCGCACCAATGACTTTAATTAATTATGTGCGGTTGTTCCACTCGCTATACTAGTGGTAGGCTTCGGCCGTGGCTAGTTACCACCCACTGGACAAAACCGGCAATTTTTTTTAATTATATCTTATGTCTACAATTGTGCACGCCAGTTTTGAAAGGGTTAGTGTGATAGTACAATTTAAAACCCCCATAACATTATAATTTTATAGCCTTCCTTGACACCCAACATATAACATGGTTTACAGCTATAACCGCAGTTTATATCGCGGTGAATTACGCAACACATCCTTATTGCAACTCTGATGACACACATACAAGACTAGTTCAAGCTCGCGGTTTCACACATATCATCTTCACTTCACTACATAGTGTAAAATAAAGTCGCCTGCTGTGTCTGTCTGTCCTAATTTATGCTTAGATCTTTAAAACTACGCAACGGATTTTGAATCGGTTTTTATAAATAGAGTGATTCAAGAGGAAGGTTTATATGTATAATACATGCATAATATAGAAGACACAACACACAAACATTGATAATTGTTGATTAGACGCTACGAAGTGCGCACCAGTTTTTATAATATCATGTAGCGTCCGAGGCCCAGGGGCCGCGTCTGACTTGTCACCTGGAGGCCCTGGGTTCAAATCTTAGTGTTGTACAAGTCACGTAAAACTTAGGGTCCCGGCTATTTCCTATAAGATAGGAGGCGGTCGTCAGGTCATGTTGCAGGCCCTGTAGTAATCTCGGCAACCTGATACTGCACTAATGCATAAAGAAACATCAGCATCTTCCTTGCTCTCTAAAGAGCAAGGAAGATGCCCTAACAGCCCAAAATTATGTCATTTTTAAGGTATCTGAAAAATAGTGAACAAAAGTATTTTATGAATGGTTTAAATGCATGAAAAAGTGTATACGAGTTCAGATTGAATGCTTTTAAATAATACATAATAATAAAACATTATCTTGTGTGTGTATCCGGTGATTTGACCCTGACAGTGTAAGGTTTGGTTTGTTGGTAGATGATTATGAGCAGCGTTATCTCTTAACATCAGGAGAGCGTCTTGCTCGTATTTTACTTCATGATATTAAAACAAGTGAATTAAATTAAAAATTTAAAAAACCCCCAACGCAACGCTTTCAAAATATGTAATTCGCGGTTTTGTAGTGGCGGCCATCTTGGATTTTCAATTTGTTATAGTGCGTTGTATTCTACTAGTCAAGCCCTTTCATTTGATACCCATATTGAGGGGGTCGTGGAAGAAAAAGTTATCCGCCATTTTGTAGCGGCGGCCATCTTGGACCGATTTCCACCAAACATGGCTAAGAACACTCTCGATTAACTCTACTTTTAAACAAAAAAACTAAATCAAAATCCGTTCGGAAGCTACGATGCCACAGACAGGCACACACACATACAGACACGTCAAACTTATAACACCCCGTCGTTTTTGCGTCGGGGGTTAAAAAAACATTGACCTGTTCTGTTGGGAGTATAAGCCCCTATATTTTATTTATTTCCAGGGCCACCGGGGATCCAGTACGAGAATTCCCTTCTACAAATAGTTCCGGTCAACAAATTGAAATGTCCATACATCAAGAACACCAACGATGTCGGCTTCCAACTCTTCACCAGGTAATTATCATCATCATCATCATCATCATCGTGAAGTAAACATCCACTGATGAATATAGACCCCTTAGATCAATTCTTAAAACTGGCTTAAACTACAGCGGGCCGTACCGCAACGCATCGCATAATAGAAATTCGCCTGCGTACATTTTGTATGAACTAACGCACACTGATGATGATGTCGTCCTGACCGTTTTCGGCCTCGGCGACTGTAATATCTGTTAGGGTGTAGGTGTCGTACCCTTAGGTGCGCTCTACAGGTGGATAATAAATTTTGTTTATTTTTAAGAATAGGGATGTTGACTAAAATTATTTACTGTCCAGCACGTAGGTTATCTATATATTCTTTGTTAATTTAATAAAATATGCATGAGAGAGACAACGCACTAAACTTATTCGATTATATCTCAGTTATTTTATTTACAGCCCAAAGACCTATTCTTTTACGTTTACGTATCTCATATTTATTTCGAACTTTCTGCCCATATTACCCACAAAACATTACAAATTGCAATTGTTAAAATAATGTCAGTGTTAATTATAATCTATTCGCAGACACAATCCGACAGTGTACCAAGAACTAATGCTCGACGACGACGAGCGCCTGTTCGCATCCAACATAGACTTCAACGACAGAACGGTGCTGTACTTCCACGGCTGGATGGAGCAGCCGGAGGACGGCAGCGCGGTCATGGTCAGGGAGGGTGCGTAGCTAACTATATAACCCTTCATAGACACAACCCGACAGTTTACCAAGAGCTGTTGCTAGACGATGACGAGGATACGTAAATAATATCACGGACGAGTGCTTCGGCGTACCCGCTGCCCCGGCATTATGGCGTCCCGCAGGAAAACCTACTTACCACCTAATTTAGCATTAAGTTATTCCTAGCGTTTATTTATTTACACAATAACATTTCTTCAGTAAGAACCTATTCACTCTTGATTTGAACAAACTCGCGTTATAGCATACGGGAAAACTTTGGAACGAATTCCAAAGCTTCGCCGTTCTCATAATGAAAGACGAAGCAAAACTTGCGAACAATCGCAAACAAAATCATTATTGTTTTGCATGTGTATTCCAGCGTACATGCAACGCGGCGACACCAACGTTATAATGGTCGACGCGCATCATTTGGAAGCCGGTCCGTGGTACTTCACCGCTGCTCAGAACACTTGGTACATAGGACGTTTTGCGGGCCAGTTCATTGACTACTTAGTCTCCAGGTTAGTAGGTATAATTAACTAGCAGCGCCCAGCGGTTTTACGCGCTGTATGTAATCTATGTGTTATTTCAGGATCTAAACTATCTCTATACCAAATTTCAGCTCAGTCGGTCCACCCGTTTAGGCGTGAAGGAGTAACAAACATACATCCAGACATCCATTCTTACAAACTTTCACGTTTATAATATTAGTAAGATTGACTGATATAATAACATATAGACTTTGGATAATAGGAATGTTGCTAATTTTTTTTTGGTCCATCAACTAAATTATCTATTTGTAAATTTTATAACAAAAAAAGTGTAAGTCGTAATTGAGTGGCTTGGTCGTCACGTCACAGCCCAAACTGTGGTACATTTTGTACCGGTTACGTCACTAACCGGCGCGTCCCCACCCAAAAACTTATAAGGGCTTTTTTTTATTTAATTTAGAAACCAAAATTCCCTATACTTTTTACTAATAGCAATGAATAATAATGATTTAATATGTGTTTCTAGAGGTCTGAATTTGAACAACACTCATCTGATCGGTCACAGTTTGGGGGCTCACATCGCTGGGGTGGCGAGCAGCTCATTAAAATCAGGTAATTATTGTTTTTAACCCCCGACGCAAAAACGACGGGGTGTTATAAGTTTGACGTGTCTGTCTGTCTGTCTGTGTGTGTGTCTGTCTGTGGCATCGTAGCTCCCGAACGGATGAACGTATTTTGATTTAGTTTTTTTTGTTTGAAAGTAGAGTTAGTCGAGAGTGTTCTTAGCCATGTTTGGTGGAAATCGGTCCAAGGTGGCCGCCGCTACAAAATGGCGGATTATTTTTTTCTTCCACGACCCCATCAATATGGGTATCAAATGAAAGGGCTTAACGAGTAGAATCCAGCCCACTATATAAAATTTAAAATCCAAGATGGCCGCCATCAAAAAAATGGTGAATTACGTATTGCGTTGGGGGTTTTTTAAATTTTTTATTTAATTCACTTGTTATTCTTGACACTTATACAGGGTATTTTTAACCCCCGACACATAACCGTAACGACGGGGTTTTATAAGTTTGACGTGTCTGTCTGTCTGAGTATGTGGACGTCGTTGGATGATAAACCCCAATAATTATTATTTGATTTGTTTCCAGGTCGTGTAGCGCGTATAACCGCATTGGACCCAGCGTTACCCTTATTTGAGCATATACCTTTAGAACAACGGCTGGATCCGAGCGACGCGCATTTCATCGATGTTATACACACAGACGCTGGCATTTTTGGTAAGATTCATACACAGAACACATTTATACATACAATGTATAATCACCTCTGGAGGGTAGGCAGAGCCTATTTTTCTTCACTTGGTTGTGTACTTATGTCCCCTAACATATCTTTATAACCACCGTCGCTCTATTTTATGTATTTCCTTTCCCTGCTTGGTTGTCTGAAAGAGATCGCTATTAGCGATAAGACCGTCAATTGTAACACCTCTTTCTGTGTAATCTTAGTTCTATTCTAAGTTTATATTGTTGTGTTTGTGTGAAAAATAAAGAGTTTTCTATTCTATTCCTGACACACCTCTTTTGCTTCCTCAATTTTCATTTTTTTTTCATACATGCTCGCCACCTCAGAAGAAGACAGAAGAATATTATATAACAAGTTCGCTTCTCCTGTGTCTGTCCTTATATATGCTTTGATCTATAAAACTGCGCAACAGATTTTGATGCATTTTTTCTAATAGATAAGAGTGTTTCAAGAGGAAAGTTTATATGTATAAAACATGTTCTCATCTTTGGGATGGTACTGCCAAATACCAGCTTCAGACACTGGAGTCGATTGAGAGACGTGCCAAAAAGCTCGTAGATGACCAAAAGCTCACGAAATCTCGGCTGCAGAGCCTTGAACACCGTAGAATGGTCGCCTCGTTATCGGTCTTCTATAGGATTCATTTTGGAGAGTGTGCGCAGAAATTACACGAACTAATTCCTCCAAGCCCATTCTACCGACGGACGTCGCGGCAGACGGCAAAGCGGCATCCTTACTTAGTGGCGTTACCTACTGCCCGCACCGAGCGTTTTGCTTCGTCGTTCTTAATGAGAACTGGTCGCGTTTGGAACACTTTGCCGTCATCCGTGTTTCCCGAGCGGTACAACTTGGGTATCTTCAAGGCACGAGTGAATAGGTACCTTTCTAGGTATCTTACGTGATCCATCGTCGACTGCATTTTCACTTTCCAACAGGTGGGATGTGGTCAAACGTAGGCCTATCTCGTATAAAAAAAAAACAAAACATGCATAAAATAGTACAGAAACACTGATAATTTTCTGTTAGGCGCTACGAAGTGCGTGCGGGTCCATTAGTATATATGTTATAAAGTTTTTCTTTTTTTACACAACGAGGTAAGAAGACGAGTAAGACGCTCCCCTGATGGTAAGAGATAACGCTGCCCATAATTAGTACAGTGCTACACAGTGTATTGCGCCAACGCTTCCTACTTGAGTCATAAGATGTTAAAACTCTTCAGCCCAGTAATGTCACTAGCTACAGTGGTGTTTGCACATCACTGCTCAGACGGTAGAATAACTGGCACTGTTGACCTAGTCGACCTCCTGCAAAGGAAGTCTACCCCCTTCTGTTTAATATGTATAGTAATAAGTAATTTCCCCGCAGGATATAAGCACCCGACGGGCCACGTAGATTTCTACCCCAACGGTGGGATCAGCCCTCAGCCGGGATGTGAATTAGAAGTGGTCATACCGCAACAACAACTGCTCAATAAATGTATGTATATTCATATTATAACCATCCTTAACCCACATCTACATACAATATAAAACCTAATTAACCCCTATCTTCCCTCCCCATACCCCAGTCTTTTTATTTGCTGCGAGTGAATACAGTCGAGTGGAGACCACGGACTAATAAACGCAGCGTAGGACGTCCACTCCCAAGGTGGACAGACGACCTTATAAAGGTCGCCGGAAGACGCTGGATGCAGGTCGCTTCCAACCGGTATGTATGGAGGGCCAAAGGGGAGGCCTATGTTAAGAAGTAGACGTCCGCCGGCTGAGAAGATGATAATGATGACCCCATAATATCTAAAATTACCTCAAATAACAAAAATCACCTCAGAATAACTGAAATTACCCCAAAAACACCTTAATTTAACCCTTAAACCCACCCCCTCAATTACTAACTATACCCCCCTCCCAGTTTTCTGCAGCCACTGGCGCTCGTACCAATACTACACAGAGTCAGTCCTCCACCCTAACGGTTTCATCGCCAGCCAGTGTCACTCGTGGAAGGATTACAAGCACGGCGCGTGCGCACATGCGCGGACTTCACATATGGGATACAATGTTGATCCAACGTAAGAATATAAGACTATAGGGTTCAGCACGTGTTGGTACTTTGAGGCACTTTTGTACAGTCAACTACAAAGAGATGTATCCATGTTAGTCTTACAAAATGAAGGAACTTTTAGTATTCAAAAATTATTTACCCTTACTTCGTGACATTTTCAGTATCCACCAAATCTTATACTATATTCGATTCATTTTAAATGCTATTATTATGTATCACCTAAGGTAAAGTAGTGGGATACATCATTGTTACATATCAAACGAGTCGATGATAATATAAAGTTTGATTGCTACTAGAAATGTCACGAACCAAGGGAAGTTCATTGTGGCAAATGAAAATTTACTTCATTTTGTAAGCCTAACATGGATACATATCTTTGTAGTTGACTGTAGTACACCTGTTTTTGTAGTTTTTTGTAGTACACCTGCACCTAACTGTAATGCACCTTGGGTGAAGTAAAATTACTGGGCTGAAGAGTCTTATGACTGTTATGTAGGCTGCTAGGAGGCGTTGGCACAGTGCATCTAGAATTTTACATCATTGTGAAATCCTGGGTAGCATTGTACTTATTATGGGCAGCGTTATCTCGTACCACCAGGACGCTCGTCTTGCTTGTCTTTTTACTTCTTAGTAAAAAAACTTGAATGTATTTAACAGGTTTCCAAGTATATGTCACTTTGAATTTATATACTTAATTGAAAATTGGTGATGTGGTTATACTGGTGGTAGGCTTCGGTCCTGTCTAGTTACCACCCACTGGACAAAACCGTGTCGCCAAGCGGTCATTGTGACCGTGTTCCGGCATGATACTTAGTGAAACCAGGGAGGGATTTATCCCGCCTTTAAGGTTTTGTCTGCCACCATCTACGGCATCACGCGAGATCATAGGCTATGGTGAATATAATAATTTTGTAAAAAAAATGGTACTGCAGCACCGAAGCACCACAACAAATGAATTGTATTAAATTTAATTGTGCATAATGCGAAAATGAATATTTAACATTTCAAGGTTTTTTGTGAACAATTATTTGTAAATATCACTTCTCACTGATTTATTCTACTTCTCACTGATCATACATAATTATTCTAAAGCACTGTATATAGAATTGCACTGCACTGTTTTTTTTTTCAGGTGACAGCAGCACACAGACACATGGTTTCTACGCGTACTACTTGACTGAGCAATCAACAATGAACAAGAAGAATTTAGAGTCCAAACTTATCAATCTATTTAGTTACATACATTCAGTAAGAGAGAAAGATACAGAAAATACGACCAACAATAATATAATTAAAGATAACATCAAAAATGATATTAATAATGGGAATACTTATACAGAATTAAAATATAAAAGAAATGTAACTGAAAATACTCTCAAACTTAAACGAGAAAACACAAACACAACTGAAGAAGAAAAACTTGACCTTAATAATACAAAATTTATAGAAAAACAAATTGAAAATAACTATCGAAAAGATTTAGTCAATGATGCAGATAAAAATAACCTTACAGATGTAGAAAACATTACAAATAATACTGAATTGGATGACCAAATAGCCGAAGCATCTGATTTTGTAGAAACGAGAGTAAAATTTGATGAAATGCTCAAAGAAAACGCAACTTTATCTCTATTTAACGACAGTTCAGAATTAATTTTAGAAAATGACAAAACAAATATAACTACAGATCTAAGTAATAAAAAGCCTGACAATATTACAAATATAATAAAAGAATATATAAATAGATTTAATCTCCTCAACGAATTTACAAATTCTAATACAAATAAGAAAGAACGAGATGTTATAGTTAAAGAATTGAATTATAAAGATCCGTGTGACGACACAACGGCAAAAATTGAAACCACTACTTTGGATTATGAAGAACCTAATCTTGCAATAAATCCACCTATAATAAATGATGTAAAAATCAAAGATAGGAAACCAAAAGTGAATATATTCCAACTTTTAGGCACAACTTACAGAATAGGGCGCATTCTAAAAGATTTCCACCTAAAAAAGAACACAATCTTTGACAAATTCAAACTATTCAAAACAACAACACAGAGAAGCATTTTAAATCAAATCAAATCTAAAATCGTACCCAAAAGAAAAACACTAAAAAGACAGAAGAGATTTTTGTCATTTTTGAAGAGAACAGATGACAGTAACATGTTGGTGAAAGTGCTAGAGTTTTTGGCTAAAAATCGTAAAAATGTCGTGCCAGTTTTCATGGTGATGCGAGAAATTAATACTTTAGTTAAAAGTAGTAATGGGGAATTAAATCATAGTACAAAAGAGCAGAATAGTTATATTGGAGGATCGACTCCTCCAGTTTTTGAGCCTATAACGTATACTTTAGAACTGGGCAATGAGAATAGAATCATATCGTTTGTTAAACGTTTGATGGGTATGACGCCTAAAGGAGACAAACTTACTATAGGCAGTGGAAAGTGAAATGTAAAACAACGCCATCTTTTGCCTATTTTTAGTCAACTTTAGAATGTAAATGTGTAAAATAACGCCATAAACTGAATTATTTTAAAATTATTTATATTTTTCAAGGGCCCGAGGAAACTACTACTTGATGACCCATCGAAAATCACCGTTTTCTTTAGAATAATATTTTTATACCTATTAATAATAATACCTACTACTGAAGATTGTATTATAATAATGAATGAATGATTGAAATAATTGTATTGTCTACATAATATTATAGCTATTGTTATTATAATTGTAATTTGGCTTAAATAAAGTTTTTGGAACGAAGTTCTCTATCGCGCGTTGTGAAAGGGGGCTAGACGGAAAAAATTCTTACGAAAAGTTGTCACGACACTTTTTTCTATAGTAAGCTATTGTAAGCTGTGCGGCGTGCGCATGTTTCTCTGTCTGTCTCTCTCTCGACGATTATTTTTGTTGAGTGTATACAGGTTTTTTAATAAATAAAAAAAAAAGGTAGCACTCCGGGAGTGCCGGCAGAAGTGAAAACTTCAATATTAACGTTTTGTTTAATTATAAGTATAAAAGTACTATCATTTATGAGGTAGAATACAATGTTTATTTATTGCGCTATCGTACACAAATATGACAATTTATATGTTGTTATTTATAATATTATATCGTTATTTATATATTACATTAAATTTTATCTCTCAGAAAAATCAACTTCCATCCATAATTTCGACGACTTTTACACCATCAACAGAGCAGCACACTCAGGCACGGTAGAAAGAGTGGGAGATACTAGTTCCTCTCCCTTCCCCTCGATCTTACGCTTTTTCGATCAGCATCACGTGACCCTGACGCGAGTTTTAAAGTTTTTACCCATACAAAAAAGTGCTCAGCGCCGCTAAAGAAGTTTTCACTTCAAAAATCGAAAGGAACTTCGTTCCATCCGGGTGTCCCTTGACACCTCTCAAGTTTTTTTTCTTATACAATATAGAAAATATTTTAAATTGGCAATACTAAACGATAAAATAACAAAAGTTTATTGGAAAATAATAAAAACTTAACAAAGTAAATTGTTTATTATATTGTGCGAGTGAGACGGTCGCAAATTAAGTCCAGTCTATATATTCGTTATTATGTCTATAATTTTAATAATATTTTATTAGTTAGAATAGTTTAATGTTAGTAATCGTAGTTGTTAACAATGTAGACAATAAAAATATTATGAAAACTAATAGTTGTTTTTTTACGAAAACCCATTTGGCATATAGCACTTCTGTCGCCAGTCACCCTGTATATACAGGGTGAGTACATACCTGTACATGTGATCCTGGTGCAGCAGGGAGCCCAGCACCAGTGACGTCAGGTACACGGGGCGGAGCACCCGAGACAGTAGGGCTCCCGGCACGCCTACAACGCACCTGTATAGCCAGTCTCACCCTGTATATACAGGGTGACTACATACCTGTACATGTGATCCTGGTGCAGCAGGGAGCCCAGCACCAGTGACGTCAGGTACACGGGGCGGAGCACCCGAGACAGTAGGGCTCCCTGCACGCCTACAACGCACCTGTATAGCCAGTCTCACCCTGTATATACAGGGTGACTACATACCTGTACATGTGATCCTGGTGCAGCAGGGAGCCCAGCACCAGTGACGTCAGGTACACGGGGCGGAGCACCCGAGACAGGAGGGCTCCCTGCACGCCTACAACGCACCTGTATAGCCAGTCTCACCCTGTATATACAGGGTGAGTACATACCTGTACATGTGATCCTGGTGCAGCAGGGAGCCCAGCACCAGTGACGTCAGGTACACGGGGCGGAGCACCCGAGACAGTAGGGCTCCCTGCACGCCTACAACGCACCAAGCGCACACTTTGTCGGAGCACGACATCGTGAGAAGGCGTTCACCCTGGCAATAGGAAAATCAATGAGAAAACACGTTGTAACAGACTTTAAAATATGAACCTAGAAATGAGGATGTCAACAAAAAAAAAAAACAAAAAGTTTTTTAGTCTTCAATATCTTTCTAACGTAAAACAAAATCGAAAAAGTTTATTGGCAAGCTCTGAATAATAATTTTAAAGTACCTATTCAACGATAACCCACACTATAGTCCAGTCAATGAGTGCCCAAAAGAGGCATGTGGATCGAAAAGTCGAAAGCAGAAAAACTAACTTAGGAACATTGTTTGGACTAGTTAGGTGATAAACATACTAAAAGTCCCCACCCCTCCGAGGTGAGCCCGAGTGGGGGAGGCCGAAGAAGGTCCCATTATTAGGTTTTTTTGCTTATAATGTCAAACTGTGCGTTGTACGATATTTTGTTGTACTACATTATGAAACCTCATAAAATTTCCTACAACTTTGACCTTTACACTTTTTATCTATCTTCAATCGTTGTCCAGCTATGAGCTTTGAAACATGGTCTATTTTTAAGACGCTTATATTAGTCTTCCATACAAAGTCAGTAAAAAAATCTTGAAAATAAAATTTGACCAACTTCTGGTTGTCGCACCATAATAAAACTTTGCAAATGTTTAGAAATCTGATGACAGTTCAATAATCTGGTACCACTGAGCTGATCTGATGATGGAGCCAGGAGGTGTCTACTGGAACTCTTCAAAGGCTATTAGTAAAACCGGCAAGTTTAGGCTCATTACATTCGAACTGATGAGACGTAGGCACCTCCTGGTCCATTATCAGACCCTCGACAGCAAGTGTTATGAAAAGGTCGAATGAAACAGAAGTCTATTTATAGAGGGTCTATTGGCTAATTCTCACTCACTACGATTGATGACAACTTCAATGTACATTGCTGCGTTTGTTATTTTACACATATTAATGACGAGGTTTAAGCAAGTAATGTACCTATGCAATTTTGTCTATGGATTCTAGTGTTTTAGATGTCGTTGGGCGATAGCCAATAGACTGTCAGACCAGAAACAATATAAATTATAATATAATATCTCTACATCATACAAATATTATCATTAACGAGGATTGTACTAACCTGCATAACGCCATCCCAAGTTTGCAAATACTGACTGTTCTTAACTGGTATTGTACCCTCGCCGGACTCTATTTTGGTTCTGAGCTGGCCGCGGGCTTGTCTGGAAACAACAATAATACAAGAATCAATAAGTTTTAAAGTGATTATCATCTTTAAAAGGGTAATAAGATTTTTTTGTGGAGCATAGAGTACCTACTGGGTAATAGTTTCTATTCTTTGCTACTGGTTCACTATTTTTGAAGTGAAAACTTCTTTAGCGGCGCTGAGCACTTTTTTGTATGGGTAAAAACTTTCAAACTCGCGTCAGGGTCACGTGATGCTGATCGAAAAAGCGTAAGATCGAGGGGAAGGGAGAGGAACTAGTATCTCTCACTCTTTCTACCGTGCTTGAGTGTGCTGCTCTGTGAATTTGGTTTAACTATGTCAAATGATCGCAATTTTAGCACAACGAAATACAAAACTACTATTGATGCGGTCTTTATTAGACACTTAAATAGGTTCGAATCAAAACTGTTTGTTTCTTACTTCAGTTATCATAAACCAATTGTATCAGTTGTAAAAATTTGCGATGATGATTCTGATAATAACGATGGTGTAAAAGTCGTCGAAATTATGGATGGAAGTTGATTT
This sequence comes from Hemithea aestivaria, assembly GCA_947507615.1. Lineage (NCBI taxonomy): Eukaryota > Metazoa > Arthropoda > Insecta > Lepidoptera > Geometridae > Hemithea > Hemithea aestivaria. The sequence continues at coordinate 7,831,387 of OX382350.1, read as the reverse complement.
TTCTGAGAGATAAAATTTAATGTTATATATAAATAACGATATAATATTATAAATAACAACATATAAATTGTCATATTTGTGTACGATAGCGCAATAAATAAACATTGTATTCTACCTCATAAATGATAGTATTTTTATACTTATAATTAAACACAACGTTAATATTGAAGTTTTCACTTCTGCCGGCACTCCCGGAGTGCTACCTTTTTTATATTTTTTCCGTTAATTTAGACACCTACTAAGTAATTTGTTGCCGAATAAGTATTTTAATCGCCACAATAAGTATTTTAGCAACCCACCAAGTATTTTAGTCACCTACCAAGTATTTTACTCACCCACTATGCATTTAAGTCACCCACCAAGTATATTCATCACCAAATTAGTATTTCAATATCCACAAAAGGTATTTTAGTCGTAAAACCGTACTTTAGACAATTTTCAGGTGGTTTATGCTCAGTAGAGTTACACACATGGTTTATTACAACACCTCACCGATTAGGATATGTGTCGGCGGTCGGTTCCTTAATCTCGTGGGGGGATAATATTCTAGCGTCACCGCAGGAAGCCGTCCTAACGTATAGATGCACTTGACGTTTAGGTTTCACTTGGTAACCACCCATTTTTAACGAGTTTTCAAGTATTGACTCATTTTACTACCCCCAGAAGTAGTTAAGATGCCATAAAATGTATGTACTTAAGGTACCAATAAAGTATTTTAGTCGCAATTAAAGTAATTTAGACACCTAACAACGAAATTTGCTGCCAAATTAGTATTTTAGTAACCATAAAAGTCAATTTACTTGCTTCAAATAGTATTTTACTCATCCGCAAGTATTTTAGTCACCCATCATGCATTTTAGTCACCCACCGTTCATTTTAGTAACCCAGCAAGTATTTGTCCCCAAAAACGTACTTTAGACACTTTTTCGGTGTTTTTTGCCTAATAATGGTTCATTATTATGTATCCTCACCTATTAGGATGAGGGTCAGCGGTCGGTTCCTTGTTTTCGTGGGGGGAGAATATTCTGCCGTCGCCGCAGGGAGCCGTGCTAACGTATAAATGCACTTGACGGTTAGGTTTTAATTGATAACCTCCCCCTTTTAACGGCTCTATGTCCGAGTGGGGAAGGGGTTTTGTTGGGTCTGGAAAATAAGAAAAAAAAATGTTACAACGAGGTACAAACAAGGTCTTATAAAGGTCGCCGGAGGACGCTGGATGCAGGTCGCTTCCAACCGGTACATATGGAAGTACAAAGGCGAGGCCTATGTTCAGCAGGGGACGTCCTACGGCTGAGATGATGATGCGAAAAATAATAATAAATAATTAGTTATGTGCGGTTGACTAGTTATCACCTATTGGACAAGACCGTATCGCCAAGCGGTCATTGGATCATTGGTTTTACGCCGCCTTCAAGGTTTAAATAGTATGCCACCATTACCGGGGGTAGACTTCCTTTGCAGGAGGTCGACTAGGTGGGTACCCCAACAGTGCCAGTTATTCTACCGCCAGGGTAGTGGATGTGAACATTACTGTGCTTCGGTAGGAGGGCACTGTTGCTAGTAAAATTACTGGGCTGAAGAGTCTTAACATCTTATGATTCTCAAGTAAGAAGCGTTGGCGCAGTGCGCTCGGTAGCACTGTACTAATTATGGGCAGCGTTATCTCTTACCGTCCAGGAGCGCGTCTTGCTCGTCTTCTTACTTCGTTATATAAAAAAAAAGATATGGCCATATAAATAAAGAAACTAATAGCTGATTACCCCCTTTGGTTCTAATTTTCAGAAAGCCAAACAAGAAATGGAAATATTAAGTACCAAAGATTTTCGCCTGGACGCTACTGTGTTTCGGAAGGCACGTAAAACTGTGGGTCCCGGCTGTTTCCTACAAGATATGTAGGAGGCAGTCGTCAGGTCATGTTGCAGGCACAGTAGAAATCATGGCGACCTGGAACTGCAACATACATATATAGGTTCGCCACACAACCTATACATTGTGATTTGACTCTAACAGTGTAAGTAGGGTAAGCTGTTCTGTTGGAGTATAAACCCCAATTATTATTATTATTATAGGTTTCGTAGGACTTACCCGGTTGACTGGCATATTCTACAAGCTGCGCATAGAGATGGCGTTGCAGACATCTTCGAGCTACCACCTGACAAACAAACAAATAAACTGTATTGTAATGGTAAGCCTCTTTAAGAGCGTATATATCGAGTGACGCTCTCTCGCTCGCAATATTTGACAATTTTTTAAATATAAATTCATAGAAAAAATTTATTGAAAATTCCTCACGCAACATTTCTTCATATGACAGATGTACCTAGTATGTACATAGTATATAAGAACCTACCTTGGTTTTTGATACTTATGTCTTGTTCTTTTGTATTGATGTAACTTATATATATTATGTATTTTTAATTGTAGAATGTCAATATTTTTTTTTTTTTACCCACATTATAACATTAATATAAATACACTACAGTTTCTAACAAGTGAAAATTAAAAAAAAAACTTTTTAAAAAACAAGCTTTTATTATTATAACCACAAAGTACTCGTCAAGACGAATCAAATGAGCCCAAACTCGATGGGGTTACGTCGTTTTACTACGCAGTTCCTATGACCACCTTCCAGCTCCATCATCAGATCAGCTCCATGTCATAATAATATTGCATTGTCATCCGATTTACACACGCATGCAAATTTTCAGCTCAATTGGAAACCGGGAAGTGCGTCAAATCAAACTTGCAAGATTTGATTACAGACAGACAGACAGACAACAGACAGGTGAAAGTAATATAAAGCTTGTAAAAATGATTATTTTTAACTCATTAGTTCTTTTGTTCGTTAAAAGTTTATTTTCGACGACTATTCGCCGAATGCCGAATAATACTAGCTATTATTCGGTATTCGATGAATATCAAAAAAATGACGAGTAATGCCGAATACCGAATAATAGCGAGTATTCGCGGCAACTCTAATTAATATAAATACACTACAGTTTATAATATTAGTAAGACGTTACCTCAGCGTGACAGTCGTTGACGGCTCTCCCTCTAACGGACATATGTTCTCCTGACACACACTTGGTGCCAGTCGTCACCGCTATGATCTGAAACAACACACACATGGAGGTCTTTTTATCGCCGAGAAAAAAGGGCAAAGGCGCATAGTATTATATCCGTTATCCTAACCACCATAATAACACAAGCATTAACCTTTTGACCGCCAAAGTCACCTATACTTGACAAGTACTTGCGGGTCCTGTACGCCAACGACGTCTATAGACGAACCAGTCTTAATAAGTGATATAAAAATATTTATCGAGTCTTGGCAACACTAGTTCTTTCGTAGGTATTTTTTTTTAAATTGTGCCTTGGCGCACAGGGCACGAAAATGCGTTTGTGCCGTGGCGTTCAAAAGGTTATATGTATTATTTATGTAATAGGTAGGTAGTCTATTTATTGTTAAGTTTTGTAATAGTATGTTAACTTTTCCCTATGATTGTCAGCCCCCCTATATTTTAGTACATTTTCTCCAGCCTTAGGGCAACTGGTAGAAAATGCTATTGTAGCATTAAGTTGGTCCTAGCTTTGTGCTGAATAATAAATAAATAAATAATAAATAATTAAGTTGCTTAGCTTGGGGTTATGTGTGTGTGTAATATCTGAAATATTCATTTATCTATAGACATGCTGAAAATCAGCGCTGCGCATCCTTGCTAGCATAAAGCTGAGCATATGCCTTTTGCCTAATTTAACAGTATCACATTTCTATTAATCATCATCATCATCTCAGCCATTGGACGTCCACTGCTGAACATAGCTTTTACTTGGGGTAGACTTCCTTTGCAGGAAATCGTCTAGGTGGGTACCCCAACAGTGCCAGTTATTCTACCGCCTGAGCAGTGATGTGCAAACATTACTGTGCTCCGGTAGGAGGGCACTGTAGCTAGTGAAATTACTGGGCTAAAGAGTCTTAACATCATAAGACTCTTGAGTAAGAAGCGTTGGTGCAGTGCTCCTAGAATTTCACATCATTGTGAAATCCTAGGTAACACTGTACTGATTATGGGCAGCCGTTATCTCTTAACATCAGGAGAGCGTCTTGCTCGTCTTCTACTTCATCACATAAAAAAAAAACACATTTCTATTAATCATCATCATCATCTCAGCCGGCGGACGTCCACTGCTGAACATAGGCCTCCCCTTTGCACTTCCATATGTACCGGTTGGAAGCGAACTTGCACCTTTCTACTAATTCTATTCCTTTTATTTACTTGTATGCTGAATGTAAATTGAAATTGTAATTTATTTTTTTGGCAATAAAACTTTTAATTAATGGAATTAGGCGTTACTTTGCGGAAATCCATTACAATAATTATTAGCTATTATTTAATATTTAGTGTTAATTCCGCTCTAAATCGAATTAGATTTGATAAACCATCAAATCTAATTCGATTTGATTAGAGCGGAATTAAGGCGGGGCTTTACGAGCAGATTAGGTATTTAGTGCGGGCAAAAGTTGCTCAGAACGCCCGTTGGAAACGTGTGGCGTACGCTTATCGTAAAACGTGCGCGGTCATTGACCCTTGGTGATTGATTCTTTGCATGTAGTTAGCACACACACATTCACAAACACGTCAAACTTATAAAACCCCGTCGATTTTGCGTCGGGGGTTACAATGTGCTAAAATTTTTGGACAAGATCGAAAAAATGAGACACGAGATAAATATTATAGATACACGTATTTTTTGTTGAAAAAAAAAACAAAATTAGATTACATTTAATTGATTAGATTAGATTAATTAAATTGGACCAATTAATTAAATTAAATTAAAACAATAATTCAGATAAATTCAGAAAAAATCTGGTAAATTCAGATAAATTTAAAAAAATCAGATAAATTTTGAAAAAATCTGGTTAATTCTGATAAAATCAGATAAATTCGAAAAAAAATTAGAAAAATTCTGATAAATTCAGATAAATTCGAAAAAAATCTGATTAATTCTGAAAAAATCTGGTAAATTCAGATAAATTAAAAAAAATCAGATAAATTCGAAAAAAAATCAGATAAATTCGAAAATAAATCAAATAAATTCTGAAAAAATCTGGTTAATTCTGATAAATTCAGATAAAATCAGATTAATTCAGATAAAATTAGATAAATTCTGAAAAATTCAGATAAAATCAGATAAATTCAGATAAAATCAGATAAATTAAAAAAATCAGATAAATTTGAAAAAAAAAACAGATAAATTCGAAAATAAATCAAATAAATTCTGAAAAAATGTGGTAAATTCTGATAAATTCAGATAAAATCAGATAAATTCAGATAAATTCTGAAAAATTCAGATAAAATCAGATAAATTCGAAAAAATCAGAAATATTCGAAAAAAAAATAGAAAAATTCTGATAAATTCAGATAAATTCGAAAAAATCAGATAAATTCGAAAAAAAATCAGAAATTCTGAAAAATTCAAATAAAATCAGATTAATTCGAAAACATCAGATAAATTCGAAAAAAAATCAGATAAATTCTAAAAAAACTGGTAAATTCTGATAAATTCAGATAAAATCGGATAAATTCGAAAAAAAAAACAGATAAATTCGAAAAAATTCAGAATCCAGATTTTTCTGAATTTATCTGATTTTTCTGAATTTATCTGATTTATTTCGAATTTATCTGATTTTATCTGAATTTATCAGAATTTACCACATTTTTTCAGAATTTATTTGATTTATTTTCGAATTTATCTGTTTTTTTTTCGAATTTATCTGATTTTTTTAATTTATCTGATTTTATCTGAATTTATCTGATTTTATCTGAATTTTTCAGAATTTATCTAATTTTATCTGAATTAATCTGATTTTATCTGAATTTATCAGAATTAACCAGATTTTTTCAGAATTTATTTGATTTATTTTCAAATTTATCTGATTTTTTTTCGAATTTATCTGATTTTTTTTAATTTATCTGAATTTACCAGATTTTTTCAGAATTAATCAGATTTTTTTCGAATTAATCTGATTTTTTCGAATTTATCTGAATTTATCAGAATTTTTCTAATTTTTTTTCGAATTTATCTGATTTTATCAGAATTAACCAGATTTTTTCAAAATTTATCTGATTTTTTTTTCGAATTTATCTGATTTTTTTAAATTTATCTGAATTTACCAGATTTTTTCAGAATTTATCAGACTTTTTTTAGAATTTATTTGAATTTATGAGATTTTTCTCAATTTATCTGAATTTATTTGAATTTATCAGATTTTTTCTGAATTTATCTGAATTATTGTTTTAATTTAATTTAATTAATTGGTCCAATATAATTAATCTAATCTAATCAATTAAATGTAATCTAATTTTGTTTTTTTTTTTTCAACAAAAAATACGTGTATCTTTAATATTTATCTCGTGTCTCATTTTTTCGATCTTGTCCAAAAATTTTAGCACATTGTAACCCCCGACGCAAAATTTACGGGGTTTTATAATATATCTGATTTTTTTTCGAATTTATCAGATTTTTTTGTTTTTATCTGATTTTATTAGAATTTATCTGATTTTATCTGAATTTATCAGAATTAACCAGATTTTTTCAGAATTTATCTGATTTATTTTCGAATTTATCTGATTTTTTCGAATTTATCTGAATTTATCAGAATTTATCTGATGAATTTTCGAATTTATCTGATTTTTTCGAATTTATCTGAATTTATCAGAATTTTTCTAATTTTTTTTCGAATTTATCTGATTATTTCGAATTTATCAGAATTTTTCAGAATTTATCTGATTTTTTTCGAATTTATCTGATTTTATTTTAAATTAGTTCAATCTAATTTAATAATTAGTTTATATTAATATTTAATGTGAATTAATTTAATCGTATATAATAATTAATTCATATTAATATTTAATTTAAATTAATTTAATCTAATTAAATTATTAACTTATAATAATATTTAATTTAAATTAATTTAATCTAATTTATTTTATATAGTACGTGTGTGTTATTTTTTAATAATCGACTAGAAGGACAAAATAAAGATTATAATATTTATTATCTAATTACAAATAAATTAAACCCCCTACACGCTTCTGAGATTTGGAAATTCACAATATATGTAAGTACTCCTAAATAATTCAAACGCGCGTGTGTAATCGTAGTGGAGGTGAGATCGAAGTGCACAGGTCCGACGCTGACAGTGGTCACCGGCGTTCTGAGTGCGTGCGGTAATGCTCCGTGGGAATTAAAATTCAATTAAAAATCATTAAATAAACTTATCGATAAAATACCTATATATAGCCATCCGTTTGAATGTTATGTATCAAATAAAGTACTCTAAATGTTTATTTTTGTCCTAGTTTTACAAATATTTAAATGGAAGGAAGAAAATTAGGCATATTTAAAAAAAATAAAACTATCGAGAAAAAAAACAATTATCATGTTTCTGTTAATTAAGATCTCTTGTTCAAAGATTGAAGTTACACATACTAAAATATAAAGTAGTAGATCTTCTTAAAAGTTTGCTATATTAGGCTTTGAAAAACATACATTTCACTTACCATAGCGCCTTAACACTAAATATTAAATAATAGCTAATAATTAATAAAACTTTTTTTTCTTTGTGTGCTCGCTCGCACAGCAGTGACGCTCTCTCGCTCGCACAATTTGACGAATTTCGAAATATAAATTCATGGAATTAATTGACATTACTGGGCTGAAGAGTCTTGACATCATAATACTGAAATAGTAAGAGTTTGTTAACTTACCTTAGCACCCTCAGTTTTGTTATCGGTAGTAATCACGATTCCCGCGAGAACCTTCCGCTTGGAGTGAATCAGATCATTCTTCATCAGCTCGTTGAATTTTTCATTAACTATCCTGAAAGGAAAACATTAATTACAATCTTTTATTACAAGCTTTATATTACTTTCACCTGTCTGTTGTCTGTCTATCTGTCTGTCTGTCTGTCTGTAATCAAATCTTGCAAGTTTAATTTGACCCACTTCCCGGTTTCCAATTGAGCTGAAAATTTGCATGCGTGTGTAAATCGGATGACAATGCAATATTTTTATGACATCGAGCTGATCTGATGATGGAGCTGGAAGGTGGCCATAGGAACTCTGTCATTAAACAACGCAACCCCATCGAGTTTGGGTTCATTTGATTCGTCTTGTACGAGTACTTTATGATGCAAGATGGTAAGAATAATTAAAGCTTGTTTTTAAAAAGTATTTTTAAAATTTCACTTGTTTACTTTCACCATTCATCTATTGTGTGTTTGTAATCAAATCTTGCAAGTTTAATTTGACCCACTTCCCGGTTTCCGATTGAGCTGATTTTTTGCATGTATAAATCGGATGACAATGCAATATTATTATGACATGGAGCTGATCTGATGATGGAGCTGGTGGGCAAAGGCACTCCGTAATTAAACGACGCAACCCCATCGAGTTCGGGCTCATTTGATTCGTCTTGACACTAGTCACTAGATGCTTTTGGTACTACGTTTCAAAAACAAAGATAATTTTTTAGCTAATTTGCAGGGTTCAAAGGATCAATATCTCAATAAATTGGATATACATATATGGTATATTTTTCATAATATATCTGAAATATATCATAAAATATATCGGATGTAACAGTTTTTGAGAATATATCTATGATATTTTCATAGATATATAACCTTCGAACCCCGAAAAAATTATCTTTGTTTTTGAAACGAAGTGTACGCGCGAATACACCCTCTCATAAAAAAAATAGCACTCCGGGAGTGCCGGCAGAAGTGAAAACTTCAATATTAACGTTGTGTTTAATTATAAGTATAAAAATACTATCATTTATGAGGTAGAATACAATGTTTATTTATTCCGCTATCGTACACAAATTTGACAATTTATATGTTGTTATTTATAATATTATATCGTTATTTATATATAACATTAAATTTTATCTCTCAGAAAAATCAACTTCCATCCATAATTTCGACGACTTTTACACCATCGTTATTATCAGAATCATCATCGCAAATTTTTACAACTGATACAATTGGTTTATGATAACTTAAGTAAGAAACAAACAGTTTTGATTCGAACCTATTAATAAAATACGGAGTTCAGACCACAGACTAAAATTTATTGAGTAAAGTCGCCTATACACACTAATTGTACAGATTATGTATTAACTAAAGCTGTCTATACAATATAAGTATATTTTGATACATTTTAACACTTCCCCTTAACAAAATAACTTATACAAAGAGATAAACAAAATATGTGCATCTTTGAATTTACAAAAAAAATAAAACATTGGCAATATGAAACAATCGCATCAAAAAGAACTAATAATTTTACAACTCACTGATGCCTAACTGTTTCACAAACTTATAATGTTTTTGACTACAAAGGCTTTTTGTTAAGATATCAGCAGGCATATCTTCAGTATTTAAATATACAACATCAACAATATTATTCTCTACTGCGGAGCGAATAAAATGATATCTTATATCAATATGCTTGCTTCTCTTATGAAAAACATTGTTTTTGGTTAATTTCAAAGCACTTTGATTGTCATTATACAATATTATAGGCTGTTTACTTCTACATTGCAGTTCAAACAATAGGTTTCTCAAATATATAGCCTCTTTACTTGCCTCACATAGGGCCATATATTCTGCTTCAGTACTTGACAAAGCTATTGTCGTCTGCTTTTTACATTCAAATGAAATTACACTATTTGACAATTTAAATGTAAATCCAGTAAATGACTTTCTATCTAAGCTGTCTGATGCCCAATCTGCATCTACAAAACCAGTTATATCTGAATTATCTTTTACATATTTCAATCCATAATTTTTAGTTTTTTTTAAGTACTTAAGTATATGCTTTACATGTTTCCAATGCGTTTCATTATAATTACTGTTAAATTGACTGAGGTAACATACAGCAAAATAAATATCTGGACGAGTTAATAAAGCTAGATATAACAAACTGCCAATCAATTGCTGGTAAGGATACTGAGCGGAGCAAGTACCTTCCTTCTTAAGCTTCAAATTTACCTCTATTGGAGTATTAGCTGTTTTACAATCTTTCATATTAAATTTTGACAATATTTTTTCAACAAACTGCTCTTGATCTAGGCTTATTTCATTATTACATCTCCTGACTCTCATTCCTAAACATTGCTTTACCTCTCCTAAGTCTTTTAATTTAAAATTTGCCTTTAACATGTCTTTCAAAAGTTCAGTTTCCTTTTTACAATTTGAAAATATAAAGAAATCATCAACAAACAATGCAATATATACTTTTACATTTTCTTTCTGTTTTAAGAACAAACAAGGTTCATATTCTGACTTTTTATAACCAGATTTATGCAAACAATCATCTACTCGTTTATACCATGCCCTAGCTGATTGCTTCAGGCCATAAATTGCTTTCTTTAACTTTAACACCTTGTTTTTCTCAGTACATTTAAAGTTTTCTGGTTAAGTCATATATACAGTCTCATTTAAATATCCATTTAGAAATGCTGTGTTTACATCGAGATGTGTTATATCTAAATCATGTTTTACACTCAGAGCAAACAAAAGTCTTAGCGTTGAATAACGAACTACTGGTGAAAAAGTCTCTTTATAATCTATTCCCGCTGCCTGTGTAAAACCTTTAGCAACTAAACGAGCACGATATGTCACTTTATTGTTATTGTCTAGTTTTTTCTTAAACACCCACTTACACTTAACCACTGTAGCATTTTCTGGCCGACTCACTACTTCCCAAGCTTCATTTTCTTCAAAAGAGCATAGTTCTTTCTCCATAGCCTCGTGCCACTCTTTGGATTCAGGGCCATTTTGAGCTTCTTGGTAAGTTATCTGGTCGTCACCTGAGTTAAGATCTACACCCAAGTTACTATATGCTAATCGGTCGGGTTTTTTCCTGTTTCTGATTAATCTAGTGTTGTCTTCGACAATGGTGCGATCCTCTAGATCTGTTGAAGTTGTCGCATCAAGAAATTCAACTGAGGAACTGGAACTTTCTTCCTCTGGAACATATGTACTATCCATTCCTTGTTCTCTTATTGTGATATCTGAATCTTCAGAGTCTGAGCTTTCATGTCGCTCCTGTTGTTCTTGTGAATCTGAAACTGAAACAGGGTTAGGAGTACCATGAGCTTCTGTTATGATAACCGTCGAAGTTTCTGATTCTTTTTCCATAACGACAACATCTCTGCTTATCACAATTTTCTTCGTCTGAGGATTATAAAGCCGGTATTCCTTTACATTATCTGCATATCCTACTAGATAGTGTTGTATTGCCTTCTTGTCCCATTTAAGCCTCTTTTCTTTTGGAACGTGGACCATTACTGAGCTACCAAAAATCCTAAAATGACTGATATTTGGTTTTCTGCCGTGCCAAAGTTCATATGGAGTTTTCTTTTGCAATCCTGAAGCTAAAGTTCTATTCTTTAAATACACTGCTGTATGTACTGCTTCTGCCCAAAACTTCTTTTCAAACTTTGCATCATAGAGTAAACATCTGGCCCTTTCTACAATAGTCCGGTTAAATCGCTCACACATACCGTTCTGTTCGGGGGTATAGGTATTTGTTTTCTGATGAACTATGCCACTTTGTTTCAAAAAATTTGCCATCTGATTTGAACAAAATTCTGTGCCATTATCAGAACGTAGTATTTTAATACTGGAGTTAGTCTGTTTCTCGACCATCATTTTAAATTCCTTAAAATAAGTAAATACCTCACTTTTGCATTTCATGAAATATACAAATGACATTCTGCTGTAGTCATCTACAAAAAGTAAGAAATACTTGGATGAACCGATGGACTTCGTCTCCATTGGACCGCATACATCAGCATGTACCAACTCTAGTACCTTCTCGCTTCTGTTTTTACTCTTTGGGAACGGTAACCTATGCTGCTTCCCCTCACAACATACAGTACAATTGTTCATACTGACCTGCTGGTTACTGTTATACTCCATTCCCTCTACAGCGCCATTTTTCATAATGTTCTGGTCATTGCTATTAATATGACCCAGTCTCCGGTGCCATATTCCAATCGAAGATGTTGCTGCGGCTGCAAAACTCTGCCCTGTGTTTAATTTATAAACTCCATTTACCATGGGAGCTACTCCAATCAGTTGGTTATCAGGATTCTTTATGTAACATTTATCCTTTTTAAAGTAAACTTGATTTCCATTCTTGATCAGCTGGCTTACTGACAAGAGATTCGTTGTTAATGATGGGACACATAATACATCCTTAACTGTGATATCAAATTTGTTCTTTCCAACAACCGTTGTTAGCTGAGCGTCCCCGGAACACAATACTGGCATCGTTGTTTTGTTCGCTACCACAATCTCTTTGGGTTTGTTGTGGTCACGTGTGGAATTTTTTAATATTTTTTCCTCTATTATCATGTGGTTACTTGCACCACTGTCTATGTACCATTCATCTTTTGTGAAAGTGCCATTTAGAAAAACCGCACTAAATGCATGCTCTGTCTTATCCTTTTTGGTGCATTGATTTTTATAGTGACCAATTTGTTTGCATTTATAACACTTTATAATTTTTTCAGATGATGGTTGTTTCTTGTTTGATGGTGTGTTCTTTTTCCTGCTAAGAAATGCATTCCCATCTGCTTCTTTTTCAACCTGCATGTCCATTAATTTGGTTTTGATGACGTCGGCTGATATGTTTATTCCGGAATGTTCTATAGCCATTATCATAGGCGAATATTTGTCTGGAAGTCCTGCCAACAATAATGAACCCACCCACTCATCGTTGATTTCGAAGCCTGTTCCTTTTAACCGCTGTGCTGTTTCCACCATTTGTGACACGTAGCTTGTCATTGATTCGCAATTTTCAAGTCGTATGGATATTAATGATCGTAGCAGAGAAATCTTTCTCGTGTATCCCGAATCGTCGAATAATTGCTTCAGTTTATTCCACAAGTTACTAACTGTGTTTTCGTTCTTGATGTGCACGTATAAACTGGGATCAATAGTCATGACGACTTTCGCCTTGGCTTTTCTGTTCTCGGCGTCACTAATGTCCGCCGGAATGGCGTCGATATCGAAACCTTCAAGCACCAAGAAATTTCGGACAGCGAATGCCCAGTCATCATAGTTCTCACGCCCTTTTAGTTTTGGCACGTTAACTATGTATCCCGCGGTAGACATTTATTATAAATAATTGATTTAGGCAACGAATTTGGAAAAAATATTAAATTAGCTGGGGTCCATGACCTAATAAAATACGGAGTTCAGACCACAGACTAAAATTTATTGAGTAAAGTTGCCTATACACACTAATTGTACAGATTATGTATTAACTAAAGCTGTCTATACAATATAAGTATATTTTGATACATTTTAACACCTATTTAAGTGTCTAATAAAAAGAATATAAAATATAAAAAAGAAATATCGGGCGCGCGCTTGTCTAAGCCCCCTGTGCCGCCTAAACAGAGCAGCACACTCAGGCACGGTAGAAAGAGTGGGAGATACTAGTTCCTCTCCCTTCCCCTCGATCTTACGCTTTTTCGATCAGCATCACGTGACCCTGACGCGAGTTTGAAAGTTTTTACCCATACAAAAAAGTGCTCAGCGCCGCTAAAGAAGTTTTCACTTCAAAAACTAATCAAGCCATCAATCAATGTCAATGTCACCTGTATACGTCACAACAACCATTTCCGGATGCGAACCAATTCATAGTACTCTGTGATGCGAACCCCAATTTTCGCTCTCTTCCTGTCAAATAAGGTACCGGCAACATGCCTCCATTTTTTCTCTACCAATAATTATAATTTACCCCAGTTGTGCGTACCAATTCGTGCAATTGCATATGTGAGCCTTCACACGAAGTATAGATGGTAATAATAATAAAAGCTTGTTTTTAATTTTTTTTTAATTACACTTTTTAGTGTGGTTGTAACATACTTAGCTATATAATCGAAGAGAACTTGCGGCAGCGGGGTGGTAGGTTGTGACGTATTTTGCTGTGACGTCACAGGCAGGGAGTCCAATACTGCCAACGCCGCGCGCGCCGCTGCTAGTTTAGCTAGCTTTTTGCTCGAACCTGGAACAATAAGTATCTTTGAACGGATGATCTTAAATAATACAAGGGGTTAGACTTCCTTTGTAGGAGGTCGACTAGGTGGGTACCCTAAGGGTGCTTCTTCGACCAGATATGTGCTATGCTACGTTGCTATGGAGGCGTTTGATATCCACTAAGCATATTCATTGCGGCACATAGCTTAGTACTGCACAACACTTCGGATACGTGCTACGGATGCGAGCTACGGATGTTTGCTACGGATGCGTGCTACGGATGCGAGCTACGGATGCGAGCTACGGATGCGTGCTACGGATGCGTACTACGAATGCGTGCTACGGCTGCGTGCTACGGATGCGTGCTACGGATGCGTGCTACAGACGCGTGCTACGGATGCGTGCTACGGAAGGGTGCTACGGTTGGGTGCTACAAAATTTTAGCTAAATCGGTCCACACGTTTAGGCGTGAAAGAGTAACAAACATCGTCAGGATCCAGACATCCATTCCTACAAACTTTCACGTTTATAATATTAGTAAGATTTCAAATTTGGTCATATTGTACGATCGAGACTCTCAGTTAAAGAAGAGAAGCTCTTAAGAGATAGTCATATAATGTTATCTACACATTTTGAACTGAATGAACTATATTATTAAAAATAGTGTTGCAAAAAATTATCAAATACAAATAACGGAAAATGATAAACACGTTACTAAAACTAGGTATGCTAACTCTGCCGCGGATGAGTGCTTCTGCGTACCCGCTGCCCCGGCATTATGGCGTCCCGCAGGAACATCCGCAGGTTTTTTAGTGGGTATCCCCTCGCCCATACAAGGCGCCACAAACCGATGCGTAACGCATTTTTCCTTGGTCAAACAAGTAAAATAAAAAAAAAAAACAAGCTTTTATTATTTTTACCATCTAGCACCAAAGTACTTGTAAAGACGAATCAAATGGGCCCAAACTCGATGGGGTTTGCGTCGTTTAATTACGAAGTTCTTATGGCCACCTTCCAGCTCCATCGTGAAATCAGTTGTATGTCATAATTATATTGCATTGTCATCCGATTTATACATGCATGCAAAATTTCAGCTCAATCAGAAATCGGGAAGTGGATCAAATTAAAACTTGCAAGATTTGATTACAGACAGACAGACAGACAGACAGACAACAGACAATAAAAGCTTGTAAAAGCTCAAATTGACATCATGGTGGTACATCACATTTGACTACAGACAAACGAGTCCCGTACGGCTTACCGAAAACTATTTTACCAATCAACGGTTCCTAAAAAATCTTTTTACTTTTATTACTTTGCTCGAATGAACTATTGCCAACGAACGTTTGACCAACTGAACGTTTGATTGCTGCACATTTTACCAAATAAACTTTTTACCTTATTTCATATCCTTTCAAAACTTTACACTTATATTATTCTTATCGAATGAACTACAGACCCATGATCATTTGACCAACTCAACTTCTGGTTGCTGCACATGTTATCAAAAAAACTTTTTACTTACTATCATGTCCCGTAAAAACTTTACACTTTTATTATTCTCATCGATGAACTACAGACCCATGATCATTTGACCAATAGATCCTTTTTAAATTGTATGCAGCAGCTCACCGAATGATTTTTAACCGTCGCGTCGTGCAATTATATTTTGAAATTAATAATTATGAAAATTATAAGGTTTCTTTCTAAACTACCTATATCACATTTCTTCTTATAAAATATGAATACTATTTTCATTTCTGATGGGGTACCAGGCGTCCAGAAACTTTAGGAGATCTCATAAATAAAAGCATCGAACTTTTTTTGCTTCAATTAATTGATAATATGATATTGCTAAAATATACCGTTTTTTTCTTATGAGCTACCAGGCGTACATAAACTTTAGGAGATTTTTTAATTGAATTATTTGCTGCAATTAATTTAGATGATACTAGATGCGCGCAGCGGTTTTACCCGCTGTACTTTATGTAGCCCATGTGTTTTTCCAGGGTCTAAACTATCTCAATTTTATGAAAGTGGGAATACCAAAGTGCTTTTTATCAGAAATAAAAATATGATTTCGGTTAATATCATCTCATTTAATCATAAACTATCTAAACTTCTTGAAATGTGACCTCTTACGATGGCCCGATTATACAACATCGCCTTAGCATAAAAAGTACTAGGGTGTCAGAAATTAGAAAGAGTTAACCAAAACCATAAAGCGCAGGAAAAGCGATACGCAACTTGTATGACTTCAAAAATATGTAATCTTTTCCTGGTATCTGTTCTCCTAGTACTTTTTGGGGTTTGTATCCATGGATCTTAATCAGTGAAAATTGGAAACGGATTTTTACTCGCTAATTAATATCAACAAGAAATTTAATTAAGTAAAACAGCTGTCAAACTTGAAATAGCAATATCTCAGAAAGTACTCGTCCTTTTTTTTTCGACCCAGGATAAATGCGTTACGCATCATCATCAATCACTCTATAAGACCGCCAATTGTAACACATAGCTTTTGTACTGTTTTAGTTTATAAGTTGTTTTTGTACATTTTCTTTTGTGTTCCAATAAAGGGTTATCTATCTATCTATCTATCTATATCATCACAGCTATGCCACACAGACGGCAAGTACTTTAAATATTGTATAAAGGAAATTTAACTGGAAGAAGACTAAGACTATAATTTTTTTTTTTAAATATAACTTTCAAGATATGATAAAGCTCTTAATAATTAATGTAGCAACACTATTTGTTGAGGGGGGGGGGGCACCAGGGGTATCGCCGGGGGGTATCGTAGGTCCGCAGTGACTATAACGAGTGGAAAAAACTGCATACATAATATAACAAATGATCCCAACTCAGCATCAATCTCGGTGATCCATCTGCAAAATTATAACTCCTTGGCCGCCAACGCTTTTAAATTTTGATTAGATATCGAGTCTTATAACCGCTGCGCGCATCTAGTATCATCTAAATTAATTGCAGCAAATAATTCAATTAAAAAATCTCCTAAAGTTTATGTACGCCTGGTAGCTCATAAGAAAAAAACGGTATATTTTAGCAATATCATATTATCAATTAATTGAAGCAAAAAAAGTTCGATGCTTTTATTTATGAGATCTCCTAAAGTTTCTGGACGCCTGGTACCCCATCAGAAATGAAAATAGTATTCATATTTTATAAGAAAAAATGTGATATATAGGTAGTTTAGAACGAAACCTTATAATTTTCATAATTATTAATTTCAAAATATAATTGCACGACGCGACGGTTAAAAATCATTCGGTGAGCTGCTGCATACAATTTAAAAAGGATCTATTGGTCAAATGATCATGGGTCTGTAGTTCATCGATGAAAATAATAAAAGTGTAAAGTTTTTACGGGACATGATAGTAAGTAAAAAGTTTTTTTGATAAAATGTGCAGCAACCAGAAGTTGAGTTGGTCAAATGATCATGGGTCTGTAGTTCATTCGATAAGAATAATATAAGTGTAAAGTTTTGAAGGCATATGAAATAAGGTAAAAAGTTTATTTGGTAAAATGTGCAGCAATCAAACGTTCAGTTGGTCAAACGTTCGTTGGCAATAGTTCATTCGAGCAAAGTAATAAAAGTAAAAAGATTTTTTAGGAACCGTTGATTGGTAAAATAGTTTTCGGTAAGCCGTACGGGACTCCAGACAAACTGTGACAGGTGACTCTGAATAAAAGCTTGTAAAAATGGGAGGTCTTTGCCCAGTTGCCCAGCAGTGGGACAGCAGAAACTTAGTAAAAGAAATAACCAACCGATTTTAAAAATCTAAACCATGTCCTAAGAAGGAAAATATGTACACCACTACAAACATGCGTTTCTGAAAAACGAGATAACGGCTTGAAAGCTTCAACTTATTATGATTTTTTCGCAGTTTTAACTAAATAACATACTTATAATCAAATCGATAACCTCCTTTAGAAGTCAGGTAAAAAGATAACCGACAACGATGATGACCTTTGAGTGTGACAATATTTTACAAGCTTTCATTAACTTTCACCTGTCTGGTGTCTGTCTGTCTGTAGTCAAATCCTGCTAGTTCCGGGTGGTACCGGGGGTAGACTTCCTTTGCAGGAGGTCGTCTAGGTGGGTACCCCAACAGTGCCAGTTATTTTACCGCCTGAGCAGTGATGTGCAAACATTACTGTGCTTCGGTAGGAGGGCACTGTAGCTAGTGAAATTACTGGGCTAAAGAGTCTAACATCTTATGACTCTTGAGTAAGAAGCGTTGGTGCAGTGCACTTAGAATTGCACATCATTGTGAAATTCTGGGCAGCACTGTACTGATTATGGGCAGCGTTATCTCTTAACATCAGGAGAGCGTCTTGCTCGTCTTCTTACTTCTCCACATAAAAAAGTTATATCTGACCCACTTCCCGGTTTCCGATTTGTTGGCGATCTTCGGTAAATTTCAGTAGTTTAGGGAACCCATTAATGTTTTGTAAAATAGGCAATAGATATAAGTAGTTAGGGAACCCACTCATGTTTTGTAGAATAGGTCTTAATAAATTATTAGGTTAAGGTTAGATTAAGGTCTAGGTATAAGTACACGGTAAATAGGTTCTAATAATAACAATAGGTTGTAGGTAAAATTTATATAAGTCGATAAAATAGCTTGAGTAAGGTCAGTCACATAGTGACATAGAAAAAGTTTGTTAGTTTTTCGGCTATAACTTTGTTTGTTATTAAGTTGTATTAATAATAGTTTATACACTATCTAATGATACCAAACATGATAGGATCGAACAATTAATTATGTATCAAAAGTAGAAAAAACCGCGTAACGCATAGTAAAAATTTGTAAAAATGCGCGCCGAAAATGGTCGCAAAACAGGTGCTCTCTTTACGGTAAGGGTACGACCCAGGTTAGTAAGCACCAAAACAATGCATGTCATTACCTACGCTGCACCGGCTTGGTATGCGCTCTGCTCGGCTCACCAGCGGAAGCGGCTCCAGACGGTGCAGAACGTCGCGTTACGGACGATTGCCGGAGCCGGGCGTTACGTCCGTAACGATGTGATCGCCCGCGACACTGGCGTACCAGAGGTGGGGGAGTTCGTGGCCCGTCTGGCGCGTCGTATGTACGACCGCGCGGATAACGGGCCACACCCCCATCTCCAAAACATCGCGCCGCACCACACCCGGCCTCCTGAGGCGAAGCAGACGCGCGCCCTACCGCGGGACATCCTGAACAAGGAACCAGCGAACCAGGAAGCCACCACCGAACGAGAGCCGCTGTGAGGCGCCCGGCAACGGTTGCCGACTCCAGCGGCCCCCAGTGACCCGAAGGTCGATGCCTTCGGCGATGAAGCCAGGGTAACGGGGGATATGCCCGAGACCCACCTCCGACCGCCCTCCAAGGGGGTACGGAATGATAAGAGAAGTGCATGTCATTAATCGCCCGTGACACGGGAGTCCCCAAGGTGGGGGAGTTCGTGGCTCGTTTAGCGCGTCGAATGTTCGACTGCGCTGACAACGGGCCGCACCCCCACCTGCACAACATCGCTCCGCACCACGCCAGACCACCTGAGGCGCCACAGACGCGCCCGTTGCCGCGCGACATACTCCCCCCCAGGGAGAGCGACGCAGCAGCGTAGGTCTACCGCAGCAGAGCCGCCGTGAGGCGCCCGGAAACGGCAGTCGACTCCGGCGGCCGCCAGTTACCTGAGGGTAGAGGCCCTCAGCGTTGAAGCCAGGGCAAGGAGGGTTTAACCTCGTGTCCCACCCCCAACCGCCCCCCCAAGGGAGGCTGGAAGTACAAGGAAGTGGCATGCATGTCATGCTTGGCTGCCTGAAGAAAGAAATAAATGAAGAAGTATATAGTGAAGAAATAGGAAGTTTTATTTATAAGAAAGAAAAGGGTCAGGCCTTGATCCCCCCCCTCCCCCTCCGGGTCTCCAGCGCTTCAGTAGGTTCGAGCCGGGGCTTTCTCTTTGTTTCACCCCGACTCGGCCTGCGTGTTTAAGACCCGGAGCCGCGGTCGGCAACACGCTCGACCGCAACACGATTGAACTGAAATTTTCGGATGACTGCATTGTCATGACATGGAACTGATCTGATGATAGAGCTGGAAGGTGGCCATAGGAACTCCCGTAATTAAACGACGTAACCCCATCGAGTTTGGGCTCATTTGATTCGCCTTGACGAGTACTTTGGTGTTAGATGGTAATAATAATAATAAAAGCTTGTTTCTTAAAAGTTTTTTTTATTTCACTTGTATTTGCTTACCTACCTAATATACCAAACCCTACCTACCTACCTAATTGACCACATCCCACCTGATGGAAAGAGAAAAGCGGTCGACGATGAAATGAAATGAAATGAAATGAGATTTATTTGTCATGAATTTTGGTACAATATGATCTTAATATACTACTTTCCTGTTCCGACAAAATTCTACCTATTGAAGGCATACAAATATTTAAATAAAATGAAATTAAAATAATTATTATAATACTCATGCAATCAAATTGAAGTTAGAAAAATAATTAATAATTGAAAATGTTCATTAGATAATAATAGTAATGTCAAAAATGTTTAGTAATGAACAATTAGTATGTACCTATTAGAAACAAATTTACATGTCAAATTAAATATGATGTCAAAGGAATTTACATTGTCAAAGGAATTACAAAATATGTCAATAAGATTATAAATGTCAAAGAACTTAATTAATTTAAATAATAATGTTACATAATATGTCAGGTATATTAAATATAATTTTAATTTACTTAATTTATTTATATTGATTTATTTTTGTAATTCCAAAATTCCTTCATGTCATAGAAACAGTTTTCTGCCAACCATATCCGAAGCTTGAAACGAAATCTTTCTAGCGGTAGTTCTCGGATTTTTTTTGGCAGATGGTTATATATTTTTACAGTCATTATCTTGCAACTTTTTTGTGATAAGGCTGTTTTACCGAAAATCATTTTTAGCTTGGTAGGGTCTCGTATAACATGATTTAGCCGACTAGCTTTATCATACCTCTGGAACATGTCCGGATGTTCCCTTACAAACATTCCCACCTGTAATATGTACAGGCTCGTAAGTGTCAAAATCTTTAGTTTAGTGAACAGTGGCCTACATGAATCTAGGGGACCTATACCACCCAGTGCTCTTACACACTTTTTCTGGACTATAAACGCTTTTGTAACATCTGTAGAGTTGCCCCAAAGTAAAAGACCATATCTAAGTACAGATGCAACGTAGCCATGGTATGCTGTGAGGGCTGCACTTTGGCTTACTGTTCGCCGTAGTTCTCTTAGTGCAAAGACAAATTTGTTTAATTTTGAACAAACATATTCTACATGATTTTTCCAATTGCAATGATTATCTAATATTATTCCTAAAAATGTCAATGTTGTAATAATGTCAATCTTTACCCCTGCTTCTGATGGATCTGATGAATCACGTAAGATCCTAAAAAGGTACCAATTCACTCGTGCCTTGAAGATACCCAAGTTGTACCGCTCGGGAAACACGGATGACGGCAAAGTGTTCCAAATGCGACCAGCAGGGTTATTCACTTATCTGTCAGGGAACCGAACCGAAGACCGAATTGTCAAAAATGTATGAAATGACGTGAAATTATGTATCAAGTCGTATCGACATAATACGTCATTTCATACATTTTTGGCAATTCGGTCTTCGGTTCGAGTCCCTGACAGTTAAGTGAATAGCCCTTCAGTTCTCATTGAAAACGACGAAGCAAAACGCTTGGTGCGGGCAGTTGGTAGCGCCACTAAGTAAGGATGCCGCATTGCCGTCTGCCGTGACGGTCGTCAAGTAAATACAAGTGAAATTAAACAAGTGAAATTTTAAAAATACTTTTTAAAAACAAGCTTTAATTATTATTATCGTCTTGTATCATAAAGTACTCGTCAAGACGAATCAAATGAGCCCAAACTCGATGGGGTTGCGTTGTTTTATGACGGAGTTCCTATGGCCACCTTCTAGCTCCATCATCAGATCAGCTTGATGTCATAAAAATATTGCATTGTCATCCGATTTACACACGCATGCAAATTTTCAGCTCAATTGGAAACCGGGAAGTGGGTCAAATTAAACTTGCAAGATTTGATTACAGACAGACAGACAGACAGACAGACAGACAGACAGACAGACAACAGACAGGTGAAAGTAATATAAAGCTTGTAATAAAAAGAAACTTTTTAAAAACAAGCTTTTATTATTATTACCATCTTGCATCATAAAGTACTCGTCAAGACGAATCAAATGAGCCCAAACTCGATGGGGTTGCGATGTTTAATGACAGAGTTCCTATGGCCACCTTCCAGCTCCATCATCAGATCAGCTCGATGTCATAAAAATATTGCATTGTCATCCGATTTACACACGCATGCAAATTTTCAGCTCAATTGGAAACCGAGAAGTGGGTCAAATTAAACTTGCAAGATTTGATTACAGACAGACAGACAGACAACAGACAGGTGAAAGTAATTAAAAGCTTGTAATATTACAAGCTTTATATTACTTTCACCTGTCTGTTTTCTGTCTGTCTGTTTGTCTGTCTGTCTGTCTGTAATCAAATCTTGCAAGTTTAATTTGACCCACTTCTCGGTTTCCAATTGAGCTGAAAATTTGCATGCATGTGTTAATCGGATGACAATGCAATATTTTTATGACATCGAGCTGATCTGATGATGGACCTGGAAGGTGGCCATAGGAACTCCGTCATTAAACAACGCAACTCCATCAAGTTTGGGCTCATTTGATTTGTCTTGACGAGTACTTTATGATACAAGACGATAAAAAAAATTAAAGCTTGTTTTTAAAAAGTATTTTTAAAATTTCACTTGTTATAGTAGAAGTTTACGTAAAACATCAGTCATATTGGTCACCCTAAACTTAGGTCAAGCCAAATAATCTTTTTATAGGCACCACTTTTATAATAATAATCATAATTGAACATTTGTATCTAAAACACCGTCAAGATAACACTTCAAAATGAGATTTCTTATTATTTTATTATGTTTGAAGTTTATTGGAGTTTTGTGTGGTAAGTTATTTTCTTCTGAATACTTTTTTTTAATTTATTTATAGGTCCACAAAACTGGTACATTTAGATAGATAGAAAACGCTTTATTGATACAACATAAATAAAAGAACTTTGAACTAAATACAATTTGCACATTTTTTTTTTTACATTTTGCATTTTTTAACCCCCGACGCAAAAACGACGGGGTGTTATAAGTTTGACGTGTCTGTCTGTCTGTGTGTGTGTGTGTGTGTGTGTGTGTGTATGTGTCTGTCTGTGGCATCGTAGCTCTCAAACGGATGAACGGATTTTGATTTAGTTTTTTTTGTTTGAAAGTAGAGTTAGTCGAGAATGTTTATTTATTTATTATTCAGCACATAGCTAGGACTAATGTTCTTAGCCATGTTTGTAGCCCAGTCAATGAGTGCCCAAAAAGGGTATGTGGATCGAAAAGTCGAAAGCAGAAAAACTAACTTAGTAACTTTGTTTGGACTAGTTAGGAGATAAACATACTAAAAGTCCCCACCCCTCCGAGGTGAGCCCGAGGAGGGGGAGGCCGAAGAAGGTCCTATTTTTAGGTTTTTTGCTTATATGTCAAAAACTGTGCGTTGTACCATATTTTGTAGTAATACATTATTAAACCTCATAAAATTTTCTACAACTTCGGCCTTAACACTTTTTATCTATCTCCAATCGTTGTCCAGCTATGAGCTTCCAAACATGGTCTATTTTGAAAACGCTTAAATTAGTTTTCCATACAAAGTCAGTAAAAAAATCTTAAAAATAAAATTTCACCAACTTCTGGTTGTCGTATCATAATGAAACTTTGCAAATGTCTAGAAATCTGATGACAATTTAATAATCTGGTACCACTGAGCTGATCTGATGATGGAGCCAGGAGGTGTCTAATGAAACTCTTCAATGACTATTAGTAAACCCGTCGAGTTTGGGCACATTACATTCGAATTGATGAGACTTTTTCATTACACTTGCTGTCGAGGGTCTGATAATGGACCAGGAGGTGCCTACGTCTCATCAATCCGAATGTAATGAGCCTAAACTCGCCGGTTTTACTAATAGCCATTGATGAGTTTCAGTAGACACCTCCTGGCTCCATCATTACATCAGCTCAGTGGTACCAGATTGTTAAATAATCATCAGATTTCTAGACATTTGCAAAGTTTCATTATGATACGACAACCAGAAGTTGGTGAAATTTTATTTGTAAGATTTTTTTACTGACTTTGTATGGAAAACTAATTTAAGCGTTTTCAAAATAGACCATGTTTGGAAGCTCATAGCTGGACAACGATTGGAGATAGATAAAAAGTGTCGAGGCCGAAGTTGTAGAAAATTTTATGAGGTTTAATAATGTAGCACAACAAAATATCGTACCACGCACAGTTTTTGACATATGAGCAAAAAACCTAAAAATGGGACCTTCTTCGACCTCCCCCCCCTCGGGCTCACCTCGGAGGGGTGGGGACTTTTAGTATGTTTATCTCCTAACTAGTCCAAACAAAGTTACTAAGTTAGTTTTTCTGCTTTCGACTTTTCGATCCACATTTCTTCTTTTACTGGACTATTGGTGGAAATCGGTCCAAGATGGCCTCCACCACAAAATGGTGAATTACGTACTGCGTTGGGGGTTTTTTAATTTAATTCACTTGTTATATTATGTAGCGTCCGCGGCCCAGAGGTCCTGGGTTCAAATCTCAGTGTGGCAAAGATTTTCGCCTGGACGCTACCGTGTTTCGGAAGGCACGTAAAACTGTGGGTCCCGGCTGTTTGGCCCCAACCCAAAAACACCCCATCGTTTTTGCGTCGGGAGTTAAAAAAATATCATCCCCATTTTTCAAGTAGGGTGGGGTACCATTTTTTTATTGATGTTTTTATTTAATAATTTAGCCCAACGCTAGGACTAACTTAATGCTAAAGTAGCATTTTCTACCACTTGTCCAGAAACTAGAATAAAAGTACTGGTTCTTTTAAGGCTAGAGTGAATAGGTACCTTTCTAGGCATCTTACGTGATCCATCGTCGACCGTATTTTCACTTTCCATCAGGTGGGATGTGGTCAAAAGTAGGCCTATTTAGTATTTTAAAAAAAAACTGGTTATTACACATATCTGTGCAAAATTACAGCTTTCTGTTTCTAGGCTAAAGGCATAAAGCCGCGGAAGGACAGACAGGCAGATGGGTGAACAAAGAAAAACTATAAAAGGGTTCCTTGTTGCCTACAGAACCTTAAATAGGTGGATAGGCCATTTATTTCTTAGATTAAGTTTCAATTGTGATGTCACCACAATAAGGTACTAGCGGAAGACCAGCGTAGGTCAACTAAGATCTACACATACTGAGCTGGTACCTTTTTGCGGCAGGATGTGATATTTATACTATGTTAAATTCTTAAATGGGAGAAGCCACTGGTTCACACAGTTTTTACTTAGTTCGGGAGCCTATGGATTCAGTTTATTGTATTGTACATTTATTGTGTCAAATAAAGTTATTTGTTTTTGTTTGTTTTTCTCTTATGCTTTGTATATTATTATCATCTTGTGTGCAAATAAATTTATTTCTATTTTCTATTTCGATTTTAACCTCGAAATAGGATGCGAGTGAAGGGCGAGCACAGGTCCCAAGTCTCAATATACGGATGTTGTGTAATGTACATTTTAATATTTTTCAGAGAAACCAATAATCCAGATGAAAATAAACATGATTGTGACAGAAAACTACCGTTACCATGACAACCTGCTCACTGAGATAATGTGCGATAATAGAGGCGACTCCTCAAATGTTGTTACATTAAAATATATACCACAGGGTAATGTATAAACTTTTTAATTATATTTAGGCTTTGCCGTTCCACTGCTGGGAAAAGGCCTTCACCAAAATCCTCTATTCTTTTCGATCTAGCGTGGCTTCTTACCGGGTATTTCCCGCTCGATCACATCCCGTCGTTCACACTGTTGACGATCGGAAAAATGTGGAAAAAAACGGAGTGTGAACGATCATGAAATACCAACTCTTCTTGCCAGCCCTTCCTGACTTTTGGTTGGTGATAAAGTCGTCGCGACGTCTACCACAAAATAAATTAATCCGACTTTAAGCTTTATTTTCTTTATTCTCGACCTAAGTAATTTTCAGCGAGAGCGAGACCTGAAAACTGCTCGACCGACGTCGATAAATCAACCACCTCTGAACTTAAACATTTGACGTTTCAGAAGGAGAACCCATAACATCAGCCCCCAGAAGGTACTTCAATACAATGAGCAAGATATTAACAGCTGACGATCACAACGCGACCATCGAATGCCAAGTAACAGGGGAGAGACAGAATGCGTCTACGACAGCGAGACTGGAAAACATCGAGATATTGAAGGCGAGTGGATTGAACGACTCACAAGGAGGTGAATAATAACAAGCAATCCTACATAATACCTATTTAATGGAATTAGGAGCTACTTTTCGAAATAGGATTAGACAAGAAACTCTTACTCTTCCTTAGATAGTAACAGACTAAACTTCGCGAGGAATAAATCCCTTCCTGGTTCCTCCTAATCTATTACAGTTATTATCTATTTTTCTAGAGGCCAGTGGTTTTGTGGTTAATGGCTTGTTGCTAAGCAACGAGGAAAGGCAAGAGCCCTCTCGCGACCGCCATTACTACGTTTACAACACTTTTGAGGGCGAGACGCTGATCATCAACTTTTTGAAAAGAGATGGTGAAAACGCTTCCTGCGAGATTGAAAGCCATATGCTTAGCCTTTTAGACAGTAAGTATTTAAATATTATTATTTTTCTAAGATATAACATCCAACTAAATGTTGTCAAACAACACTGTACCAGATAACGGTAATCGGTTGCGTTCGAACCGATTTTTTTGTAATATTCGAGTTTATACGCACACTGACAGATATATAAATCATCGATTGGGCATGCTTCGCATTTTTTGACATACTCCTAACAATTATTATGTGTGTATTATTACTATTACAATATTGTAATTCCATTTTCGAAATAGGTATAAAAGGAAAGCATGACGCCCCGCTCAAAGAGCTAAACCGATTTGGTTAAAATATGTTACAGTGATAGGTTTTATGACGTAGAGCCGCGAAGAAAAGATGAGGACGAGGGCAAAGCCGTGACTATAAGCTGATTAATTTTATATTTCTTTTATTTTCAGCTTCTCCATTCACCGATTATAACAACTTCACATATAAATTAGAGTACAAAGACGAATTTTACACGCGCAATATGCTATGTACCATTTTTAAGGACGATAACAGCACAGAAACATTCAACCTCTATTTATATATTAGTAGCACAGGTAACAATTATATTTTCCATAATCTCTTACGTTTTTTATTCTATTGAAAGATTAAAAATACGTGTCCAATAATTTTTATAATAATCGAAAAATAATAATCGAAACCCCCATTAACATTAAAAAAAAATTATAATAATGTTTTTATTTCCAGACCCAACCCACATCAAAGGCCTGCCAACATCGTCCATATTGATGTCGTACAAAGTTGATGACGTCACAGTATGCTCCTCCCGAGGGAATGAAACCTCCTCTCGAATGTTGGTACTAGAATATGGGACATACACACTGACTTGCCCTAACAGTTGGTGTTTTGATGGTAATAATCTTACTCATATAGTAGGATATAGAAGGCTGTGGATGATGATGATGATGAATCTTACTCATATTACATTCTGAATATAAAAGACTCTTATTGACGCCACATAAGCTCGTAGGTGACCAAAAGCTCACGGAATCTCGGCTGCAGAGCCTTGAACACCGTAGAATGGTCGCCTCTTTATCGGTCTTCTATAGGATTCATTTTGGAGAGTGTGCACAGGAATTACACGAACTAATTCCTCCAAGCCCATTCTACCGACGGACGTCGCGGCAGACGGCAAAGCGGCATCCTTACTTAGTGGCGTTACCTACTGCCCGCACCAAGCGTTTTGCTTCGTCGTTCTTAATGAGAACTGGTCGCGTTTGGAACACTTTGCCGTCATCCGTGTTTCCCGTGTAGTACAACTTGGGTATCTT
Source organism: Hemithea aestivaria (assembly GCA_947507615.1). Lineage (NCBI taxonomy): Eukaryota > Metazoa > Arthropoda > Insecta > Lepidoptera > Geometridae > Hemithea > Hemithea aestivaria. The sequence goes on along the minus strand of OX382350.1, from coordinate 7,803,220 downwards.
CAAGGCACGAGTGAATAGGTACCTTTCTAGGCATCTTACGTGATCCATCGTCGACCGCATTTACACTTTCCATCAGGTGGGATGTGGTCAAACGTAGGCCTATCTCGTATAAAAAAAACATAAAAAGTAAATTTTACAACCATAAAACTGTTAGCTTATATGTCGGCGCGGAGGATATTGATGAGTCCTAGTTTTAATACAACCTTATTTTGAATTAATACTGGCAATGTAGTGGCCAGAGACACTCCTTGGATCAGGAGGTGGATGGATGGCATATATCAGATCAGATTTCGTTCGTCAACAATGTAACCGAGCGAATGTTTTTTCCCGTTCGATAACAGTGTGACCGACGGGGTAGGGACGACCGGGAAATGCCCTTTTGTCTAGGGAATAACATAAAAATGAAATTGAAATAAAAAGATATTTTATTGTCTTTTTCAGAGAGTCAATTGGAATGCCCAGAACGCACAGACGAGAATAAAACGCCAAAAACGTGTACATTTTCATTGAAAGACGGACAAAATGAGGGATTAGCACAATGCACCCGAGATGATGGCAAATCACAAATTAATAATTACATAAAAATCGGTAGTAAGTAGTTTTTAGGATATGAATTGTAACGTGCGTCGCTTATCAATAAAGTCAACCGCGCGAGCTAGCGCACCCTTTATTTAGCGATCCCTTTGTATACATTGACCATCTTCTCCAGGATATCGTCGGGGACCCACTCTCCTGACGTTCCCTGCAAGTACTGGGGACATCGCTGTACCCGAACCAGGTAACATGACATATTCAAATGTTTTAGAACATTTATTCCATACTAAAATACTAACTATGATCGTTTTTCAGAGAAACCAATAATCGAGATGAAAATAAATATGATTAAGACAGAAAACTATCGTTACCATGACAACCTGCTCACTGAGATAATGTGCGATAACAGAGGGGACTCTGCAAATGTTGTTACATTAAAATATATACCACAGGGTAATGTACATATATAAACGTATTTTTTTATTATATTTAGGATTTGTAGTTCCACTGCTGGGAAAAGGCCTTCCCCAAATTCCTCCATTATTTTCGATCTAGCGTGGCTTCTTACCAGGTAATTCCCGTTCGATCACATCCCGTCGTTCACACTGTTGACGATAGGAAATATGTGGGAATCGGGAAAGTAACGGGGTGTGAACGATCAGGAAATACTAACTCTTCTTGCCAGCCCTCCCTGACTTTTGATTGGTGATAAAGTCATCACGACGTCTACCACAAAATAAATTAATCCGACTTTAAGCTTTATTTTCTTTATTCTCGCCCTAAGTCATTTTCAGCGAGAGCGAGACCTGAAAACTGCTCGACCGACGTCGATAAATCAACCACCTCTGAACTTATAACTTTTGACGTTTCAGAAGGAGAACCCATAACAACAGCCCCCAGAAGGTACTTCAATACAATGAGCAAGATATTAACAGCTGACGATCACAACGCGACCATCGAATGCCAAGTAACAGGGGAGAGACAGAATGCGTCTACGACGGCGAGACTGGAAAACATCGAGGTATTAAAGGCGAGCAGATTGAACGACTCACAAGGAGGTGAATAATAACAAGCACTCCTACATATACCTATTTAATGGAATTAGGAGTTACTTTTCGAAATAAGACTAGACAAGAAACTTTTACTCTTCTCTCTTACTTCACGGAAATCTTGATGTATATTTTTATTATTCATTATAGGTAAGCCTCTGACCACGATCTCGTGTGATGTTAAGCGACGATGCGGCGGTAAATGGTATCATACTAAACCAAGAACGTGGGATAAATCCCTTCCTGGTTCCTTCTAATCTATTATTGTTATTATATATTTTCCAGAGGCCAGAGGTTTTGTGGTGAACGGTTTGTTGTTAAGCAACGAGGGAAGGCAAGAGCCCCCTCGCGACCGCCATTATTATGTTTACAACACTTTTGAGGGCGAGACGCTGATCATCAACTTTTTGAAAAGAGATGGTGAAAACGCTTCCTGCGAGATTGAAAGCCATTTGCTTAGCCTTTTAGACAGTAAGTATTCAAATATTAAGTATTATTTTTCTCAGAATTACTATTTCCTAGATATGACATCCAACTACATATATGTAGTCAAACAACACTCAACAGACCACTGTAATCGGTTGCTTTCGAACCGATTCTTTTGTAATTTCGAATTTATACGTACATTGACAGTTATAAATCATTGATTGCGCCCGCTTCGCATTTATTGACATACTCCTTACAATTATTATGTGTGTGAGTGTAATAGTTATGTAATTCCGCGCGACCGACCGCCGATTGTATACCTTTAGCTTTATGTGTATTGTCTACTGATGAAACAATTTTTTGTAACCAGGTTTGCAATAAAGTATTATTGTTTTGTATTGTAATTCTATTTTCTAAATCTTACTAATATAATAAACGTGAAAGTTTGTAAGAATGTATAGATGTATGTAACTCTTTCACGCCTCATCGGGTGGACCGATTGAACTAAAATTTGGTATAGAAATAGTTTAATTTTATGTATATATCTTTTATTTTCAGCTTCACCACTCACCGATTATAAAAACTTCACATATAAATTAGAGTACGAATATTACACGCGCAATATGATGTGTACCATCTTTAAGGACGACAATACCACAGAAACCTTCAGCCTGTACTTATATATAAGTAGCACAGGTAACATTTACAATTTCTATAGAGTATTTCTTACGTTTTTTATTACATTTACAGATTATAAAACACATGTTCAAAATTTTTTTAATATATATTGTGGACAACAAAAAATTAAAAAACCCTCCTTTTTAATAATGTATTTATTTGCAGACCCAACCCACATCAAAGGCCTGCCAACATCGTCCATATTGATGTCGTACAAAGTTGATGACGTCACAGTATGCTCCTCCCGAGGGAATGAAACCACCTCTCGAATGTTGGTACAAGAATATGGTACATACACACTGACTTGCCCGAACAGTTGGTGTTTTGATGGTAATAATCTTACTCATATTACATTAAGAAGATAAATGACTGTTATTGACACCACATAAAAAGTAAATTTTACAACCACAAAACTGTTAGCTTTACTAATAATGAAACTAAGTAATGATACCAATTGGCGGTATATATTATGTTTCGGCTAAAGTTCTTTAAAAACATTTTGTTCACACTTAACTTTAACCGATTGCAGTCAGCTAAAAACCTAGGTGTAGCCCGCATTTCGGACTTTAGTCGTGACATATATATTGCTCAGAGCAATCCTTTCCAGACGGTGGAGAGGAATTATACAATACTTGAACGACGCGTCGTTCAAGTATTGTATACGACGATGACGGTGGTTTCACAAAAGTTAAAAAAACGGATAATATTATTATGTACAAAAATACGACACACAATAAAATACATTAGATTACATCAGATCAGATTACGTTCGTCAACAATTTAACCGAGCGAATGTTTTTTTCCCGTTCGATAACAGTGTGACCGACGGGGTGGGGACGACCGGGAAATATCCTTTATCTAGGGAATAACATAAAAATGAAATTAAAATATATATTTTAATTTTAATGTCTTTTTCAGAAAGCCAATTGGAATGCCCGGAACGCACAGACGAGAATAAAACGCCAAAAACGTGTACATTTTCATTGAAAGACGGACAAAATGAGGGAATAGCACAATGCACCCGAGATGATGGCAAATCACAAGTTAATAATTACATAAAAATCGGTAGTAAGTAGTTTTTAGAATATGAATTGTAACGTGCGTCGCTTATCAATAAAGTCAACCGCGCGAGCAAGCGCACCCTTTATTTAGCGATCCCTTTGTTTACATTGACCATATTCCCCAGGATATCGTCGGGGACCCACTCTCCTGACGTTCCCTGCAAGTACTGGAGACATCGCTGTACCCGAACCAGGTAACATGACATATTCAAATGTTTTAGAACATTTATTCCATACTAAAATACTAACTTTGATCGTTTTTCAGAGAAACCAATAATCGCGATGAAAATAAATATGATTAAGACAGAAAACTATCGTTACCATGACAACCTGCTCACTGAGATAATGTGCGAAAACAGAGGGGACTCCGCAAATGTTGTTACATTAAAATATATACCACAGGGTAATGTATATATGTAAACGTATTTTTTTATTATATTTAGGATTTGTAGTTCCACTGCTGGGAAAAGGCCTTCCCCAAATTCCTCCATTATTTTCGATCTAGCGTGGCTTCTTACCAGGTAATTCCCGTTCGATCACATCCCGTCGTCCACACTGTTGACGATAGGAAATATGTGGGAATCGGGAAAATAACGGGGTGTGAACGATCAGGAAATACTAACTCTTCTTGCCAGCCCTCCCTGACTTTTGATTGGTGATAAAGTCGTCATGACTTCTACCACAAAATAAATTAATCCGACTTTAAGCTTTATTTTCTTTATTCTCGCCCTAAGTCATTTTCAGCGAGGGCGAGACCTGAAAACTGCTCGACCGACGTCAATAAATCAACCACCTCTGAACTTATAACATTTGACGTTTCAGAAGGAGAACCCATAACATCAGCCCCTAGAAGGTACTTCAATACAATGAGCAAGATATTAACAGCTGACGATCACAACGCGACCATCGAATGCCAAGTAACAGGGGAGAGACAGAATGCGTCAACGACGGCGAGACTAGAAAATATCGAGGTATTGAAGGCGAGCGGATTGAACGACTCACAAGGAGGTGAATATAACAATCCTACATGTAATTAATACAATAAGTCGTTATTTTATGGGAAATAAGACCCCGAGGGGAGTGTTGTTTACCGGGGGTTCTTTTGCAGGAGGTCGACTAGGTGGGTACCTCAACAGTGCCAGTTATTCTACCGTCTGAGCAGTGATGTGCAAACATTACTGTGCACAGGAAGGGCATTGCAGCTAATGAAATTACTGAGCAGAGGAGTCTTAACATCTTACGACTCTCAAATAAGAAGCGTTGCCGCAGTGCACTGGGTAGTACTGTACTAATTATTATTTATTAAGCTATTGCATAGCTTCTATCGCGGGCCTTGAGCGTGGGGACCGAATCGAGAAATTCCGTAACGAAAAAATTTTTACACACCCAATCAATTGAACAAATTCATCACTCCTGCCACTTGCGTTAAACCGGCGCGGCGCGGCGAGTTGATTTCTGAGATCCTGAGATACCGAGTTCGATCGACACTGAAGCAAGGCTATACAAATCGAACTTTTTGCTGCATTTTTTTAAGTTATTTTGTTTTGCCAGCTTTGTTTATTATTGTTTTAGCAAATCCGAATAATATCATGGATAATACAACTCTAAGATTTCATAAACATTGCAGAGCAAATTAGTGTTTTTTTTCCAGAAGCCAGTGGTTTCGTGGTGAACGGCTTGTTGCTAAGCAACGAGGAGAGGCAAGAGCCCCCTCGCGACCGCCATTACAACGGTTACAACACTTTTGAGGGCGAGACGCTGATCATCAACTTTTTGAAAAGGGATGGTGAAAACGCTTCCTGCGATATTGAAGGCCATATGCTTAGCCCTTTTGACAGTAAGTATTTAAAATTATTATTATTTTTCTTAGATATAACATCCAACTAAATTTTGTCAAACAACACGGTTCATCGGTTGCGTTCGAACCAATTTTTTTTGTAATATTCGAGTGTATACGCACACTGATAGATTTTTTTTTTTTATACGAGATAAGCCTACGTTTGACCACATCCCACCTGATGGAAAGTGAAAATGCGGTCGACGATGGATCACGTAAGATGCCTAGAAAGGTACCTATTCACTCGTGCCTTGAAGATACCCAAGTTGTACCGCTCGGGAAACACGGATGACGGCAAAGTGTTCCAAACGCGACCAGTTCTCATTAAGAACGACGAAGCAAAACGCTTAGTGCGGGCAGTAGGTAACGCCACTAAGTAAGGATGCCGCTTTGCCGTCTGCCGCGACGTCCGTTTGTAGAATGGGCTTGGAGGAATTAGTTCGTGTAATTCCTGCGCACACTCTCCAAAATGAATCCTATAGAAGACCGATAACGAGGCGACCATTCTACGGTGTTCAAGGCTCTGCAGCCGAGATTCCGTGAGCTTTTGGTCACCAACGAGCTTTAAACGAGATATAAATCATCGATTGCTCCCGCTTCGCATTTTTTGACATACTCCTAACAATTATTATGTGTGTGAGTGTAAAAGTTATGTAATTCCATTTTGTAAATATTATTTATATTATAGACGTGAAAGTTTGTAATAATATATGGATATGGACGCCTTTTCGGGTGGACCGATTGAGCTTATATGTATTTGGTATAGAAATAGCTTAGACTCTGGAATAGCACATAGTACAGCGGGTAAAACAGCTGGGCGCAACTAATAGGTATATAAAAGGAAAGCATGACGCTCAGCTCAAAAAACTGAAGCGATTGGGTTAAAATTTGGTACAGTGATAGGGTTTATGACGTAGAGCTCCGCTAAGAAATGATTACTCCATAAGGGCAAAGCCGTGACTATAAGCTAGTTTATATTATATTTCTTTTAATTTCAGCTTCACCATTCACCGATTATAACAACTTCACATATAAATTAGAGTACAAAAACGAATATTACACGCGCAATATGCTATGTACCATCTTTAAGGACGACAATACCACAGAAACCTTCAGCCTGTATTTGGATATAAGCAGCACAGGTAACATTTTTACATTTTTCATAGAGAATCTCTTTTACGTTTTTTATTACATTTACAGATCATAAAATACGTGTCCAAAATTTTTAAATTATATATTTACATACATACATGACAGCATAAAATTTAAAACCCTCCTTTTTAATAATGTGTTTATTTGCAGACCCAACCCACATCAAAGGTCTGCCAATATCGTCCATATTGATGTCGTACAAAGTTGATGACGTCACAGTATGCTCCTCCCGAGGAAATGAAACCACCTCTCGAATGTTGGTACTAGAATATGGTACATACACACTGACTTGCCCCAACAGTTGGTGTTTTGATGGTAATAATCTTACTCAAATTACATTCTGAAGATAAATTAACTCTTCTAGACTACCGTGGGAGGAGAGGAATTATACAATACTTGAACGACGGATTCATAAAAGTAAAAAAAAAAAAAACATTAATAAAAAATTCATCTTTGTAAATAAACGGCATAAACTCACTTGTATTTACTTCGGCTTCGTGCCGACCGTTTCGATCCTGTACGAGGATCTTTTTCAGGGAGTCGCTGCGGTTACGCGCCGGCGTCCGCGCCCCACTTAGCACTACTGTACTGTGTATGCCGTTTATTTACAAAGATGAATTTAACTACGAATCACGAATCGTTTAGTGTAAAACGCTGAGGCAGGTCCCATTCGGCGGCTTAGTGGCTGCTCATGTGCTTTATAACTATTGTTATTTTATTGCTTTTTACTTGTGTTTTATAAGCCGTCGAATAAATGTGTTTCTTTCTTTCTTTCTTTAAAAATTAATAAAAAATATTATTATTTTGACAAATACGACTCACTTATCAGAACTGATTACGTTCGTCAACAATGTAACCGAGCTAACGTTTTTTCCCGTTTGATAACAATATGACCGACGGAGTGAGGACGAAGGGGAAATACCCTTTTGGCTAGGTGATACGACAAATATAATATTCGACAAGTGAATTTAAAAAAAAAACTTTTTAAAAACAAGCTTCTATTATTATTACCATAAAGTACTCGTCAAGACGAATCAAATAAGCCCAAACTCGATGGGGTTACGTCGTTTAATTACGGAGTTCCTATAGCCACCTTCCCGCTCCATCATCAGATCAGCTCCATGTCATAATAATATTGCATTGTCATCCGATTTATGCATGCATGCACAATTTCAGCTCAATCGGACACCGGGAAGTGGGTCAAATTTAACTTGCAAGATTTGATTACAGACAGACAGACAGACAGACAGACAGACAGACAACAGACAAGTGAAAGTAAATAAAAGCTTGTAATAAAATATGTTTAATTATTAAATTATGTTTATCTTTGTTTTTCAGATGACCAATTAGAATGCCCGGAACGCACAGAAGATAATAACACACCAAAAACGTGTACATTTTCAATGAAAGACGGACAAAAGGAGGGCATAGCCCAATGTTTCCGAGATGATGGAAAATCACGAGTTAACAATTACATAAAATTCGTTAAAAAAGATCAACTAGTGGTGGCATAACATGAGTTCGGCTAAATACTAACTATACCTCGTTTCAAAAACAAAGATAATTTTTGCGGGGTTCGTAGGTTATATATCTATGAAAATATCATAGATATCTGGGGGCACGGTAGTGCCCCCGCCAAGTCGAGCGCGAAGCAAGCACTGCCGTACCATCTTTACAGGAACCATTTCGTCGCATTTTCAGGCCCCTATTTGAGAACCTCTGGATAAGACCAGAACACAGAAATTTTCGTCATCCAGTAAGCTATAATTACATACTTAAAATCCAAAATTTCAAGTCTGTAGGTCATTAAGTTCCGAAGTTAAGCGAAAGCAAAGTTTCGCATTTTCGACACTCACTCACTCATGATCATCAAAATAGAACTAGTACTTCCCATAAACTCAGAGAGCTGAAATTTGGTACATTCTTAGAATTTATTGTATAAGCCATAGGAAAACTAAAAAAACATGCAATTTCGGTCTCGTTTTCGAGATAATTCATCTGCATAAATAACTTTGTAATCTCATATAAATGTATAGGATTACAAAGTTACATTTGCAGTCAATGGTTAAAATTGTGTAATATCCAACTTATTAATTCAAAATATATTTAAGGCATAGTATATGTATATGTGAGTGTGTATATGTGTCGTAAATCGTCAGTTATGATCAGGCGATATCTAGCGTGGCCAGTGGCCAACTAAAATAAGAGCCCAACCAAACTATTAGAAGAGATCGACATACCACCTTTACTACAAGCTTTTATTTACTTTCACCTGTCGGTCTGTCTGTCTGTAATTAAATCTTGCAAGTTTAATTAGGCCCACTTCCCGGTATAATATTATAATGCATTGGACTTAGAGTGAACGCACACGTATCTAGATGGCGCTGACTGTATTTTAAAACGCGCTTACGGTTTGTATTTCTGATAACCTTATAATATAGCGTTTCTACAAAAATAAGTGAAATCCCACCAAAAACATTCTGTAAAAAAACTAGCCAAGTCTCGATGGAGCTGCTTGTTTATCTCTAAAAAGTAATGAAATCTAGACAAAGTCGTGCCAAGTATAAGGTTCCTTACTGCGATTTCTTTATTATTATAGCAGTTAATGTTGTGTGACTTGGCCGTTGAAGGGTACACAAGGGTATTATACCAGGTGCTCCATGACACTATATTGCACCAATCTGTCCGCTACCCATTCAAGATAGAAAATTTCCACTTGGAAAACGTTGATTGGATAACCAGTCAATTGTAGGCTTGATAAAACTGCGTATTTCAATAATACTTATGTTTAGGCGATCCAAGTGTCATGGAGCATCTGGTTTTGTACCCTTGTGTACCCTTCAACGGCCAAGTCACACAACATTAACTGCTATAATAATAAAGAAATCGCAGTAAGGAACCTTATACTTGGCACGACTTTGTCTAGATTTCATTACTTTTTAGAGATAAACAAGCAGCTCCATCGAGACTTGGCTAGTTTTTTTACAGAATGTTTTTGGTGGGATACATATTAACAAAAACTGTTACATCCGATATCTAATGTATAAAATTCTCGTGTCACAGTTTTCGTTGCCATACTCCTCCGAAACGGCTTAACCGATTTTGATGAAATTTTTTGTGCTTATCCGGTATCTATGAGAATCGGCCAACATCTATTTTTCATCCCCATAAATGTTAGGGGTAGTCCACCCCTAAATTTATTTTTTCATTTTTTAGACAAAATTTTTAATTTTGATGATACAACACACAAAAATACATACAATCCTCAATTTTCACCCTTCTACGATCAACCCTTATTTTTTAATAGCCATTTTAGTAATTTAATCATTTTCCTCTCCGGTCGAAAACTGATCAATCGTCATTTAATTAGTTATCCCCGCCAGATGTCTACAGGTGTCACTTCTGACCCAGTAAACAGCACGGAGTAGGGATGAGAACGAATCCGGTCTCCTTTCTTTCTCACTCCCTACACAGTTGTCGGCCATCATTATTGTTTATGCATCAAGTGTAGTAGTAACGTTGACAATTATTATTTTGCTATCTTAGTGTAACTCTCATATTAACTTTTAATCATTCCTATTTTATCAATAATAATTATATTATCAATTTTGAGTGTATTTTGCACGATTAGTTAATCAAGTGATTTTATAACCTCAAAAGTACTCAACACGTGACACGAGCTTTCAATAACAACGGATTTTGTGTTGTAAGTATACTTTTTTTTTTTATTTATATCGAAATTGTTGTTGATCTTATAAAAATGTAATTTTAATTTAATTTTATTAAAAAAATGTAAGTAATTGAACAATTAAGATTTTCATAGTTTCCAAAAAATCAATCATTATGAATCTTTATTTTAAAATGTCAATGGAAATATTGGTTGTATGAAAAAATTATAAGAGACAATGTTTTCACAAAATTTAATTTTTTACTTTTGTTTGTAAAATTTTTCCATAAAATAATGCTTATTTCACGCATATACCACTGTTGTGGACTGAATTAAAACTTCTTATTTCTTTCGGTGGAGGCTTCTTTATTGTCGGGGTACCAGCGGCGAAGTGCTTTGTCTCAGACAATCGTCCTACTTTTATACAAATTCGGGTGAAAGCGGGTCCTTCCTCCCACAGGTCAAAAATACGTTTGGGGGCGTGGCCTAATCGCCCTTAAAATTGGTTCTTTTAACATGTATTTTTACTATTGAATTAACATATTTTTAGGTCTTATTCTATTTTGGTTACTTCTTATCCGTAATGCTAATTGTTTTAATAATGTTCGTGATAAGGGCTAACTACTAATTACACCTGTATCTGCCTGTCTCTACAAACTAAGCTGTTGTTCAATAAACTATTCACAACATTTTCGGATTTCCTTCATATTCTAAAGCTATAGGCTTCCTAATTAATAAACTCTAATAATCTAAACATCATTTAGCAAAATAAATTGATAGACTAAGCTACTATATCTGTTTTTATGTCTAGGCCTAAGCGAAAATGTACACGTTGCTCATAACCGCATGGTATTTCTGACCGCGTGGTTTTTTACTTATGTCTAGGCCTAAGCGAAAATGTACACGTTTCTCGTAACCGTGGTATTTCTGGCTGTGTGGTATTTATTTATGTCTATATTCTATGAGCTATATACTTATTCTATCTTTACTTATATCTATAAATAATTACACTAGCCATGAAAATCTTTATTTATCTTAAACTTATCTAGCTAATTACTATTTTAATCTATCCTTAAAGAGCCGTCCTCGACATCCTCCCCCCGGCGCAGGTCACGTAGCCTCTTTATCCTTCACGAGGACGGCGAGCTTGCTCGTGGGGCGCTTGAAGATGCCGGATCTGGTTCTTACTTCGGCGACTCGAACTTCTCCGTCAGGTCCGGGATAGACACGCTCGACTATTCCTCTCGGCCATGTGTTCCGTGGCAGTGTGGAGTCAACGACAATGACAATGTCGCCAACCTGTAGCCGCTCCTGGTCGCTGGCAGGCTCCCCCCGTGGCACCAGCGTGGGCAGATACTCCCGCACCCACCGCCGCCAGAAGGTGTCCGCGAGCGCCTGACTGACTCGCCACGTTCGTCGATCTGCCTCGTCGCATGGTCCCGTAGTCGGCAGTCCGGTCGATGACCCGATGAGGAAGTGATTGGGCGTGAGCGCTTCCGGGTCTCTGTCGCTCACGCTTACGTGTGTCAACGGGCGTGCGTTGATGGCGTGCTCCGCTTCTGCCAGCAGAGTGTACAGCACCTCTTCAGTTGGCGCTTTCTCCTTGAGGGTGACTGCCAGCGCGGTCTTGACGGAGCGCACCAGCCGCTCCCAGGCACCTCCTTGATTCGGCGCCCCTGGTGGAATGAAGATCCACTTCATTCGGTGGAGCAACCCTTCTTCGCGCAGTGCTGGAATCCACTCCGCGTAGGCCCTCTTCAGTTCTTCATCTGCTCCTCGGAATGCGGTCGCGTTGTCTGAATACATTGTTCGTGGCCACCCTCGTCGCGCTGCCATTCACCGCAGTGCCATTATCGCCGAATCTGTGGACAGAGATGCCACGAGCTCCAAGTGTATTGCTCGTGTCGAGAGGCATGTATACAATGCCCCCCAACGTTTCTCCCGGCGCCGTCCAATCTTGATTGTCATCGGCCCGAAGTAGTCTTGTCCGCAGTTTGTGAATGGCCTCTGGTAAGAGTCGAGGCGCGCTCTCGGCAGGTCTCCCCTGGTCGGCATCTTCGGTCTTGCTCTTAACACCCGACACAAGGCACAGCGATACTCCGCAGCGCGTACTGTTGGTCGCAGATGAAGGATCCAGTACTTCTGCCTTAGGTCGTTTGTCACCCGTTCTCTGTTGGCGTGCCCCGCCGAACAGTGTTCTCGTAGCACGATGAGCTTGGTCAGCTGATGTCTTCCATCCAATATGATCGGCCGCTTTGTGGCCGCTGGCGCCGTTGCCGCGTTTATTCGTCCCCGCACGCGTAGAAGTCCGTCTTCGAGTATTGGATCGAGCTTGAATAGGCGGCTCGACCTCGAGATAGGACGCGCCGCTTTGATCCTCTTCAACTCCGTCTCGAAGCTCTCCTCTTGCGCTCGACGAATCAGGGCTTGTTCGGCGCGCTCGATGTGCTCCAGCTCTAGTCGTGTAGCTCGTCGTCGGCACATGTCGATAAACGCCAACACTCGCGCAGTTGCTCGCACTAGCGTTTCGTACTTAGAGAAACGCCCTATGTCTGGCAGCCATTGGCTTAGTTGATCTTTATCGGTTTTGTCTTCCACGACGTGCAGCACTTCTTCTTCACTGTCGGCTTCACCTCCCTCTTGCGGCCATTGATCTGCCGGGCGGCGCAAGAAGTCGGGTCCTCGAAACCATCGGTCCTCTGCTTTGATGGGCGTGTTGCTCAATCGTGTAGCGTCATCAGCAACGTTTTCTCCTGTAGGGAGCCATCGCCATTCCTCCTTATCCGTGAGCTCTGCTAACTCTCCCAGACGGTGTGCAACGAACGGAGTGTATCGTCGTTTGTCTTGGCGTATCCAGTGCACCACCGTCATGGAGTCGGTCCAGAAGACGGTCCTCTTCACTTCCAGGCGATGTTCTCGGCGTATTGTGTCTGCTAACCTGGCGCCAATGACAGCCGCTTGCAGTTCAAGTCGCGGAATTGTTTGAGTGCGCCGTGGTGCTACCTTCGCTTTGGCTGCTACTAGGCTCACTCTGATGTTCCCTTGGGGTGTTGTGGCGCGCCAGTAGGCCACTGCTGCATAAGCCTGTTCGCTGGCATCGCATAATACGTGAAGTTCTACTTCTCGGCAGTCTTCCAGTGCGTAGCGTCGCTCTAACCGCAGAGTCGCAAGGCCGTCGAAGTGTCCCAACCATGTGGAGAATAACTCGTTCTCTTCCTCAGGAATTGGCTCGTCCCAGGTCATCTTCAGCCGCCACAGACTCTGGAGTATGATCCGCGATCGTATGGTGTAGCAGCTCAGGACCCCAAGTGGATCGTAGACGGACATCACAGCGCTGAGGGCTTCTCTCTTGGTCGGTGCTCGCTTTCGGGTGCGCACGTCGGCTGGAACACGAGTCATGGTGGTGTTGAACCCGAACTCGTCTCTCTCGGCATTCCAGAACAGACCGAGTATTTTGCTCTCGGGTCCGTCCTTTCCCAGCTGTGTCGGAGTGGTGGCTTTCAGGTCTTCCGGTATGTCTTGCAGAGTGTTTTCAGTGCTGGCGCTCCATGCACGCAGTGTGAAGCCTGCGTCCGCATGCACGGCTCTGAGTTCAGTGATGGCACGTCGAGCTTGTTCCTCGGTCTCGTAGCTGGCCACGAAGTCATCCATGTAGTGGCTTCGGACTATGGCGTCATAGGCTAGGGGGTGAGTTTCTTGATGAACCTTTCCGTTGTGATTCCTCACGTAATGCGCCATAAACGGAGAACTGGCTGCTCCGAAAATCATGCTCGTCATCTTGTAGCGCTGTGGGAGTCCTTCTCGGTCAGCTCCCCTCCACAGGAACTGCTGGGCTGGCTGGTCTTCTGGCCGAATCTTCACCTGAAGGAACATCTCTTGTATGTCTGCAGTCACGGCGATCTTCTCTTCTCGGAATCTGAATAAGATTCCCGGCAAGGACATCAGTAGATCAGGCCCCTCCAGCAGATGGTCATTCAAGCTGACCCCGTGGTTCTTGGCTGCAGCGTCGAAGACCAAACGCAGTTTCCCGGGCTTGTTGGGATTGTACACCGCGAAGTGAGGCAAGTACCAGGCGACTTGACTCGCCCCTTCGGTTCCACTGCATAGCTCGGCATACCCTTTCTTCAATAAGTTGTCAACTTGATGAGAGTATTCTTCTGCAAAGGCTGCGTTCGTGTCCATCTTCTTCTCGACCTGCTTGAGTCGACGGAGTGCGGTTTCATAACTTGTCGGCAGCGTCGGATTATCTTCTTTCCAGGGCAATCCCACCTCGTATCCTTTGTCTGCTTTCTTTATCGTACTTTGCACTATCTCCATTGCTCGTTGGTCGGCGTCGCTGACACGTGGTTTGAGTGTGACTCCTAGTGACTCGATGGAGAAGTAATATTCCACCATCTTGTGAAGATCTCCGCCTTTCTGTTCGCAGCTATTCACACCATGTTCATTTGTGTAAATATGCAGCACGCTGTCTCTGTTCGTGATCACGTTGCGCGGCACTGTTCCGTGTATGACCCAGCCCAACTGGGTTCTCGACGCTGCTGGCTCGTTCGGTCTGCCGACACGCAGCTCTTGTGACACGATGTATTCCCAATGGTCTGCTCCAATTAGGATTCCGGGCTTCGACGTATCATAACATACTTCTTGCGGCAGATCTTGCAAATGTTCAGCCTTCATTATTGTCGATGGGATTGATTGTTGTAGCAGCTTCATGTTTCTTATCGTTCGCGCTTTCAGCGGGTAGAGTGCGCGGCCGGTGCTTCTCAAATGTATTGACACGAGCTTGCTGTCTTCTTCCTGTCTTGTCATGCTGACACCTTGCATTCGTAGAGGCAATGTTGGCCCCTTGGCGCCGATGCTTCTTGCCAACTCTTCATCAATAAGTGAGATGGTCGCTCCTTCATCCAGTAGTGCGTGTGTGTTGATCTCCCCCCGTGGACCGACGACTGTAACCGGACACATCTTGAGAAGCACCGTCTTTGGCCCAGTAGCATTAGAGGTAGCCACTGTCAAGACAGACTCGGTATCTTCTTTTGATGCTTGCTTCGCAGCTTCTGGGGTAGATATGTTCGCTTGCTGTTCACTGGCCGATTGATGAAGCGTTGCGTGATGTGGGCGCTTGCATTCCTCTATGCCGCATAACTTTGCTCGGCAGAACAAGCGTCGGTGTTTCTTCGTGATGCACTTGAAGCATAACTTGTTCTCTCGTACCATATCCCATCTCTTTTCCACAGAGAGCGCCTTGTATTTTGAGCATTCCGGCAGCTGATGCGGCTTCCCGCAGCATGGGCATTTATTTTCGCTTGTTACTTCCTCTTCAGCCACAGCGAACACAACGTTGGACTTCTTCTTATATGTGGCGTTGTTATTTCTTTCTCGCTTGGCGCCGGTCGTTGAAGTGCTGGTATTGGCTGTGTTCGGGTCGTAGTCGTAGCGCAGCGCCCAGTCAGCTTCTCGCGTGAGGAAGTGAGCAAGCATTATCAGTTCTGGATCTGTTGTTCTGCCTTCCTGCTCGTGGGCGTAGGCGCACCAGCGTGCTCTCAAATGCGGACTCAACTTGTCCAGCACGTATCTTGCCAACGCCGGGTTGTACAAGTAACCCTGCCGGCCAACGGTCTTGAGGGCGCAAATTGTGTTTTGCAACTTGACGGCGAATTTGTTTAGCTCTACCGCCGATGAGCCTGGCTTGGGCATCTTCTTTATTTCGTCGAGCGCTCGGTTGATAATAATTTCTGGCCTTCCATAACACCTTTCCAACGTCTTCATGATGTTATCCGGGTTGGACTCGGTGTATAGTAGCGCCGCAACTGTTTCTCGCGCTTCACCCTTCAGGCTGCTTCTTAATCGTTGCAGGATTTCAGCTTGTGTTAGTCTGTAAACCTTCACTGCATCTGTGACGGCTGCTTTGAAGGCTAGCCATTCTATAGCGCCACCGGAGTACTGTTGCAGCTCCGGGCACCTCGTTCTTGGGTGTGCCATCTTCTCCATAGCCTCTGTGAGCGTCTCGATGTTGTTTCGTCGGGTGCGGGCGGGCGTTCGTTCCATTGTTTCAAACCGCAGCTGACGTTCTTCGCCACGGTGTCTCATGTCGTCTCGCTCCTCCCCCCGTACATCGAGTCCTCGTGTGTTGAGCCAAGTGTCGACTCTTCTTTGGGGATCGATTTCTGGATGATCGGCTTCTTGCTCCTCTAACACAGCGAGTTCTCTCCGCGCTCTGTCGGCTTCTATTTGGAGTTCTATTTCTCTTCTTCGGATGGCGGTCAGGCGTTGTTCCTCTTCTATTTCTGCGAGGCGTGCTCGGGCCGTAGCGCTCGTTGTTGAACGCACGGACAACGCCGGTGACCTCGCTCGTGGTACGCTTGTAGCCCCCGGTCGCATGTAACTCGGCGACGCGGGTGGCTCTTGAGATAGCCTGCGCACGCGTTCGCGCTCGATGAGCTCGAGCTCAGCGCGCTCGACACGCCCGCGGTCGGCGTGTTCGCGTTCGGCGCGCCCGTGGTCGGCGTGCTCGCGCTCGGCACGCCCGCGGTCGGCGTGTTCACGTTCGACGCGCCCGTGGTCGGCGTGCTCGCGCTCGGCACGCCCGCGGTCGGCGTGCTCGCGCTCGGCACGCCCGCGGTCGGCACGCCCGCGGTCGGCACGCCCGCGGTCGGCACGCCCGCGGTCGGCGTGCTCGCGGGTAGCACGATCGGCGTGCTCGCGGGTAGCACGATCGGCGTGCTCGCGGGTAGCACGATCGGCGTGCTCGCGGTCGACACGCTCACGATCAGCGCACTCGACGTGCTCCATTTCTTCTTGCTCTGCGGCATCAGCATGGCTTCGTGTAACGACCATATTGAGTCGTTTTTTCCGCAGAGCTTGAAGGCTTGACGACGATTCGTAGATCTTCCAATCCGGCTCGAAGGACCAATTTGTTGTGGACTGAATTAAAACTTCTTAATTCTTTCGGTGGAGGCTTCTTTATTGTCGGGGTACCAGCGGCGAAGTGCTTTGTCTCAGACAATCGTCCTACTTTTATACAAATTCGGGTGAAAGCGGGTCCTTCCTCCCACAGGTCAAAAATACGTTTGGGGGCGTGGCCTAATCGCCCTTAAAATTGGTTCTTTTAACATGTATTTTTACTATTGAATTAACATATTTTTAGGTCTTATTCTATTTTGGTTACTTCTTATCCGTAATGCTAATTGTTTTAATAATGTTCGTGATAAGGGCTAACTACTAATTACACCTGTATCTGCCTGTCTCTACAAACTAAGCTGTTGTTCAATAAACTATTCACAACATTTTCGGATTTCCTTCATATTCTAAAGCTATAGGCTTCCTAATTAATAAACTCTAATAATCTAAACATCATTTAGCAAAATAAATTGATAGACTAAGCTACTATATCTGTTTTTATGTCTAGGCCTAAGCGAAAATGTACACGTTGCTCATAACCGCATGGTATTTCTGACCGCGTGGTTTTTTACTTATGTCTAGGCCTAAGCGAAAATGTACACGTTTCTCGTAACCGTGGTATTTCTGGCTGTGTGGTATTTATTTATGTCTATATTCTATGAGCTATATACTTATTCTATCTTTACTTATATCTATAAATAATTACACTAGCCATGAAAATCTTTATTTATCTTAAACTTATCTAGCTAATTACTATTTTAATCTATCCTTAAAGAGCCGTCCTCGACAACCACATTCTTACATACATACAATATACACATTCTAAAATACATACATACTTCCAATAAGTAAGCTATTTTTTGTCTACACTAGAAATTACTAGGAAATTATTTATATGGCAAAACAACGTTTGCCGGGTAAGCTAGTATCTTATAAATATCCGATATATATCCAATTAATTAAGATATTGATCCTATGAACCCTGCAAATTAGCAAAAAAATTATCTTTGTTTTTAAAACGTAGAATAGATTCCTACTTCCTACCGTTCAATACAATTTAACATTTGTGAATGACTTGGGTTTTTCTTTTTACATAACTCAAACTCAAAATTCATTTATTCAAATAGGCTACAATGGAGCACTTTTGCAAGTCAATTTTACATCCGCTAGGCTTTCTTTTGTAATATGTCTTTATCACGGCTTTTGAATTTACCTTCTGTGAGCCCCGTTATTTCATCAGGGATTGTATTATAAAACCGTATACAATTCCCTAAAAATGATTTATGGCTCGTTTTGGACAATCTGAATCGAGGTACAGCTAACTTATTCTTATTTCTAGTATTAAAGCTATGAGTGTCACTATTTATCTTAAATTTATCTAAATTTTTCCTGACATACATAATATTCTCGTAAATGTACAAAGATGGTAGGGTCAGTATATTTATCTCTTTAAAGAGCTCCTTTAAAGAGTCTCTTGGGCGCATCTCATAGATGGCACGGATTAACATCATTATTCACTTTACTATATATGTATATCTTAATACTCTTATAAACATGAAAGTTTGTAAGAATGGATGTCTGGATGGATGTTTGTTACTCTTTCACGCCTAAACGGGTGGACTGATTGAGCTGAAATTTTGAATAGGGATAGCTTAGACCCTGGAATAACACATAGGCTACATAAGTACTGCGGGTAAAACCGCTGGGCGCAGCTAGTAATATTATAAATTATTTAATTTTTACAAGCTTTTATTTACTTTCACCTATGTCCGTTGTCTATCTGTCTGTCTGTAATTAATCTTGCATTTATAAATTTGATCTACTTCCGAGTTTCCGATTGGGCTGAAATTTAGCATGTATGTATAAATCGCATGACAATGCAATATTATTAGGACATCGAGCTGATCTGATGATGGAGCAGGAAGGTGGCCATAGGATACCCGCTTTTAAACGACGCAACCTCATCGAGTATAGGCTCATTAGAGTCGTCTAAACCATTACTGTGGTGTTAGATGCCAATAATTATAAAAAAAACTATTTAAACAAGTTTTTAACCCCCGACGCAAAAACGACGGGGTGTTATAAGTTTGACGTGTCTGTCTGTCTGTGGCATCGTAGCTCCCGAATGGATGAACGGATTTTGATCCCTCATACTTATATATGAGCATAACCCTCAGCGGAGTTTGTCAAACGACCACCGACACGGATGAGGCCGTCATCGTCGATGAATGGTCTGAGTTTTGTCAACACAGCGGAGCAAGTATTTTTGCTCGCTAAATTTGATTTATCTTGCGAAAAGTGTACGTTTTGTACAACGCACAGAATCTTTGCTGCAGCAAAAGCTAAGTCAGCTGCTGAAACGGAAGTGCCACGAGGCAACTTCTTAAGGAAGCGGTATATGTAGACAACGACGCGTAGTAATTTAGAAAAAGACGACATACGTTGCGTGAGCGCGTAAAGAACGGAATCGGTATGGTTAGATGTGAGAGCGTGCGCAACAGATTTTTGCTCAGGCACATCAACGTGAATGTCGTTACTGACGGTACGCAATGGCCATTCTTCCGGGTCTCTAGAGGCCCAGGATGGTCCACTGAACCAAAGCGGATGACTGGCTAATTTATCCGGGGTCAAACCCCGCGACAGACAATCTGCCGGGTTTTCTGTGCCAGCCACGTGAAAGAAACGATCAGCAGGGATATTCTCAGTAATCTTGACAACGCGATTGGCAACGAATATGTGCCATCGGTGAGGCGATGCGTTAATCCAGCATAGGGCAACCTGTGAGTCACTGAATGCGTACACTTGACGTACGGGGTAGCGCGATGAGATGGTATCTCGAACGTTGCGAAGTAACTTCGACATTAAGACGGCGGCGCGGCGCAGAGCTCCAGTCTAGCCACAGTTATGGTTTTGACAGGGGAGACCTTAGACTTGGCACACACCAAACGTACGAAGAACTCGGAGCCGATGAGGGCTCCCCATACTTAGAACTGAAACTCAAAAATATTATTTTATCAAACCCATACGTGTGGGGTATGGATAGGTCTTCAAAAATGATATTGAGGTTTTTAATATAATTCTTTTTCTAAACTGAATAGTTTGCGCCAGAGACGCTTCCAAAGTGGAAAAATATCCCTTCTGTAACTTCTAAAATAAGGGAATGATAAATGTAAAAATAATATACGAGTATGATACAATACAATACAATACTCTTTATTGGGACAAAAAATTACAAAATAGACTTAAAACTAAATAAAAGTACTAATATTAATGTCCACAATGGGCGGCCTTATCGCTTAGAGCGATCTCTTCCAGGCTCTATGATGTACATTAACATGCAAACTTCCACCGAAAATTGGTTTGAACGAGATCTAAAATAAGATAAGATAAGAAACACTTTATTGATCCACATATAAAGTAAATTTTACAAATAACAAAATTAAAACTAAGGGTGTATCAATTGGCGGTCTTATCGCTCAAAGCGATCTCTTCCAGACAACCGTGCAGGGAGAGGAAATATACAACACTGGAAGGACGGTGGTTTCACAAAACTTCAAAAAAAAATAAGTTTTTAAATAAGTTTTTTTCATACGTTATAAATCGCAAACCGCAATTTAAGTTACAGCTGAACACTTCATGGGCGAGTCCGACTCGAACTAGGCCAGTTTATTTTACTTTGTCAGAATTTCAATTGCATTTGTGAAACAAGTGAAAATTTAAAAATACTTTTTAAAAACAAGCTTTAATTATCATTACCATCTTGCATCATATAGTACTCGTCAAGACAAATCAAAAGCCCAAACTCGATGGGGTTGCGTTGTTTAATGACAGAGTTCCTATAGCCACCTTCCAGCTCCATCATCAGATCAGCTCCATGTCATAATTATATTGCATTGTCATCCGATTTACACACGCATGCAAATTTTCAGCTCAATTGGAAACCGGGAAGTGCGTCAAATCAAACTTGCAAGATTTGATTACAGACACAGACAGACAGACAACAGACAGGTGAAAGTAATATAAAGCTTGTAATGAGTAAAAGGTTCCACAAGTGCTTCGCTCCGGTACCCTAGAAAAGATACGATATCTGTTGTCACTAACCCTGAACTTGGGTCACACTGCCAAATTATATAAAAGGAATATTTATAACTTCATAATCATAATAAACTTAGATTCGTCGCGAAAACAAGTGGCAGAGATAAAAGTTTCAATCAAAATGAAGTTTCTTATCTTATTATTATGTTTAAAGTTTTTTGGAGTGTTGTGTGGTGAGTCAATTTTCTGTAATCCATCTTAAGATAACATTATAATATATTAATAGAAATAATATAAGTCGGTTATATTATTAATATATATATATATATATATATATATATATATATATATATATATATATATATATATATATATATATATTATTTTTTTTATATATATATATATTTATATTATTTTTTATATATATATATATATATATATATATATATACAGTGACTGGTAAATCACTTAAAAGCTTCAAGGATATGATAAATTATATAATCACATTATGTTTACAATTAACAAACAAAGACAATACTAATACATTTAAGAGAAAATCTTATTTGAATTAATTCGCCATGTCCCAAACAAAATGGTAAAACTACTGGCGAACAGCTGACGCAGGTAGGTAAGTAAAGCTACATACAAAGTAGGTATCGACTATCGACACCACCGACAAAGGACGCGATCTGTGACGCGACATAGCTACGCGATGCTACACACTCACGTGATGTTAAGCGATGATGCGGCCGCATGTGGTAGCAGACTAAACCTAGAAGGCGGGATAAATCCCTCCCTGGCTTCACTGAGCTTATTATCCTTTGCTGGTTATCAATACAAGCCGCAATAGAAATCCGCAGTTCGTTGTTCGCCCGGTACAATTTTTATTAGTAGTTAAGTAACTAAAATTAAACCCGCCAAATAACAAATTGAATTTTAAGACTAAAATACTCATCGATGAAAGGAAATACCTTAAAAGCGTCTAAACGCGCGCGCTCTGGATAAATAAATTAGGCTTAGTAACTAAATAATAACTAAGTAGGTAGGTATGATCCGTTTTTCCTTCATACTTTACCTGGCTTAGGACAGGCAAAAATACCAAGGTAAGTGGACAATGACATATCAAAGAAATCCATATTAATCGTTCAGATACTAGGTACATTATTACCTATTTATTATCGATACCTACCAGCTGACCGAATATGCCGCCACAGGTT
Organism: Hemithea aestivaria; assembly: GCA_947507615.1. NCBI lineage: Eukaryota > Metazoa > Arthropoda > Insecta > Lepidoptera > Geometridae > Hemithea > Hemithea aestivaria. Next base: position 7,780,670 of record OX382350.1, on the reverse strand, counting down.
GGATTGTAGGTACCTACGATACGACCGCGATTTGTGCAGAGTGCAGATACCTACCGCATCGCAAAAGATTTTGAAATGTGAATAAATAATAATGATTTTGTAATATGAATTATGTTCTTATTTGATATTTTTTGTCAAAATTAGATAGGTAGGTACCTATTTTTACGAATCGTGGACTGGGTACTCTGTTTCAAGGTTCTAAGTTTTAAATGCACGTCAAATTAAAACCGCAATAGAAAGCCACGCTAGTCGTGGCTTTCTGTAGTTTTCTGTAGCTTCTGTACAAGATAGCCGGTCGGCTGGTAGATTTCGATAAAGTACCTACGTACTTTATCGAAATCTACCAGCCGACCGGCTATCTTGTATGAGGGCTACAAACCTATTAGGTACCGACTATGACGGTGATTTTTGCGTATACCTATTTTATTAATACAAATTACACATACCTAATTTCCTTCTCCTGTGTATCCAATTAAAGTATCACCACGCACTTATCAAAAACCTTCACAATTATTTACTATTAATGAACACCAGACCACTTTTAACATCAAACCACTAATAATCCTAGTTATTTGAGAACGTCACACGATACCTACAACATTAGTGATTGGAAACATATGTTGTGATATCTATGTGAGCGAAGCAACTGAGCGCGGTGGCGGCTCGCCGCGCCACCGCACCGCCGCGCGGCGGGGGCGCGGAGTGGCGGCGGGGGCACACATACTTTATAGAACACATAGGATATTTTACCCAAAATTTAAGTACCTATTTTTATATTTTTTTTAGAATGAGAATCGTTAACTGAGTTCCCTGTTTTAGGCTTCTAAGTGATTTACCAGTCACCGTGTATATATATATATATATATATATATATATATATATATATATATATATATATATATATATATATATACAGTGACTGGTAAATCACTTAAAAGCTTCAAGGATATGATAAATTATATAATCACATTATGTTTAGAGTAAAAGGTTCCACAAGTGCTTCGCTCCGGTACCCTAGAAAAGATACGATATCTGTTGTCACTAACCCTGAACTTGGGTCACACTGCCAAATTATATAAAAGGAATATTTATAACTTCATAATCATAATAAACTTAGATTCGTCGCGAAAACAAGTGGCAGAGATAAAAGTTTCAATCAAAATGAAGTTTCTTATCTTATTATTATGTTTAAAGTTTTTTGGAGTGTTGTGTGGTGAGTCAATTTTCTGTAATCCATCTTAAGATAACATTATAATATATTAATCGACCGAGCGAAGCGAGGTCTTAGAGTCGAAAGCCGCGAAATGCCTGCGTTTGGACCAGTTTAACGCTTGACCTCTGGTGCTTAAGTTTGGTTGACGTTTACTTGAAAACGGTTAATCCAAATTAAATGAAATTTTACACACAAGTTAAGAAGGTTAATTGAATAATTTTAGTGAAAAAATTAGCTAAATAGGTTACAGGGTTGCCGAGATATAGGTGACTTAAAGTCTTTACGATAGGTCTGACGATTATTTCAAAACTGGAGCGCTGATAATTTTTTTTCTAACATATACACATTTTTTATAAGCGACACAAATATATTAGCCAAAGTGTATGTTTGTATGTATGTTTGTTACGCGATAACTGGAAAACCAATGGTCCAATCTGCATGAAACTTTGCAAACGCGTAATATAAATCCATAGAATTTTTAAGTTCGAACATGAGCCAAATCGGTCGTAGGGTTCTAGAGTTTTAGAAAATGCTTAATTTCAACGTTACCAAAGTTCCAAACTTAATGAAACTTTGCGATCAAGTAGTATAAGCTAAAAGAATTCTCATGTTCGAAAATGAGCCAAATCGATCCAAGGGTTGTAGAGTTATGAAGATGATTAAATTATAATGTTTTGCACAATTTGTTAGGTACATTAAGTTTGAGAAAGATCCTATAGGCAAAAAAGAGCAAGCAAGTTGATAAAGTTAAAGAATTAATAGCGATAAAGTCCAATAATTCGAGAATTTCAAGCAATTTATCATATTTTCAATATATCTTATTTATAATTATTTTCATATAATTTTTTAGTACATTGCGTAATACCAATAATTGCGTCAATTATAGTCCGGCCGCCTAAAGTTTGCTATTGAAATAGGTGTCACATACATGTAGGTAAGTACACGTTATGTGCTGTTTTTTTAATCTTTTTATAAACCTCATTTCGCTCGATCGATAAAATATAATGTTATATTTAATTTAAGTAGTATGAAAATAAAGTAAAAAAGTTATTTAAAAAAAAACCTTATTAATAGCGTTATTTTACGCCCATCGCTAATGGCAAGCAACCAAAGTTGGACTTAGTAGTATAGGCATAATTATAATATAATATTATATAATATAATTATGACGACATAACTACGTCACATTGCCTAAAATTTTGTATAAATTATCCCGAACACAATGTACCGGACTATAACTCGCTGTCAAGTAAAATAATATTTTACAGTGGTCGTAGCATGCCAAACGAGATCCCGCTGAAATGTCATGCGTAGAACTGTCATACCATACATTGTAGTTTTGTGAATGTATGTGATGACAGTTCTACTCTTGAAGTTTGGTCGGGATTCTGTGTGGCATGCTACGGCCACTGGCAAAACACGAAAGTGGAGACCATAAACAATAATAAGCAGGTAACAATGTCTGTGGAAGTGGTGATAGAATAAAAAAACTCGCTGAATCGTTTTATGATAAAATATAATTTAAATACATAATTTATATGAATACATACAAATATCATCGACCGAGCAAAGCGAACTCTTAGAGTTGAGAGATCTCTCGGTGGCAGTAAGGTTATTTGAGTAGTCTGCATAACTTTTTAAAACCTAAAGTAATTGTTTGTGCCGGCACATTCAACAATAAAGGTGCACGAGCACACCATAATGCATCGCGGGCCGTGTACTTATAGTCTGCCAAATTTCATAAATATATGGTAACGGCAAGTTCCCTATGAATGTTGATTTATTCAGAAGGTCAAAAAAATGTAGGTACGTTTTTGAAGGATAAATGGGTGTATTTTTTTCTACGTTAACTCAGAAGTTTAATTTAACGGGCACCAAGCGGCTATAGACCTGTGTATTATGGTAAAAATATACAATTCTACGGGATGTAGAGTATAAATTGGTCTTGACAGACATACGGATGACCAAGTGATCCTATTTATTAGGGTTTCGTTTTTTCCTTCAGAGGAACGAAATTCTAAAAAGGATTATATTCAAAAAATCTCGGTACGTAGGTTTATTGAGTTTTAATTTCTCAGAATTTTTATATTTTGAGTTTTAATATTAATGTTAAAGTTCTTGTATTAGGATATATTTAGTCGAGACCTAAAGTCTAAGGTTTACCACGGAAATTGGGCTGCGAGGTCACAGTTCGAGGCGAACTACTAGTAGAAATAATATAAGTCGGTTATATTATTAATATATATATATATATATATATATATATATATATATATATATATATATATATATATATATATATATATATATATATATATATATATATATCATCATCATCATTGGCCTTCGCGTCTATTGCAGACGATTTAAGCACTGTCTGTTGTATATATATATATATATATATATATATATATATATATATATATATATTAATAATATAACCGACTTATATTATTTCTATTAATATATTATAATGTTATCTTAAGATGGATTACAGAAAATTGACTCACCACACAACACTCCAAAAAACTTTAAACATAATAATAAGATAAGAAACTTCATTTTGATTGAAACTTTTATCTCTGCCACTTGTTTTCGCGACGAATCTAAGTTTATTATGATTATGAAGTTATAAATATTCCTTTTATATAATTTGGCAGTGTGACCCAAGTTCAGGGTTAGTGACAACAGATATCGTATCTTTTCTAGGGTACCGGAGCGAAGCACTTGTGGAACCTTTTACTCTAAACATAATGTGATTATATAATTTATCATATCCTTGAAGCTTTTAAGTGATTTACCAGTCACTGTATATATATATATATATATATATATATATATATATATATATATATATATATATATATATATATATATATTTAAATTACTAATAAATTGTATTTTTTTTTTTAAATATTCAATTACGTACCGTGCCCCCGCCAAGTCGAGCGCGAAGCAAGCACTGCCGTACCATCTTTACAGGAACCATTTCGTCGCATTTTCAGGCCCCTATTTGAGAACCTCTGGATAAGACCAGAACACAGAAATTTTCGTCATCCAGTAAGCTATAATTACATACTTAAAATCCAAAATTTCAAGTCTGTAGGTCATTAAGTTCCGAAGTTAAGCGAAAGCAAAGTTTCGCATTTTCGACACTCACTCACTCATGATCATCAAAATAGAACTAGTACTTCCCATAAACTCAGAGAGCTGAAATTTGGTACATTCTTAGAATTTATTGTATAAGCCATAGGAAAACTAAAAAAACATGCAATTTCGGTCTCGTTTTCGAGATAATTCATCTGCATAAATAACTTTGTAATCTCATATAAATGTATAGGATTACAAAGTTACATTTGCAGTCAATGGTTAAAATTGTGTAATATCCAACTTATTAATTCAAAATATATTTAAGGCATAGTATATGTATATGTGAGTGTGTATATGTGTCGTAAATCGTCAGTTATGATCAGGCGATATCTAGCGTGGCCAGTGGCCAACTAAAATAAGAGCCCAACCAAACTATTAGAAGAGATCGACATACCACCTTTACTACAAGCTTTTATTTACTTTCACCTGTCGGTCTGTCTGTCTGTAATTAAATCTTGCAAGTTTAATTAGGCCCACTTCCCGGTATAATATTATAATGCATTGGACTTAGAGTGAACGCACACGTATCTAGATGGCGCTGACTGTATTTTAAAACGCGCTTACGGTTTGTATTTCTGATAACCTTATAATATAGCGTTTCTACAAAAATAAGTGAAATCCCACCAAAAACATTCTGTAAAAAAACTAGCCAAGTCTCGATGGAGCTGCTTGTTTATCTCTAAAAAGTAATGAAATCTAGACAAAGTCGTGCCAAGTATAAGGTTCCTTACTGCGATTTCTTTATTATTATAGCAGTTAATGTTGTGTGACTTGGCCGTTGAAGGGTACACAAGGGTATTATACCAGGTGCTCCATGACACTATATTGCACCAATCTGTCCGCTACCCATTCAAGATAGAAAATTTCCACTTGGAAAACGTTGATTGGATAACCAGTCAATTGTAGGCTTGATAAAACTGCGTATTTCAATAATACTTATGTTTAGGCGATCCAAGTGTCATGGAGCATCTGGTTTTGTACCCTTGTGTACCCTTCAACGGCCAAGTCACACAACATTAACTGCTATAATAATAAAGAAATCGCAGTAAGGAACCTTATACTTGGCACGACTTTGTCTAGATTTCATTACTTTTTAGAGATAAACAAGCAGCTCCATCGAGACTTGGCTAGTTTTTTTACAGAATGTTTTTGGTGGGATACATATTAACAAAAACTGTTACATCCGATATCTAATGTATAAAATTCTCGTGTCACAGTTTTCGTTGCCATACTCCTCCGAAACGGCTTAACCGATTTTGATGAAATTTTTTGTGCTTATCCGGTATCTATGAGAATCGGCCAACATCTATTTTTCATCCCCATAAATGTTAGGGGTAGTCCACCCCTAAATTTATTTTTTCATTTTTTAGACAAAATTTTTAATTTTGATGATACAACACACAAAAATACATACAATCCTCAATTTTCACCCTTCTACGATCAACCCTTATTTTTTAATAGCCATTTTAGTAATTTAATCATTTTCCTCTCCGGTCGAAAACTGATCAATCGTCATTTAATTAGTTATCCCCGCCAGATGTCTACAGGTGTCACTTCTGACCCAGTAAACAGCACGGAGTAGGGATGAGAACGAATCCGGTCTCCTTTCTTTCTCACTCCCTACACAGTTGTCGGCCATCATTATTGTTTATGCATCAAGTGTAGTAGTAACGTTGACAATTATTATTTTGCTATCTTAGTGTAACTCTCATATTAACTTTTAATCATTCCTATTTTATCAATAATAATTATATTATCAATTTTGAGTGTATTTTGCACGATTAGTTAATCAAGTGATTTTATAACTTCAAAAGTACTCAACACGTGACACGAGCTTTCAATAACAACGGATTTTGTGTTGTAAGTATACTTTTTTTTTTTATTTATATCGAAATTGTTGTTGATCTTATAAAAATGTAATTTTAATTTAATTTTATTAAAAAAATGTAAGTAATTGAACAATTAAGATTTTCATAGTTTCCAAAAAATCAATCATTATGAATCTTTATTTTAAAATGTCAATGGAAATATTGGTTGTATGAAAAAATTATAAGAGACAATGTTTTCACAAAATTTAATTTTTTACTTTTGTTTGTAAAATTTTTCCATAAAATAATGCTTATTTCACGCATATACCACTGTTGTGGACTGAATTAAAACTTCTTATTTCTTTCGGTGGAGGCTTCTTTATTGTCGGGGTACCAGCGGCGAAGTGCTTTGTCTCAGACAATCGTCCTACTTTTATACAAATTCGGGTGAAAGCGGGTCCTTCCTCCCACAGGTCAAAAATACGTTTGGGGGCGTGGCCTAATCGCCCTTAAAATTGGTTCTTTTAACATGTATTTTTACTATTGAATTAACATATTTTTAGGTCTTATTCTATTTTGGTTACTTCTTATCCGTAATGCTAATTGTTTTAATAATGTTCGTGATAAGGGCTAACTACTAATTACACCTGTATCTGCCTGTCTCTACAAACTAAGCTGTTGTTCAATAAACTATTCACAACATTTTCGGATTTCCTTCATATTCTAAAGCTATAGGCTTCCTAATTAATAAACTCTAATAATCTAAACATCATTTAGCAAAATAAATTGATAGACTAAGCTACTATATCTGTTTTTATGTCTAGGCCTAAGCGAAAATGTACACGTTGCTCATAACCGCATGGTATTTCTGACCGCGTGGTTTTTTACTTATGTCTAGGCCTAAGCGAAAATGTACACGTTTCTCGTAACCGTGGTATTTCTGGCTGTGTGGTATTTATTTATGTCTATATTCTATGAGCTATATACTTATTCTATCTTTACTTATATCTATAAATAATTACACTAGCCATGAAAATCTTTATTTATCTTAAACTTATCTAGCTAATTACTATTTTAATCTATCCTTAAAGAGCCGTCCTCGACATCCTCCCCCCGGCGCAGGTCACGTAGCCTCTTTATCCTTCACGAGGACGGCGAGCTTGCTCGTGGGGCGCTTGAAGATGCCGGATCTGGTTCTTACTTCGGCGACTCGAACTTCTCCGTCAGGTCCGGGATAGACACGCTCGACTATTCCTCTCGGCCATGTGTTCCGTGGCAGTGTGGAGTCAACGACAATGACAATGTCGCCAACCTGTAGCCGCTCCTGGTCGCTGGCAGGCTCCCCCCGTGGCACCAGCGTGGGCAGATACTCCCGCACCCACCGCCGCCAGAAGGTGTCCGCGAGCGCCTGACTGACTCGCCACGTTCGTCGATCTGCCTCGTCGCATGGTCCCGTAGTCGGCAGTCCGGTCGATGACCCGATGAGGAAGTGATTGGGCGTGAGCGCTTCCGGGTCTCTGTCGCTCACGCTTACGTGTGTCAACGGGCGTGCGTTGATGGCGTGCTCCGCTTCTGCCAGCAGAGTGTACAGCACCTCTTCAGTTGGCGCTTTCTCCTTGAGGGTGACTGCCAGCGCGGTCTTGACGGAGCGCACCAGCCGCTCCCAGGCACCTCCTTGATTCGGCGCCCCTGGTGGAATGAAGATCCACTTCATTCGGTGGAGCAACCCTTCTTCGCGCAGTGCTGGAATCCACTCCGCGTAGGCCCTCTTCAGTTCTTCATCTGCTCCTCGGAATGCGGTCGCGTTGTCTGAATACATTGTTCGTGGCCACCCTCGTCGCGCTGCCATTCGCCGCAGTGCCATTATCGCCGAATCTGTGGACAGAGATGCCACGAGCTCCAAGTGTATTGCTCGTGTCGAGAGGCATGTATACAATGCCCCCCAACGTTTCTCCCGGCGCCGTCCAATCTTGATTGTCATCGGCCCGAAGTAGTCTTGTCCGCAGTTTGTGAATGGCCTCTGGTAAGAGTCGAGGCGCGCTCTCGGCAGGTCTCCCCTGGTCGGCATCTTCGGTCTTGCTCTTAACACCCGACACAAGGCACAGCGATACTCCGCAGCGCGTACTGTTGGTCGCAGATGAAGGATCCAGTACTTCTGCCTTAGGTCGTTTGTCACCCGTTCTCTGTTGGCGTGCCCCGCCGAACAGTGTTCTCGTAGCACGATGAGCTTGGTCAGCTGATGTCTTCCATCCAATATGATCGGCCGCTTTGTGGCCGCTGGCGCCGTTGCCGCGTTTATTCGTCCCCGCACGCGTAGAAGTCCGTCTTCGAGTATTGGATCGAGCTTGAATAGGCGGCTCGACCTCGAGATAGGACGCGCCGCTTTGATCCTCTTCAACTCCGTCTCGAAGCTCTCCTCTTGCGCTCGACGAATCAGGGCTTGTTCGGCGCGCTCGATGTGCTCCAGCTCTAGTCGTGTAGCTCGTCGTCGGCACATGTCGATAAACGCCAACACTCGCGCAGTTGCTCGCACTAGCGTTTCGTACTTAGAGAAACGCCCTATGTCTGGCAGCCATTGGCTTAGTTGATCTTTATCGGTTTTGTCTTCCACGACGTGCAGCACTTCTTCTTCACTGTCGGCTTCACCTCCCTCTTGCGGCCATTGATCTGCCGGGCGGCGCAAGAAGTCGGGTCCTCGAAACCATCGGTCCTCTGCTTTGATGGGCGTGTTGCTCAATCGTGTAGCGTCATCAGCAACGTTTTCTCCTGTAGGGAGCCATCGCCATTCCTCCTTATCCGTGAGCTCTGCTAACTCTCCCAGACGGTGTGCAACGAACGGAGTGTATCGTCGTTTGTCTTGGCGTATCCAGTGCACCACCGTCATGGAGTCGGTCCAGAAGACGGTCCTCTTCACTTCCAGGCGATGTTCTCGGCGTATTGTGTCTGCTAACCTGGCGCCAATGACAGCCGCTTGCAGTTCAAGTCGCGGAATTGTTTGAGTGCGCCGTGGTGCTACCTTCGCTTTGGCTGCTACTAGGCTCACTCTGATGTTCCCTTGGGGTGTTGTGGCGCGCCAGTAGGCCACTGCTGCATAAGCCTGTTCGCTGGCATCGCATAATACGTGAAGTTCTACTTCTCGGCAGTCTTCCAGTGCGTAGCGTCGCTCTAACCGCAGAGTCGCAAGGCCGTCGAAGTGTCCCAACCATGTGGAGAATAACTCGTTCTCTTCCTCAGGAATTGGCTCGTCCCAGGTCATCTTCAGCCGCCACAGACTCTGGAGTATGATCCGCGATCGTATGGTGTAGCAGCTCAGGACCCCAAGTGGATCGTAGACGGACATCACAGCGCTGAGGGCTTCTCTCTTGGTCGGTGCTCGCTTTCGGGTGCGCACGTCGGCTGGAACACGAGTCATGGTGGTGTTGAACCCGAACTCGTCTCTCTCGGCATTCCAGAACAGACCGAGTATTTTGCTCTCGGGTCCGTCCTTTCCCAGCTGTGTCGGAGTGGTGGCTTTCAGGTCTTCCGGTATGTCTTGCAGAGTGTTTTCAGTGCTGGCGCTCCATGCACGCAGTGTGAAGCCTGCGTCCGCATGCACGGCTCTGAGTTCAGTGATGGCACGTCGAGCTTGTTCCTCGGTCTCGTAGCTGGCCACGAAGTCATCCATGTAGTGGCTTCGGACTATGGCGTCATAGGCTAGGGGGTGAGTTTCTTGATGAACCTTTCCGTTGTGATTCCTCACGTAATGCGCCATAAACGGAGAACTGGCTGCTCCGAAAATCATGCTCGTCATCTTGTAGCGCTGTGGGAGTCCTTCTCGGTCAGCTCCCCTCCACAGGAACTGCTGGGCTGGCTGGTCTTCTGGCCGAATCTTCACCTGAAGGAACATCTCTTGTATGTCTGCAGTCACGGCGATCTTCTCTTCTCGGAATCTGAATAAGATTCCCGGCAAGGACATCAGTAGATCAGGCCCCTCCAGCAGATGGTCATTCAAGCTGACCCCGTGGTTCTTGGCTGCAGCGTCGAAGACCAAACGCAGTTTCCCGGGCTTGTTGGGATTGTACACCGCGAAGTGAGGCAAGTACCAGGCGACTTGACTCGCCCCTTCGGTTCCACTGCATAGCTCGGCATACCCTTTCTTCAATAAGTTGTCAACTTGATGAGAGTATTCTTCTGCAAAGGCTGCGTTCGTGTCCATCTTCTTCTCGACCTGCTTGAGTCGACGGAGTGCGGTTTCATAACTTGTCGGCAGCGTCGGATTATCTTCTTTCCAGGGCAATCCCACCTCGTATCCTTTGTCTGCTTTCTTTATCGTACTTTGCACTATCTCCATTGCTCGTTGGTCGGCGTCGCTGACACGTGGTTTGAGTGTGACTCCTAGTGACTCGATGGAGAAGTAATATTCCACCATCTTGTGAAGATCTCCGCCTTTCTGTTCGCAGCTATTCACACCATGTTCATTTGTGTAAATATGCAGCACGCTGTCTCTGTTCGTGATCACGTTGCGCGGCACTGTTCCGTGTATGACCCAGCCCAACTGGGTTCTCGACGCTGCTGGCTCGTTCGGTCTGCCGACACGCAGCTCTTGTGACACGATGTATTCCCAATGGTCTGCTCCAATTAGGATTCCGGGCTTCGACGTATCATAACATACTTCTTGCGGCAGATCTTGCAAATGTTCAGCCTTCATTATTGTCGATGGGATTGATTGTTGTAGCAGCTTCATGTTTCTTATCGTTCGCGCTTTCAGCGGGTAGAGTGCGCGGCCGGTGCTTCTCAAATGTATTGACACGAGCTTGCTGTCTTCTTCCTGTCTTGTCATGCTGACACCTTGCATTCGTAGAGGCAATGTTGGCCCCTTGGCGCCGATGCTTCTTGCCAACTCTTCATCAATAAGTGAGATGGTCGCTCCTTCATCCAGTAGTGCGTGTGTGTTGATCTCCCCCCGTGGACCGACGACTGTAACCGGACACATCTTGAGAAGCACCGTCTTTGGCCCAGTAGCATTAGAGGTAGCCACTGTCAAGACAGACTCGGTATCTTCTTTTGATGCTTGCTTCGCAGCTTCTGGGGTAGATATGTTCGCTTGCTGTTCACTGGCCGATTGATGAAGCGTTGCGTGATGTGGGCGCTTGCATTCCTCTATGCCGCATAACTTTGCTCGGCAGAACAAGCGTCGGTGTTTCTTCGTGATGCACTTGAAGCATAACTTGTTCTCTCGTACCATATCCCATCTCTTTTCCACAGAGAGCGCCTTGTATTTTGAGCATTCCGGCAGCTGATGCGGCTTCCCGCAGCATGGGCATTTATTTTCGCTTGTTACTTCCTCTTCAGCCACAGCGAACACAACGTTGGACTTCTTCTTATATGTGGCGTTGTTATTTCTTTCTCGCTTGGCGCCGGTCGTTGAAGTGCTGGTATTGGCTGTGTTCGGGTCGTAGTCGTAGCGCAGCGCCCAGTCAGCTTCTCGCGTGAGGAAGTGAGCAAGCATTATCAGTTCTGGATCTGTTGTTCTGCCTTCCTGCTCGTGGGCGTAGGCGCACCAGCGTGCTCTCAAATGCGGACTCAACTTGTCCAGCACGTATCTTGCCAACGCCGGGTTGTACAAGTAACCCTGCCGGCCAACGGTCTTGAGGGCGCAAATTGTGTTTTGCAACTTGACGGCGAATTTGTTTAGCTCTACCGCCGATGAGCCTGGCTTGGGCATCTTCTTTATTTCGTCGAGCGCTCGGTTGATAATAATTTCTGGCCTTCCATAACACCTTTCCAACGTCTTCATGATGTTATCCGGGTTGGACTCGGTGTATAGTAGCGCCGCAACTGTTTCTCGCGCTTCACCCTTCAGGCTGCTTCTTAATCGTTGCAGGATTTCAGCTTGTGTTAGTCTGTAAACCTTCACTGCATCTGTGACGGCTGCTTTGAAGGCTAGCCATTCTATAGCGCCACCGGAGTACTGTTGCAGCTCCGGGCACCTCGTTCTTGGGTGTGCCATCTTCTCCATAGCCTCTGTGAGCGTCTCGATGTTGTTTCGTCGGGTGCGGGCGGGCGTTCGTTCCATTGTTTCAAACCGCAGCTGACGTTCTTCGCCACGGTGTCTCATGTCGTCTCGCTCCTCCCCCCGTACATCGAGTCCTCGTGTGTTGAGCCAAGTGTCGACTCTTCTTTGGGGATCGATTTCTGGATGATCGGCTTCTTGCTCCTCTAACACAGCGAGTTCTCTCCGCGCTCTGTCGGCTTCTATTTGGAGTTCTATTTCTCTTCTTCGGATGGCGGTCAGGCGTTGTTCCTCTTCTATTTCTGCGAGGCGTGCTCGGGCCGTAGCGCTCGTTGTTGAACGCACGGACAACGCCGGTGACCTCGCTCGTGGTACGCTTGTAGCCCCCGGTCGCATGTAACTCGGCGACGCGGGTGGCTCTTGAGATAGCCTGCGCACGCGTTCGCGCTCGATGAGCTCGAGCTCAGCGCGCTCGACACGCCCGCGGTCGGCGTGTTCGCGTTCGGCGCGCCCGTGGTCGGCGTGCTCGCGCTCGGCACGCCCGCGGTCGGCGTGTTCACGTTCGACGCGCCCGTGGTCGGCGTGCTCGCGCTCGGCACGCCCGCGGTCGGCGTGCTCGCGCTCGGCACGCCCGCGGTCGGCACGCCCGCGGTCGGCACGCCCGCGGTCGGCACGCCCGCGGTCGGCGTGCTCGCGGGTAGCACGATCGGCGTGCTCGCGGGTAGCACGATCGGCGTGCTCGCGGGTAGCACGATCGGCGTGCTCGCGGTCGACACGCTCACGATCAGCGCACTCGACGTGCTCCATTTCTTCTTGCTCTGCGGCATCAGCATGGCTTCGTGTAACGACCATATTGAGTCGTTTTTTCCGCAGAGCTTGAAGGCTTGACGACGATTCGTAGATCTTCCAATCCGGCTCGAAGGACCAATTTGTTGTGGACTGAATTAAAACTTCTTAATTCTTTCGGTGGAGGCTTCTTTATTGTCGGGGTACCAGCGGCGAAGTGCTTTGTCTCAGACAATCGTCCTACTTTTATACAAATTCGGGTGAAAGCGGGTCCTTCCTCCCACAGGTCAAAAATACGTTTGGGGGCGTGGCCTAATCGCCCTTAAAATTGGTTCTTTTAACATGTATTTTTACTATTGAATTAACATATTTTTAGGTCTTATTCTATTTTGGTTACTTCTTATCCGTAATGCTAATTGTTTTAATAATGTTCGTGATAAGGGCTAACTACTAATTACACCTGTATCTGCCTGTCTCTACAAACTAAGCTGTTGTTCAATAAACTATTCACAACATTTTCGGATTTCCTTCATATTCTAAAGCTATAGGCTTCCTAATTAATAAACTCTAATAATCTAAACATCATTTAGCAAAATAAATTGATAGACTAAGCTACTATATCTGTTTTTATGTCTAGGCCTAAGCGAAAATGTACACGTTGCTCATAACCGCATGGTATTTCTGACCGCGTGGTTTTTTACTTATGTCTAGGCCTAAGCGAAAATGTACACGTTTCTCGTAACCGTGGTATTTCTGGCTGTGTGGTATTTATTTATGTCTATATTCTATGAGCTATATACTTATTCTATCTTTACTTATATCTATAAATAATTACACTAGCCATGAAAATCTTTATTTATCTTAAACTTATCTAGCTAATTACTATTTTAATCTATCCTTAAAGAGCCGTCCTCGACAACCACATTCTTACATACATACAATATACACATTCTAAAATACATACATACTTCCAATAAGTAAGCTATTTTTTGTCTACACTAGAAATTACTAGGAAATTATTTATATGGCAAAACAACGTTTGCCGGGTAAGCTAGTATCTTATAAATATCCGATATATATCCAATTAATTAAGATATTGATCCTATGAACCCTGCAAATTAGCAAAAAAATTATCTTTGTTTTTAAAACGTAGAATAGATTCCTACTTCCTACCGTTCAATACAATTTAACATTTGTGAATGACTTGGGTTTTTCTTTTTACATAACTCAAACTCAAAATTCATTTATTCAAATAGGCTACAATGGAGCACTTTTGCAAGTCAATTTTACATCCGCTAGGCTTTCTTTTGTAATATGTCTTTATCACGGCTTTTGAATTTACCTTCTGTGAGCCCCGTTATTTCATCAGGGATTGTATTATAAAACCGTATACAATTCCCTAAAAATGATTTATGGCTCGTTTTGGACAATCTGAATCGAGGTACAGCTAACTTATTCTTATTTCTAGTATTAAAGCTATGAGTGTCACTATTTATCTTAAATTTATCTAAATTTTTCCTGACATACATAATATTCTCGTAAATGTACAAAGATGGTAGGGTCAGTATATTTATCTCTTTAAAGAGCTCCTTTAAAGAGTCTCTTGGGCGCATCTCATAGATGGCACGGATTAACATCATTATTCACTTTACTATATATGTATATCTTAATACTCTTATAAACATGAAAGTTTGTAAGAATGGATGTCTGGATGGATGTTTGTTACTCTTTCACGCCTAAACGGGTGGACTGATTGAGCTGAAATTTTGAATAGGGATAGCTTAGACCCTGGAATAACACATAGGCTACATAAGTACTGCGGGTAAAACCGCTGGGCGCAGCTAGTAATATTATAAATTATTTAATTTTTACAAGCTTTTATTTACTTTCACCTATGTCCGTTGTCTATCTGTCTGTCTGTAATTAATCTTGCATTTATAAATTTGATCTACTTCCGAGTTTCCGATTGGGCTGAAATTTAGCATGTATGTATAAATCGCATGACAATGCAATATTATTAGGACATCGAGCTGATCTGATGATGGAGCAGGAAGGTGGCCATAGGATACCCGCTTTTAAACGACGCAACCTCATCGAGTATAGGCTCATTAGAGTCGTCTAAACCATTACTGTGGTGTTAGATGCCAATAATTATAAAAAAAACTATTTAAACAAGTTTTTAACCCCCGACGCAAAAACGACGGGGTGTTATAAGTTTGACGTGTCTGTCTGTCTGTGGCATCGTAGCTCCCGAATGGATGAACGGATTTTGATCCCTCATACTTATATATGAGCATAACCCTCAGCGGAGTTTGTCAAACGACCACCGACACGGATGAGGCCGTCATCGTCGATGAATGGTCTGAGTTTTGTCAACACAGCGGAGCAAGTATTTTTGCTCGCTAAATTTGATTTATCTTGCGAAAAGTGTACGTTTTGTACAACGCACAGAATCTTTGCTGCAGCAAAAGCTAAGTCAGCTGCTGAAACGGAAGTGCCACGAGGCAACTTCTTAAGGAAGCGGTATATGTAGACAACGACGCGTAGTAATTTAGAAAAAGACGACATACGTTGCGTGAGCGCGTAAAGAACGGAATCGGTATGGTTAGATGTGAGAGCGTGCGCAACAGATTTTTGCTCAGGCACATCAACGTGAATGTCGTTACTGACGGTACGCAATGGCCATTCTTCCGGGTCTCTAGAGGCCCAGGATGGTCCACTGAACCAAAGCGGATGACTGGCTAATTTATCCGGGGTCAAACCCCGCGACAGACAATCTGCCGGGTTTTCTGTGCCAGCCACGTGAAAGAAACGATCAGCAGGGATATTCTCAGTAATCTTGACAACGCGATTGGCAACGAATATGTGCCATCGGTGAGGCGATGCGTTAATCCAGCATAGGGCAACCTGTGAGTCACTGAATGCGTACACTTGACGTACGGGGTAGCGCGATGAGATGGTATCTCGAACGTTGCGAAGTAACTTCGACATTAAGACGGCGGCGCGGCGCAGAGCTCCAGTCTAGCCACAGTTATGGTTTTGACAGGGGAGACCTTAGACTTGGCACACACCAAACGTACGAAGAACTCGGAGCCGATGAGGGCTCCCCATACTTAGAACTGAAACTCAAAAATATTATTTTATCAAACCCATACGTGTGGGGTATGGATAGGTCTTCAAAAATGATATTGAGGTTTTTAATATAATTCTTTTTCTAAACTGAATAGTTTGCGCCAGAGACGCTTCCAAAGTGGAAAAATATCCCTTCTGTAACTTCTAAAATAAGGGAATGATAAATGTAAAAATAATATACGAGTATGATACAATACAATACAATACTCTTTATTGGGACAAAAAATTACAAAATAGACTTAAAACTAAATAAAAGTACTAATATTAATGTCCACAATGGGCGGCCTTATCGCTTAGAGCGATCTCTTCCAGGCTCTATGATGTACATTAACATGCAAACTTCCACCGAAAATTGGTTTGAACGAGATCTAAAATAAGATAAGATAAGAAACACTTTATTGATCCACATATAAAGTAAATTTTACAAATAACAAAATTAAAACTAAGGGTGTATCAATTGGCGGTCTTATCGCTCAAAGCGATCTCTTCCAGACAACCGTGCAGGGAGAGGAAATATACAACACTGGAAGGACGGTGGTTTCACAAAACTTCAAAAAAAAATAAGTTTTTAAATAAGTTTTTTTCATACGTTATAAATCGCAAACCGCAATTTAAGTTACAGCTGAACACTTCATGGGCGAGTCCGACTCGAACTAGGCCAGTTTATTTTACTTTGTCAGAATTTCAATTGCATTTGTGAAACAAGTGAAAATTTAAAAATACTTTTTAAAAACAAGCTTTAATTATCATTACCATCTTGCATCATATAGTACTCGTCAAGACAAATCAAAAGCCCAAACTCGATGGGGTTGCGTTGTTTAATGACAGAGTTCCTATAGCCACCTTCCAGCTCCATCATCAGATCAGCTCCATGTCATAATTATATTGCATTGTCATCCGATTTACACACGCATGCAAATTTTCAGCTCAATTGGAAACCGGGAAGTGCGTCAAATCAAACTTGCAAGATTTGATTACAGACACAGACAGACAGACAACAGACAGGTGAAAGTAATATAAAGCTTGTAATGAGTAAAAGGTTCCACAAGTGCTTCGCTCCGGTACCCTAGAAAAGATACGATATCTGTTGTCACTAACCCTGAACTTGGGTCACACTGCCAAATTATATAAAAGGAATATTTATAACTTCATAATCATAATAAACTTAGATTCGTCGCGAAAACAAGTGGCAGAGATAAAAGTTTCAATCAAAATGAAGTTTCTTATCTTATTATTATGTTTAAAGTTTTTTGGAGTGTTGTGTGGTGAGTCAATTTTCTGTAATCCATCTTAAGATAACATTATAATATATTAATAGAAATAATATAAGTCGGTTATATTATTAATATATATATATATATATATATATATATATATATATATATATATATATATATATATATATATATATATATATATATATATATATATATATATATATATATTATTTTTTTTATATATATATATATATATTTATATTATTTTATATATATATATATATATATATATATATATATATATATATATATATATATATATATATATATATATATATATATATATATATATATACAGTGACTGGTAAATCACTTAAAAGCTTCAAGGATATGATAAATTATATAATCACATTATGTTTACAATTAACAAACAAAGACAATACTAATACATTTAAGAGAAAATCTTATTTGAATTAATTCGCCATGTCCCAAACAAAATGGTAAAACTACTGGCGAACAGCTGACGCAGGTAGGTAAGTAAAGCTACATACAAAGTAGGTATCGACTATCGACACCACCGACAAAGGACGCGATCTGTGACGCGACATAGCTACGCGATGCTACACACTCACGTGATGTTAAGCGATGATGCGGCCGCATGTGGTAGCAGACTAAACCTAGAAGGCGGGATAAATCCCTCCCTGGCTTCACTGAGCTTATTATCCTTTGCTGGTTATCAATACAAGCCGCAATAGAAATCCGCAGTTCGTTGTTCGCCCGGTACAATTTTTATTAGTAGTTAAGTAACTAAAATTAAACCCGCCAAATAACAAATTGAATTTTAAGACTAAAATACTCATCGATGAAAGGAAATACCTTAAAAGCGTCTAAACGCGCGCGCTCTGGATAAATAAATTAGGCTTAGTAACTAAATAATAACTAAGTAGGTAGGTATGATCCGTTTTTCCTTCATACTTTACCTGGCTTAGGACAGGCAAAAATACCAAGGTAAGTGGACAATGACATATCAAAGAAATCCATATTAATCGTTCAGATACTAGGTACATTATTACCTATTTATTATCGATACCTACCAGCTGACCGAATATGCCGCCACAGGTTGGATTGTAGGTACCTACGATACGACCGCGATTTGTGCAGAGTGCAGATACCTACCGCATCGCAAAAGATTTTGAAATGTGAATAAATAATAATGATTTTGTAATATGAATTATGTTCTTATTTGATATTTTTTGTCAAAATTAGATAGGTAGGTACCTATTTTTACGAATCGTGGACTGGGTACTCTGTTTCAAGGTTCTAAGTTTTAAATGCACGTCAAATTAAAACCGCAATAGAAAGCCACGCTAGTCGTGGCTTTCTGTAGTTTTCTGTAGCTTCTGTACAAGATAGCCGGTCGGCTGGTAGATTTCGATAAAGTACCTACGTACTTTATCGAAATCTACCAGCCGACCGGCTATCTTGTATGAGGGCTACAAACCTATTAGGTACCGACTATGACGGTGATTTTTGCGTATACCTATTTTATTAATACAAATTACACATACCTAATTTCCTTCTCCTGTGTATCCAATTAAAGTATCACCACGCACTTATCAAAAACCTTCACAATTATTTACTATTAATGAACACCAGACCACTTTTAACATCAAACCACTAATAATCCTAGTTATTTGAGAACGTCACACGATACCTACAACATTAGTGATTGGAAACATATGTTGTGATATCTATGTGAGCGAAGCAACTGAGCGCGGTGGCGGCTCGCCGCGCCACCGCACCGCCGCGCGGCGGGGGCGCGGAGTGGCGGCGGGGGCACACATACTTTATAGAACACATAGGATATTTTACCCAAAATTTAAGTACCTATTTTTATATTTTTTTTAGAATGAGAATCGTTAACTGAGTTCCCTGTTTTAGGCTTCTAAGTGATTTACCAGTCACCGTGTATATATATATATATATATATATATATATATATATATATATATATATATATATATATATATATATATATATATATATATATATATATATATACAGTGACTGGTAAATCACTTAAAAGCTTCAAGGATATGATAAATTATATAATCACATTATGTTTAGAGTAAAAGGTTCCACAAGTGCTTCGCTCCGGTACCCTAGAAAAGATACGATATCTGTTGTCACTAACCCTGAACTTGGGTCACACTGCCAAATTATATAAAAGGAATATTTATAACTTCATAATCATAATAAACTTAGATTCGTCGCGAAAACAAGTGGCAGAGATAAAAGTTTCAATCAAAATGAAGTTTCTTATCTTATTATTATGTTTAAAGTTTTTTGGAGTGTTGTGTGGTGAGTCAATTTTCTGTAATCCATCTTAAGATAACATTATAATATATTAATAGAAATAATATAAGTCGGTTATATTATTAATATATATATATATATATATATATATATATATATATATATATATATATATATATATATATATATATATATATATATATATATATATATATATATATCATCATCATCATTGGCCTTCGCGTCTATTGCAGACGATTTAAGCACTGTCTGTTGTATATA
The DNA here is from genome assembly GCA_947507615.1 of Hemithea aestivaria. Lineage (NCBI taxonomy): Eukaryota > Metazoa > Arthropoda > Insecta > Lepidoptera > Geometridae > Hemithea > Hemithea aestivaria. The sequence goes on along the minus strand of OX382350.1, from coordinate 7,760,774 downwards.
TATATATATATATATATATATATATATATATATATATATATATTAATAATATAACCGACTTATATTATTTCTATTAATATATTATAATGTTATCTTAAGATGGATTACAGAAAATTGACTCACCACACAACACTCCAAAAAACTTTAAACATAATAATAAGATAAGAAACTTCATTTTGATTGAAACTTTTATCTCTGCCACTTGTTTTCGCGACGAATCTAAGTTTATTATGATTATGAAGTTATAAATATTCCTTTTATATAATTTGGCAGTGTGACCCAAGTTCAGGGTTAGTGACAACAGATATCGTATCTTTTCTAGGGTACCGGAGCGAAGCACTTGTGGAACCTTTTACTCTAAACATAATGTGATTATATAATTTATCATATCCTTGAAGCTTTTAAGTGATTTACCAGTCACTGTATATATATATATATATATATATATATATATATATATATATATATATATATATATATATATATATATATATATATATATATATATATATATATATATATATATATATATATATATTTAAATTACTAATAAATTGTATTTTTTTTTTTAAATATTCAATTACGATTATAATAATATTAAACAATCATACAATTTTCAAACCTACTTATAAATAAAAAACGTCATTGAGGTCATGACCTGCAGGAAGTGTACCTAAAAAGCTGGCTACATTACCTCTCTGGATGGCCAAACTTATAATAATTATTATAATGTTATCTAAATATATAAAAGGAAAAAGTGCCTGATTGACCGACTGATCTATCAACGCACAGCCTAAACCACTGGACGGATTGAGTTAAAATATGGAACACAGATGGGTTTTAAGGCATAGACATCCGCTAAGGAAGGGAAATATAATAAATTCCGAAAATTCAACTCTTAAGTGTGGAAAAGGGGGCCAAAGTCAAGTATAGAGATAGCTTAGACCCTGGAATAACACATGCGGGTAAAAGAGCCAGGCGCAGCTGGTTTTCTTTAAATTATAATATTACTAGTTGACCCGCGCGTACATCGTAGCGCGTGACACTCAATTCAAAAAGTGATGAATTTGGTGCACCGATTTAGACCTGTACCCTGCCGTGCCCATCTTCGGCAAGTGGGTCCCACATACCACCCTGCGGCTTCCGGCGTAGGATGATGATGCGTAATGCATTTATCCCAATGTAAAAAAAAAGGTTACGTATACATTATGCGGATTGTATTTTCGCATCACACTCATATTAAATGTGAAAGTTTGTGAGTGAGTGTGTCTGTTTGTTACTTCTTCACGCCTAAACGGGTGGACCGATTGAGCTGAAATTTGGTATACGGGGAGCGTTGTCTCTTAACGGACAAACCGATACCAACCCCAAAACCGATTAAGTTGTAATTTAGTATGGAGATACGAGTAGTTTTGAGTTCCGGGATAGGACATAGGATATTTTTTACGGTAGCAAAACTAAACTGCGTAGAAATACCCAGCCCGATATTCTTCACTATCCAGAGCGGGAGCACCTATTTTACACTCACAACGTCGCGGGGATGAAAATACAATCGCAGTTTAAACAAACATCGCAGACTAAATGGCAGCACCAAATTTTCGCTTTATTAATTGACTGTCACGCGCAACGAAGTGCGCGCGGGTCAGCTAGTCTATGTATATTATTCTGAAATAAACTTTTATTATTATTCTCTATATTTATTAACAGTCTTAAATTATTTTTTTTTTACAAAAATTCTAAAAAAAAAATTATATATACAAAACATAAAAACATTGTAAAAAACCTAATCTAGATAACACGCCGACAGCGGGGCCAGAGCCCAAGCTGCCGGTGGTCAGGGCCGCAGGGTGAGGAACCTCCGGACAATGCGTGCCGTGTCGAGGATTACCGCCTTCTGTATCAGGCCCTTGATCCAACCGTCTAGCGCGAGCCTCTCGAGATGTTGGTCGAGGCTCTTCGCTATTAGACCGTTCACCGACACGACTATCGGAACAATGATCGTCGAATCAACGTCACACATAGCGGTAATCTCGTGCGCCAAGTCAAGGTACTTGCTCAGCTTATCCTTCTCAGCTTTCACGAGATTCTCATCATGGGGGACGGTGATGTCGATGAGCACTGCGCGGCGTTGAGATCGATTTACCACCACGATGCGATGTCAGGCTTATTGGCGACAATAGTCCTGTCCGTGATAATAGATCGATCCCAATAGAGCGTAGCACGACCATTTTCGAGAACTGGCAAGGGCGTGTACTTATAATATGGCACTTCAGAGTCAACAAGGCCATATCGAAGAGCAAGTTGCTGATGAATGATCCTGGCTACTAAGTTGTGCCTGTGCAAATACTCGGTGTTAGCAAGATGAGAACAACCGGAAGTTATATGCCTGAGTGACTCTCCGGGACGGCGACAGGCTCGACAAACGTCAACAGTGCCGTCCTTCAGGATATACTTCCGGTAGTTGTTCGTCAGGATAACCTCATCTGCAATTGCACAGACAAAACCCTCGGTTTCCCCAAATAGGTCTCCAAAACGTAGCCAGTTCACCGACGCGAGCAAGTTTACATCAGCCCCTGTGAGGGCCCGGTAAAAGCACCCGTGCAGCTCCTTACTCTTCCATATGTCCCTGCGTTCTTCAGTGCTCAGTACCGCTGGTTTCCGCCAGTTCTCGTTGCTTAAGGAGAGCGGTGTGAGGTTTTTGTCCACTGCCACCACATCTCGATGAATCCCACACTCGTTGTTAAGGAAGTATTCCCTGAGATTACACACTTCACGATTGTGTAGGTTCTTAGCGTTTAAAAACCCTCGTCCCCCGCCCTTTCGTGGAATGTATAACCTCATCACAGACGAGCGTGGGTGTAGCATACGAAATGTCGTAAGCATTTGACGCACCCTCCTGTCCAAGGCATCTAGTTCAGTTTGAGTCTATCTTAGTATTCCAAAGCAGTATGTTAACAAAGGCATCACCCAACCGTTAAAAGCACGAACCTTATTGCCACCGGACAAAAAACTTTTCAGAACTTTTGTCAAACGACATAAGAAACGCTCCTTCAACGACTCCCTAATATCTCTGTCAGCCATACCTAATAACTCTGGCATACCAAGGTATTTGTAGGTTTCGGTTTCAGAGAGAAATTTGAGTGTTATCTCAGAGAGTTGTATATTCTCTGAATTTACAACCCTACCTCGTTGTACATGAACGGCCGCACACTTCTTATCTATACCAAACTCCATCCCAATGGCACTACTAAAATCGCTCGTGATATTGAGTAGTGTCGTTAGGTCTTGACGTTTTGTTGCAAAGAGCTTGAGATCGTCCATGTACAGCAGGTGAGAAATAACCTCACCCTCTCTCCGAAGCCGATAGCCCTGTCCTGAATCAGTAGAGTACTGAGGGGATTCAGAGCCAGGCAGAACCACAATGGGCTCAAACTGTCTCCCTGGAATACACCTCGCTCGATCCTTATCAAGTCCTGCGACTGGGACAGAGTCTCGCCGCCGCCTGGTTGAAGAAGAACTGTAGCCCATTGTCCCATACACACACTTGAAAAGGATCTTAGTGATGCATTAATTTTGTACAACTCTAAGATCCGTATGAGGCACCGAGTCATAGGCCTTCTTCTTCTTTCAATCCATGCAGCGGTAAGAGTCCCCTTATTTCGACGGACCTGTTCGCAAATGGTCGTATCAATGAGGAGAAGCTCCTTAAAGTACCACGAGAGCCCTACATCCATTTTGAGTAGGTGCCAAAACATTATTCGCAACAATATGCGAATCTATTTTGGATCTCATACATCTCATCTCTTCTTATTATTAACTTTTTTCAGAATTTACCAGCATGACTATCAACCGTAAGATGTGGGACACTTACCGCTACCACGACAAGCAACAAATAAACATACTGTGCACGCGCAGTGAAGGCCAATTGGAGGATTATATTACAATAAAATATACACCACAAGGTAAATTATAACACTAAATTCCCGCGATTTGAACTCATGTTAATTTTATTAATAGGTACTTAGCCACTCAAACGACGAACCGCTATAGCGGTCCGAAAAAAAGTCGAGCTAAACGTTACAGCCGCTATAGTGGTCTTAGAGATTTACTTCTTTAAGAACATGTTTTTATCTATGAAAACGCAGAAAAGATGCGTGAATATGATTGTAAATGGCTTTGTAATAAACATTTTAAATCTGTGGTCATTAAATCTGACGCTAAGCTCTTGGCAACATTTAATTTTTTTTTTGAAGTGAAAACTTCTTTAGCGGCGCTGAGCACTTTTTTGTATGGGTAAAAACTTTCAAACTCGCGTCAGGGTCACGTGATGCTGATCGAAAAAGCGTAAGATCGAGGGGAAGGGAGAGGAACTAGTATCTCCCACTCTTTCTACCGTGCCTGAGTGTGCTGCTCTGTTTAGGCGGCACAGGGGGCTTAGACAAGCGCGCGCCCGATATTTTTTTTTTATATTTTATATTTTTTTTATTACACTTAAATAGGTTCGAATCAAAACTGTTTGTTTCTTACTTAAGTTATCATAAACCAATTGTATCAGTTGTAAAAATTTGCGATGATGATTCTGATAATAACGATGGTGTAAAAGTCGTCGAAATTATGGATGGAAGGTGATTTTTCTGAGAGATAAAATTTAATGTTATATATAAATAACGATATAATATTATAAATAACAACATATAAATTGTCATATTTGTGTACGATAGCGCAATAAATAAACATTGTATTCTACCTCATAAATGATAGTATTTTTATACTTATAATTAAACACAACGTTAATATTGAAGTTTTCACTTCTGCCGGCACTCCCGGAGTGCTATTTTTTTTTAATAATTATAGTTTTCACGTGTGCCAGTGAAATCTGTGTTTAAAATGTTTATAATTCACTTTATTTTATTAAAATTATATATTATTATGATCCTCATGATACTATCTTTCAGAATTAGTACAGATATTAAGGAAATAAACAAAATCAGGACAATTTTACATATCTTAAAGTCGTAAACTCACACACACACACAACACACACACACACACAAACACACACACACACATGACACGTAAAACATGTAAAACACACACGACATGACAAACACACACATGTGTGACATGTAAAATTTTTGTCGCGTTTGCCGCGTTTCCGTAATATTTTTCCATGATTTTCAATCAACTAATATTTTATTAAAATACAACTTAAATTTCGAAAAACAGTTCAACATAATTAGTTCCATATACCTAACATTAAAAAAAAACCGGTCAAGTACGAGTAGGACTCGAGCACCGAAGGTTTACGAAACCTACGGGTTTGTACGGAACCCTAAGGAAAAGTGGGTATAATATTATATACTGTAGGTTTTGATTCCCTTGCGAGTACTTGCGAGTTTGAAAATATGGGGCTAAAATTGCTGTTTCTTTGGATTGCGTTGACATAGATGTTTGATTTTTTTACAGCTTAAAGTTATTACAAAGTTGAGTATTTGAATTGAATTTCAATTAAATACCTGTACGCGTATTTGAGGAAAGGGTTAGTAAATACAAAATTATTTAAAAAAAAAAAATTACATTATGTTACTAAAAATTTACAGTTTTCGCAATTTTTCCTGTGCATATGATCTAAGACGTTGCTGCGTATCAAATTTCAAGATTCTGAATTAACGGCAAGTACCCTGTAGGTTTTGATTCCCTTGAGAGTAGTCGCTAGTTTAAAAATGTGGGTAAAATTGCTGTTTCTTTTGAATGCGTTGACATAGAGGTTTGATTTTATTACAGTTTAAAGGTATTATATAAACCTTAGTATTTGATATGACTTTCAGTTTAATACCTGCACGCGTTCATGACAAATGAGGTAGTAAGTATGAAATGGTGAAAAATATTTTTTATATGATGTAACAAAAAATTTACAGTTTTCGCAAATTTTCCTTTATCTGTGCTCTAAGGAATTGCTTTTTACCAAATTTCAAGATTCTACGTTCACGGCAAGTACCCTGTAGGTTTTGGATTTTTGAGAGTAGTTGCGAGTTTAAAATTGCGGCTAAAATTGCTATTTCTTTTGAATGCGTTGACATAGAGGTTTGATTTTATTACAGTTTAAGAGGGTATATATCGAGTGACGACTCTCTCGCTCGCACAATTTGACAAATTTTGAAATATAAATTCAAGGAATTAATTTATTGAAAATTCCTCTATACATTTCCTGCATAATATTATTGCACACATTTTAAAAGTGTTTTCAGTGAGATATATAAAAAAATGGGATGAGGAGCGATGTTCAAAAACAATTTTTTTTCAACATCGCTCCTCATCCCAGGGACGCGAAAGCGCGCACTATTGCTCTCTCTTTCTGGCAGTATTGTTGTCCCTTGCTAATTTTCAGAGCTATTGCTGGCTCGGGTAACATATTACGTTCTCTTTCTTTACATTCCCTCAAGCAGATAGACAAAAGTACGAAAATTACACACATCAATATAGTTCAATAAACAAGTAAATAAGCTGATAAAGACAAACATAATTTACACATAAAACAAGTGAATTAAATTTAAAATTTAAAAAACCCCCAACGCAATACGTAATTCACCATTTTTTTTATGGCGGCCATCTTGGATTTTAAATTTTATATAGTGGGCTGTATTCTACTTGTCAAGCCCCTTTCATTTGATACCCATATTGAGGGGGTCGTGGAAGAAAAAAATAATCCGCCATTTTGTAGCGGCGGCCATCTTGGACCGATTTTCACCAAACATGGCTAAGAACACTCTCGACTAACTCTACTTTCAAACAAAAAAAAATAAATCAAAATCCGTTCATCCGTTCGCGAGCTACGATGCCACAGACAGACACACACACAGACAGACACGTCAAACTTATAACACCCCGTCGTTTTTGCGTCGGGGGTTAAAAATACAAACATCTATAAATACATTATATAGACACACCACACCCCGGCTCACTATCCGTTACAAATATATTTAATATTTTAGAGGGAGAACCCATCATATCAACAAGGAAATACTTCTACGGCTGGATGACCTTAATATTGACAGCTGACTCCCAAAACGGAATCATAGAGTGTCGCATAAATACCAAGGAGAAAAACACAACGGTAACAACTAGACTCGAAAATATCGATGTACTGCAGGCGAATGGACTAAACGACACGAAAAAAGAAGGTAAATACTATGAAATATTATGTAATACTAGCTGCGCCCAGCGGTTTTACCCGCTTATACCCTATGTGTTAATCCAGGGTCTATCTCTATACCAAATTTCAGCCAAGTCCATCCGTTTAGGCGTGAAATAGTAACAAACATACATCCAGAAATACATACACTCTTAGAAACTTTCACGTTTATGATATTAGTAAGATTGTAAACAGTCGTTTGATCTCTTTCTTTTCATTAACAAGTGAATTAAATTAAAAATTATAAAAAAACCCCCAACGCAATACGTAATTCACCATTTTGTGCTGGCGGCCATCTTGGATTTTAAATTTTATATAGTGGGTTGTATTCTACTTGTGAAGACCTTTCATTTGATACCCATATTGAGGAGGTCGTGGAAGAAAAAAGTAATCCGCCATTTTGTAGCGGCATCCATCTTGAATCGATTTCCACCAAACATAGCTAAGAACACTCTCGACTAACTCTACTTTCAAACAAAAAAAAACTAAATTGAAATCCGTTCATCCGTTCGGGAGCTACGATGCCACAGACAGACACACACACAGACAGACACGTCAAACTTATAACATCCCGTCGTTTTTGCGTTGCGGGGGTTAAAAAATCGCAATATGACATTTTCAGTAGTTCGTGGTTTTGAAGTGAACGGCTTGCTGCTAAACTGCAACTGGACTCCAGGTGGTGATTTAAACTCTTTCCGCAGTGAATGTGAATTCAGGAGTTTTATGAACGAGACTCTCATCATAAACGTGTTGAAGCGAGATAACGAGACTACCTCCTGCCAGTTGGTACAACCCTGGTGTGATTCACCCAAACAACTAAGCATGCGTAAGTGTACAAAATCAATTAAACATGTTGATAACAACTTGCACTGGCGGATCCAGGATTTGGTTCTGGGGGGCCAAAACGCAGACAGGCAAACACATTATAATTTTTACTGCAAAAAGTGTGTGTTTATCGCTCTGAACAATTAGAAAGTTCAAATACCCTTAATATATAGTCCTCCTCATCGTTTTCAATGACGGCGACCCTAGAAATATAAAATACTTATGAAATTAAGCAATCTCCTTCAGTAGACGTCTTTAAAATTCGTGTGTTTAATTTCTATCTGTCACAGTAACTATTGAACCTCTTTTCCTTTATTTTTTTTTTTCAGTCGTTGCTATCATAAAATAATATTATCTAAAATATCATGTTCATCATAATTTGTACTTACTATGTATAATATTTAAATACTAGCTGCAACCCGCGGTGTTACCCGCTGCAAAATTTTCGAAGGCCTAAGATTTTGGCCAAGTGGGGTTACGTTGAAATTTTTTAAATTTTTTGTACAGCATATTTTAATATTATGTATTGTATATGTAAGATGTTATATTATATCCTATCAAAAACATAAATGTGAAATTAGAGCCAAGTTCAATATTACGATATATGTATTATGTAGGTACCTATGCGTTAGTTGTTTGTTGACTTCAAAGACAAAAGAAGGGAGATCTAAATTGGTGCCAAGTTCAATGGTTAGTCCTGAAATATATTTATAACATAAAATATTCTATTACAACTTAAAATATTATTTCTTCTTATAACTTAAGATAAATATGTTATTGCCTGAGATCTAATTTGGCTTGTTCTCATATACGACATATTATTAAGTAGATACCTGCATACAAAAACAGTCACGAAAGAGCCCTATGTTCCACGGCGGCTAGTTTTATAGACAGTTTTAGTAGGCAAGTTAATTATAATATTTCGCATAATACAATATGAGAACAAGCCAAGTCAGATCTCAAGCTATAATATATTTATCTTAAGTTATAAGAAGAAATAATATTTTAAGTTGTAATAGAATATTTTATGTTATAAATATATTTCAGGACTAACCATTGAACTTGGCACCAATTTAGATCTCCCTTCTTTTGTCTTTGAAGTCAACAAACAACTAACGCATAGGTACCTACATAATACATATATCGTAATATTGAACTTGGCTCTAATTTCACATTTATGTTTTTGATAGGATATCATTACTTTTTGTACAGAATTTAATAGTAGGTAGGTACTTATCCATAATTTAATGATGTATACCTAATGCGCTGGCGTGGTCCGAAATACCTATCATTTAATTGTATGTAAATACTAAAACTGATAAGAGTAAGGTTAAATAAAATAAAGGTGGTATAATACCTACTCCATTCGTTATAATATTATTCTCACGTGAAGCTCTTAAAATCCACATGTAATAAATAACTGAGCCAATACCAGACGCATATCAGAAATGAAGTAGTCATAGTAAGCCCTATCATATAGATTAATTATCAAGGCCTTTGGGCTTACTAGAACTTAATTTATATTTATTTGATTTTAATTATTTCCGGTGCACCGGCCATGGGACTGTCGCTCTACTCTCCGCCGACGAGAGAGGATCGAGGTGGAATAGAATAGGTATTAGGTATCTACTCCTTATCGTGACTCATAAACAATATAACAAAAGTATATACTTAAAATTACCATACCATTATTATCAGTCATAGAGGTAGTTTGTACTTATAGTAGGTAACATGTAATTTTTTTTAACAAGCATTTATTATTACTATCTAGCACAAAGGTACTCGTCAAGACGAATCAAACGAGCTCAAACTCGATGGGGTTGCGTCGCTTAATTATGGAGTTCCTATGGCCACCTTCCAGCTCCATCATCAGACCCTGATTACTATATAGTATCAAAGTACTCGTCAAGACAAATCAAATAAGCCCAAACTCGATGGGGTTGCGTCATATAATTACGGAGTCCCTATGGCCACCTTCCAGCTCCATCATCAGATCACCTCCATGTCACAATAATATTGCATTGTCATCCAATTTATACATGCATGCCAAATTTCAGCTTAATCGGAAACCGGAAGGTGATCATATTTAATTTGCAAGTTAATTACCATACTTTAAAATTAACAATTTTTATTAAATTTAAAAATATTATTAAATCATTAAAATTTACTAGTTTCTGATTTTTTCCTTTGTTACTATGACTTTGCCTATCTGGATGCCAAATTTCAGCTTTCTATGTCATCTGGAACTGGGATATTACTTTTGATCTATCCCTCAGTATGTATTAACTTCACCGATTACTGGATGTTTATATCTAAATAACCGTTTGAGCTGTGTTATTGTAATTTGGAACAGAGATATAGTTCGTATATTTAAGTATATGTGCCAAATTTGACTTGTCTATGTGTAATAGTTTTTGTATAACGAGGGTGTAAAAAGTCGTCAAAACGCGCTTTGGACGGTTCGTGTAATATAACACACGGCGCGGTCGCCAGTTCCTTTGCTTGAACTTGGCTTGACTCGCTGCCGCGTGTCTAGATTTAATATTATAAAATGTATGCTTTTTATTATATTACTAGCCTAAGATTTTGGGCAAATCTTACCTAGGAGATGGTCGGCTCATTTTTTGAATTTGGTTTCACAAATTTATTTGTATTATAAACTACTTGCTGGAAGTATAACAAAACGTCATAAAACAATGACAATTATAAATTTTGAAGTTTAACGTTTGATTTGTTTTGGTTGGAAAATATAATATTTGCAGATAGTTAAGAAAATTTGATTAACAATACCGCGACCAAGACAATCGAATCTTTACCAACAAAGCCGAAATGCGACTAGGATTCGGAACATTGCGAATTGCGAATAAAAGGACAGATGAAGAACAAGAAATTGCACGTGAAGAGAGTCTTGGCTGCGTACTTATCAATCACAAAAGCAAAGAGAGGCTGCCCGTGAAACGGCACGCTTGGCAATGCGAAATCATCGAGCAAATCTCAGAGTTGAACTGTTAGATAACACAGGCCTACAACGATTTTGGTGCCGGAGATTTTAGACCTGATTTTAAGTATGTCCTATATGGCGATATCAAAAATGCTATCGGTTTTTTTCTATCAGCTCTAGTTCTCGAGATAAAACAAAATACAGTTTTCACAAAAAATTGTCATTTTATTGGCATTAAACTTGAAGAAATTGCTTTTTCAGTGATTTTCTGGAGTGAAACTAACTTGGGCAATTTCGCATGATTCCCCAGCAATAGTCTGCCATTATATGAGTGTTCCATCTTCCTTGGTATCTCGGTGGAAACGTCTTTATATCTTGGTGGAAACGTTTTCCTTGCTCTTCGCTTAGATTTCCTAAATTGTGTTGGAATTGTATCTATATGACTATTGAGATAGTGTTATTTTACACTCATATTACTGCCTTAATCTTTAAAACGGACTAGCATTTCCTCTACTAGTTCTATATAGTTGTCAGCCTTATTGTTTACAAGGAAATTTTGGGTAACTGCTACAAATGATTTCCACGCAAGTCTTTCAGATGATTGAATTGAAATCTCAATATTAGTGGTGTCTTTCATTAATTGACGAGTGTAACATGCCAATGTGGCATTTTAAGCGTGTTGGGTCATGGCGGCCCGGCTACCTGCCCTTGCCACATGTTTGCACCCCATCCCCTGCTTTCAAGGCCTCGTGCGCCCGCGCTCCTTTAGCGTGGGCGAGACGGATCGCATACGCGTCCTAGGTTAGTCGCATTCCTGTAAAGTATTGTAATTCATTCCGTTTTAAATAATAAAGTACCTATAGTTTGTTTCAATGCGTACAATTACGTGCGTGAAAGTGGCAGCCCAACGTACGGCATTAGCCGCGTACTGATTGAGCGAGCAGCCTCGCGAGGCTGCCTCGTGAGGCAAATCCTCGGTCGGTCAAGACGTGCCTCGCCCGAGGCAAACGCACGCGCTGCCTCGCCCGAGCGTGCCGCGGCCCGAGCCAAGCGGTGTCGGTTTTTGTCGATGCTCAAAGGCGCCTCACTGCGTTTGCCGCGCTCACTCAAGACGGTAGTGTTTTGCCTCGCTTATTCGTTGCGTGTTAGTTGTATATAGACGACTTTGGGATGCGCAATGTCCTGATTACACAAATAGAGGACTAAGGGAAGATAAGGAGAAAAATAAGCCAGGAAATGAGCTTTCCGAATGTGCGGCCTCATGGTGGTCTCGGGTAAACTATACGCACGCGCGGTCTCTATTCGACTTTAAGTTAAACTGAGCGTCGATGCTGGCTATGCCTCACGGTGGCTCGGCCTTGCCGCGCGAGGCAGCCTCGGATTAAAAAACTTACTTGAGCGAGGCTGCCTCGCGCGGCATGCGTACCGCGGCAAATGTCCGAGGCGGCCTCGCGAGGCTGCTCGCTCAATCAGTACGCGGCTATTAACGAACTTAGTAGTGAGTGTATTTTAAAAACAGTTTTGTGATTTAAAAATGACGCGTTCACGTGCACGCCGACAGTCTCGGTGTCAACAGGATAACGCTGACGCTGTCGAATCTGATGAAATCATCTCAGTTCCGGTGGTCAGCTCTCCTTCCGTCTCCACGGATGCATTGCGTGACATGGTGGAATCGTGTGTACGTTTGCAGAAACAAAACTTAAAGTTGTTTAATGAAATTATCAATGACATAAGTTATCGATATCCATCGTCCGCTAACACGACGCGCCCGCCGGCGCCGCCCTCACTGGTGGCCAGCGGCCGCTCTACGGCTGGCACGCTCAGAGGAGCAGTGCCGCCGTTTGCATCCCGAGCTAAGGGGCGATCTCCATCGCCCGCTCGAACGACGCGTCCGCCGGCGCCGCCCTCACCGGTGACCAGCTGCCGCTCTACGGCAGGCACGCTCAGAGGAGCAATGCCACCGTCTGTATCCCGAGCTAAGGGGCGATCTGCATCGCCCGCTCGGACGAAGCGCCCGCCGGCGCCGCCCTTCCCGGTGACCAGCGGCCGCTCTACGGCTGGCACGCTCAGAGGAGCAGTGCCGCCGTCTGTATCCCGAGCTAAGGGGCGATCTCCATCGCCCGCTCGGACGAAGCGCCCGCCGGCGCCGCCCTTACCGGTGACCAGCGGCCGCTCTACGGCTGGCACGCTCGGGGGAGCAGTGCCGCCGTCTGTATCCCGAGCTAAGGGGCGATCTCCATCGCCCGCTCGAACGACGCGTCCGCCGGCGCCGCCCTTACCGGTGATTCGCGGTCGCTCTACGGCTGGCACGCTCAGAGGAGCAGTGCCACCGTCTGTATCCCGAGCTAAGGGGCGATCTCCATCGCCCGCTCGGACGAAGCGCCCGCCGGCGCCGCCCTCACCGGTGACCAGCGGCCGATCTACGGCAGGCACGCTCAGAGGAGCAGTGCCGCCGTTTGCATCCCGAGCTAAGGGGCGATCTCCATCGCCCGCTCGAACGACGCGTCCGCCAGCGCCGCCCTCACCGGTGACCAACGGCCGCTCTACGGCAGGCACGCTCAGAGGAGCAGTGCCGCCATCTGGGTCTTCTATATACCGCGCGAGTGGCCGATCGCCCGCGCCGTGTCTGCAGTCGCGCTCGGAAGCACCGCGATCGCCAGTGCCCAGCGCGCATTCGGCGACCAAAGAGTGGTCGCCGCAACCGAGAGCGAGGCGACGTTCGCCATCGCCAAACTTCAGGCAGCGCCCTAAGGCATCGCTGTTGCCGATGTCTAGCGTGCCTTCGGCGGGCGACAAAGGGTCGCCGCCGCCGAGAGCGAGACAACTTCGCTATCGCCGCCTCTTCTACCGCGCTCGGAGGCAACGCTATCGCCGGTGCCCAGCGCAACTTCGGTGGCCAACAACGGTCTACCGCAACCGGGAGCGAGGCGAGCCGCCGCGGCCGGTGCCCAGCATTTCTCCGGCGGTCAGTGTGTCACCGCCAATGAAAGAAATGTGGCCTGGCTTACAGTCGTTTCTCCAATATCGATATACCTTCGAAGCAGGGGGAGGCCCGACTTTACGGACTAGTAGGTCCAGGTCCGGACTCGGGACGAGTATCGAACCTGGAAGGGGAGCCTGTAACATGCCAATGTGGCATTTTAAGCGTGTTGGGTCATGGCGGCCCGGCTACCTGCCCTTGCCACATGTTTGCACCCCATCCCCTGCCTTCAAGGCCTCGTGCGCCCGCGCTCCTTTAGCGTGGGCGAGACGGATCGCATACGCGTCCTAGGTTAGTCGCATTCCTGTAAAGTATTGTAATTCATTCCGTTTTAAATAATAAATAACAAAGTACCTATAGTTTGTTTCAATGCGTACAATTACGTGCGTGAAACGAGGTTATTAAGCTCATTATGCAAACATGACTTAGGATTTGAATCTTTTCCGCAGTATTCAAAGTCATCATCTACTTGATAAGAAATAGGTATTTCAGCTTAATCCTCCTCAGATTTCGGCGATACCTGGTGAAAAGCTGGTAATGGAACATTTTCTGAATGAGCAATAGGTATTTTTGCTGAAGAAATATTAAAGTATTTCCATTTATGGCGATTCTTTTCGTTGATGCCCACTATGTTAGTAATACAAAAGTAAAACAGTCGTTATAATGATTTTTTTCTTCTAGCCCTATCATAGGCACTCTAAATTTCGAAGACGTACGTGTCCCTTTCTTCCATTGTCGCAAATGTTCAATGCACCGTTTAACGGTAACTTTCTTTTATTCCGACGAAAAACTACTTCCGAATTAGTGATATTGACTAATCTGTGAAATGAAATACTATATTTAACTAAACTAAAAATAGATTTTTATTTCATGTAAAAATGAAAATAAATCACCGTGATTGTCGGCCGCTGCACATTGTGCAGTGTGCACATTTGTGGGGAATTTATTATCCGGAAGGTGCTCGAAAACTGGGATAAGGGATTTTCGATAGGCGGTAAACGCATATCAAATCTTAGATATGCTGATGACACGGTCATCTTGTTGACGTCTGTAGAAGACATGCAGGAGCTGTTCCAAAGACTCGAGGTTGAGAGCACCTGCATGGGCCTCGCAGTTAACAGAGACAAGACGAAGATGATGGTAATAGATCGTCAGAAAACTTCCCATTACCAACATAATCCCAGGGGTTGACATTGTGGACCATTATAAGTATATGTATCTGGACGCACATATGTATATACAACGATGGTGACTGCGCACCGGAGATAAAGAGGCGTATAGGTATGGCTAAGGATACCATAAGCCGACTCAAAAACATCTGAGGGCCTATTGGCTATCGCTAAAAGACATGTAAAACACTAGAATCCATAGACAAAATTGCATACATTGCTTGCTTAAACCTCCTCATTAATATGAGTAAAATAACAAACGCAGCAATGTACATTGAAGTTGCCATCAATCGTAGTGGATGAGAATTAGCCAATAGGCATAAGAAGGGGTATCCAATGCCACAAAGACCCGGTTGATACGCGCCCTGGTATATCCAATTTTCCTATATGGGGTGGACACATGGACAATATGAGCTCGAGAGAGACAAAGGATTGATGCATCTGAGATGTGGAGTTGGAGGCATATGCTACGGATACCATGGACTGCCAATCGCACCAATGCATCTAATTCTTTCGCAGTTTCATATCCGAAGCTGCCTCTCAACTATCTGCCAGCAGATAATACTAACCTATTTCGGTCACATAGTCAGGAGGGGAGGGGAGAGGCTTGAAAATCTGATCTTAGTTGGGAATACGGAAGGCGAACGAGCCCGTGGACGCTCTCCCAACAGATGGGGTGATCAAAAGAAAGGCCTCCCTCCTACCAAGTTTTGCTCGGTCGTCAGGGATACAATGGATAGGCGCCACACCAGTGGAGGCAGAACATCAGACGAGTCACAACACCAACGTCCATAACCAGTGATGACCACGATCCTCAGCCATGACGACTGAAGAGAAAGAGAGAGAGAGAGAGAGTCGGCCGCAAAATTAGAAACATACAATTATGTATATTCAATATTATTGTAAGACCAAGATGGCCGCCGCTACAAAATGGCGAATAACGTATTATTTTTTAATCATATCAATTTGGGTATCAAATGAAAGGGTTTGATAAGTAGAATACAGTGCACTATACAAAATCAAAATCCAAGATGGCCGCCGCTTCAAAATGGCGGATAACCTATTTTTTTCAATTTCATCAATATGGGTATCAAAGTAAAAAGCCTAAAAATAAAATAGGTAAAAAAATGTTTTTAAGGTAAACGGTTTTATTTTAAACATGTAGGGTACTAAAAGCTAAAAAATAAAATCGTGAGGCACGTCAAATATCTAAATCTCTAATGAACATTTTCCCTGACAATTGTAGATATTATTTTATTTTTTAGCTTTTAGTACCCTACATGTTTAAAATAAAACCGTTTACCTTAAAAACATTTTTTTACCTAGTGTTTAGTGAAATTAGTGTTAGTGCTGTGTACAAAGAACACAAGAACATAGTGTCTTAACTATGATAGAGACAGTAAAAATACGTGTTATTGGACACTTTCTTAGATTATCTCATTTTAGCAATATAAGTTAGAACTAAATTACTTATTAGTCTAATAAGGCTAGATTGTAATATATTGATATACTTACCTATACTGTGAGTGTATCAAACAAAAAAAATGCCTATTAATTGTCTTATAATAATAATATGTTTTTATGTTTTGTATATATAATTTTTTTTAGAAATATTGTAAAAAATTTAGTTTAAGAATGTAAATAAATATAGAGAATAATAATAATAAAATCTTTATTTCGAAAAGTATTACAAAAAAGTTGGTTAAATGATAAACTTATGACTATTTGCTATTCTAATAGGATTTTTGTAGGTAAAACTTACTTAGTACAAAATTACAAAATGCAATTAGTTGCAATATTGTATAAGCGCTCTTAAGCAATTTGCTACTCTTTCACGCCTATTTGGATGGACCGATTAAGTTATTTATATATTATTCATTTTCAGAGGACCGGTTGGTTGATTATAACAATTCAACATATGAACTATTTTACAAATACGATATCGCCATTTCATGTTTGTTATGCACCATCCATCGATCCAATAATGATGAGATGACTTACAAGCTCGAACTCAAGCCCGCTTCAACTACAAGTAAGTATTCATCATAATTTTATAGCAATTATAATAAACAAGTAAATACAGAATTTAAAAAAACATCCCAACCAACGCATTCACAGTGTGTGAGCTTTTTGCTCGGAGGGATGTGAAGTATAAGTGGCGAGTTGGCTTTTTACGCGTTTAAAGTCCAGGAACAGCTCTCTGACGTCGCTTCTTAAACACTCGCTCAGCGATACTCGCGCTTAATCAGAACTCACGCCGAGCGAGCAACCAGCGTGCTAGTAATCGCTCGTCTCACTCGCACACTCGCTTATAGCCGAGCAACACAATTATCGGAACTAAGCACTCGCTCCTCGCCGCTCGCCAACTCGTTTCTACATTCTAGCTCTACTCGCTCATCGTTGCCGGTGGGACAACTGCCTTTACAGTTAATTACATATTCGTTTTTTCTCCACAGTCACTGAACTACCGATTAAAGGAATACCTCCATCAAGAATAATAGCGTACTTCCCCACGGACAACGTTGAATCAATGTACACAACACCGCAAGATAATAAAGACAATATATTTGATTTTAAAGACAAACATAAATACTTTGGACTAGTGGAATATGGCAGATATACTGTGACTTGTCGTTATGATTGGCACTACAATGGTACGTACATTGTGTGTTTGTTACTTCTTTTTTTTTTTTTTTTTTTTTTTTATAGAAGACTAATCAAGCGTTTGACTGCAATCTCACCTGTTGGTAAGTGACGATGCAGTCGAAGTTGTAGCACGCTTGTTTAGTAAGAACCTATTCACTCTTGATTTGAACAAACCCACGTTATAGCATTCGGGAAACACTAAGAGTGGTAGCGAGTTCCATAACTTCGCCGTTCTCATAATGAAAGACGAAGCGAATCGCTTAGTCCGAGCTGCTGGTATACTCACCAGATATTGGCCTCACTTCTTCACGTCTAAACGGGTAGATCGATTGAGGCGAAATTTGGTATAGAGATAGCTTAGCCCCTTTTTTTTGACCCAAGAAAAATGCGTTTCACATTATCACCTCAAGCCGGGGGGCGCGGGGCGGTATGTGGGACACCCCCGCCGAAGATGTGCGCGGCGGGGATACCCACTCAAAAACCTGGGGGGTGTTCCTGCGGGACGCCATAATGCCGGGGCAGCGGGTACGCCGAAGCACTCATCCGCGGCGCCGACGGCAGATAACTTAGACCCTTGAATAACACAGCGAGTAAAACTGCAAAGTCTGGGGGCACGGCAGTGCCCTCGCCAAGTCGAGCATAAAGTTGCAAAAGATTTTTACCGACTTGGTACATGGATCTCACAACTTTTACGGTAGAACTCGCAACTCGCAGTTCGAGTTGCGAGCCTTGGGTTTTTATACAAGTTATGTTTTTAAAGGCATATATTTGTCGGATCAGGATAGCGTAGCGCTTAGCGTAGTAGCCTATATATGTCACTGTCACTCTATTGTCGCTCATTCTGGAGCCCCTCAGGCATGGTTTACAGCGTGGATATAACGGGCGAGAAGAATAAGACATCACGCCACAATATGATTAGTTTTATTACACTTGCAAACAGTTACATTACAATGTGATTAAGGATGATATTACACTACTCAGTATTACACAATATTAACGGGGACCGAGTGTTCCGCAAAGCTACGAACGCTTCGATAACTAATTCGATACCCAAACCGTATAGTGACCGTCCCAGTCACCCTTCGGACATAACGTCCGTGCGAGGTGCCGTCCCGAAGTAAAGTGACCGTCCCAGCCGCCAGCCAAACGTAAAGTGAGTCTCCGTCGTCTACACAGCTCAATATAATACCTCACGCCCGTCCGCCCTACCGCTCGCTCACAACAGCGCCCCTAGCGGACGACCGTGCAACTACTCGACTCTCATTGGCTAACGTCACTTCCCGTCACTCCCCTTTACTTGTCAACCGATCACGAAAATGCGATGTTGCTTGCGTTACACAAGAGATGGCGCCACTTCCGTCTCTGGTCCACCGAATTTAACTATGTGGCGTCTAAACTAAGTAGCTATAATCTAAGCTGCCGATACGGCCTTCCTGACGCTCGCACGTCCTCGGGCGATCTTCTTGCAGAGCGAACTCTCGCAGGGCGACCTCCCGCAACGCGATCTCACTGCACATCTATAACAAAAAGACACCATTTTAATTGATTCCACATTCCACCGCTCGTTCATCCTGACATAATTATCCTGACATAATATCCTGACATAATTCTTTCAAAAGAGACAGATGATAATTGAAGCTCTCATTAGAAAATATACCCCAGCGACTTAGTATGCCATCAAGTTCGGTTGTGACACATTTCTCAAGAACACTCACAAAACAATCAGTTAGGTTACTACTTAAAAATGACTGATGATGTGATCACCTTTCGGATGGGACACGCAACTGCTCAAAACTCCACTCATCAATAGCCTAGAAAACAGAGTCTCGCAGACCTCTGAATCCCCACAACACACACTGAACAGCCATGTCCACCCTAAACTGACCACATCATTTTGGGCAATTCGACTTCAGTTTAATTTCTTACTTTTTCACTGAGAAATGTCACACAATCCAATGGGTCAAGAGTGTCAGAGTGACACAACAGCAATAAAAACCACATGAACTACAGCAAAATGATTCGCTATCGACCAAAAAGTCTACTGAAGAACAAAATTTTTTTTTTGGTTTTGGTTTTGTTTGGTTTGGACCTCTATCTCACATGGTGCCTAGCGACTAAACGTAAAAGGCGATACATATCCTTTCTCTCTCCTCCCCCCCCTTTTTTTTTCTCTCCTCCCCCCCTTTTTTTTCTCTCCTCCGCACACTCAGAACGACCGCGCGTCGCACGACCACACGCGCTGATGCTCAGGATAGCGCGCCATGTGACCGCACACGCACCGATGCTCAGGCCAGCACATCGCACGACCGCACGCGCTGCTTGACGTCACTCATCAAATAATGTTCATCGCTGATACGGCTCGATCTCTCAGATCGACTCAAAGTTCACAGTCACACCAAGGTCGACTCGTTGCTCGACCAGCAGCGTCGCAGGTCACAGCGCAGCAGACTCAGCACGCACGCATACACGCACGTATGCACGCACGCAAGCAGGAACAGGCGCGCACACATGAGCGCTAGCAAATACGCTCCACTGCAGAGATCGCGCAGCTATAGCGCGCGGACACGGCAGGCAGATCACGTAGACATCTCACAGACACAGCGCGCATATCGCGTAGACATCTGCGCAAACACAGCGCGCAGTTCGCGCACTCGGCACTCGCCACAGGAAAAGCCAGGTGCGGCGAACAAGGCAGGCAAACTGAAACATTGAAAAAACACGTTAAATTCTTTCACCGTTCTTTATCCCACTTCTGATGTCGGGACAGGATAGCGTAGCGCTTAGCGTAGTAGCCTATATATGTCACTGTCACTCTATTGTCGCTCATTCTGGAGCCCCTCAGGCATGGTTTACAGCGTGGATATAACGGGCGAGAAGAATAAGACATCACGCCACAATATGATTAGTTTTATTACACTTGCAAACAGTTACATTACAATGTGATTAAGGATGATATTACACTACTCAGTATTACACAATATTAACGGGGACCGAGTGTTCCGCAAAGCTACGAACGCTTCGATAACTAATTCGATACCCAAACCGTATAGTGACCGTCCCAGTCACCCTTCGGACATAACGTCCGTGCGAGGTGCCGTCCCGAAGTAAAGTGACCGTCCCAGCCGCCAGCCAAACGTAAAGTGAGTCTCCGTCGTCTACACAGCTCAATATAATACCTCACGCCCGTCCGCCCTACCGCTCGCTCACAACAGCGCCCCTAGCGGACGACCGTGCAACTACTCGACTCTCATTGGCTAACGTCACTTCCCGTCACTCCCCTTTACTTGTCAACCGATCACGAAAATGCGATGTTGCTTGCGTTACACAAGAGATGGCGCCACTTCCGTCTCTGGTCCACCGAATTTAACTATGTGGCGTCTAAACTAAGTAGCTATAATCTAAGCTGCCGATATATTTATTTATCTGATCTATTTAAATTTTTTTTTTTTTCCAGCGAGCCAAGTGGAATGCCTCGAGAGCACAGAAGATAAAACACCAAAAACATGTACATTCGTATTAAAGGATGGACACAACGAAACCGTCATCCAATGTAGCAGGACTGATGGCAAATTAATTTATCTCGTAAAATTAGTTAAAAAGACCACTTAGTGGCTTCTTTCTTACTTAAGACCGCGGCACGGTAGGGATTGCAATCCGGAAAACCGGATCCGGTAATCCGGCGGATCCGGCGTCATTTAGCGGTTACCGGATCCGGTACAAATATACCGGATCCGGAGACCAGATCTGGTGCTAGCAGTTTGTGGCAAAATAATATAGCTTGTTGCATGCGTTGCAGAGTTGCAGGCTACTTTACTTCGTCATCATCATCTACAGGCCTCTACATCCCACTACTGGGAATAGGCCTCCCTCATGTTTTGCCGCCAGTCAACCCTGTCCTGTGCCAATCTGGTCCATGTGTGACCCACCATTTTTACCAAATCGTCCATCCATATGGCTGCTAGACAACCGACACTGTGTTTGCCTGTCACTGGCCACCATTCAGTCAACATCTTACTCCACCTGGCATCACAAATAATTATTATCACCTCGCCGAGCCAGGTGACCTGCCCAACTCCATTTGAGTCCCATTACTCTCGTTCCGGCATCTTGAACTTTTGTTCTTCGCCTAATTTCGATGTTTGAAACTCGATCTTGAAGTTTAACGTCAAGGATGGCGCGCTCCATGGCTCTCTGTGTTATCAGTATCTTGATGCAGTACTTAGCCTCATCATGTGTTAGCGTCCATGTTTCGGCCTCGTATGTCATGGTTCATGGTGGGCAGGACACACTGGTTGTAAAGCCTAGTTTTTAGACACTGAGGAATTCGACGTGACTAATTCAGAATCTAATTCTATACTACTTACTAAATTTTAATTGTTTGCTTTATGAAAATTTTTTTTGTTATCAATTTGTCTTAACGGTCTTAGCATTGGTTAGGAAATAAAGTCGATTTTATAAATATTAGTGATAATTTTTTTAACTACCTTTATCTTACTAATATTATAAACGTGAAAGTTTGTAAGAATCGATGTCTGAATGTAGGTTTGTTACTCTTTCACGTCTAAACGGGTGGACCTATTGGTCTGATATTTGGTTTAGAGTTAGCATAGACCCTGGAATAACGTACAGTACAGCGGGTAAAACCGCTGGGCGCAGCTAGTATTACATAATATAAGAGTAGTGACACTTCATTAACTCACTTATTGTAGTAAAAAGCGAAAATCATCCTGATTTGACCAATCCGGATTGAAAATGGCACCGGATTGCAATCCCCCCAAAGCACGAGAAAGGTGTTTGGAGATTTTACAGCGACTATAACTATTAATATGTGAATCTATAGTAATAAAATATAATATTTCTTACATTAACTTGTATTCATTCAAAACATTAACAAATACTAGCTGACCCGCGCGCACTTCGTTGCGCGTGAGAGTCAATTAATAAAGCGAATTTGGTGCTGCTATGTTCACTATGATAGTATTTCCATCCCCGTGACTTTGTAAGCGTAAAATAAGGCATGGCTATATATTATTTGCTCCCGCTGTGGGTAGCGAAGAATATCGGGTTGGGTATTTCTATGCAGTTTTGTTCGCTACCGTAGAAACCAATCCTATGTCCTTTCCCAGAGGTAAAATTATCTCAGTTGAGCGGTAGTTTATCGCCTTCATAAATTTTCACGCCTCTTTTCAGGAATTAAAACTATTTGTGGTCCTTTCCCGGTAACTCTTTAACTTATCTCTACTGTAATGTACCTCAGCTAAATTATTATTCGTTACTAATTTCTCACACCATCCTTCCCGCGACTCAAATCAATTCCATGGTTCCTGAATTCCCATTAAATCTCTGATCCTCCTTCCCCCTCCTTTAATACTTAGTTTCCTTAAAGTTAATTTCTGACATAAAAAAAACTATTCATTAACAGAACTTAACAAAATATCAGCTCATTTTCGGTTCAGCGGTTACTAATTTCCATGCAAACGTTTTTGTGAAAAAATTCCTGTTCTGGTGAGAATTTCACAAAATCCCTTCTTATCGGTCGCCTACGTTACATAAAGAATACGTTGTCCAAATTTTAGCTAAAACGAAGAAGCGGTTACCTTTCCTACACAAACTGGACCCCTATTTCCTCCCCTCAAAGGTTGATTTCTGGGATAAAAAGTATCCCATATCTTTTTTTAAGACTTAATCTACCTTTGTATCAAATTTAAGCGCAATAGGGTCAGCGGTTCTAAATTTCCCATTAATTTCTGTCAAAATAAATATTTAATGTTCCTAAACACAACTCAAACCATGATTTTACAAAATTTCGATTCAATCGGTTTAGTTGTTACGGATTTGCATACAATTGTTTTTTGTAAATAAATCCCGTTCCAGTGGGAATTTAGCAAAAGCCCTTCTCGTGAGTCGCCAAAACCACCTAAAAACACGCTATCCAAATTTCAGCTCAAATAAAGAAGCGGTTAACGATTTCTTACGCAAACTTGCACCCCCCCCCCCCCCTTTCCTCCTCTTTAATGTAGATTTCTGGGATAAAAAGTATCCCATTTTTTAGGACTCAATCAACCTCTGCACTAAATTAATTTAAGCTGAATAGGGTCAGCGCAGCGGTTCTAAATTTCCCATACAAACTTTGACCCCCCCTTATAAGTTAATTTCTGATATAAAAACTATTAAAAATTTCCTTAACAAAACTCAAACCATCATTTTACAAAATTTCAGCTTAATTGGTTTAGCGGTTACGGATTTGCACACAAAAGTTTTTTGGGAATAATTCCCGTTCCTGTAAGAATTTCACAAAATCCCTTTTTATCGGTCGTCTTAGTTTATGTAACTAAGAACACGCTGTCCAAATTTCAGCAAAAACAAAGAAGCGGCTAACGATTTTTTACACAAACTTGCACCCCCCTTTTTTCCCTTAAAAGTTGATTTCTGGGAAAAAAGTATTGCATATCATTTTTTAGGATTAGATCTACCGCTGTACCAAATTTAAGCTCAATAGGGTCAGCGGTTCTAAATTTCCCATACAAACTTTGACCCCCCCTTTACCCCCCTTAAAAGTTAATTTCTGACATAAAAACTATTCAATGTTCCTAAACACACTTCAGACAATCGTTTTACAAAATATCAGCTCAATCAGTTCAGCGGTTACAGATTTGGATACAAACGTTTTTTAGAATTAATTCCCGTTCCCGTGGAAATTTTGCAAAATCCCTTTTTATCGGTCATCTACGTTACATAAAATATACGCTGTTCAAATTTGAGCTTTAAAAGATGGCCGGTTACTGATTTTCTACTCAAACTTCTACCCCCCCCCCCCTCTTCCCCCTTCAAGGTTGATTTCTGGGATAAAAGTATCCCATATCATTTTTTAGGACTCAATCTCCCACTGTACCAAATTTCAGCTCAATGGGGTCAGCGGTTTTAAATTTTCCATACAAATTTCGACCCCCCTTTACCCCCCCTTAAAAGTTAATTTTCGTCAAAAAAAATTAATGTTCCTAAACACGATCTAAACAAACGTTTTACAAAATTTCAGCTCAATCGGTTCAGCGGTTACGGATTTGCATACAAACATTTTTCGGGAATAATTCCCGTTCCCGGAGGAATTTTGCAAAAATCCCTTTTTATAGGTCGCCTTCGTTACCTAAAGAACGCGCTGGTTTAAATTTCAGCTTAAACAAAGAAGCGGTTACCGATTTCCTATTCTAACTTTGACCTCCTTTATCCCGCCTTAGAGGTTGATTTTTGGAATAAAAAGTATACCATACAATTTTTTAGGACTCAATCTACCTCTGTACCAAATTTCAGCTCAATAGGGTCAGCGGTTTTAAATTTTCCATACAAATTTCGACCCCCCTTTACCCCCCTTAAATGTTAATTTTCGTCAAAAAAAAAATTAATGTTCCTAAACACAATCTAAACAATCGTTTTACAAAATTTCAGCTTAATCGGTTCAGCGGTTACGGATTTGCATACAAACGTTTTTCGGGAATAATTCCCGTTCCCGGAGGAATTTTGCAAAAATCCCTTTTTATACGTCGCCTTCGTTACCTAAAGAACACGCTGGTTTAAATTTCAGCTTAAACAAAGAAGCGGTTACCGATTTCCTATTCTAACTTTGACCTCCTTTATCCCGCCTTAGAGGTTGATTTTTGGAATAAAAAGTATACCATACAATTTTTTAGGACTCAATCTACCTCTGTACCAAATTTCAGCTCAATAGGGTCAGCGGTTTTAAATTTTCCATACAAATTTCGACCCCCCTTTACCCCCCCTTAAATGTTAATTTTCGTCAAAAAAAAAATTAATGTTCCTAAACACAATCTAAACAATCGTTTTACAAAATTTCAGCTTAATCGGTTCAGCGGTTACGGATTTGCATACAAACGTTTTTCGGGAATAATTCCCGTTCCCGGAGGAATTTTGCAAAAATCCCTTTTTATACGTCGCCTTCGTTACCTAAAGAACACGCTGGTTTAAATTTCAGCTTAAACAAAGAAGCGGTTACCGATTTCCTATTCTAACTTTGACCTCCATTATCCCGCCTTAGAGGTTGATTTTTGGAATAAAAAGTATACCATACAATTTTTTAGGACTCAATCTACCTCTGTACCAAATTTCAGCTCAATAGGGTCAGCGGTTTTAAATTTTCCATACAAATTTCGACCCCCCTTTACCCCCCCTTAAATGTTAATTTTCGTCAAAAAAAAAATTAATGTTCCTAAACACAATCTAAACAATCGTTTTACAAAATTTCAGCTTAATCGGTTCAGCGGTTACGGATTTGCATACAAACGTTTTTCGGGAATAATTCCCGTTCCCGGAAGAATTTTGCAAAAATCCCTTTTTATACGTCGCCTTCGTTACCTAAAGAACACGCTGGTTTAAATTTCAGCTTAAACAAAGAAGCGGTTACCGATTTCCTATTCTAACTTTGACCTCCTTTATCCCGCCTTAGAGGTTGATTTTTGGAATAAAAAGTATACCATTCAATTTTTTAGGACTCAATCTATCTCTGTACCAAATTTCAGCTCAATAGGGTCAGCGGTTCTAAATTTTCCATACAAACTTCGACCCCCCTTTACCCCCCTTAAAAGTAAATTTCTGACAAAAAAACTATTTGATGTTTCTAATCACAATCCCAACTATCGTTTTACAAAATTTCGGCTTAATCGGTTCAGCGGTTACGGATTTGCATACATTCGTTTTTCGGGAATAATTCCTGTTCCTGAGGGAATTTAAAAAAATCGCTTCTTATTGCACGATGAAATCTTCTTACAAATACGCTGTCCAAATTTCAGCTCAATCCGTCCAGCCGTTTGGGCTGTGCGTTGATAGAACAAAAGTGTACGAACGATTTTATATAATAGATAAGTAAATCTTTAGATAGATATAACTCTTTTATTTAAAAACCGATTTAAATAAAACCAATACTATTTACAAATTAGAGAAATTTGCAACGTTTTAGCGAAAACTGCATACAATTCGGTTGTGCCGTTTTATCACACATAAGTAATAACCTTTTTACAAATTAAGCCTAATAAAACTACTCTGGTAAATTTTCGTTTATGGCCACATCGATAGATGGCGTATTTTTAGTTTGTCGCACTTTTTGCTTTTTGATTTTTTTGAATTGAATTTACTTTATATTCTATTACTTTTACTTCGAAATTTTGATGTAAATTAGGGGCGATGTGTCCGATATAAATGATTATTATTTATTTTATTATTTTATTTTACGTTTCCCTAGGAAAAATTGATAAAATGTTTTACGATCTAGATCGCGCAAGCGACTTTTTCGCGTCGTTTTGTTCATATGCGTATTTTCACAGTTCACCTTAGTAAAGGATCACAATGAATGGGGAGAAATTTCCATTCTTATTATATGTATGGATATAAATTGCAACTATAAAACGACTCTACTCACTACTCATTCCCTTTTCTGTTCTCGAGCTTTTTAATAAAATGTCTATTTGTCACGCATGAGATAAGATAAGGTACTTTATGTTGGAACCAAAACAATACAATTTGACTTAAAACTAGTATTTAAAACTAAACAAAAATTTGGTCCACAATGGGCGGCCTTATTGCCGTGCGCGATCTCTTCCTGGCAACCAACCTTTGTACGGAGCTATAATTGTATAGAAGAGTAAGAGTGTAATTTGGTAGAGTAACTTATTCATACACATTGTTCATCTAGCTAGGTACATAAACTTAAATTTAGAGATGAATAAATGCATAAATTATCTATATGTACATTGTACATCTACACTAATATTATAAAGAGGAAAGATTTGTATTTTTTGTATGTTTGCAACGAATAAACTCAAAAACTACTGGACGGATTTAAATGATTCTTTCACCAATAGAATCATTTAGACACGCGGCAGCGAGTCAAGCCAAGTTCAAGCAAAGGAACTGGCGACCGCGCCGTGTGTTATATTACACGAACCATCCAAAGCGCGTTTTGACGACTTTTTACACCCTCGTTATACAAAAACTATTACACATAGACAAGTCAAATTTGGCACATATACTTAAATATACGAACTATATCTCTGTTCCAAATTCCAATAACACAGCTCAAACGGTTATTTAGATATAAACATCCAGTAATCGGTGAAGTTAATACATACTGAGGGATAGATCAAAAGTAATATCCCAGTTCCAGATGACCTAGAAAGCTGAAATTTGGCATCCCGATAGGCATAGTCATAGTAACAAAGGAAAAAATCAGAAACTAGTAAATTTTAATGATTTAATAATATTTTTAAATTTAATAAAAATTGTTAATTTTAAAGTATGGTTATTAACTTGCAAATTAAATATGATCCACCTTCCGGTTTCCGATTAAGCTGAAATTTGGCATGCATGTATAAATTGGATGACAATGCAATATTATTGTAACATGGAGGTGATCTGACGATGGAGCTGGAAGGTGGCCATAGGGACTCCGTAATTATATGACGCAACCCCATCGAGTTTGGGCTTATTTGATTTGTCTTGACGAGTACTTTGATACTATATAGTAATCAGGGTCTGATGATGGAGCTGGAAGGTGGCCATAGGAACTCCATAATTAAGCGACGCAACCCCATCGAGTTTGAGCTCGTTTGATTCGTCTTGACGAGTACCTTTGTGCTAGATAGTAATAATAAATACTTGTTAAAAAAAATTTCATGTTACCTACTATAAGTACAAACTACCTCTATGATTGATAATAATGGTATGGTAATTTTAAGTATATACTTTTGTTATATTGTTTATGAGTCACGATAAGGAGTAAATACCTAATACCTATTCTATTCCACCGTCCCATGGCCGGTGCACCGGAAATAATTAAAATCAAATAAATATAAATTAAGTTCTAGTAAGCCCAAAGGGCTTGATAATTAATCTATATGATAGGGCTTACTATGACTATTTCATTTCTGATATGCGTCTGGTATTGGCTCAGTTATTTATTACATGTGGATTTTAAGAGCTTCACGTGAGAATAATATTATAACGAATGGAGTAGGTATTATACCACCTTTATTTTATTTAACCTTACTCTTATCAGTTTTAGTATACTTACATACAATTAAATGATAGGTATTTCGGACCACGCCAGCGCATTAGGTATACATCATTAAATTATGGATAAGTACCTACCTACTATTAAATTCTGTACAAAAAGTAATGATATCCTATCAAAAACATAAATGTGAAATTAGAGCCAAGTTCAATATTACGATATATGTATTATGTAGGTACCTATGCGTTAGTTGTTTGTTGACTTCAAAGACAAAAGAAGGGAGATCTAAATTGGTGCCAAGTTCAATGGTTAGTCCTGAAATATATTTATAACATAAAATATTCTATTACAACTTAAAATATTATTTCTTCTTATAACTTAAGATAAATATATTATAGCTTGAGATCTGACTTGGCTTGTTCTCATATTGTATTATGCGAAATATTATAATTAACTTGCCTTCTAAAACTTTCTATAAAACTAGCCGCCGTGGAACATAGGGCTCTTTCGTGACTGTTTTTGTATGCAGGTATCTACTTAATAATATGTCGTATATGAGAACAAGCCAAATTAGATCTCAGGCAATAACATATTTATCTTAAGTTATAAGAAGAAATAATATTTTAAGTTGTAATAGAATATTTTATGTTATAAATATATTTCAGGACTAACCATTGAACTTGGCACCAATTTAGATCTCCCTTCTTTTGTCTTTGAAGTCAACAAACAACTAACGCATAGGTACCTACATAATACATATATCGTAATATTGAACTTGGCTCTAATTTCACATTTATGTTTTTGATAGGATACATTATTCCTGAGTAACATCATAGGCTATGTTTTTGCTTAAAAAATAGGGATCCCTATAAAAACTTCGATAATGTTAACCAAGGTATGAAAATTCTGGTCGTAAAATGTCTTTCATCGAATGCGCTGCGGAAACTATGGACGGAAGAACCAAAATATGTTCTACAATATTAAAGAACATATTATTATCTAAAAAAAATCCGCGGTACCATATATCTAACTATTGTAGTTACTTCACAATAACTACCTACTTATTTTAAAGAAATGTTATAAACACCAGACAATGGCGAAATGATCGCGTTATTTATGTCTTGGTGGTATAAATCCTTATCTAGATTATTTAATAATTAAGATGGTTTCAGTATCAGAATCTATACATTACTTTTTGAATTATTAAAATCGGGCATTGCGTTCAAAAGATATCGCGAGTTCAAAAATGCCAGTCACAAAATGTCTTACATAAAAAAATCATGTTTATTGATCTATCAACCGAATCAAACCGCTAGACTAATAATAATTGAGCTGAAATTCGGCCAGTGTGTTCTTTAGGTGATGTAGGCGAACGATAAAAACGGGATTTTTAAAAATTCTTACGGGAACGGGAAAAAAAATCCCGAAAATATTATGTTTATAAACATTTTCACAATGTATATACGTAGGTCACTCTGAAAGTTTTTAGAACGGGCCAGTTTAAAGCAATTTAGAAAAAAATCTAGTACTACGTTTTAAAATATTGTTCTTTTGTAATACAAAAATGCCACTTTAATCTGTCTGCTACTTATTTTATTTATTTGGCGTCAATTTTAAAAAATCATGTCGCCGCCATTTTGAATCTGACGCGTAAAAATGAGTGATTCCCAGCTCGTCCTACAAGCCTACGGCCCAAATGGGACGAGTTGAAGAACATCAAAGTAAAAATGTTCGCCGCGTTATTTGTTACGCTTTTCGTTGTGGTATTACTGCAGAACACTGTTACGATCGAGTTTGATTCTTGTTGAAAATTAAAGTTCCATCTCGTAAGACTATTTAAATCGGATATCTATACTATTATATAAAATAGAAAACTGACTGACTCATCATCGCAGGGACAAAACCGCTGGACCGATTGAGCTGAAATTTGGACAGCGTGTTCTTTAGGTAACGTAGGCAGGTAATAAGAAGGGATTTTGCGAAATTCCCACAGGAACGGGAACAAAATGGAAATCTGTAACCGTTGAGTCTATCTAGCTGAAATTTGGTGTAAAGGTAGTTTTACTACCATGGAAAAATTCAAAATAGCTTTTATTTCAAAATTCCTACGGGAACGGGAACAAAATGGAAATTTGTAACTGCTAGGGCTATTAATCTGAAATTTTGTATAAAGGTAGTTTGACTACCATGAATGGATTCAAGATAGATTTCATTCCAAAGTTCTTGCGGGAACGGGAACAACATGGATATTTGTAACCGCTAAACCTATAAATCTGAACTTTGGCATAAAGGTAGTTTGACTACCATAAATGGATTCAAGATCGTTTTCATTCCAAAATACCTGCGGGAACGGGAACAAAACTGAAAATCTGTAACCGCTAGGCCTATTACGTTGAAATTTAGTTGAAAGGTAGTTTGACTACCATGACTGGATTCAAGGTAGTTTTCAACCCAAAATGTCACGGGAACGGGAACAATCTACGAGTATGTCTATACTCTATACCAATATGTATTTAAAGTGGAAATCTACTGATTCATCATCGCAGGGATAAAACCGCTGGACTGATTGAGCTGAAATTTAAACAACGTGTTTTTTAGGTAACGTAGGCGACCGATAACAACGGATTTTGCGAAATTCCAACGGGAACGGGAAAAAATGTAAATCTGTCACCGTTGAGTCTATTAAGCAGAAATTTGGTATAATGGTACTTTGACTACCATGAAAAGATTCAGGATAGTTTTCATTCCAAAATTCTTACGGGAACGGGAACAAAATGGAAATCTGTAACCTCTAGCCTATTACGCTGAAATTTGGTATAAAGGTAGTTGGGGTACCATGAATGGTTTCAAGATCGTTTTCATTTTAAAATTCCTACGGGAACGGGAACAAAATGGAAATCGCGGTAACGCCTATAGCGCTGAAATTTGGAAGGTAGTTTGACTGTCAGGAAAGGATTCACAACGGTTCTTCACGGGAACGGGAATAATATGAAAATCTGTAACCGCTTGGCCGATTAAGCTGAAACTAAATGCAAAGGTAGTTTGGCTACCAAGAAAGTACAAGATAGTTTTCAACCCAAAATTCTTACGGAAATGGAAACAATCTATGTCCATGCCAAAATTCAAAGTGGAAATCTAACTGACTTCTCATCGCAGGGATAAAACCGCTCGACCGATTGACCTGAAATTTGTACAGCGTGTTTTTTAGGTAACGTAGGCGACCGATAAGAAGGGATTTTGTGAAATTCCTACGGGAACGGGAATAAAATGAAAATCTGTAACCGTTGAGTCTATCAATCTGAAATTTGTTGTAAAGGTAGTTTGACTACCATGAATGGATTCAAGATAGTTTTCATTCCAACATTCTTACGGGATCGGGAACAAAATGGAAATCTGTAAACACTAGGCCTATTAAGCTAAAATCATTAAGGTAGTTTGAGTACCATGAATGGATTCAAGATCATTTTCATTCCAAAATACCTATGGGAACGGGAACAAAATGGAAATCTGTAACCGTTAAGCCTATAACGCTGAAATTTAGTATAAAGGTAGTTTGACTATCAGGAAAGGGTTCAAATAGTTTTCATTTCAATATTCCCACGGGAACGTGTATAATATAGAAATTTGTAACCACGTGGCCAATTAAGCTGTATTTAATGCAAAGGTAGTTTGCTACCAAAAAAGAATACAAGATAGTTTTCAATCCAAAATTCCCACGGGAACGGGACTAATATGGAAAATGTAACCGCTGAGCTGAATAGTTTGAAATTTGATGTAATAGTAGTTTGACTACCAAGAAACGATAATGGATTGTTTATTCATCCCAATATTCCTATGGGAACGGGAATATTAAGCTGAAATTTGGTATAAAAAAGTTGTTTGATTCCCAAGCTCAAGCGCATCGCCTCATTCTCGCTTCGTGCGCTCGATTTGCGCATTGTGGATACTCTCCAACCTAACTAACATAATATGTGGGACTACACTAAACTCTGTAGGGTAATCTGACTGACTCATCATTATCACAGTAGAGACAAAACTCCTGAACCTAGAATGATAAAATTTGGAATACCTATCCTATAGGTCCTTTTTAATACCTAAACATATATATTTTTATTATCTTTTTGCTGAACTGATAGAGTTGAAATTTGGCATAAAGGTATTTAAGTACCAGGAGAGGATGTGAAAAAGTGTTTATCTCAGATATTCCCTCTTAGAGGAGGAAAAGAGGGCCATTTTTCTCCTATAAAAGTGGGGGCAAATGTTGTATTGAAATTTCTAATACCGCTGGGCCTGAAATTTAGTAAGTATAATAAAGGTAGTTTGTATACCAAAATAGGACATAGGATAGTTTTTATATTTTAGAAATCCCCTTTTATAAGGGGAACAGGGGTGAAGTTTGTATGAGTTATCTATATTCGTTAGGCCAATTAAGCTTTTTTTTTACTTCTACAAAGGTTAGTTTAAGTACCAGGAAGGACACAAAATAGCTTTTATCCCCGAAACCGCCCTTTCAGAGAGGAAACCAGGC
Source organism: Hemithea aestivaria (assembly GCA_947507615.1). Taxonomy (NCBI): domain Eukaryota; kingdom Metazoa; phylum Arthropoda; class Insecta; order Lepidoptera; family Geometridae; genus Hemithea; species Hemithea aestivaria. The sequence goes on along the minus strand of OX382350.1, from coordinate 7,727,476 downwards.
ATTTCAGAGTTTGTATAAGGAATCAGTATCCGTCGAACTGACGTAGCTTTCATTTGGTTTTAACCAACGAATTAGGGAAATAAGTTTTAACACAATTTGAGTCCTGGGACAGAGCATAAGATAGTTTTTATTTCCCTGAAATCTTTGTAGTATCTCCAAACATTGTAAAAGCCGCGGCAGTGGCCGGCGAAGCACCAGAAGCTACTAGAATATTTTAAGATAGAAATATCATAAATAGGATCACAAGTTGTAAAAGACTAAATTCATGTTAAGGTGCGAATTTAATGTTCGTGATCATTTTCTATTTCTAGCAATGGTATTATACTAAATCTGTAGATTTGTCATTAAAATATTTATTGCGTAAGTCTTATTATTTAATTTTATTTTTTTATTCAAAATTGCACCCGAAGCGAAGCGAGGACGGGCCGCTAGTTATGGATAAAAGCGTGGCTGTAACAGTCTCACTGAAGATCCGCGTGAGGCCCGCCTTGAAACTGCGACTTTCAAAGATTGCGTTGAAACCATGCCCTCTGTCTTAAAGTTAGACAAGAAAATGGCCTATCAGTAGATTCGGGCAAATCACGAGATAGCTATGAGTCCAGAAAAAATTTTTACTCCAACAATTTTTGACGTCAGGAAGCTCTGAGCTAGTTGGATGTCCCTCAATTTGAACTGAGCTTAAAATGACGTCGTACCTATCAGAGTCGCCAGATTTTGTCAAGGTTGAATGAAGATGCCTTAAAATTGTATGTTTATCATCGTAATGAATTAACAAACCTGGATTTATTGGTTGTCTTCCGAAATATAGCGCCTATTTTTGCATACAGAGTTTTTTTCTGAAGAGTTATTACCAATAAAGATGAAAGAAGAAAAAGACGATTGCCTTTTTCCCTAGACGGTCTGATTTTTTTGCCACTACTATGATGAAAAATAACAAAACGGTAATCAGAGAGTGGTACACAAGTATTTTTTGGCCAGCTGCATAGGAAAAAGGTTGATAACATTGACCTCGCTGTAGAGTCCCCCTAATTATGGAGCGCCGCGTAAGCAGACACAGCCAGATGAATTAATGGAAATTTTACATAATAAAGTCTTTATTTTTGTCCCATCTATCAAATAACTCTACCTGACTCTTTGTCGTTTCTATATTCATATAAGGAAAATAAATGAAAACTTTAGAGATAGCAGATTTTTTTAATGCCAAAGAAGAGGTCGCTGCGTTTAAAAAGGCTGTCGGGAAGACCTCTAAGGAGGAAGGACTCACAGCTTTACTTAATAGCTTAGCCGGTTGCAATGATGCTTAAGTTGTCCAAATAAACCTACTAAATAACAATAAATAAACAAATAGTTGCTGGCTTTTCAAAATGTTGATATTCTAAAAACTTTCAGTTTGTCCCACGTACATAAGCTAGGGATAATTTTTCCTAACATGTTGGGTAGGTATTTTAAAATGCGGGACAGGTTACTTATAAAACTTTTTCGATTTGCGTTCCGTTTGAAGAATATTCAAGTCTAAAAACTTTTTTTGCGCATCTCCCTCTCCTTTCGCTTTAAATTCTGAACTACCTACTGGTTTTACTCGTATTTTAAGCTCGTTTTCCTTGAAACTAGTCCATACTAAATGTAGTAGAATACAACACACTCTGTAAAATTCACTTGTTATGTATGACGCATAACTTTTTACAGCGAAGTCCGTATTTGAAAATTATTTTTTTTATTATACTTCAAGGGTCTTTCTTTTTTATTATATAAACTAGCTGACCCGCGCGCACTTCGTTGCGCGTGAAAGTCAATTAAAAAGCGAAGATTTGGTGCTACCATTTAGACTAAATATAGTTTTTCCATCCCCGCGACTTTTTGAGCGTAAAATAAGTATATAGCCATGTTTAAACCATGACTATAAATAAAATTTGCTCTCGCTGTGGGTAGTGAAGAATATCGGGCTGAGGATTTCTATGCAGTTTTGTTTCGCTACCGTAGGAACCAATCCTAAGTCGTTTCGCAAACTATCTCGGTTTAGAGGTTGTTTATTGCCTTAACAAATTTTTACGCCTCTTTTCAGGAATTAAATCTATTTGTGGTCCTTTCCCGGTAACTCTTTAACTTATCTCTACTGTAATGAACCTAAGCTAAATTATTATTGGTTACTAATTCCTCACACTATCCTTCCCGCGACTCAAATCAATTCCGTGGTTCCTGAATTCCCATTAAAAGTCTGACCCTCCTTTAATACTGATTCTCCCTAAAAGTTAATTTCTGATATAAAAAACTATTCATTAACAGAACTTAAACTATTGCTTAACAAAAAATCAGCTTATTTTCGGTTCAGTGGTTACTGATTTCCATGCAAATGTTTTTCGGAAATAATTCCCGTTCCCGTGGAAGTTTCGCAAAATCCCTTCTTATCGGTCGCTTACGTTACATCAAGAATACGTTGTTCAAAGTTTAGCTAAACGAAAAAGCTGATACCGATTTCCTACACAAACTTGCACCCCCCTTTTCCCGCCCTTAAATTCAAAGCCTGGGATAAAAAGTATCCCAAATCATCTATTGGGACTGAGTCTACCCCTGTACCGAAGTTTAGCTCAATAGGGTCAGCGGTTCTAATTTTCCCATACAAACTTTGGCCCCCCTTTACCCCCTTAAAAGTTAATTTCTGACATAATAAGTTAAATAATGAACAATGTATAATGTGTTTGGGTCTTCAGTTACCTTAATAAAGAAAATTTTATTTATAAAAACTATTCAATGTGCCTAAACACACTCCAAACACCGATGGGGTAGACGTGTTCTAGAGTGGAGACCGCGTCTCGGCAAACGTAGTATAGGGCGTCCTTGGGCGAGATGGGGTGATGATATCCGGAGGGTCGCTGGGAGTGGTTGGAGGAGAAAGACGGAGGAGCGAGTTGAGTGGCGTGCCATGGGGGAGGCCTATGTCCAGCAGTGGACGAACATAGGCTGATGATGATGAAACGCACTCCAAACAATCGTTTTACAAAATTTCAGCTCAATCAGTTCAGTGGTTACGGATTAGCATACAAAAGTTTTTTTTGGGAATAATTCCCGTTCCTGTGAATATTTCGCAAAATCCCTTTTTAACGGTCACCAAAGTTATATAAAGAACACGCTGTCCAAATTTTAACTAAAACTTTGACACCCCCCCCCCCCCTTTACCCCCTCGAAAGTAAATTTCTGTCTAAAAAAATATTCAGTGTTCCTAAACAAAACTCGATCCATGATTTTACAAAATTTCAGCTTATCGGTTAGGGATTTGCATACTAAAGTTTTTTGGGAATAATTCTCGTTCCTGTGAGAATTTCACAAAATCCCTTTTTATCGGTCGTCTAAGTTACATAAGGAACACCGGGGGTAGACATCCTTTGCAGGAGGTAGTCTAGGTCTAGGTGGGTACCTCAACAGTGCCAGTTATTCTACCGCCTGAGCAGTAATGTGCAAACATTACTGTGCTTCAGTTGGAGGGGACTGTAGCTAGTGAAATTACTGGGCTAAAGAGTCTTAACATCTTATGACTCTTGAGTAAGAAGCGTTGGTGCAGTGCACCTAGAATTGCACATCATTGTGAAATTCTGGGTAGCACTGTACTGATTATGGGCAGTGTTATCTCTTAACATCAGGAGAGCGTCTTGCTCGTCTTCTTACTTCTCCACATAAAAAAAACACGGTGTCACAGCTAAAACAAAGAAGCGGACAACGATTTCTTACACCAACTTGCACCCCCTCCCTTTTCTCCCTTAAAGGTTGATTTCTGAGATAAAAAGTATCGCATATCATTTTTTAGGATTCAATCTACCTTTGTACAAAATTTTAGCTCAATAGGATAAGCGGTTCTATATTTCCCATACAAACTTTGACGGATTTGCATACAAACGTTTTTTGGGAATAATTCCTGTTCCTGTAAGAATTTCACAAAATCCCTTCTTTCCGGTCGCTTACGTTACCTAAAAAATACACTGTCTAAATTTCAGCTAAAACAAAGAAGCGGTTAACGATTTCTTACGCAAACTCTCCCCCCCCCCCCCCCCCCCCCCCCCCCGCCTTAAAGGTTGATTTCTGGGATGAAAAGTATCGCATATCGTTTTTTAGGGTTCATTCTACCTCGGTACCAAATTTCAGCTCGTTAGGGTCAGCGATTTTAAACTTTCCATACAAACTTTGACCCCCGTTCAACCCCCACTTAAAAGTTAATTTCTGACACAAAAGCTATTCAATGTTTCTAAACACACTCCAGACAATCGTTTAACAAAATTTCAGCTCAATCGGTTCAGCGGTTACGGATTTGCATACAAACGTTTTATGGGAATAATTCCCGTTCCCGGGGGAATTTTGCAAAAATCCCTTTTTATAGGTCGCTTAAGTTACTTAAAAAACAGGCTGGTCAAATTTCAACTTAAACAAAGAAGCGGTTACCGATTTCCCATTCAAACTTTGACCTCCTTTATCCCGCCTTAGAGGTTGATTTTTGGGATAAAAAGTATACCATACAATTTTTAGGACTCAATCTACCTGTGTACCAAATTTCAGCTCAATAGGGTCAGCGGTTCTAAATTATCCATACAAACTTCGACCCCCCTTTACCCCCCCCCTTAAAAGTAAATTTCTGACATAAAAACTATTTGATGTTTCTAGTTTTAATCCCAAAAATCGTTTTACAAAATTTCAGCTCAATCGGTTCAGCAGTTACAGATTTGCATACATTCGTTTTTCGGGAATAATTCCTGTTCCTGAGGGAATTTCAAAAAATCGCTTCTTATTGCACGATGAAATCTTCCAAGAAATACGCTGTCCAAATTTCAGCTCAATCCGTCCAGCCGTTTGGGCTGTGCGTTGATTGAAGATTGTTTATTATTATTTTATAAGTAAATCTTTAGATTGATATAACTCTTTTATTTAAAAACCGATTTAAATAAAACCAATACTATTTAAAAATTAGAGAAATTTGCAACGTTTTAGCGAAAACTGCATACAATTCGGTTGTGCCGTTTTATCACACATAAGTAATAACCTTTTTACAAATTAAGCCTAATAAAACTTCTCTGGTAAATTTTCGTTTATGGCCACATCGATAGATGGCGTATTTTTAGTTTGTCGCACTTTTTGCTTTTTGATTTTTTTGAATTGAATTTACTTTATATTCTATTACTTTTACTTCGAAATTTTGATGTAAATTAGGGGCGATGTGTCCGATATAAATGATTATTATTTATTATATTATTTTATTTTACGTTTCCCTAGGAAAAATTGACAAAATGTTTTACGAATTAGATCGCGCAAGCGACTTTTTCGCGTCGTTTTGTTCATATGCGTATTTTCACAGTTCACCTTAGTAAAGGATCACAATGAATGGGGAGAAATTTCCATTCTTATTATATGTGTATGGATATGGATATGAAAAAAAAATCCAACACTAGCAGAAATACAGGCGAAGATTTTTTTTTATCAGGTGCTGATTGCAAGAATACGTATACGCACCAGAAATTGTAAAATAAAGCTTTTTAGGTAAAAATTAAACTGACGATAACACTGAAAATAATAAAAAATAATAGTATAATGTTAGTATTCCTTCCTGGTTCCTGGTCGCGTTTGGAACACTTTGCCGTCATCCGTGTTTCCCGAGCGGTACAACTTGGCTATCTTCAAGGCACGAGTGAATAGGTACCTTTCTAGGCATCTTACGTGATCCATCGTCGACCGCATTTTCACTTTCCATCAGGTGGGATGTGGTCAAACGTTGGCCTATCTCGTATAAAAAAAAAAAAAAAAACCTTTTATTTTTTTTGTTATCGCCGGGAAAAATGCATTACGCATACCCATCGAGGGAATGGGAGGGTTATGTGGGACTCCCGTGCAGGACAGCTGCACGGTTTACCCACTAAAACGACCCGGCGGCACTCCCGCATCGCCTTAGTGACGGAGGACTGGGAATCGGCAATGTTATTATACCTAAGTCATTTTTAGTCGGCGCTTCGTGACTGCTCGGCATTTGCGTACTTGCCTGTTTATTTAAATTACTTAGGTATACTAAAATTATATTATTTTTATTCTTTTTAGTGTTTTCATCTGTTTAATTTTTGCTAAAAAACTTTATTGATGGCAAATATGTACCTACGAAAAAAAAAAGTGAGGCACAATATATTCCTAGAAAGATAAATGTTTTAACTTGCTGGCAATACATATAATAATTATATATTATATGTCTAAGTAAAGATATTTAAAAAACCACGTGCAATGTAGGGTTCCGTAGTACTGGCTAATGGAATATTAACTACCTTGTCTTTTAGTGACGATGTAGCTGAAACGAATGCAAGTTATCTTTAATAGAGCGCTATAGCTGTCCTGGAGAGTTCATGGTTACACCACGGTAAAGAGATATACAGTAATTTAAAGATGTTAAGACTCTTCAGCCCAGTAATTTCACTAGTTACAGTGCCCTCCTACCGAAGCACAGTAATGTTTTCACATCACTGCTCAAGCGGAAGAATAACTGGCACTGTTGGGGTACTTACCTAGTCGACCTCCTGCAATAATGGAAGTCTACCCCTGGTCCCCTGGTCCCTACATAATCACAATATAAACAGTAAAAGGTTCCATAGGCACTCAGCTCCGGTACCCTAAAAAAAAGATACGATAATCTATGGTCGCCTCCCTGAACTTAGGTTACATTGCCGTATTATATAATAGGAAAATTTCTTAATTCACAATCATAACAATTTTAGATTCGTCGCGAAAGCAAGTGGAAGTTTAAATCAAAATGAAATTTCTTATCTTATTACTATGTTTAAAGTTTATTGGTATTTTGTGTGGTGAGTGAATTTTGAGTTACCGTCTTTCTTTTATAGTAAACTAGCACGAGCGTCAAGATGGCGGGAACAAGTCTTGGATTTGCATGAAACAAATACCAATATTTAGTACCTCCGATCAAAAAATTAGTACCTCAACAGAAAAGCTGCGGCACAGCAAAAACCTTGGTCCCGCCATCTTGACGTCAGGATGGCGGGACTAGGGATGAAAATTTCCGGAAATATTCCGAAAGTTTCCATTACTTCCATGAAACTTTTCAAATTTGACAGAAACAATGGGGAATAAACCCCAAATCAGAAATCTGATTTTTTAAATGAAAATGCTAAGTAAAGTAAAATTACTGCTGATAGGATAGTAGGCTTAGTGCCTGTCTACAATACTCAATCAAGAATTTTGACTATAAGATTAGATTTCTAACTGATATACCAAGGAAAAGAAATACGCTGTTCATTGATGGAAAAATCATACCAATTATCAAAAAAACCTTTTATTTTTGTTTTACTTTGTTAAATAGACTTATTCTTGTGCATATGAAAGTATATACACGTGTCTGTATGTAAAGGGTGAAACAGTGCAATGACTGATTCTCAAGTAATAACCTGGCTGCTTGGTGAGCTAATGTTAAAACAGAATTATATGAATTATGTTTATATAAGTCGGTATCAATGCCCTTTTTGGTTGTTTATAATCTTTATAATTGTAAGTCATAAAAAATTATGGGTTCAGCTATCATAAGTTACCAGTATCATAGTTTTCACCTTTTCTTTGTATATTTCCATCGTGAATTTAATATTCATGGCAATTACCATCATCAATTATAGTTTTCAGATAGATAAGTATAATAACAAAACAAAAATAAACCCAGAAGAACGTAGTAGTCAAAAAAACGCATTCAAAAATTCAGTGTTAATCTGGAAATTTTGGAAAGTTTCCTGTAATGTTTCCGGAAATATATTCCGGAAACATTGCAAGTATTCCTGGAAAGTTTCGGAAACATTCGGACATTTTCATCCCTAGGCGGGACCAAATTGAATCGCTGCTTTCTGGAAGTTCTGATGAATTAAAATATTAAGTACCTATTTAGTACCTCTCAAATATCTTTTTAGATAAAATAAAAATAAATTGAAATTTTAAAAAAATTATCAAATATTTTTTTAGAATATCTTTTGATTTTTAGGGTTCCGTACCTCAAAAGGAAAAAACGGAACCCTTATAGGATCACTTTGTTGTCCGTCTGTCTGTCTGTCTGTCTGTCAAGACCCTTTTTCTCAGGAACGCGTGAAGGTAACAAGCTGAAATTTATAGGAAATACTAAGGTCCTTTGCCTCTTAGAGCTGTGAAAATTTCAAACTTCTAGGTTAACGCAATCAAAAGATATAGTCGAATATGTCGCAAATTTCAGCAAATTTTCGACATTACCAAATAAATCAAAACCTACGGGGCACTTCCCGTGAACCCAGAATCTTGAAATTTGGCACGAAGCAACTCCTTAGAGCACAGATAAAGGAAACATTGCGAAAACTATAAATTTTAATTTGCATCATATGAAAAAAATATTTTGAATAATTTTATACCTACTACCCCTTTTCTCATGAACGCGTAAACGTATTAAATTGAAATTCATATCAAATACTCAAGTCTATAATACCTTTAAACTGTAATAAAATCAAACCTCTATGTCAACGCATTCAAAAGAAACAGCAATTTTAGTCGCAATTTTAAACTCGCAACTACTCTCAAAAAATCAAAACCTACAGGGTACTTCCCGTGATCTTAGAATCTTGAAATTTGGCACGAAGCAACTCCTTAGAGCACAGATAAAGGAAAAATTGCGAAAATTGTACATTTTTAGTTACATCATATAAAAAAATATTTTTAATAATTTCATACGTACTACCTTATTTCTCATGAACGCGTGCAGGTATTAAACTGAAATTCATATCAATTACTAAGGTCTATAATACCTTTAAACTGTAAAAAAATCAAACCTCTATCTCAAAGCATTCAAAAGAAACAGCAATTTTAGCCGTATTTTTTAACTCGCGACTACTCTCAAGGAAATCAAAACCTACAGGGTACTTGCCGCTAACTCAGAATCTTGAAATTTGGTATGCAGCAACGTCTTAAATCACAAGCACAGGCAAAATTGCGAAAACTGTAAATTTTTAGTTACATCATATAAAAAAATATTTTTAATAATTTTGTATTTACTATCCCTTTTCTCAAGAACGCGTACAGGTATTAAATTGAAATTCATACCAAATACTCAGCTTTATAATAACTTTAAGCTGTAAAAAAATCAAACATCTATGTCAACGCAATCAAAAGAAACAGCAATTTTAGCCGCATATTTTTAAACTCGCAAGTACTCGCAAGGGAATCAAAACCTGCAGTATATAAAATTATACCCACTTTTCCTTAGGGTTCCGTAGAAACCCGTAGGTTTGTACGGAACCCTCGGTGCTCGAGTCCTACTCGTACTTGACCGGTTTTTCATAATTTTTACGGTTTTCAGCAAAAACCTTGGTCCCGAAATCTTGACGTTTTTAAAAAAACGTTTCACATCTAAACCCAAGGTTTTTCTTAAATTATTTTCTGGTCAATATTTAGTACCCTTTTTGGTACTAAATATTCGCCCTTGACAAGTTTGTGCCTGACTCCGTCTGCTTGAAATAAATATTTTCTTATTCCCCACACAAACTTCCAAGCTTCTTTTCGCCTTGTTAAAGTATGATTTCCGGAATAAAAACTACTTACATAATATTATTAAACAAAAATTATAATAAAGTATCCTATATATGTAAGGTTAGTCATATTTTATGTATTAAGTACTTAAATCTGTGTAAGAAATGGCAATAAATACTTTTTTTATTTATTTATTATTATAATAACTATCCCCGCCATCCTGACGTCAAGCTGGCGGGACCAAGGTTTTTTTTGCTGAGCCGCAGCTTTTCTGTTGAGGTACAAATTTTTTGATCGGAGGTACTAAATAGGTACGAAATATTTGTATATGTTTCATGCAAATCCAAGACTTGGTCCCGCCATCTTGACGCTCGTAAACGAGCTGGGCCCAGCGATTTCACGAATTTTTGATTAAGTTTTCTTTGTATAAAATTTCTATAGGCGAATCGACCGTAGTTATATCGATAGTAGTTGAAACCGTAGGTATTATGATACGTAACCGTACAGTGCCACTCAGGTGTGCCCATTTCACATTATTGTGAAATTCTAGGTGCATCAACGCTTTTAGTCAAGAGTCATAAATCATGAGATGTTAAGACTCTTAAGCCCTGTAATATACACTAGCTGCAATGCCCTCCTACCTGTGCACAGTAATGTTTGTACATCATTGTTCAGGCGGTAGAATAACTGGTACTGTTGGGGCACCCATCTAGACGACTTCCTGCAATGTCTACCCCGGTAAACCTTGATGGCTGGACGGATGGACAAAGCGAAACTGTAAAGGTTCCTTGTCAACTATGAAACACTAAACAAATCGTTCACCCACACACTTGCAGGTTGTGGAATAGCCTTCCAAACGACGTATTTCCTACTTCCTTCAACATGGGGCTCTTCAAGAGGTGGATAAAGAAGGTGTTAATACCGACAACGCGTCTCTATACTGGTGTTGCAGACGTCCATAGGCGACGGTAACCGCTCACCATCAGGCGGGCCGTCTGCTTGTTTGTCTGTGTCTTACATAAAAAAATGGTATCATGACATAATTTTGTAAATGGTCACGTTTTGTAGATAATCGTATATTTATAAAGTCCGAATATTTTTTGCTTATAAGACTGATAAAAAAATTTCACAACTCGAATAGACATGTTGACAAGTTTAATAAACGCATAATAAAGTAAATACGTATGAAGGTACAGAATATATAACTTTATATATGATATTAATACTAAATAATACTGGACAAGTGCAAGTCAGACTTGCCCACCGAGGGTTCCGTACAAATTTACGGGTACACAATAAATGAATTGAGTTGAAATATCACAACAAAAAATGCCAATAATAGGTACTAAAGGTGTACAAAGAGAGAAAAGATATTCTGTTTTTAATTCTTCTTGTTACATGCATTTTATTGAGTCCAAGTGGTCGCGCATTGCTTAACTTCGATGATTGATTACGTGCTTCAAATAAAGATATAATTTACATGAATTAATTATATTTATATCGTTAAAATTTTGTTCATGTACTTACAGCCACAGGACGGCGCGGGTGAGCGGGACGGAATTATTGTAATGTTCGAACTCGTACGCACTCTGTCACATATAGGCTGGTTTTAGTTTCACGCGGACCATGAGGGTCATAGCTCATCAGAGCCACCCGGCACCGACTCGCCTCGTGCGGTTAGTGTTCTTTATATAACTTTTTATTTGTCGCCGGATCGCCTCGGTGGAAAGGTGAGGCGGTGCGGAGTGGGTGCCGGGTGGCTCTAATGAGCTTACTCTTCGTACGAATCGGTCCGCACAGACCGATCTGTCTTCCAGCTTTAGTGTGCTACCATCTACGGCCGCATCGTCGCTTAAGATCAGGCGAGATCGTGGTCAAAGGCTAACCAATAACAAATAAGGGCGTAACCACGTGTATTTACGCGGAATGGGCATAAGCCGAGTGCGTATCACGAAAAACAGTTGGTTTCGCCGTCGACCGTCGTCGCAACGCGTCGTCCGAGCCGAGCCGATGCGAATGGTATTGATAACGCCATTATTTCGTAAACATAAAGGCTTTTTTGACCGGCGTTAGCCGATTCCGCGTCGATAAATGTGGTTAGTCCCTAACAAAAAGTTTAGGCAGCTTTTTAGAGGAATGCGGACACCAGAAACCAAAACCCGCCTAAAACCAGCCATATAGCGACGCGGCGCGGGCAAAACAAAACAAATAACACAACCGCTTTTCCGCGCGATTTTGTGTCCATTTACACACAATTTAACTTAAAATCTGTCATTACGTACCTGAAACAAAAAATAAAATAAATTAATTCACGGTTCCACTGGCACCCAGCTCCGGTACCCTAAAAAATAAAAAAAAAGATACGATATCTATGGTCACCTCACTGAACTTAGGTTACATTGCCAAATTATATAATAGGAAAATTTCTTAGTTCATAATCATAACAATTTTAAATTCGTCGCGAAAACAAGTGGGCGAGATAAAAGTTTAAATCAAAATGAAATTTCTTATCTTATTATTATGTTTAAAATTTATTGGAGTGTTGTGTGGTGAGTAGGTACATGTTGTTAAGTATATCTTCTGTTACCGTTTTTCTTTTCAACCGACGAAACCAAACGTAGGAGGTTTACAATATTCCAGGGTCTAAGATATTTCTGTACCAAATTTCAGCTCTCAATCGGTCCACTCGTTTAGGTGTGAAAGAGTAACAAACATACATCCAGACATCCATTCTTACAATCTTTCATGTTTATAATATTAGTATGATTTTTATGTACTTTTTACAGAGAGTCTTATTTTGATATCTTCTTATTGGAAACGGTGTATACTCGATTCCGATAGGAATTTCGGAAAATAAATTTCAACCCTAAGGGTAGAAAAACAGGAGTTGATTTATTGTTCACTGCTGATTGCAAGAATATAGCCACCTAAAACGATAGAATATAACTTTTTAGCAATTTTTTTCACTGCAGTAGGTCCCAAAATACGTACTTAACATGAAGGTAAATTTCAGAGAAACATTCAATCGAGCTGTTATTTAATCTGGACAAGGTGTCGACAGGCACGTACCGTTACCATAACAACCTAGAACTTGGCATAACGTGCAATAGCAGAAATTACGAACACGAGAATTATGTTACAATAACATATACACCACAAGGTAGGTAATGTAAAAACACGTCTCCTAGACAAGCGCCGATTGCTTGTGACTTGTGACTAACGCTTAAGGGTTAATAGTCGCTGAGCCTCTGTCTCGCTCGAACGATATAACTGATTGTCAAATAACAATTGATAAAATTCACTTATTGGAAATGTGTTAAATTTAAAATTTAGCTAATATTTTTAAAAGTATTCCCAGTTTGCTATCTTAAATAACAACAATGGCATTCTCAATTATATGAAAAATATCTATCTTTAAACTTATATATTATACTTAAAAAAATAAAACCGGTCAAGTACGAGTAGGACTCGAGCACCGAGGGTTCCGTACAAACCTACAGGTTTCTACGGAACCCTAGGGAAAAGTGGGTATAATATTATATGTATACTGTAGGTTTTGATTCCCTTGCGAGTACTTGCGAGTTTGAAAATATGGACATAGATGTTTGATTTTTTTACAGATTAAAGTTATTATAAAGCTGAGTATTTGATATGAATTTCAATTTAATACCTGTACGCGTTCTTGAGGAAAGGGGTAGTAAATACAAAATTATTAAAAATATTTTTTTATATGATGTAACTAAAAATTTACAGATTTCGCAATTTTTCCTGTGCCTATGATTTAAGACGTTGCTGCGTACCAAATTTCAAGATTCTGAGTTAACGGCAAGTACCCTGTAGGTTTTGATTCCCTTGAGAGTAGTCGCGAGTTTAAAAATACGGCTAAAATTGCTGTTTCTTTTGAATGGGTTGCGATAGAGGTTTGATTTTATTACAGTTTAAAGGTATTATAGACTTTAGTATTTGATATGAATTTCAGTTTAATACCTGCACGCGTTCATGAGAAATAAGGTAGTAAGTATGAAATTATTAAAAAAAAAAAAAATTATATGATGTAACAAAAAATTTACAGTTTTCGCAATTTTTCCTTTATCTGTGCTTTAAGGAGTTGCTTCGTGCCAAATTTCAAGATTCTAAGTTCACGGAAAGTACCCTGTAGGTTTTGATTTTTTGAGAGTAGTTTAGAGTTTAAAATTGCGACTAAAATTGCTGTTTCTTTTGAATGCATTGACATAGAGGTTTGATTTTATTACAGTTTAAAGGTATTATAGACTTGAGTATTTGATAAGAATTTCAATTTAATACGTTTACGCGTTCATGAGAAAAGGGGTAGTAGGTATAAAATTTTTCAAAATATTTTTTTCATATAATGCAAATATAAATTTATAGTTTTCGCAATTTTTCCTTTATCTGTGCTCTAAGGAGTTGCTTCGTGCCAAATTTCAATATTCTGAGTTCACGAGAAGTGCCCCGTAGGTTTTGATTTATTTGGTAATGTCGAAAATTTGCTGAAATTTGCGACATATTCGACTATATCTTTTGATTGCGTTGGCCTATAAGTTTGAAATTTTCACAGCTCTAAGAGGCAATGAACCTTAGTATTTCCTATAAATTTCAGCTTGTTACCTCCACGCGTTTCTGAGAAAAAGGCTCTTGACAGACAGACGGACGGACGGACGGACGGACAACAAAGTGATCCTAAAAGGGTTCAGTTTTTTCCTTTTGAGGTACGGAACCCTAAAAATTATAAAAATATGGGATAAATTTTCAATTTAACACATTTCCAAAAAGTTAATTTTATCAATTGTTATTTGACAATTATTTGTTATATAGTGCGAGTGAGACAGCGACTATTAGCCGCTTAAAAATGTATTCAGAGGGCCTATTGGCTAATTCACACCCACTACGATTGATGACAACTTCAATGTACGTTGCTGCGGTTGTTATTTTACTCACATTAATGAGGAGGTTTAGGCAAGTAATGTACGCAATTTTGTCTATGAATTCTAGTGTTTTACGTGTGGTGGGCGATAGCCAATAGGCCCTCGGATGCCAGTTGTTATTGTTTGTCCACAACTACGGCCGTTCCATTTTTGCTTAATGCTTACATTGAGTGATTATATTTACGACCCCACTACGAATATGATAAATATTAAATGTTTCAGAGGGAGTTTGTATTATGCGAAATATTATAATTAACTTGCCTACTAAAACTTTCTATAAAACTAGCCGCCGTGGAACATAGGGCTCTTTCGTGACTGTTTTTGTATGCAGGTATCTACTTAATAATATGTCGTATATGAGAACAAGCCAAATTAGATCTCAGGCAATAACATATTTATCTTAAGTTATAAGAAGAAATATTATTTTAAGTTGTAATAGAATATTTTATGTTATAAATATATTTCAGGACTAACCATTGAACTTGGCACCCATTTAGATCTCCCTTCTTTTGTCTTTGAAGTCAACAAACAACTAACGCATAGGTACCTACATAATACATATATTGTAATATTGAACTTGGCTCTAATTTCACATTTATGTTTTTGATAGGATATAATAAATATTAAATGTTTCAGAGGGAGAACCCATCACAACAATCACCAAGAGTTATTACAACACGATGCACTTGAAACTGATACCTGAGACCCACAACGGAATCATAGAGTGTCACATGAGGGGCAAGGAGGAGAACCTGACGTTAACAACTAGACTCGAAAATATCGAAGTGCTTCAGGCGAATGGATTGCAAGACACGAATGACGGTACATATCTCTTAGATATATGTTCGAAAGTACTGCATAAAAACAAAAACGTCTATTTGGCACCTCGCTGCTTACCTATCCAGATTCAGATTCCAATACTTTATTCACTTTCCACATAACACACACACACACTCACGCACGCACAGACCTACGCATATAATATGTTATGTTTTATTACCTTAGCTCATGTACTATTATGTCATTATGTACCTCTACATACATCCAGCTCTTGCATGATTTCCTGTTAAATTAAAAATTTTAATAACTAGCGGACCTGCGCGCACTTCGTATCGCGTAACATTTGATTAATATACCTACTTAAATTATTTTAAAATTTCCCGGTAATCCCGCATCCTTTTTGAGTCTCAAGCTATAATACCTACCCCAAAATTTAGTTAAATAAAATCAGCCATTTATGATTTCCCATACAAACTTCCACCGCCCCCCTTTCCCCTCTTTAAGGTTGATTTATTGAATTTAAACTATTGTGTCTATTCATACGACTCAAACTCTGTGCTAAATTACAGCTAAAATGTATTCAGCGGTTTCTGATTTCCAATATAAATTCTGATCCCCTTTTTACCACTCAAAGGCTTCTAGGATAAAACTGACCCATGACTATTCCATGACCTATTTGGAAACTCGATATACATCTATATAAAATTTCAGCTAAATTTTAGCAGTGGTTACTGATTTCCCATATTAACTGTGATAACTCAATATTCCATGAATATTTTTTAACTGGGAGACTATAACAATTGACTCTATGACAATTTCATTCAAATTTTTTAATACGAAAATTTATAATGTCTATGATCGACCCAATAGGGATGTTGACACATGTTACGAATTCATATTAACTTATGTTTTTCACATAAAATACAGTATTTAATAATCTAAAATCACATTTTAAGGATCTATTTATAAGCCAAAAATAAATAAAATCAATTTTAATTTCAATATTTTTTACTTATTACTACGCGAATGCGAACGCCAATCAGAGCGCGTGACGTCACCCCACTGGCTGGACCTTACGCTTCTTATGAAATGTTCCTGATTTAGACACATTTTAATTATTCATAACTTAAAAACCACTGAACGGATTTTGATGCAACTTATACTGTGCCCTTAGTTGGTCCATACTTAAACCAAAAATAAAGTTAATAATTAAAATGTCTCTCTGAAAATATAAGATTCATTTTGATTATTTAATTTATTTTTGGTTTAAGTATGGACCAATTAAGGGCACAGTATAAGTTGCATCAAAATCGGTTCAGTGGTTTTTAAGTTATGAATAATTAAAATGTGTCGAAATCAGGAACATTTCATAGGAAGCGTAAGGTCCTGCGTGTGGTGTGACGTCACGCGCTGTCAGATGACAGTTCGGAACGTTTTAGGCAGTATTTAAAAAATCATTTTTATTTACGCATTTTTATATTGAAATTTCATATATTTTTGCATAAAAATATGATATTCGTGTATGTAATGGGTCTATCTATCATATAAAAGCAATTCCAAAAATTAGTCAACATCCCTATTGGCGCAGACAACGTCCATTGTCGCGCCCTAGTCACTAACTACCTGAGCACATGTATACTGACCCTTTTTTGCCCTCGCTCTATCTCCTTATAGGGGCATCAAAAAAACATTTTCTGTGAAACTTTGACTACCTAACTTATAATGGTCCTATGAATATTAAAAACGACTAAAGTCCACCTTTGTTGAATGGGAGCGCCCCAATTTATTATTTATTAAAATTTTATTATAATTTAACTACATATTTATTGTATTTTAAAAGAATTTATAAATAAAAATGTGTTGTATGGGAGCCCCCCTTTACCATTTATTTAATTATATACAAACTCAATTTGCAACTAATAATGAAGAAATTTAAAGGATAAGACGAAAACAGGCGAAGATATCGCATGACACTCATATTACTAAGTCCTTAAAAATCCGTAGTTGGACTAAAAAATTTAAACTCATTATATCTTTGGAAAGGTATATCCGAATTTATTAATTTAAAAATCAATACACAGGGATTGAACAAAATTGTGGAACATTATATGTTTGTATAATCAATAGTTTCTACAGCGCACGCGATGAAAGATTTTTTTTAATGTATTTTTTCTACACCTTGTGCTACATTACTGAGGATTATGTAATATATATTATGCTTATTAAAATAAAACATAGCCTATATCGATTTTTTAAAATCGGATTAGTAGTTTTGGAGATTAAGAAGAATATTGTCACACACAAAGGTACAAACATTACCTCTTTATAATATTAGTATAGATAATGAATTTTAACTATATCTCATAACTGCCTATGAGCCTATGGTATTTTTAGTGCTATTGTAAGTACAGTTATTGTCATTATAACTTTTAAAATTCTTATATACTTTTTTAATATTATTATGTAAACAAACGACTAAAAACTCACGGAAGTAATGGTTGTACTTTTTTAAATGTTTATTTTTTAAAAAACATGAGTTAAAATAATACTCCTAACACCTATTTCGTGTCATTGAATGTGAGGTGTTGCGGATCGACGAGCCTTGTAAATAAATATTCCTTCTTTTTTGTACCTGTGTAACCTCCCGTAGCTTTAGTCGCATTTATTGCACATATTATGTATAGATTTCGTATTTTGTAGCTTAAGTACTTTAATTTGATAACTCGATTACGAGCAGTTATGTAAACTCTTTATTTTTTATTATTTGCTAATTTGATTTGTTGTAATGTAAAATTTGTCATGGTTTATTTACTTCTTGAATACGCGTAAATAAACTTATTGTAAACGAATATATGTACTTGAATAAGAATATGTAATCGCCAAATTGCTAGAGAAAGACAGCAATATGTTAGAGCGAGACAAGTACATATAAAAACCGCGCGAACGCGTATTTTTGCCATGTTTTTGCTTATTGTAGATTATGTAAAAGAATAAGTAAAGATTATGTAATACATGGTAATAGATAACGTCGTAAGCTAGATTTTAAGATTATGTAGACTAAAATCGAGCTATGTATGAAAAAGTTATAGTCGAAAATGTGCCGGGCCCATAGTGAAAAATATCGAAAATTATTGTGAATTTTGTGTAAAAATTAGGTGCTCTCTATCCGGTAAGGGTAGGGAGTGCCTAAGGTGCCCGGCAAAAATTATAATTACGCTCTACGACTTCGCTTGAATTGTATATTGTATTATATATACACCTAAGAAGAAAACGAAATACAGTCCACTATTATTGAAGAACCGAAGTTATTATTTACGACCCCCACAACGTGGTCCATCGACGCCGGATTACTCCAGCATCAGCCGTTCCGCCTGTCAACTTGGGGACAGCGGGCGGCCCACCTACATTTGCATCGTTACGCTTGTCAACCTGGGGACAGCGGACGACCATCTGCATCTGCATCGTACGCCTGTCAACCTGGGGACAGCGGACGACCTTCTGCAACTGTACCGCGCCGCTTGTCAACGAGGCGACAGCGGGCGGCATCAAGCAAGCGTCGAGCGTCGCTTTGGTACCGTGTTACATTAAATACGGTACCCCAACCCCGAACGAGGTTCCTGAGTCGTCAACCGGCGCCTTATGGTGAAGAGGCCACAAGAGGCACTTCAAGAACGCCCAAAGGCGCGCCGGGTACGAGAGGACGTCCCAGGACCCAACGTCGGTCTACGAATACGAAGACTCGCTTCAATTAACAACAATAACGCGGTTCGTCCGCGGCCTGTGCTCCTTAGCCACCTAACGGTGACAAAGGGCGACGGAGACAGGTCCAACGCCTATATTGGTGGAGTAGTTGCTTGACACGGCGCTACCGGTGGGCAAGACCACCGAACAGTGTTCTTACGCCGGTACGGGTGTGTACAGACGAGGGCCGGACTGTAGGCACTGCTGAAGCGGGAGGACATTCCCCCCTCCCGCCGAGCACCTCGTTCTGTGCATACTTCTCTGCCGGGTAAGTCCCCCCTCTCCCGTCCCCCTTTTCCATCCCCAAGGGAGCGTATCCCGGCCTTTAAACAGGGCCGGCCCCTCCTGCGGGTCTGTTAGGGACGTTAGGGAGGTAGGGAAATTAGGGAGGTAGGGCCGTTAGGGGCACACAAGAGCCGAAGATGCCGACTACACGCAGCAAAGCCGCCGTCGACGAACGAGACGGTACCGAGCTACGTGTCTACGAGGACTACCCGGCATCACCGTCTACAAACCCCGCACCCGCGTACATCCCGCGCCCCGCACCACCGCCTACCACCACGTTGGACAAACCGCCGAGCCGCGCCCCTTCCGTCCGATCGACGGTCAGCGCCAGTGCAAGGATCCGTAGAGCTGAACTGGAAGCCGCCGAGCTGATGGCGGACGTACAGCGGAAGGAACTTCAGATCCAAGCCGAGCTGATAAAGAAGAGGTTAGCAGCAGACATTGACGCGATTCACGAAGAAGAATCGGAACGCGGAAGTCTGCGTGATCAAGACATAGCTGAGAATAGCAAGCGAGTTAGCGATTGGATTAATCGCGTACAAACGACCGACACCGAAGAAGCAGCGCGCCCACGTGAGCGCACGGAACGTGCGAGAGAGACAGAACGAGTCACTATCGCACCGAACCGTGCAACGTACAAGGCAACGCGGAACGAGTCGTCGCCTTACCGCGCTCCGTCCCATGATAGAGGGATTGACCGACTAGCCGAAGCTTTAGAGAAGATGGCCCGAGGGAACCGAAGCAGAAAACCACCAGACCTACCGCCGTTCAGCGGCGCACCGGGGGAGTGGCTTCCGTTCAAAGCGGCCGTCAATGAAGCGACTACGGTCTACAACATACCGCCGATCGAAAATCTCGCCCGTCTACGCTCGTGTATAAAAGGAGAAGCCCGACAGTGTGTAGTCGCGCTATTATACACAGCGACGGAGCCGTCCGCGATTATGGCAACGCTCGAACAGCGTTACGGACAGCCAGAGATAATTATCGATCAAGCCTTAGAAGAGCTAAGGAAACTGCCGCGTATAGGAACGACCGCGGCAGATCTGAACGTGTTTGCAATTAAGTTGCAAAACATCGTAACTGTCGTTTCGTGTCTTGATAAGAAGGGGTACCTGAAAAACCCAATGTTAGTTCGCCACATCACTGAGAAGATGAGTGAACATTTGCGATCCCGTTGGTGCGACTATGCAGAAGATCATGGATTCCCGGACGAGTCTGAGATCGTGACGTTATCGCGCTTCTTTATGAGAGAAGCGGATCGTGCGGTACGTCACTGCTACACGACAGCATCGCATACGGCGAACAAAGACACGAAAACGCAGAAAACATCGCAACGAACAACGAACGCTAAGGTTTATACCACAACTGAGAACGGTAACACACAGAGCAAGAACGTGTGTCATTGTTGTGGTTCTGAACATCCCACGCCACAGTGCAAAAAGCTCAAAGAAATGAGTGTGCAAGAGAGATGGCAATGGGCGAAAGAGACAAAGATATGTTTTGTTTGCCTCAACAACAAACATCGTCGCTTCGCATGTAAGGCTAAAAAATGTGGAATAGAAGAATGTAGAATGCCTCATCACGCATTACTCCACACAAAGAAGGTTTCATCATCATCACCGCAAGAAGACTCTGCCATCACCGCGTCTGCGAGAGTACACACACCCCACGGAGTTTTACTCAAGGTGTGCCCGATTACGATCAAAGGACCCGCCGGTGAAATAGAGACTTACGGATTAATGGACGAGGGTTCTACAATTAGCCTTATCGACGACGACATAGCCGCCCAGATCGGGGCGCAAGGACCATCAAGACCGCTGAATATTCACGGAGTCACGTCAAGCCAGAGAGAGGCAAGTAGCAGAGCCGTCGATGTCGCGATCAAAGGCAGACATCAAAGCGAGTACTACAACATCAAAGCGCGCACCGTGCGACAGCTCGAACTAGGAAGTCAGTCTGTCGGGCGCGAACTACTCGACCATCGACATTTGAGAAGTCTGCGCGACAACGACTTATGCTACGCCGACGTGAAGCCTCGGGTCTTGATTGGAGCCGACAATTGGCACTTGATCGTATCAAGAAAGTTGTTGACAGGCAAGAGAACACAACCAGCCGCGTCTCTAACAAAACTCGGATGGGTGATACATGGGAGTACCCCGCACAGCGCTATAGTTTCCAGCGACGAGCGGGTCTTGCATGTTCGTACGTTACAAGAACGGGACGACGAGCTGCACGACCTAGTGAGAACGCACTTCGAGTTGGACTCTATAGGTATCTCAAAAAAGCCGAAACCAGTCGCCGAGAACGAACGAGCGGTAGAAATATTTAACCGCACGGCGACAAGAGTGGAGAACCGGTTCGAAGTGGGATTACCTTGGCGCACCGATGATGTACACCTACCACCGAGTTACGATATGTCACTGCGAAGTCTGAAAAGTATCGAGCGAAAAATGGACAAGTCGCCCGAGTTTAAAGTGGCATACTCGAACGAAATAAACAAATTAGTCGAGAAAGGTTACGCGACTAAATGTGAACAAGATCACAGCGGAGACGATAAAATGTGGTACCTACCACACTTCGCAGTGACAAACCCGAACAAGCCGGGTAAAACCCGCCTAGTTTTCGACTCAGCCGCGAAATCAAATGGAGTTTGCATGAACGACGCACTCCTGGACGGACCCGACTTGTTATGTAACCTGAACGGAGTATTATATCGCTTCCGAGAGCGACCGATCGCGATAACAGCTGACGTACGTGAAATGTTCCTGCGAGTGAAGATAAGGAAAGAAGATAGAGTGGCGCAACATTTCCTGTGGCGAGGTGAAGAACGAACCCGCCCCCCGGATACCTATGTTATGACGTCAATGATCTTCGGCGCTCGCAGCTCGCCATTTTTGGCACATAGCGTACGGAACAAAAACGCTGCCGACCATCGCGACACGCACCCGCTAGCATATATACCTATAACGCGATGTCATTATATGGACGACTGGCTACAGAGTTTCGACGATGAAGAAACTGCAGCTAAAACGATGGAGCAAGTCATCGCCGTCCATAAAAAAGCCGGTTTCGAGCTCGCTGGATGGAGTTCGAACCGACTTGCGTTACTAGGGGGAGTAGATAACGCCGATCGCGCTACTACTCCAAAGGAACTCGGTACGAACGAAGCCGAGTACGGCAAAACACTGGGACTTAAATGGATCGCCACTTCGGACGAATTCGCCTTCAACACGAACATGCCACGAATACCGCCAGACGTGCGAGCAGGACAGCGCATACCGACAAAGAGAGAAGCGCTCGGCGCCGTTATGTCAGTATTTGACCCTGCGGGACAGATATCGCCCTACGTGATTACGGCCAAGGTGATGCTGCAAAGCTTGTGGCGTCACGCATTGGCGTGGGACGACCCTCTCCCGCCCGAAGAAGCCGAAAGTTTCGCCGAGTGGATTCACGATCTCGACTACATCGAAAAGCTACGAATTCCCAGATGTTATAGCCCGGAACCAGCTGTAGAACGACAGCTACACGTCTTCGTAGACGCCAGCGAACAAGCATACGCCGCGGCGGCGTACTGGCGTTACAAGTACGAAGATGGAAGAGTACATCTCGTTTTAGTAGCCGGTAAGGCAAAAGTGGCACCGATGAAGCCACAAAGTATTCCGCGCATGGAACTACAAGCGTGCCTAATAGGCGCCCGGCTAGCAACCGAGATAAACAAGTGAAATTTAAAAAATACTTTTTAAAAACAAGCTTTAATTATTGTTATCATCTTGCATCATAAAGTACTCGTCAAGACGAATCAAATGAGCCCAAACTCGATGGGGTTGCGTTGTTTTATGACGGAGTTCCTATGGCCACCTTCCAGCTCCATCATCAGATCAGCTCGATGTCATAAAAATATTGCATTGTCATCCGATTTACACACGCATGCAAATTTTCAGCTCAATTGGAAACCGGGAAGTGGGTCAAATTAAACTTGCAAGATTTGATTACAGACAGACAGACAGACAGACAGACAGACAGACAGACAGACAGACAACAGACAGGTGAAAGTAATATAAAGCTTGTAAAAAGGAACACGAGTACGAAGGAAGCGTCGTGTACTGGAGCGACTCGAAAACAGCGCTTCATTGGATAAGGAACGATTCCACACGCTACGCTCCATATGTCGCACACCGACTAGGTGAGGTCGCCGAGCTCACAGCTGTTAACGAGTGGAGGTGGGTCCCCACCGCACATAACGTAGCCGATGACGCTACGCGAGCCGGCAACACTCAACTTAAAAGTACCGATCGATGGTTCGTAGGACCGCCCTTTTTGCGAGAACCGGAAGAATGTTGGCCTCAGGAAAAAATCGAGGTCACAGATGAGGTAGAAGTGCTGACTACGAGAACGACAGAGAAAGCACCACTCATCGAGTTCGACCGATTTTCATCATACGAGCGCTTACTACGAACTCTAATGAAAGTCTTATATTTTTGCGACAAGTGCAGAAAAATAAGACAAGGTGAAACCGATATTGAGCGGTTAAAGAGAAGCGAAAGTTTGTTAATAAAACAAGCTCAGTCGGAGTCGTTTCACGCCGAGATAGCAAGACTACAGGAAGGAAAAACTGTCGACAGATCGAGTCGACTAGTAAAATTAGATCCAGAATATGAAAATGGAATACTGCGCTTGCGAGGTAGGATAAACGCGGCGCCAGTACCTGTAGAGATGAAAAAGCCTGCAATACTCGACGGGAAACATTTACTGACTCGCTTACTCATAAAACGAGAGCACGTCCAGAACGGACATATAGGGCGCGAGCACCTCGTAAATAACATGAGACAGAAGTATTGGGTTCTCTGTCTACGCCCGACCGTGAGAAAAATTGTAAGCGAGTGTAACCTGTGTAGCATCAAAAGAAGGCCGCCTGGAGTACCAGTCAAGGGAGACTTACCTAAGGAGCGACTGGACGCGTACACACGCCCGTTTTCACGCTGCGGATTGGACGGATTCGGCCCTATGTGGGTAGCAATAGGACGCCGAAGAGAAAAACGATGGGGCTTACTATTTACGTGCTTAGTAACAAGAGCAGTACATTTGGAAACGTTAGCAAGCCTAAACATCGATTCGGCTATTATGGCTATCCGCCGAATGGCAGCAAGAAGAGGGTTCCCGGCTACTCTATACAGCGACAACGCTACAAATTTTCACAGCAGTGAAGTTGAAATGAACAAGGCTTACCAAGAATGGTTACCACAGCTGCAAGACTTCGCACTCACGAAACGTATAGAGTGGAAGTACATTGACCCCGGGGCCCCTAATCAAGGCGGTGCCTGGGAACGAATGATAAGAAGTGTAAAGAGTGCGCTATCGCTATCTCTCTCTGAAAAAGCACCGAAAGAAGAAGTGCTCAACACCGCTTTGATCGAGATCGAACAAACGATCAACTCGCGGCCAATGACCCACGTATCAGTATGTGATGAATACCCGGAGGCATTGACCCCCAATCACTTTTTACTGGGTACCGCGCTTGGGTCACCTATAGTCGGAAAATGTGATATCGCAGATAGAAGAGCGTGGAGAACGTCGCAAGCCATTGCGAACGCCTTCTGGACACGATGGGTAAAAGAGTACGTACCTACATTGACTCCGAGAGGTGACGTTAGAAAACCGCTACGTAATATTGAAAAAGGTGACGTAGTGATCATAGCGGATGGGCTATTACCACGTGGTGTGTGGCCTCGTGGACAGGTAGAGACCGTTTATTGCGGACCTGATGGTGTGGTGAGGAGTGCGGATGTGCGAACACGGGGTGGAATATTTAGACGACCAGTAAGACGGCTCATCGTCCTCCCTTTTAATGATGGCTGCGATAATCTACGCCAGGGGGAGTATGTTGCGGATCGACGAGCCTTGTAAATAAATATTCCTTCTTTTTTGTACCTGTGTAACCTCCCGTAGCTTTAGTCGCATTTATTGCACATATTATGTATAGATTTCGTATTTTGTAGCTTAAGTACTTTAATTTGATAACTCGATTACGAGCAGTTATGTAAACTCTTTATTTTTTATTATTTGCTAATTTGATTTGTTGTAATGTAAAATTTGTCATGGTTTATTTACTTCTTGAATACGCGTAAATAAACTTATTGTAAACGAATATATGTACTTGAATAAGAATATGTAATCGCCAAATTGCTAGAGAAAGACAGCAATATGTTAGAGCGAGACAAGTACATATAAAAACCGCGCAAACGCGTATTTTTGCCATGTTTTTGCTTATTGTAGATTATGTAAAAGAATAAGTAAAGATTATGTAATACATGGTAATAGATAACGTCGTAAGCTAGATTTTAAGATTATGTAGACTAAAATCGAGCTATGTATGAAAAAGTTATAGTCGAAAATGTGCCGGGCCCATAGTGAAAAATATCGAAAATTATTGTGAATTTTGTGTAAAAATTAGGTGCTCTCTATCCGGTAAGGGTAGGGAGTGCCTAAGGTGCCCGGCAAAAATTATAATTACGCTCTACGACTTCGCTTGAATTGTATATTGTATTATATATACACCTAAGAAGAAAACGAAATACAGTCCACTATTATTGAAGAACCGAAGTTATTATTTACGACCCCCACATGAGGAATCATGCTCTTTCCGGAGACACAGACTTCCAGTCTAGTTTCGGAGAGGGCAGACCCATAATTAATGGACTCTATATAATAAATATGTATTTGTTAATGTTTTTAGTGTGTTTACGAATGCTACTGCTTTTTTATGAGTCATTTATATAGTTTTAGTGCACATTGTTCAATATTTATTTACATATTTTGTTTGCAAATAAATAAATTAAAAAAAAAAACCAGTGTCCGAAAATTTAGTGTCCCAAATGACAATAACCCGAAAACATTTTCCAGTGGTTCGTGGTTTTGAAGTGAACGGCTTGTTGCTAACCTGCCACGGTACCCCAGGAGGCATCTTCACCCCTCACCGCCATCAATATGGCTACACGAGCTCTGACAACGAGACTCTCATCATCAAGTTCCTGAAGGGTGATGATGAGACAGCTTCCTGCGAGATCTGGCCCCCTAATTGTAAGTGTAACATTCTCTAAACACATAACTAACTAAGACGGCGCAGTGACCCAAACTTAGTCTTGGCCTCCGACACAAGAATACGCCATTCTTGCCTGTCCTGCGCTGTCGCTTCCCAAGACTCAGCTTGGAGCGCTCTCAGGTCCTTCAGTACTTCGTCCTTCCAGCGGTACTTTGGACGCCCCACCGGCCGCTTGCCGGTAGCTCGTCCCAAGTATGCTCTTTTCACTCCCCGATCCTCCCCCATTCGCTCTACGTGGCCGAGCCAGCGAAGTCTGTGAGATTTTATCTCGCCGATGATGTTAGGCTCGGCCACTAGTTCTTCAATTTCCGCATTTCTTCTGATCACATAACCACATAATCACAAACACATAATCATTTGATATATCTGAGTTGAGGAAGCGAATGAGGTGTGTCAGGTGGAGTCAGAGTCGTACCAAGTGGAGGGAAATATGTAGTCTCTGCCTACACCAACGGGAACCAGAGGGCCTATTGGCTAATTCTCACCCACTACGATTGATGGCAACTTCAATGTACATTGCTGCGTTTGTTATTTTACTTGTTTTAATGAGTAGGTTTTAGCAAGTAATGTACGCAATTTTGTGTATGGATTCTAGTGCTTTACATGTCGTTTGGTGAAGCCAATAGCGGTTTTACCCGCAGTTCTTATGTAGCCTGTGTTATTTCAAGGTCTCAGCTATCTCTATACCAAGTTTCAGCTCAATCGGTCCACTCGTTTAGGCATGAAAGAGTAACAATCATCCTGACATCCAGACTTCCAGACATCCATTCTTACAAACTTTCACGTTTGTAATATTAGTAAGATCTTAATTTTATTTTTTCATTCTCAGATGACCCGTACATAGATAACAAAAATAACACGTATAATCTACTTTTCAAAGAAGAATATTCGGGAGCTGGTTTATTGTGCACCATCTATAAGAACAATAATGAAAATGTTACCTACAGTCTACATATTGACCAAGTTGGTAAATACGGTAAGTATCATTAACCCCCGACGCAAAAACGACGGGGTGTTATTAAAGTTGCTGTCTGTCTGTGGCATCGTAGCTCCCGAACGGATGAACGGATTTTGATCTAGTTTTTTTTGTTTGGAGGAAATCAATCCACGATGGCCGCCGCTACAAAATGGCGGATTACTTTTTTTTCTACAACCCCCTCAATATGGGAATCAAATGAAAGGGCTTAACTTGTAAAATACAACGCACTATGATAAATTTTAACTTCAAGAACTTGCTACTCGCGCTGTCATTGCATACAATTTGTATGACATTGTGCTCTTACAAACGTCAATTACTCTTGACAGTGGGACATAAGTTGCTAAATATCTTTTTTTTTATGTGCTAAAGTAAGAAGACGAGCAAGACGCTCTCCTGATGATAAGAGATAACGCTGCCCATAATCAGTACAGTGCTACTCAGAATTTCACAATGATGTGCAATTCTAGGTGCACTGCACCAACGTTTCTTACTCAAGAGACATAAGATGTTAAGACTCTTTAGCCCAGTAATTTCACTATCTTATCTTATGTCAATTTTTTTATGTGCTAGGGTCGAAGTTGGTTTGCTTTGATACATTTAATATTATTTTTTGTCCAGGTCTACCACCCATCAAAGGATTACCGACAGCTAATATCCTCATGAAGTATACCACAAATGACATTGACTCTGTGTGCATAACACCGCAGGAAAAGCAAGACAAAGTGGTTGATTTTCTGCACAAAGCGCAATATTTCGTGCTGGCAGAATATGGCATATATACCATGACTTGTACTTACGATTGGTGCTACGATGGTGCGTATAGCCGCTTCTGTTTTAATTCAAGAATTCATGAGCAGGACAACATCCAAAAGAAATCTCGTCGATTTTTATTTACAAGCTTTTATTTACTTCCACCTGTCAGTTGTTTGTCTGTCTGCCTGTAATCATCTTGTAAGTTTAATTTGATCCACTTCCCGATATCTGATAGAGCTGAAATTTAGCATGCATGTACAAATCGGATGAGAATATAATATTAATAAGACATTGAGCTGATCTGATGATGGAGCTGGAAGGTGGCCATAGGAACTCCGTAATTAAACGACGCAACTCCATCGAGTTTTGGCTAATTTGATTCGTCTTGACGAGTACTTTAGTGCTGTATGGTAATAATAATAAAAGCTTGTTTTTAAAAAGCTTTTTTATATTTCACTTGTTCACACATTAATCCGCAAAAGTTGGAATAAAGTTTTTAAGCAGATGTTTTTGTAATATATTTTTTTTAAATAAAATTAATTTTTTTTTCAGGGAGCCAAGTGGAATGCCTCGAGAGCACAGAAGACAATAAAACACCAAAAACATGTACATTTGTCTTAAAGGATGGATACAACGAGAGCATCGTAAAATGTGCCGGGATCAAAGACAGTTCTAACAATTTCATAAAATTAGTTAAAAAGACCAACTAGTTTTGGCCTTTCCAAATAAGAGTCTGCGGCATAAGGAATATCACAAGTGAATTAAATTAAAAATTTAAAAAACCCCCAACGCAATACGTATTTCACCATTTTTTGTATGGCGGCCATCTTGGATTTTAAATTTTATATAGTGGACTGTAATCTACTCGTTAAGCCCTTTCATTTGATACCCATATTGAGGAGGTCGTGGAAGAAAAAAGTAATCCGCCATTTTGTAGCGGCGGCCATCTTGGACCGATTTCCACCAAACATGGCTAAGAACACTCTCGACTAACTCTACTTTCAAACAAAAAAAACAAAATCAAAATCCGTTCATCCGTTTGGGAGCTACGATGCCACAGACAGACACATACACACACACACACACACACACAGACAGACAGACAGACAGACAGACAGACAGACAGACACGTCAAACTTATAACACCCCGTCGTTTTTGCGTCGGGGGTTAAAAAGATTGTAATAGAGGATCTGACAAAAAAAAATCCATATTGTAAATATTATTAATAACTTTTGGATAGGTATTTTTTAAATTGTAATTTTAATTTAAAAAAAACGTGTACTTTAACGCACTACGCACTAAAGTTGTGTATGCTCAAGTCGATACAAAATGCACCCACAAATGACGTCACGCGTCATCACCGAAAAACTTATAAGCGCCATCATAAGAGATCTCAGCCATTTTTAATTTTATTCTCAAACAAAAAATACGTATAAAATATTTTTTTATTATTAAAATTTAGGGCTTGCAACCGATTATTCGGTTAACCGAAAAAACCGGTTAACCGACCTATTTAAAAACCGGTTTTTATACGGCCAGAAAACCGATTTTTTCGGTGTTTTCGGTTTTTTTTATTGCTATGAAATCTTATGAAAAGACTGTCTTTGTGCTCATTTTCTATAAATGGACTCACAGACAGACACCAATAAGTGCCACCAGTCGCCCATTAAATATAAATACAACAAAAAGGCCACGTTTTTCATCGTAGTCATCACTGGTTATGGACGTTGGTGTTGTGACTCGTCTGACGATCTGCCTCCACTGATCCGGTGCCTATCCATTCTATCCCTGACGACCGAGCAAAACTTGGTAGGGAGGCCTTTCTTTTGATCACCCCATCTGGTGGGAGAGCGACCACGGGCTCGTTTGCCTTCCGTATTCCTAACTAAGATCAGCTTTTCAAGCCTCTTGTCTCCCCTCCTATGTGGCCGAAATAGGTAAGTATTATCTGCTGGCAGATAGTTGAGAGGCGGGTTCGGATATGAAGCTGCGAAAGATTTAGATGCATTGGTGTGATTGGCAGTCCACGGTATCCGTAGCATATGCCTCCAACTCTTTAAAAACATTTCGAATGCATTAATCCTTTTATTTGCATTTTTTTTTGTTTTCTGTGTTTTATAGCCGAGAATATAGTTCTATTCTATTCTTTGTCTCTCTAGAGCTCGTATTTTCCATGTGTCCACCCCATATAGGAAAATTGGATATAGCAGGGCGCGTATCAACCGGGTCTTTGTGGCATTTGATACCCCTTCTCATCCAGATGTTATTGAGTCGGTTCATGGTATCCTTAGCCATACCTATTATTATTATTTTTTTTATTTGCTTTTAGTGGCTTTTCGTATCACTGCGGCCAGAAATGTCCTATTGTGATCGCCACTTTGAGGGTGAGAAAAACCCCTAAAAATATGCGCGGTGTTATAGTTCGCCACTGACCCTTGCAGCTTCGAGGAACTGAAGGGTAGCCATACCTATTACCTATACGCCTTTTTATCTCCGGTGCGCAGTCACCATCGTTGTATATGTGCGCCCAGATACACATAATGGTCCACAATTTCAACCCCTGGGATTATATTGGTAGTAGGAAGTTTTCCGGCGCGATCTACTACCATAATCTTCGTCTTATCTCTGTTTACTGCGAGGCCCATGCAGTTGCTCTGAGCCTCGAGTCTTTGGAACAGCTCCTGCATGTCTTCTACAGATGTCGACAAGATGACCGTGTCATCGGCAAAGATTTGATATGCGTTTACCGCCTATCGAAAATCCCTTATCCCAGTTTTTGGAGCACCTTCCGGATAATAAATTCTCCACAAATTTGCACACTGCACAATGTGTTGCGGCCGACAATCACGGTAATATATTCTCATTTTTACATGAAATTAAATTGTCATAACGCGGTATTATTTAGTGAAATAAAATAATGCGGAAAGTAAAGCGCGACATCCGTTTTAGTTTAGCAAAATATTGTATTTCATTTCACAGATTAGTCAATATTACTAATTCGGAGTAGTTTTCGTCGGTATAAAAGAAAGTTACCGTTAAACGGTTGTTTTTTACGAATATCATGTAGAGTTTGCATGTTTTCTTTTTTGAAATGGTCAATTGTACTAAGGATATGTGTACAAAATAACCATTTTTATCTTTTTATTGTTTTTTTTATTAAAAAAACTATTAAAAACCGAAAAACCCGAAAAAACCGATTAACCGGTTTTTAAAAATCCAAAAAACCGAAAAAACCGATTTTTAAATTTGGCCGGTTTCTGCAAGCCCTATTAAAATTACAGACTAATTATATTTTAATGTTTTTGTCCTTGCGCGCACCCCTATTGTATTTAATTACGCTCCAGATCAGTAGGATTTTCGCTTTGACATGAATTCAATCGTGAATTCCTGCGCAATCGGCCACCATTTTTGTTCAACTTACGCGCCGCGCCGGTAGAATATATAAATATTTCAGGACATTTTACACAGCGCCACCTAACTCCAAGCTAAGCAACTTAATGCTTGTGTTATGGTGGTTAGGATATCGGATATAATACTTATATACTTTTTTAAGTCTCTTCTAGAATAAGTTTATATAATATTATATCTGTAAACGGCATTTTGTTATGTAATAACTTTGGACAATATGTACAAGATGAACATTCTTTTATAAAAAAAAATTGGACTTTCAC
Organism: Hemithea aestivaria; assembly: GCA_947507615.1. NCBI lineage: Eukaryota > Metazoa > Arthropoda > Insecta > Lepidoptera > Geometridae > Hemithea > Hemithea aestivaria. The sequence goes on along the minus strand of OX382350.1, from coordinate 7,695,720 downwards.
ACATTCACTCATTTTTTTAGTATTTAATAAAATTTGGAACTATAAACGCCTCTACTCATTTCCTGTTCTGTTCTCGAGCTTGATTATAAAATTTTCTTGTTTATTTTCCATTATGTGACTTAAATAACATTAAGGTCGAAAATTTTAAAGTCTCACACTGATAAGCACCTTAAAATTATATTGTAGGCTTGCCAATATATTTTCCACTAATAGTCCAGTAAAAGAAGAAATGTGGATCGAAAAGTCGAAAGCAGAAAAACTAACTTAGTAACTTTGTTTGGACTAGTTAGGAGATAAACATACTAAAAGTCCCCACCCCTCCGAGGTGAGCCCGAGGGGGGGGAGGCCGAAGAAGGTCCCATTTATAGGTTTTTTGCTTAAATGTCAAAAACTGTGCGTTATACGATATTTTGTTTTACTACATTATTAAACCTCATAAAATTTTCTACAACTTCGACCTTGACACTTTTTATCTATCTCCAATCGTTGTCCAGCTATGAGCTTCCAAACATGGTCTATTTTGAAGACGCTTAAATTAGTTTTCCATACAAAGTCGGTAAAAAAATCTTACAAATAAAATTTGACCAACTTCTGGTTGTCGTATCATAATGAAACTTTGCAAATGTCTAGAAATCTGATGACAGTTTAATAATCTGGTACCACTGAGCTGATCTGATGATGGAGCTAGGAGGTGTCTACTGAAACTCTTCAATGGCTATTAGTAAAACCGGCGACTTTAGGCTCATTACATTCGGATTGATGAGACGTAGGCACCTCCTGGTCCCTTATCAGACCCTCGACAGCAAGTGTTATGAAAAAGTCTCATCGATTCGAATGTAATGTGCCCAAACTCGACGGGTTTACTAATAGCCATTGAAGAGTTTCATTAGACACCTCCTGGCTCCATCATCAGATCAGCTCAGTGGTACCAGATCATTAAACTGTCATCAGATTTCTAGACATTTGCAAAGTTTCATTATGATACGACAACCAGAAGTTGGTCAAATTTTATTTGTAAGATTTTTATACCGACTTTGTATGGAAAACTAATTTAAGCGTCTTCAAAATAGACCATGTTTGGAAGCTCATAGCTGGACAACGATTGGAGATAGATAAAAAGTATCAAGGCCGAAGTTGAATATTGAGACTATTTTCATACTGCAAAAGCGTGCAATTCGTGCCATCTATGAGATGCGCCCAAGAGACTCTTTAAAGGAGCTCTTTAAAGAGATAAATATACTGACCCTACCATCTTTGTACATTTACGAAAATATTATGTATGTCAGAAAAAATTTAGATAAATTCAAGTTAAATAGTGACACTCATAGCTTTAATACTAGAAATAAGAATAAGTTAGCTGTACCTCGATTCAGATTGTCCAAAACGAGCCATAAATCATTTTTAGGGAATTGTGTACGTTTTTATAATAAAATCCCTGATGAAATAACGGGGCTCACAGAAGGTAAATTCAAAAGCCGTGTTAAAGACATATTACAAAAGAAAGCCTATTATAAAATTAGCCAATACATAGAAGACAAAGATGCCTGGAAACCTCTGCAACCACCTGTAAATAAATTATGTAACCAAGATAATAATTGTAAACACATATTTAAAAAAAGCAATCCCTATGAGTTTCTTGCTCATTCTTCTCATAGAGGTGCCTTGCGAATGAGCGGTAGAATATTAAAATAAAATGTAAAATTAACTTGCAAAAGTGCTCCATTGTAGCCTATTTGAATAAATGAATTTTGAGTTTGAGTTTGAGTTTGAGTTGTAGAAAATTTTATGAGGTTTAATAATGTAGTACAACAAAATATCGTATAATGCACAGTTTTTGACATATAACCCAAAAACCTAAAAATGGGACCTTCTTCGGCCTCCCCCCCTTCGGGTTCACCTCGGAGGGGTGGGGACTTTTAGTATGTTTATCTCCTAACTAGTCCAAACAAAGTTCTTAAGTTGGTTTTTCTGCTTTCGGCTTTTCGATCCACATACCCTTTTTGGGCACTCATTGACTGGGCTATAAGCTTATAACTATCTATCTGCGTGTCCAGTAGAGCGAAAAGCCAGATACGAGTTGTTTTTTGATAAGCAGATGCCACGTCACAGTCTTTCTGATCATCTACAGATAGAAATAATTCAGTAATAAAAAACAACTCGTATTTGGCGCTTCGCCGGCCGCTGCTGCGACACGCTCGCTCGGCTCGCGGATTGTGGTCACTGTTTTAACCTCACCTAACCAACTGATTTTTGATTACCCTGAACTCTGTACTCAAAACAAGGACATAGTAATAATAAACCGTAGGTAAGTCGTCCATAGTTGAACCAATATGTTAAATGAACATTAGCTGAATCGTTCGTTAGTTCACCTGACCATTCATTTCATTTCATTAATCAACCGTAGGCGAGTTGAACCGTAGGCGCGTCGTCCAATGTGTTTAATGAACATAGGCGAATCGACCGTAGTTACATCGATGATAGTTGAAACAACCGTAGGTATTATGGTATGAAATCCTAAGTATGATGTGAAATCCTGAGTAGTCACACCATTGTTAAATTCTAGGTACACCAACGCTTCTTATTCAAGAGTCATAAGTCATGAGATGTGAAGACTCTTTAGCCCAGTAATATACACTAGCTACAGTGCCCTCCTAACTGGTACAGCAATGTTTGCACATCACTGTTCAGGCGGTAGAATAACTGGCACTGTTGGGGCACCTATCTGGACGACCTCCTGCAAAGTCTACCACGGTAAACCTTGATGGTTGGACGGATGGACAAAGCGAAACTGTAGGGGTTCCTTAACTATGAAACACTAAACAAATCGTTAACCCACACACTTGCAGGTTGTGGAATAGCCTTCCAAACGACGTATTTCCTACTTCCTTCAACATGGTGCTCTTTAAGAGGTGGATAAAGAAGGTGTTAATGGACCGACAACGCGTCTCTAATACCACTGGTGTAGCAGACGTCCATAGGCGACGGTAACCGCTCACCATCAAGCGGGCCGTCTGCTTGTTTGTCTGTCTATAACATAAAAAAAAATGGTATCATGACATAATTTTGTAAATGGTCACGTTTTGTAGATAATCGTATATTTATACAGTTCGAATATTTTTTGCTTATTAGACTGATAAAAATTCTCACAAGCGAATAGATGTTGACGAGTTTAATAAACGCATTATAAAGTTGATACGTATGTAGGTATAGATGTATGTAGGTATAGAGTATATACCTAGTCAGGTCATAAATTCTGTCACATGTTTAATATAAAATTATTGGAACAAGTTTATTTATTATGTAACCATTTATATACCAAAATGAACTTAACAAAACATAGATTCTTATGACAATAAAGTTTATTCAAAATGACCTCCGTGATTTTGAATACAGGCCTTCAATCTGCGCGGCCAGTCGTCTATCGCAGCACGAACGAGGTCCATGTCAATATCGGCTGCTGCCTTAATCAAGGATGTCTTGAGTGACTCCAAATTGGGATGAGGCTTTGAGCACGCCTTTTCCTCCAAGTGTTGCCATATCTTGTAATCCAACGGACTCAAATCTGGACTAGAGGAGGGCCAGTCTTCGTGCCGGATGAAGTCGATTTCACGCGCCGCCAGCCAGTCTTGTGTGCTCTTCGCTCTATGAGCTGGCGCCGAATCTTGTTGGAATACCCAGTGCCTGTTATTGAACATGGTATGAGAAACAGGTTCCACAAGGTTCGTCAGGACTGTATTTTGATACACAACTGCATTCGTTTTTACACCTTTCTCACAAAAATGTACCTCTGTTAAGCCCCAATAAGAAACTCCCAACCATACCATGAGCGAGGATGGAAAATGACCTCGTTGGACACGCGGAATACGGTTGCTCGCTTCTTCACTACTGTGTGCGTACACCTTATCATTTTGTTTGTTGTAGCTCTCTTCTACGGTAAAAATTTTTTCATCCGAAAAAAGAATTTCTCGATATTTTTTTCTCGCGTACCGCTTCAACAAAGCGCGGCATCTCTTCAGTCTCAGGTCCATTAGACGAGCATTTAAACGATGTCCTGTTTTTCTTTGATATGCCCGAAGCCCTAAGTCTTCATTTAACACCCTTTTCACCGTGGTTCTGCTTAACCCCATCTGAAGGGCCAACAGTTTCTGCTTACGTTTGGGATTTCTTTGAATTCGCGCCTTCACAGCTTTTATCACTGCTGGAGTCCTAACAGACCGAGGGCGACCACTTCTTGACCTGTCATCTACACTAGAGTCTTCATTGTATCGTTTGATGGTACGATAAACGAATCTTTTGGTTATATTCAAATTTTTCAGTATGTCAAAAATTTGAATTGGCGCGTAACCGCAACGATGCAACGCAATAACTGCAACACGGTCTTCTTTAAGCGTCCACTCCATATTTAAAAATGAGTAAAATTCTAAAAAGTATACATTTTTATTGCCATAAACAATTCGAAATTCGAATTCAATAAACTTTTTTGTGGCCAGCATTCTAAAAGAAAAGTTTTTACTGTGTGACAATACTTATGACCTGACTAGGTATAATTTTATATATGATATTAATACTAAATAATACTGGACAAGTGCAAAGTCAGACTTGCCCACCGAGGGTTCCGTACATATTTATGGGTACACAATAAATTAGTGATGCAACAGAACTCTGCTTCCGCTTCCGCAACTGCAGAAGTTCCGCATGTTTTTTCACTTCTGTTTCTGCTTCTGGTTCCGCAAACTTTATAACAGAACTCTTAACGGAAGCGGGGAGAGAGCGATGAGGAGCGGTGCAGCAGACGCGACGGCGGCACGGCGCGGGGGTTGCGGGGGCCGCGCGTGGACGAATGCACACGAGCGTCCAGGCGCGCGTGCTGCCGATAATTGCCGAATCCCTTCCGCGTATTTTGCGAGAAAGGGGCGCGCGGTAATCAAACGACAAACGTGTCACGACGAGTTCGTTTATTTAATTATTGTTTTTAGTTCACTATGCGCATCTCCGCGCCCCGTGACTTTGAGTAGTGACATTTTCAGTTGTTTTTTCTTCTGTTATTGTTTGCTTAATACCTAGTTGTATTTAGTGCAATAAGAGTGCAATTATGAAACCAAAAACAAGTCCCATTTGGAACTATTTTGATGAAATAGACGACTCGAGTGCCAAATGCAAACTTTGTGAAAAAGTGTATTCGCGAAAAGGCCGCACAACTACAGCTTTAAAGAGTCACCTAAAATCAATTCATGCCGAACGGTTTGCAGAGTTTGAGAAGTTAAATGATGCTGTCAAACTTTCATCGGAAACGAAAAAACAAATGGTCAGTTAATATTTATTTATTACTTACTTTACCAACTTTGAGTAAGTGAGGTCGTGCGTGGCCTAGTGGTCGAATATTAGTATGGATAATGGATACGTGTTTTATTTCGTGAAGTAATCGTAACCAATTTATGTTGTTGTAATTGTAGGTTACGTTAACTCCAGCCGAAAACGCTAAAAGACAACATTACAACAAAGTCTACAAGTAAAGGATTATTGGGATTCATCGCATCACAAATCTCAAGAAATGGATCGTACGATTGCTGAAATGATTGCCCTCCAGAACTTACCCTTTCATTTTGTCGAAGGTATAGGATTTCGTAGAGTAATGCAAGCTGCTCTTCCAAAGTACAAGATAAGAGGCCGTGATTTTTTTTCTTCCTATGTGTGCGACAATTTGTACAATAAGTTAGCACAGAAAACCAAAGATTTACTTGAAGAATTTGACAAGTTATCTTTTACAAGCGACATATGGTCGGAACTTCATTCTGCTGTTTCATTGCTTAGTTTAACTGCTCATGGGATCTCAAAGGACTTTCGCAAAAAGACTATAATTTTGAAATGTGACGTCATGGATGAACGTCATACGGGCACCATAATATCAACAAAGTTTCAAACGATTCTTGAAGAATGGGGCATTGATCGCCAAAAAGTTCACTGCATGGTTCGTGATCGTGGATCCAACATGGTTAGAGCAATGCAGTTGTCAGGCTTTGAGGATATCAGTTGCGCAATACACCAGATTCAGCTGTGCATACGAGCAGGTGTTGAATCTCAAGAGTGGCTCCTACAACTTATTGCTAAATTGAAAAAAATTGCCACCCATTTCAATCATTCCTTGGTCGCACAGGCAGAGCTTACAAAAATTCAAAAGGAACGCCTTAATCAGTCTCCTCTTTCTGTCATTCAGGATTGTCCTACAAGGTAAATATAAATACCTATTAAATTACTAAACGATGAATCGTTATCGCTAATTTTAGGAACTACTGGTCCGATTGGAAAAAATCTTTCACTGTCAGTTGATTCTTAACCCATTTATCGAGGAAGGTTATAGGGTATATTATCATTATGCGAACTTCGTACCGCGTTATTAGGTAAAGCGACGCTAAACGCGCGGGGTCAGCTAGTAAATTATATAATTGGCTTGTAAGCAAATGTTTTTATGAGATAAAGGAGTTTTTTTATTGTACTTATAAATAAATATATTTTTAAGATTAGGTAATTTAATTTGTATTTTGAAAAGAACAAATATTTTGACATTTAATTTTGTATACATTTTTGCAAGCCATCATTAGGTGATATATGTAACATTTTATTTTCTGTGGCCATTTATTTATTGATCATATTTCTAGCAAATAAAATTGATTTGATTTGATTTAATTTCAGATGGAATAGCACATTCTACATGATGGAAAGGTTTTCAAAACTCAAAGATTCGCTTGTCTTGTACCTAAGCGCAAATCCAATCGCGATGATATCCCCCGAAGACTGGATGAATATTCAAAAATTTGTGCAATTGATGCAGCCATTTGAAGAAATAACAAGAAATCTAAGTAGTTCTCAAATCAGTATTTCATCAGTCATACCATTAATTCAAGTTCTTAAGACCACGTTACATAAAGAAGAGACGAAACCTGATACTTCAGAACATTTCATAAATTTTATAACAAAATTACGCGATGAATTGAATTCAAGTGTAAGATTTGGAAACCTGGTCGAAGACGACAAATACACTATTGCGACGTATTTGGATCCGCGATACAAATCGCATTTTTTCACCAGCGTCATAGCAGAGCAGGTTGAATCTAAATTACTTAATATGACGATTAACACTATTAGAACGAGACAATCCAATTCCATCCAAGATGATGACTGCGAACCTTCCTCCAAAAGAAGCCGAACTCAAATTGCAATTAAAGACATTGAAGTGCAGCCTTCAACTTCCAAATCATCAGCATCATTGCAAATATTGGAATCGATGTTAAGTGTAAATGAAGACCAGGAGGAGGACTCTTCTACAGCTGACGATGGTGACAATTTACTTTTAAAGATACAGTCACACCTTCGGGAGTACAAGAAAGAAAAAAGACTACCTCTTCATGAGGATCCTCTTATGTGGTGGAATGGAAATGCGCACAAATACCCCCATATTTTGCCAATAGTTCGCCAATACTTATCAGCTCCCCCCAGCAGTGTAGCCAGCGAGCAATTATTTAGCGGAGCTGGTTTAATATATGAAGAACATCGAAATAGGCTGAAAGGTGAAAAAGCGGCCAAGTTACTCTTTATTAAATATAACTTGCCGCTGTTTAATTTTGACTACAACTAAAGTAAAAATTTAATTAAAAAAAAAAGTTTATGTAAAATTGTGCTTTTTTTTTCATAGTGTTAAGTGTTAGTTAACGCTTCCGTTTCCGCTTCCGTTTCCGTTTCCGCTTCCGTTAAGATTTACTTTTGACATCTGTTTCCGTTTCTGCTTCCGTTATCCCAGTTCCGTTGCATCACTACAATAAATGAATTGAATTGAAATATCACAACAAAAAATGCCAATGTTAGGTGCTAAAGGTATTTGTACAATAAGAGAAAAGATATTCTGTTTTTAATTCTTCTTGTTACATGCATTTTATTGAGACCAAGTGGTCACCCATTGCTTAACTTCGATGATTGATTACTGATAACGTGACGTGCTTCAAATAAAAACATTATTTAGATGAATTAATTATATTTATAGCGTTTAAATTTTGTTTATGTACTTACAGCCACAGGACGGCGCGGGTGAGCGGGACGGAATTATTGTAATGTTCGAACTCCTACGTTCTCTGTCACATATAGGCTGGTTTTAGTTTCGGACCATTAGGGACATAGCTCATCAGAGCCACCCGGCACCGACTCGCCCCGTGCGGTTAGTGTTCTTTATATGGACTTGTATGGGTATACGCTCACTACGTCAACGTAGCGTCGCCGGATCGCCTCGGTGGCAAGGCAAGGCGGTGCGGAGTGGATGCCGGGTGGCTCGAATGAGATAGGACTCTTAGTAAGGATCGCTCCGCACAGACCGATCTGTGTCTTCCAGGTTTAGTGTGCTACCATCTACGGCCGCATCGTCGCTTAAGATCAGCAGGGCTATTCGGAAACCGAACCGAATACCGAATTGTCAAAAATGTATGAAATGACGTGACATGACATGTCAAGTTGTATCTACATAATACGTCATTTCATACATTTTTGACAAATCAGTGTTCGGTTCGGTTCTTTCACGGATAAGTGAATAACCCTGCTAGTGAGATCGTGGTCAAAGGCTAACCTAAACCGAATAAGTGCGTAACCACATTTATTTACGCGGAATGGGCATAAGTCGAGTGCGTATCAAAACAATCACGACTTGTTAGTCGCCAATAGGCCCTCTGTTGAGGGCCTATTGGCTAATTCTCACCCACTACGATTGATGACAACTTCAATGTACATTGCTGAGGTAGTTTAAGCAAGTAATGTAGGAAAAATGTCTATGGAATCTAGTGTTTTACATGTCGTTTGGCGATTGTCAATAGGCCCTCTGTTCGTTTCGCCGTCGGCCGTCATCGCGACGCGTCGTCCGAGCCGAGCCGATACGAATGGTATTGGTAACGCCCTTATCTCGTAAACGTAAAGGCTTTTTTGACCAGCGTTAGCCGATTCCGCGTCGATAAATGTGGTTAGTCCCTAAAAAAGTTTAGGTTACGTTTTAGATTAATGCGGACGCCAGAAACCAAAACCCGCCTTCAACCAGCCATATAGTGACGCGGCGCGGGCAAAACAAAACAAATATCGCGACCGCTTTACCGCGCGATTTCGTATCCATTTACACACAATTTAACTTTAAATCTGTCATTACGTACCTGAAACAAAAAATAACATAAATTAATTCACGGTTCCACTGGCACTTAGCTCCGGTACCCTAAAAATAAAAAAAAAGATACGATAATCTATGGTAACCTCCCTGAACTTAGGTTACATTGCCAAATTATACAATAGGAAAATTTCTTAGTTCATAATCATAACAATTTTAAAATCGTTGCGAAAACAAGTGGAAGAGATAAAAGTTTAAATCAAAATGAGGTTTCTTATCTTATTATTATGTTTAAAATTTATAGGAGTGTTGTGAGGTGAGTACATTTTATGAAGTGTACCTTCTGTTACCGTCTTTCTTTTATAGTAAGTAATCGAGTTTTTTTTGGTTACGGCGGAAAAAATGCGTTACGCATTTCCCCTTCCAACGGGGGTATGGGAGGGTTATGTGGGACTCCCCGTGCAGAGTGACTGCACGGTATACCCACTAAAACAACCCGACGGCACTCCCGCATCGTCTTTGTGACGGAGGACTGGGATTCGGCAGAGCCTTGCATCCAGTCCATGTAATCGAGTAGTATACTCGATACTACACATATGCAAGGACTAATGTTGACATTAAAAATTTTACTAATATTGTAAATGTGAATGTTTGTTACTCTTTAACGCCTACACGAGTGGACCGACTGAGCTGAAATTTGGCACATAGTACACATAATATTATGCTAGCTGCGCCCAGCGGTTCTAACCGTTGTACTTATATAGCATATGTGTTATTCCAGACTCTATACCAAATTAGGTCAATCGGTCTACCCGTTTAGGCATGAAGGAGTAACAAACATACATCCAGACATCCCCGTACATCCATAATTCTTATAAACTTTCACGTTTATAATACGTAGGTCACTCTGAAAGTTTTTAGAACGGGCCAGTTAAAAGCAATTTAGAAAAAATCTAGTACTACGTTTTAAAATATAGTTCTTTTGTAATATAAAAATGCCACTTAAGTCTATCTGCCACTTATTTTATTCTTTTGGCGTCAATTTTAAAAAATCATGTCGCTGCCATTTTGATTCTGGCGCGTAAAAATGTTCGCTGCATTATTTGTTACGATTTTCGTTGTGGCATTACTGCACATCGCTGTGACGATCGAGTTTGATTCTTATTTAAAATTAATGTCCCATCTCGTAAGACTATTTAAATCGGATTTTATGAATTAAAGCGCGGCTGTAACAGTCTCACTGAAGATCCGCGTAAGGCACGCCTTGAAATTGCAACTATCTAAGATTGCGTTATAAAACCATGCCCTCTGTCTTAGAGTTAGACACAAAAATAGCCTATCAGTAGATTTGGGCAAATCACGAGATAGATATGAGTCCAGAAAAAAAAATCTTGCTCAAACAATTTTTGACGTCAGGAAGCTCCGAGCTAGTTGGATGTCCCTCAATTTGCACTGAGCTTAAAATGACGTCGCACCTATCAGAGTCACCAGATTTTATCAAGGTTGAATGAAGATGCCCTAAAATTATATTATGTTTATCATCGTAATGAATTAATAAACCTGGATTTATTAATTGTCTTCCGAAATCTGGCGCCAATTTTTGCATACAGAGTTTTTTTCTGAAGAGTTATTACCAAAATTGATGCGACGGGGGAGTGAGAAGAAAAAGACAATTGTCTTTTTCCCTAGACGGTCTGATTTTTTTGCCACTATTATGATGAAAAATAACAAAACGGTAATCAGAAAGTGATATACAAGTATTTTTTGGCTAGCTGCTTAGGAAAAAGGTTCATAACATTGACCTCACTGCAGAGTCCCCCTATTATGGAACGCCGCGTCAGCAGACACAGCCAGATGAATTAATGGAAATTTTACATAATTAAAATCTTTATTTTTGTCCCATCTATCAAATAGCTCTACCTGACTGTTTGTTGTTTCTATTCATATAAGAAAAATAAATAAAAACTTTAGAGATATCGGATTTTTTGAATGCCAAAGAAGGAGTCGCTGCGTGCAAAAAGGCTGTCAGGAAGACCTCTAAGGAAGACCTCTAAGGAAGAAGGCCTCACAGCTTTACTTAAAGGCTTAGTCGATTGCAATCATGCTTAAGTTGTCCAGATAATCCTAATAAATAACATAAAATAAACAAATAGTTGCTGGCTATTCAAAATGTTGATATTCTTAAAACTTTCAGTTTGTCCCACGTATAGTAAGATTAGGATGACCATATAGAGGGAGAATCGTGAATGAGGGTTTCTGGAAAAAACATCCGCCAGAAAGCAGCACTGAGACATCAGGTCCGGACCTGTCAAAAATGTCTGAATACAACCTTTTTTGTCCATATGCACGTGAACAAGAAGGTTTGATTCGAGAATTATTTATTTTTAGGGTTCCGTACCTCAAAAGGAAAAAACGGAACCCTTACAGGATCACTTTGTTGTCCGTCCGTCTGTCTGTCTGTATGTCTGTCTGTCTGTCAGTCTGTCTGTCTGTCTGTCTGTCTGTCAAGACCCTTTTTCTCAGGAACGCGTGGAGGTAGCAAGCTGAAATTAACAGAAAATACTAAGATCTAATTGCCTCTTGGAGCTGTGAAAATTTCAAACTTCTAGGCCAACGCGATCAAAAGATATAGTCGAATATGTCGCAAATTTCAGCAAATTTTCGACATTCCCAAGTAAATCAAAACCTACGGGGTACTTCTCGTGAACTCAGAATCTTGAAATTTGGCACGAAGAAACTCCTTAGAGCACAAATAAAGGAAAAATTGCGAAAACCATAAATTTTATTTGCATCATATGAAAAAAATATTTTGAATATTTTTATACCTACTACCCCTTTTCTCATGAACGCGTAGACGTATTAAATTAAAATTCATATCAAATACTCAAATCTATGATACCTTTAAACTGCGATAAAATCAAACCTCTATGTCAACGCATTCAAAAGAAAGCTGTTTCAATTTTAAACTCGCAACTACTCTCAAAAAATCAAAACCTAAAGGGTACTTCTCGTGAACTTAGAATCTTGAAATTTGGTAAAAAGCTATTTCTTAGAGCACAGATAAAGGAAAAATTGCGAAAACTGTAAATGTTTTGTTACATCACATAAAAAATATTTTTAATAATTTCATACTTACTACCTCATTTCTCATGAACGCGTGCAGATATTAAACTGAAATTCATATCGAATACTAAGGTCTATAATACCTTTAAACTGTAATAAAATTAAACCTCTATCTCAACGCATTCAAAAGAAACAGCCATTTTAGCCGTATTTTTAAACTCGCGACTACTCTCATGGGAATCAAAACCTACAGGGTACTTGCCGTTAACTCAGAATCTTGAAATTTGGTTCGCAGCAACGTCTTAAATCATAGACACAGGAAAAATTGCGAAAATTGTAAATTTTTAGTTTTATCATATAAAAAAATATTTTTAATAATTTTGTATTTACTACCCCTTTCCTCAAGAACGCGTACAGGTATTAAATTGAAATTCAAATCAAATACTCAGCTTTATAATAACTTTAAGCTGTAAAAAAAATCAAACATCTATGTCAACGCAATCAAAAGAAACAGCAATTTTAGCCGCATATTTTCAAACTCGAAAGTACTCGCAAGGGAATCAAAACCTACAGTATATAATATTATACCCACTTTTCCTTAGGGTTCCGTACAAACCTACGCGTTTGTACGAAACCCTCGGTGCTCGAGTCCTACTCGTACTTGACCGGTTTTTTAATTTATAACATTCATAGACAAACACCGAAAATTATCTGTATCATAGATTTATAGATTAGGATGGACCTCTTGTCACAGTGGCGCCAACTGTCGGATAAAATTTTCGTGAATAACATCATTCCACCACCATCATTTTTGGAACTTGCTACCACTCTCAGTATTTCCCGAATGCTAAATATAACGTGGGTTAGTTCAAATCAAGAGTGAATAGGTTCTTACTGAACAAGCGTGCTACAACTTCGACTGCATCGTCACTTACCAACAGGTGAGATTGCGGTCAAACGCTTGTTAAGTGTGCTATAAAAAAAAAATCCCCTCTCCACCCACCAGTCCATCCTACGTACAGCTCCATAATACGTACTTAACATGAAGGTAAATTTCAGAGAAACATTCAATCGAGCTGATATTCAATCAGGACAAGGTGTCGACAGGCACGTACCGCTACCATAACAACCTAGAACTTGGCATTACGTGCAAAGGCAGAAATTGCGAACACGAGAATTATGTTACAATAACATATACACCACAAGGTAATGTACACGAAAACACGTCTCCTAGACAAGCGCCGATTGCTTGTGACTTGGGACTAAAGCTTAAGGGGTTAACAGTCGCCACGATGATGTGACCGCCCTGTTTGATAATTATCAGTTATATCGTGCGAGTGAGACAGAGGTTCAGCGACTATTAGCCGCTTAAAAAATGTATTCAGAGGGCCTATTGGCTGATTCACACCCACTACGATTGCTGACAACTTCAATGTACATTGCTGCGGTTGTTATTTTTAACCCCCGACGCAAAAACGACGGGGTGTTATAAGTTTGACGTGTCTGTCTGTCTGTCTGTCTGTCTGTCTGTCTGTCTGTCTGTCTGTCTGTCTGTCTGTCTGTCTGTCTGTGTGTGTGTGTGTGTGTATGTGTCTGTCTGTGGCATCGTAGCGCCCAAACGGATGAACGGATTTTGATTTAGTTTTTTTTGTTTGAAAGTAGAGTTAGTCGAGAGTGTTCTTAGCCATGTTTGGTGAAAATCGGTCCAAGATGGCCGCCGCTACGAAATAGCGGATTACTTTTTTCTTCCACGACCCCCTCAATATGGGTATCAAATGAAAGGGCTTAACGAGTAGATTACAGCCCACTATATAAAATTTAAAATCCAAGATGGCCGCCATCAAAAAATGGTGAATTACGTATTGCGTTGGGGGTTTTTAACCCCCGACGCAAAAACGACGGGGTGTTATAAGTTTGACGTGTCTGTCTGTCTGTCTGTCTGTCTGTCTGTCTGTCTGTCTGTCTGTCTGTCTGTCTGTGTGTGTGTGTGTGTGTGTGTGTGTATGTGTCTGTCTGTGGCATCGTAGCGCCCAAACGGATGAACGGATTTTGATTTAGTTTTTTTTGTTTGAAAGTAGAGTTAGTCGAGAGTGTTCTTAGCCATGTTTGGTGAAAATCGGTCCAAGATGGCCGCCGCTACGAAATGGCGGATTACTTTTTTCTTCCACGACCCCCTCAATATGGGTATCAAATGAAAGGGCTTAACGAGTAGATTACAGCCCACTATATAAAATTTAAAATCCAAGATGGCCGCCATCAAAAAATGGTGAATTACGTATTGCGTTGGGGGTTTTTTAAATTTTTAATTTAATTCACTTGTACTCATATTAATGAGGAGGTTTAGGCAAGTAATGTCTGCAATTTTGTCTATGAATTCTAGTGTTTTACGTGTGGGTGGGCGATAGCCTAATAGGCCCTCAGATGCCAGTTGTTATTGTTTGTCCTCAACGACGGTCGTTTCACTTTTGCTTACTACTTGACATTTTTTACGATCCTACTACTAATTTAATAAATATTGAATGTTTTAGTGGGAGAACCCTTCACAACAATCACCAAAAGTAGCTACAACTTGATGCACTTGAAACTGACACCTGACACCCACAACGGAATCATAGAGTGTCACATAAGGGGCAAGGAGGAGAACCTGACGTTAACAACTAGACTAGAAAATATCGAGACACTGCAGGCGAATGGATTGCACGACACGAAAGACGGTACACTATAATTGGTTTTTACCCTACTGCTGGCCTTACTTTAAGCAAAAAAACTAGAGAGGTGTCAAGGGACACCCGGATGGAACGAAGTTCCCACGATTAACACGATTTATTATTTACAAAAAACCTGTATACACTCAACAAAAATAATCGTCGCGACACCACACTGTTCAATGCGAAATAGAAATGAAAATATCTGGCTTGCTTTCTATAAGAGAAAGAGAGATGGAGAGAGAGAGATAGAGAAAGAGAGAGACAGACAGAGAAACATGCGCACGCCGCACAGCTAGCTTACTATAGCAAAAAGTGTCGTGACAACTTTTCGTAAGAATTTTTTCCGTCTAGCTCCCTTTCACAACGCGCGATAAGGAACTTCGTTCTAAACAAGTGAAATTTAAAAAATACTTTTTAAAAACAAGCTTTAATTATTGTTATCATCTTGCATCATAAAGTACTCGTCAAGACGAATAAAATGAGCCCAAACTCGATGGGGTTGCGTTGTTTTATGACAGAGTTCCTTTGGCCACCTTCCAGCTCCATCATCAGATCAGCTCGATGTCATAAAAATATTGCATTGTCATCCAATTTACACACGCATGCAAATTTTCAGCTCAATTGGAAACCGGGAAGTGGGTCAAATTAAACTTGCAAGATTGGATTACAGACAGACCGACAGACAGACAGACAGACAGACAGACAGACAGACAGACAACAGACAGGTGAAAGTAATATAAAGCTTGTAAAATGATAACCTCCAAAAACTCTTAAGAGTTCACTTGTGTTTAAATGACGTTCAGCTTCAGTGAGACCAGGAAGGGAGTGGTTTACCCCGCCTACTAACTTGACGATACTTCGGCAATACCACTGGCCCTCCAGACGTCTATAGGCGACGGTAATCGCTCACCATTAAGTGGGCCATTTACATAATGCGTGTATCAGTATCTATCATTAAAATAGTTGGTAGTCCCGCACTTCACTTCGTGCACTTGTAAAAATATTTCCTTTCGCATAATGGTTCCCATTTACACATGAATGGACATTTTGTGGAGTTCGCTCCTAAAGCTGACGACAGAGGCGGGAGCGAGCGGTAAAACGGTCGCGGACTTCATTTTGGCCCGCGTTCGCTTTATATGTGACAGGTTACGTAAAAATCAGAACATTACAAAAAATCCACAGCGACCGCTTTCTTGCATGTGTGTCATCAGCTTTAAAGAAAACATTTTCCAGTGGCGCGTGGTTTCGAAATAAACGACTTGCTGCTAAACTGCAACGGTTACGAAGGAGACACGTACAACCCTCACCGACATCAATATAGCTACACGAGCTCTGACAACGAGACTCTCCACATCAAGTTCCTGAAGGGAGATGATGAGACGGCTTCCTGTGAATTTCTTGACCAATGGATCTGGTCGCCAAATTGTAAGTGTATTTTTATCTCAACAAAAACCTTAAATGCACGTGGCGCTACCAACTGCCCGCACCAAGCGTTTTGCTTCATCGTTTTTGATAAGAACTGGTCGCATTTGGAACACTTTGCCATCATCCGTGTTTCCCGAGCGGTACAACTTGGGTATCTTCAAGGCACGAGTGAATAGGTACTTTTTCTAGGCATCTTACGTGATCCATCGTCGACCGCATTTTCACTTTCCATCAGGTGGGATGTGGTCAAACGTAGGCCTATTTAGTATAAAGATAGGGACAGCAATAGGGATGCTAACAAGGCAGTTGTTCCACCGAGAACGAGTAACGAGTAGAGCTAGAATCTCGGCGCAGCTAGTTACTGTTAATTCATAATTTAAATATAGTTTTTGGTTTGCGTATAAAATTAAAAAAAAATGGCTGAGATATAACGTTAGTTATATCTTAGCCATTTTTTATTATAAGTTTTTGGGTGAGGACGGGTAACATCTCTAGCCGAAACAAAAATGTTCCAGTCCTCACACGTTTTCTAACAAATTTACAAAGAAAAAAATACGTTCACAATATTTTTTAATAATCTACTTGACCAATTTTTTTAGTCAATATTTCTAATAATTTCTAATCTTCATCTTTGTAAATAAACGGCACAAACCCACTTGTATTTACTTCGGCTTCGTGCCGACCGTTTCGATCCTGTACGAGGATCTTCTTCAGAGAATAGCTGCGGTTACCCCCTCAAGAAGATGCTCGTACAGGATCGAAACGGTCGGCACGAAACCAAAATAAATACAAGTGAGTTAATGCCGTTTATTTACAAAGATGAATCTAAATACTCACGAATCGTTTAGTGTAGAAATTTCTAATCTTAATTTTATTTTCAGATGACCCGTACATAGATTTGAAAAATAACACATATAATCTACACTTCAAAGATGAATATTCAGGGGCTGCCCTACGGTGCACAATTTACAAAGACAAGGAAAATGTGACATACACTTTAGGTATTCATAAACTAAATGAATACGGTGAGTAATGCTTTAACAAGCTTTGGTTTACTTTCCTGTCCTTCGTCTGTAATCAAATCTAGCAAGTTATATTTGACCCACCATCCGGTTTCTGGAGCTGAAATATTGCATGCATGTATAAATCTAATGAAAATGCAATATTATTACGACATGGAGCTGCTTTGATGGAGCTAGAAGGTAGTCATAGGAACTCCGTAATTAAACGACACAACCCCATCGAGTTTGGTCTCATTTGATTCGTATTGACGAGTGCTTTGGTGCTGGATGGTAATAATAATAAAAGCTTATTTTAATTTTTTTATTTTATTTCACTTATTTTTGTCCAGTGTATAGTAACTATCCACCGCCAAAGCCTACCATATATAGAACGAAACGGAATTGAATTTGGTTAAATTTTGTTTTAAATGACAGTAGCGTCTCTGTGTGTATGTGTGTAGTGTCTGTATGTGTGTGTGTGTGTGTCTGTGTGTGTCTGTATTTGTGGTGTTACAATAAAGAATATTCTATTCTTTTCTATTCTACAGGTTCCCCACCCGTTCAAGGACTACCAACATCTAAAATCCTGATATCGTACGGCTCTGTCGACATTGACTCAGTCTGCATAACACCAAAAGAAAAGGAAGACAAAGTGATTGATTTTCTGCACAAAGCTCCATTTTTTGCGATAGTAGAATATACCGGATATACTATGACTTGTGCTAACGATTGGTGCTACGATGGTACGTATCTGAATATACATAAAGCGGCCAAGTGCTAGTCGAACTCGCCCATGAAGGGTTCCGTAGCAACAAGTAACATAATGTAAAAAAAAAAAAAAAAAAAAAAAAAAATTCTTTTATAATAAATTCTTTAAATTGATTGAATGAAAGGTCAAATTTAGGTTTACGATTTACAACGTATTCAAAAACAACTAATAATTATCAGATCTAGTTCAAACCAATCTTAATGCGATTCACCGAATACATCTTACCAAGTTTCCATAGTATAGTTCTTATTGTTTCGGAAAAATGGCTGTGACATACGGACGGACGCGACGGTTGGACGTACAGACATGACGAATCTATAAGAGTTCCGTTTTTTGCCATTTGGCTGCGGAACCCTAAAAAGTAGAACTATGTACAATAAGAAATGACATGCTTCCAAAAACATAACATGAAAATAAAGCGGCCAAGTGCGAGTCGAACTGGCCAAGTCGATCTATTAATTTAAAACAAAATATTTTTACCGACTTGGTATAACATGGATCTTACAACTTTTACAGTAGAACTCGCAACTCGCAGTTCGAGTTGCGAGACCTGGGTTTTTTACAAGTTATACGTTTTTGTCTGATCTGTTTAAATTTGATTGATTTTTTTCCAGCGAGCCAAGTGGAATGCCTCGAGAGTACAGAAGATAATAAAACACCAAAAACATGTACATTCATATTAAAGGATGGACACAAAGAGACCATCGTCAAATGTCCCGGGACCAAAGACAATTCTAACAATTACATAAAATTAGTTAAAAAGACCAACTAGTGGTGGCACCTTAAAATAACCTCCACAGCAGATATGTATATTAAAAGTTGTGTTTAATTTTGCTTTTATGTTATCACTTTGGAAAATGTGTTCTTAACATATTATGTAAATTTTAAAATAGGGCATCGGACAAAAAAAAACAAAAAAATTGTCCATAATGAAGATTATTACAAAATATTGGACATGTATATTTTTATTAGTAATTTTAATCAACACGGTGATTTACAACGCACTAAAGTTACATGGAAAGGGTCGTGACGTCATATGTATGCTCGAGTCATCACCGAAAAACGCATAAGCGCTATCTCAATCTTTTTTTATTTTATTCTCAAACAAAAAAATACACACCTATCGAATATTTTTTTATTATAAAAATTACGGACTAATTATATTTTAATGTTTTTGACCCCGATCCCCTATTGTATTAAATAAAAATTGGAAATATAAACAACTCTACTCATTTTCTATTCCCTTCTATCCTTTCTCGAGACTCAAGCTACCTGAAGCTGACGTGCATAAATTTTGACAACTCGGTCTTCGATTCGGTTCCCTGATGGATAAGCGAATAGCCCTTGCAATCGTCACACCTAACCTAGTCTTATACTCTACAGCGCATTTTTTTAATGCGTAGAAGGAGAGGAGCAAGACGCTCTCCTAATGTTAAGAGATTACGCTGCCCATAATCAGTACAATGTCACCTAGGATTTTACAATGATGTGAAATTCTACGGTGCACCAACACTTCTTACTCAAGAGTCATAAGATGTTAAGACTCTTTAGCCCAGTAATAATAATAATTGGGGTTTATACTCCAACAAGTCAGAGTCAAATCACAATTTATAGGTTGTGTGGCGAACCTATATTATGTTGCAGTTTCAGGTCGCCGAGATTACCCTGCAACATGACCTGGCGACTGCCTCCTACATATCTTATAGGAAAAAGCCGGGACCCACAGTTTTTCGTGCCTTCTGAACACAGATCATAAAGCTAGAGATGGAAGCTAAAATGAGGTAACAGTCGCCAAGTCATATGCCTGAATCAACATAAGCTCGTAGCTCCGCCTCTTTTTCGTGTTCATTCCACGGCCGACATTGACAGCGTGACATTCACATACTTAATGAAAAATAATTAATAAAAATGCCGTATTGTTCAATAAAAAGGCGCGGAAAGACTAGCGCTACATTCAGTTACGCAAAAGACGAAATCTTATTACACAGGCAAGTTATTATTCCGATAATAATCATTGAAAAATGTTTAACATAAAATGCAATATAAAAATGGCCAAGTTTCTTTTCGTCTCATTCTTTCTTGGTAAATTTGTATAACATTATCTCGTTCTCTCTTACACCCGGATAAACTAGTGATAAGACACAAATTTAAATTTACACCACAAATTTTATCGACAAAAATGTTATTGAAATTTTTGAAGTAGGTAGGTATTAGGTATATTAAGGTACCAAAATTATCGGGGTTTAATATTATACAGGGTTACTGGTATTTAATTCATGAATGGTTATTATGAAGCTTATAATAAGAGAAGTGTAACGAAGCTTTTAAAATACATAATGTTAAATTTGTCACTAATTTAAAAACAAATAATTCGCTATCTAACATTTATTGTTTATTCTTATATTAAAAAATTATGCGTGCGAATACTGTGCGTAATTATGCGTGCACCCTGCGTATTCGCACGCATAATTTTTTAAAATTAGGACTAAAAATTTTATGCGAGCGATGGACCTATTTATATTTTAGTGAAACCATATAAAATGTTTATTCGGGTACTTTGGGAGGTAAGAGAGATGAGAAAACATTTAAGCTATAATAAAACAATAATTGAAGTTATATTAAAATATCTCTCGTATACAATACAACGAACTTTCTCATTAAACTTAAGAATAACAGTAATTTATATTTTCATATCGATACGATATAGCGACTTTACCACATCACTAGAAAGTAATGTTATGCCTCTAACTATTACCTAATCTGTGGCGTAACTGTGACGTCACCTTGAACGAGCCAATCAAATCTAGCCACCCATCCCCCGCACCCCACCATGTTTTGGTGACTTTGTTTTCATACAAAAAATGACCTAAGCGCGGTATATATCTCTCTTGTATATGCTTCTGAAACACGGTAGCGTCCAGGTGTCTTTTTGCCACACACTGAGATTTGAACCCAGGGTCCGGATTAAAAGCCGGACGGACGTATGACCACTGGGCCACGGACGCTACAAAAGTAATTTCACTAGCTACAGTGCTCACATCTAGCAGTATAAGGGACTAACCACATTTATCGACGCGGAATCATCGGTCAAAAAGCCTTTATGTCTACGAAATAAGGGCGTTATATCAATACCATTCGCATCGGCTCGGCTCGGACGACGCGTCGCGACAACCGCCGACGGCGAAAGGAACTTTGTCGTGATTGTGGTGATACGCACTCGGCATAAGCCGATTCCGCGCCTATAAATGTGGTTACGCCCTTTTTTTTGGAACGAAGTTCCTTATCGCGCGTTGTGAAAGGCGGAAAAAATTCTTACGAAAAGTTGTCACGACACTTTTTGCTATAGTAAGCTATTATAAGCTGTGCGGCGTGCGCATGTTTCTCTCTCTGTCTGTCTCTCTCTCTCTCTCTCTCTCTCTCTCTTATAGAAAGCAAGCCAGATATTTTCATTAATCGAACTTCGTTCCATCCGGGTGTCCCTTGACACCTCTCAAGTTTTTTTTTTGTTATCGCCGGGAAAAAATGCATTACGCATACCCTCCCATCGAGGGAATGGGAGGGTTATGTGGGACTCCTGTGCAGGACAGCCCGGTTTACCCACTAAAACTACCCGGCGGCACTCCCGCATCGTCTTAGTGACGGAGGGCTGGGAATCGGCGGAGCCTTGGCATCCAGTCCATGTGGTTACGCCCTAAGAGTTCACCTGCGGAGTTGAATGAGTATGTGCTTATATAGCTTTGTGGGCTTTGGTCTTTTTTTGCGTAGCAGGCGTTTTTTTGTCTGGAGTCTAGCATTTGAAGGCGATTTTCCTCAAACGTGTTAACTGGGTTTATTCCGCTGGACGCTCTCTCGCTCGCTCTATTTGATTTTTTTTTTGAAGTAAAACTTCTTTAGGCGCGACTAGGGAGTAACTCAGATTTTTTTTCTGACGGAAGTAACGCTTACTTTTTTTTTTTTCTGACGGAAGTAACGCTTACTATAGTCTGTGTAGTTTCCGCCATTTAAAAATAATAATTCTGATTGGTTGTAAGTATATGTCATATACTATGGTCTGTCTAATTTCTTTTTTTTTTTTAATAATATGGCAACATGTGCATTTTGCCAGTGTCGAGTAAAATTCGTGAATGTTCACGGGATATTAAATTGAAGTTTTACTTCAATCGCGCGTAAAGGTTACACGCACACACTTTTTTTTTTAATATTAGTAAGAACTAATATTATAAACGTGAAAGTTTGTAAGAATGTATATGGATGTATGTATGTTTGTTACTCTTTCTCGTCTGAACGGGTGGACCGATTGAGTTGAAATTTGGTATAGATATAGCTTAGACCCTGGAAAAACACATAGGCTACAGAACAGCGGGTAAAACCGCTGGGCACAGCCAGTTTTGAAATAAAAATTCATAGAATCTACTTTTTGAAAATTCCTCTAGAGGATTTCTGTACAATATTATTGCACACAAAAAAAAAGTATTTCCAGTTTGATATAAAAAAAATGGCATGGGGAGGCTAAAAATAAAATCTACAAGTAAAAATTCCTGTCCATCAATTTTTTAATATATCAAAATGGAAATACTTTTGAAATGTGTGCAATAATATTGCACAGAAATCCTTTTCAGGTATTCACAGAAAGTTAATTTTTTGATTTAGTTTTTTATTTCATTATGTGACGTGTAATTTTATCACCAATAAATCTAAATATATAAAAGAAAAGTGTGACCGACTGATTGATCTATCTACTACGTTTGGCATACAGGTAGGTTTTATGACGTAGACCTTTGTTAAGAAAAGATTTCGCGGTCAAAGCTGTGGGCATAAGCTGGTTGATTATAAAAATGCATAATATAATGAGTACCTATAGCAATTAAATTAAAAATTTAAAAAACCCCCAACGCAATACGTAATTCGCCATTTTTTTTTATGGCGGCCATCTTGGATTTTAAATTTTCTATAGTGGGCTGTATTCTACTCGTTAAGCCCTTTCATTTGATACCCATATTGAGGGAGTCGTGGAAGAAAAAAGTAATCCGCCATTTTGTAGCGGCGGCCATCTTGGACCGATTTCCACCAAACATGGCTAAGAACACTCTCGACTAACTCTACTTTCAAAAAAAAAAACTAAATCAAAATCCGTTCATCCATTTGGGAGCTACGATGCCACAGACAGACACATACACATTTGGGGATAGGTTGGTAAGCTCGCCGGTGGATCGGCGAGTGTGAAAGTCTTATCACCCAATTAAATAAATAGAAGGCACAGGTAGCAGTTAGATAGTTTATTTACACGGCACATACGAAGAGAAATGAAAGTCACAAGTAGGTAGAGGAGAGAGTAACAACACGGAACAGAAAACACAGAGTAAACAATAGTGGAGGCAACGTATTGCGTAAGCGAGCGATAGGTAATGCGAGCGGCGTGCGGTATGCGCGGGAGTCTATATCGCACTGGCGAGCGGCCGCGGTGAGTTGTCCGGCGGGCGCGCGATGGATGCCGGAGGAGCGCGGGGCGCGGGGGCGGTATGGCGTGATCCGCCGGGCGCCCGCCGCCCGCGCACCTCCGCCGCTATCGTCCTCGCACGTTCAACCTCACGCGCGGGATAAATGTATATACATATGTTTTGTGTATGTATTTGTGTGCGTATGTATGAATGTGTGTATGTATATGTGTATGTAAACTACGTATTATTAGATATTATAAATAATATGGAAATATAGATATTTAAATACAGTAAACATACATATACATAATGTGTGACATGGGAGAAGCCCACATCACTCCCCCCCAGAGACCTGGTTAGGGGCGATAATAATCTCATCTAGCCGGAACCTGACTGTGCGCCCAAAATGTTTTTTTCTGGGCACAGTAGTAGTGTTCGGCGGAAGGATTGGTGTAGTTTGTGTGAGGCGCGCGTGAGGTAAGTCTGCTCCAGTGCTGACTACGATCTTCGCTTGCTCTCGACGGCCTGCGATGACGAGGCTGTGCTTCCCCGCGCGTTGGTGGTCGCAGGGTTGCTGGCACTTCGCTGCCTTGTCTCCGTACTTCGAGTGGTACCAGCACGTTGGGTACCTTTTGTGACTCGTGCCGGAGCGAGTTCGCGGGTGCCGTCGAGACATTGATAAGCGGCGTTGCTGCTTTTTGCAACGGTCGGCGTTGGGTAGGCAACTTAAATACGGCGACGTGGTTGCAGAGTCGCCGTCAGTCACTGTCATCTCCTCAGAAAGCGGCTGCTGAGTGTGGCTGCTGGATGCGGCTGGTGGCTGCTGCTGTGCCGGTGACGGACGTTGTCGCTGAGGTCTAGGCTGGTCCGGATTGGAACAGTGGCTAGACCTGCGCGTATGCTCGTCCAGCTTCTCGGCGAGGGTGGCCACCATGGCCTTCAGCTCCACGAATTCGCTGGAGGGCGGGGAGGCTGGCGCGGTGCAGGGCGTGATGATCTCCTGGATCCGGTCGGCCAGCTCTGCCTGCTGCTCCAGCGGTGACTTCTGGGTTTCCAGGACGGTCCGCATGGTTTCAGGGAGTCGGCTGCACCAAATGGAGCGTAGTAGGTCCACTGGTGCTGAGGGGCCCGCCAGGTCCTGCAGGTGTCGCAACAACTGTGACGGACGCCGATCGCCGAGCTCCTGGTGCGTGAGTAACTCCCGGAGTTTCCGCTCGTGTGAGGCGGACAGGCGGCGAATAAGCTCCGCCTTGATGCGCCGATATTGCTCGTACTTGGGCGGGTTGATGATAACGTCCCTTACTATCTTGGCGCTTGTGATGTCCATATTGCAGATGACTGTGGTGAACATCATCTGGTCATCCGTGATGCCATGGTTGACGAACTGGCTCTCCAGTAGCGCGAACCACAGCTCGGGATCCTCTGACGAAAAAGGCTGCATTCTTATGTTCGGCCGAGGCGCGACAAAATGGCCGTCCGGTGACACGCACATTTTTCGGCAACGTCGGAATGCCGGACGACGGTATTGTTCATTCGCGGTGTAAACACTGGACTCACTGCTACTCATAATGTTCAAAGACGGGGTCACCAATTTGGGGATAGGTTGGTAAGCTCGCCGGTGGATCGGCGAGTGTGAAAGTCTTATCACCCAATTAAATAAATAGAAGGCACAGGTAGCAGTTAGATAGTTTATTTACACGGCACATACGAAGAGAAATGAAAGTCACAAGTAGGTAGAGGAGAGAGTAACAACACGGAACAGAAAACACAGAGTAAACAATAGTGGAGGCAACGTATTGCGTAAGCGAGCGATAGGTAATGCGAGCGGCGTGCGGTATGCGCGGGAGTCTATATCGCACTGGCGAGCGGCCGCGGTGAGTTGTCCGGCGGGCGCGCGATGGATGCCGGAGGAGCGCGGGGCGCGGGGGCGGTATGGCGTGATCCGCCGGGCGCCCGCCGCCCGCGCACCTCCGCCGCTATCGTCCTCGCACGTTCAACCTCACGCGCGGGATAAATGTATATACATATGTTTTGTGTATGTATTTGTGTGCGTATGTATGAATGTGTGTATGTATATGTGTATGTAAACTACGTATTATTAGATATTATAAATAATATGGAAATATAGATATTTAAATACAGTAAACATACATATACATAATGTGTGACATGGGAGAAGCCCACACACACACACACACACACACACACAGACAGACAGACAGACAGACACGTCAAACTTATAACACCCCGTCGTTTTTGCGTCGGGGGTTAAAAAGTAGATTTAAGTAGAGTTAGAACTATTGTACTGTTTTCTTGCAATAAATAGCAATTTTTTTTTTTTTAAATAGTGCAAGCGTGAGAGCGTCTAGCGAAATAAGGCCTCTTAATCTTTTTATAGATAGTAAATCATCGGCAAGCTGACCTTCGAGTAGCGACCTCCTAACATCATAATATTATATTCATAAATAATTTTATATTGGTCGCGAAAACAAGTCGAAGAGATAAAACTTTAAATCAAAATGAAATTTATTATCTTATTACTATGTTTAAAATTTATTGGAGTGTTGTGTGGTGAGTACATTTTCTGTTACCGTGTTTCTTATAGAATAAATGAAATGAAATGAAAAAGTAATTTATTGACATTAGAAAAACCGAAAAAAAGATACACATGAAAAAAAAAGCATACAATTTGAACAATTCTATTGTCAAATGGGATAAACGCAGCTTTGTGCGGCACAGGGAGGAAGCACTGCGCCGCGCTGGTTTTCAGTCTATCCCATACTCGAGCGCCGAATAGTACTCTCCATACCTTTTGACAACCTCTGTGGCGCGGTGGGATAACACCCGCTTGCGACGCAGGTTGCAGAAGGTTTGGAAGAACGGATTTTAATTTAGTTTTTTTGTTTGAAAGTAGAGTTAGACGAGAGTGTTTTTAGCCATGTATGGTGGAAATCTCAGTCCAAGATGGCCGCCGCTACAAAATGGCGGATTACTTTTTTTCTCCACGACCCCCTCAATATGGGTATCAAATGAAAGGGCTTAACTAGTAGAATACAACACACTATAATCAATTTAAAATCCAAGATGGCCGCCACCACAAAATGGTGAATTATTTGGTTAGGGATTTTTTAAGTTTTTTTTATTTAATTCACTTGTGTAATATTTCAGAGAAAAATTCAGTCGAGCTCTCCGTTAACGAGGACACAGTGTCGACGGACACGTACCGCTACCATGACAATCTAGAAGCTACCATTATTTGCCATAGCAGAGGCGAAAACAGGGATTTTGTTACTATGAAATATATACCACGAGGTAAAGTATACTAGAAGATGCCATTTTTTTACCCAGGAAAAATGCGTTACACATCATCACCCCACGCCGGGGGGCGCGAGGTGGTATGTGGGACCGCCGAAGATGCGCGCGGCGGGGATACCCACTAAAACCTGGGGGTGTTCTGGGGACGCCATAATACCGGGACAACCGGAACGCCGTAGCACTCATCTGCGGCCAAGATTCATCCGCGGCCATTGAAGATGCCCCTATACTAACGTACGTCCCGCTTTGGGCGGGACAATCCCGCTTTCACACTGTCTGTCCACAGGAAGAGCAAAATGCCCCGCTTTCAATCTTACACGCTTCAAAAAAATTGTCAAATCCATTCTCACTTGAAATCTAGACCTAATATTTTGAAACAGATTTGCTCCAAACAGCATAGACCCTAGAATAACATATAGGCTTACAATACAGCGGGTAAAACCGTTGGGCGCAGCTGGTAATACATAATTTATTTTTCAGAAGGAGAACCCTTCACAACGATCACCAAAAGTAGCTTCAACGTAATTTACTTTAAACTGACAACTGAGAACCACAACGGAATCATAGAGTGTCACATAAGGGGCAAGGAGGAGAACCTGACGATAACAACCAGACTCGAAAGTATTGAAGCACTGCAGGCGAATGGATTGTATGTCAGGCCTGAAGGTAGATAGATAGATAGATAGATATATACAACGATTTCTACACTTACCGACCTCAAGCCGCGTTGTAAACCAAATTCAACGATTTCTACTCTAGATTACGCCTAACCGCTTCATAAACGACCAAACTAAACAGTGCTTAAGTCCATAATAAGCACTGTTTCGGCGTCAGTCTCGCGCCGACCGACAAGTGGAACGTAGCTGTTAAGAATTGCAAAAATAATACACTTACAAGGAGAAAATAATATGGGATTTCATAATTTAGGCAAGTTTAATGCATTTTATTACTACGTTTAGTGATTTACTTTCAAATGTAGTTATTATATTATCAAAATTAGTATTAAGAGACTTTTTTGGTTACGCAGCGCAGTTGTCTCTTTCACTCCACGCGAAAGAGCAAGACAAATCAGACCGATAAATTAGAGTCATATGGGATAAGTGTTTTTGAGCGCTAGCGCTGTGAAAATGAAGTTTTGATATTTTACGCGTAAAATTTTGTCAATGTTATGGAGTTAAAACCCTATTGCCCTATAATACCTATTGCTAAATAATGTATTTTTTTTCTTTTAATTTTATTTATTTTGTAAAATTTGACAATAAATTTATTTTCTTTCTTTAACTAGTAATAAATCAGGCCCTCATAGAAGTAATTTTTCAGTGGTTCGCGGTTTTGAAGTGAACGGCTTGTTGCTATCAAGCCACCCAGGTTACACATTATTGGTGTTTGACCCTCAGCGCCATCAATATTCCTTCAAAAGTTCCGAAAACGAGACCGTGATCGCCAAATTCCTGAAGGGAGATGATGAAAAGGCTTCCTGTAGGTATGACCACCAGTTCTGGTCCCAAAATAGTAAGTGTATTTTTTCTCTAAACACATTATAATATCCTTTATTCTCAAAAGGACAGATTCCCAAGAAGACATTCTAAACGAAAGAAGTATACACATCGAGCTGATTTGAAAATGGAGCTGTAGGGTGGTCATAGGAACTTCGTAATTAAACGACGCAACCCCATCGAGTTTGGGCTCATTGATTCGTCTTGACTATAGTACTTTAGCGCTAGATAGTAATAGTAATAAAAACTAGTTTTTTTTTAAGTTTATTTTACAAGCTGTTATTTACTTTCACCTGTCTGTTGTCGGTCTGTCTGTCTGTAATCAAATCTTACAAGTTAAATTTGATTAACTTTCCGTTTTCCAATTGAGCCTTAGTTTTGCATGCATGTATAAATCGGATGACAATGCAATATTATTATGACATGGAACTAATCTGATGATGGAGTTGAAAGCTGGTCATAAGAACTCCGTAATTAAACGACACAACCCTATCGAGTTTGGGCTCATTTGATTCGACTTGACTAGTACTTTGGTGCTAGATGATAATAGTAATAAAAGCTTGTTTTTAAATTATTATTTTTTAATTTCACTTGTTTTCATTCTCAGATGACTCGAACGGAGATTTTACATTTCATTCAATTTTCGAAGAAGGGTATACAGGGATTGGTATACTATGCAAAATCTATAACGACAATAACGAAAATATTACTTACAGTCTAAGTATTTATGAAATTTATGAATACGGTAAGTGTAATTTTCAAGTCATGGGTAGCACTGTTCTAATTATGGACAGTGTTATCTCTTACCATCAGCAGGGCTATGATGCGCACGTCGACATAATCTCGCGTGAAATTTGATTTAATACAAAATACAAATACAAATTCTTTATTTTGGAAAAGGGGGTACAATAAAACAAAGTCAAGGAACGATGATGCCTGTTATAGTCGTGAGACTGTGTTACAGACACCAACGCCCACCTCCGGTGACAATATTATAACAAGTTATCCAAAATACAAAATTAAAATATTAAATCAAACTGAGTATTTAAAAAACAAATCTACTGAACTTAATACTAACTTTACAAAAATTTTTTTTGAATGGCTTATATTAACGTAATGTAAGTAAGATTACAGATTTCTAATATTTTTAGGCAATTACTGAATAATGAGTTGGGTGTGTGTGCGTGTGTGTATGTGTGTGTGTGTTTGTGTGTGTATGTCTGTCTGTCTGTGTATGTGTGCATGTGTGCGTATGAAAGTGAGATGATTAGCGAATAAGATCTTCAGTCTCATCATAAGTTAGAGTTATGAGCCAGTTTTGACATTTTTCCTTGCATTGATATTTAAGAAGAGAATAAATATTTAATTTAGAGTTTATTCTGTTATACAGTTTTGAGCTAATAAAATAATAATGCCTACTCGCTAAAGCTAAGCGGCAAGATTGAGTTAGGCAAACTATATCGGATCTACGTTTCGTGGACAGGACAGAAGGATTGAAAACAGTTTCTGAGTGTTTGCGAAGAATAGTGTTTAGTATGAAGAGTTGCCTAACATTTAGAAGGTTACATATTGAGTAGAGATTATTTGTAGGGAAAAGAATGGGTTTAAAGAACATAACTTTTAGAACGGCTCTTTGTGCACGCTCTAATTTTAATAAATGGGACTTTACTGCTCCCCCCCAAGAGGAAATACAGTAAGAGAGCACTGATTGTCCTAATGCGTAATATACAGTTTTAAGTGATTCAGCGTCCATTATGTGTCTGAGATTTTTAAAAATAAAGATCAGCTTACGGGTTCGAGAGGTAGTAACTCCAATATGGGTTTTCCAGGTTATTGTGCTGTCTAGCATGATGCCCTTAATGTGAATAATACTTTACGTGGATGGCATAAAGTCGATATTTACACGCCAGTGAGATCATTTTGTCGCAAAACTCGTATGTCAAAATGATCTCACTGGCGTTTAAATGTCGACTTTATGTCAACCACATAGAGTATTATTCACATTAAATAAAATTTCACGCGCGATTATGTCGACGTGCGCATCATAGCCCTGCTGGAGAGCGTTAAGCTTGTCTTCTTACTTCTTTGTACAAACTATAAAAAACATTACTGTGGGCCAAGCACAAAAAAATCATTATGAGGTCGGAATTTAATACGACGAATTTATGATTTTTTTTTGTTTTTTTTTTATATATAATACGATCTATTAGTAATCTGTGTATACGATTTTATTACATTGCGATGTTTAATTGTTCGTGTTTGTATGTTATTTTACATTTTAATTGTTGATGTCACCAAAGCGGTCGCAACGGAAGACCAGCGCCGGCTGGATAGTCGGCATATGCTGAGTTGCGACCGTTTCATGTACAAATATTTCTATTTTTGTCTTGTAATATTATGTCGTTTTTGTGTAGTGAGATGTTTGTGCATGAATAAACGTTGTTTCATTTCATTTTTTCATTTAAATTTTTTGACCACATCCCACCTGATGGAAAGTGCAAATGCGGTAGATAATGGATCACGTAAGGTACATAGAAAGGTACCTATTCACTCGTGCCTTGAAGATACCCAAGTTGTACCGCTCGGGAAACACGGATGACGGCAATGTGTTCCAAATGCGACCAGTTCTCATTGAAAAAGATGAAGCAAAGGGGAAAAGGGAGAGGGTTAATAGGTATTTGCTAGGCCTGTGTGTAACAGCTTCGACCACGTCTTCACTTACCAAAACGCTTGGTGCGTTCAGTTGGTAGCGCCACAAAGTAAGGATGCATCGCCGTCTGCTTAAAATTTTTGTTTATCTGTACAGATCAACCGCCCGTAAAAGGATTACCAACATCAAACATTCTAATAAGGTATGCAACGAACGACATAGACTCTGTGTGTATAACACCGCAAGAAAAGCAAGACAAAGTGGTTTCTTTTCTGCAAAAAGCGCCATACTTCGTGCTGGCAGAATATGGTGGATATACCATGACTTGTGCTAACGATTGGTGCTACGATGGAACGTATGATTTTTTTACACATTATAGGTTAGCGCGGCCGGCCCAGAATGCGATGGAGAGATGAGCTCGACTCATATTTACCGGATTGGACCCGAATCGCAATAGACAGGGATGAGTGGAGGGAGAGAAGGGAGGCCTTTGCCCTGCAGTGGGACAATATAGGCTAAGTAAAGTATAGGTTAGCGTTTGACTAATATCTCGTTCGTGTTAAGAGCGTGTATATATCGAGTGACGCTCTCTCGCTCGCACAATTTGACGAATTTTGAAAAATAAATTCATGGAATTAATTTATTGAAAACTAGCTGTGCCCAGCGGTTTTACCTGCTGTTTTATAGCCTATGTGTTATTCCAGAGTCTAAGCTAGCTCTATACCAATCGGTCCACCCGTTTAGGTGTGAAAGAGTAACAAACACACACCCAGACATCCTGACATCCAGACATCCATTCTTACAAACTTTCACGTTTATAATATTAGTAAGATTCCTCTACACCAGCCCTGCATAATATTATTGCACACATTTTAAAAGTGTTTTCAGTGAGATTATATATTTAAAAAATGGCATAAAAAATTGCATGTTTTCCTATTTTCATTTCACTCCCAAAGGTGGATTTCTGCCACAAAAGCCAAAATTGAAATTAGAATTTTGGGTTTTTTTAATATATAATATTATTTAAATTTTAATGACTGTTTAATAGTTAGGTTATGTAAATGATGTTGAATTGAATGTCTTTGTTTTGAGTAGTAGTTAACTTTTAAAAGAACATAAATATATTTTTTAAATTAAATTTTATTTTTTTCCAGGGAGCCAAGTGGAATGCCTCGAGAGCACAGAAGAGAATAAAACACCAAAAACATGTACATTCGTATTAAAGGATGGACACAACGAGACCATCGTCAAATGTCCCGGGATCAAGGACAATCCAAAAAATTACATAAAATTAGTTAAAAAGACCGACTAGTGGAGGCTTAAAACAAGATATATAATAAAAAAAACTTTTTAAAAAACAATCTTTTATTATTATTACCAAAGTACTCGTCAATACGAATCAAATAATCCCAAACCCGATGGGGTTGCGTCGTTTATTTACGGAGTTTCTATGGCCATCTTCCAGCTCCATCAGATCAGCTCCATGTCATAATAATATTGCATTGACATCCGATTTACACGTGCACGCAAAATTTCAGCGCAATCGGAAACCGGGAAGTGGATCAAATGTAATTTTGCCAAAAAGATTTCAAAGAGTAATTAGGTACCTAATTAATTTTATGATATCATGATATTTTCAAAATTAAGCCCATTACAGACGTCGCTATATAGCGCTATATAGCTTCATATAGCATCAGCACAAATCGGCGTTTGTCACACACGTAGCTATAAATGACATATAGCGCTATATCGCGCTATATTTTAGAGTTGATGTGTAGAATCCGCCACTTTTAAATTTGACTAGGTGATAAAATGACGTAAGCCGTTTTGTATTACCGAGACAAAAAAAACAAACTCCTATTACCTACGCGATATATTAAACTAAATAGTAGCAAATGTTTAACAGCTGTGTAACAAATTAGAAAAAATGTTTTTTATTTTTATTATATATTTTCTTGTGTTTGCAGGTCTTTTTGTTAGTATTACGAAACAAAGTAATTTAATTTGTATTTTAAATTTCACCTGCTATTTACTTGTAATAGGAGCTCTTTTTATGCATAATGATTATTCATAAAAAGAGTCCAAATTACTTAAAGCTTTGAATACCTTGCAGTAGACTTTCGCTTAACCGGCTAAGTCATGTTACAAAATGGCTACGCATTTTTTTTTTATCTAGTTCTTATGGGATTTGCCAAATTGTATGGTTTTACAGCAACATGGCTGTTGACAATGTCAATTTTGAGTCTTATACAGGATGTGTGAAAAATTCATGATTTTTTTCTCAAATTTTTAAAAAATACGTACCAGGAGTATGCCATGTTTTTTTTTTTACAAAAGTGATTGTCAGTTAAAT
Organism: Hemithea aestivaria; assembly: GCA_947507615.1. Lineage (NCBI taxonomy): Eukaryota > Metazoa > Arthropoda > Insecta > Lepidoptera > Geometridae > Hemithea > Hemithea aestivaria. Next base: position 7,662,372 of record OX382350.1, on the reverse strand, counting down.
TTGTAATAATGCAAACACATTGTTTCAAGGGTTTTGTAGGTCCTCTAAAGAGAAAAAAAAACCAAATCATTATTTTATAGTTTGTCTAGACATTTTTACTAGGAAACTGAACGTTTGGAGTTCTTCTTGTCCTTGTCATATTGCCTATTACTGGGAGTCATGGCCCCTCCTTTGGAAGATTCGATATCTGATGATGGAGCGCTATCTGGGTTGGTTGAATGCGATTTTCATAGCCAGGAGCCAAAAGCTTGCTGTTGTAGCAACTTTAAAGGTGGTGCGGATCTGATCTGACCAACGCATCGGACTACGAGCTGGGTCCGCTTTCCTTCGATTTTCCCGGTGACAATGGGCTTCTCCACCTATGCTATTTGGCCGATGTAGTCGAGAATCCTCTGATAAAGTCGGCCAAATCTAACTTGAATTGATCTTAATTGACTAACGTAAGTCATACTTTTAGTAAACGATGATAATTTAGAATAAAATTTTCTGGATTTTTTGACGAATTTTGAATCGTCATTTTTTTTAAGTTTACCAGGAGTAGATTTGAAGGAAACCAAAATCTAGGAAAAAAGAAACATCCTTTATGTAGAACAAATTGTCAAATTCATTTGTTTAAGTAGTGTTGGGGAATCTTTGGAACTATATGCAATCAAAGTGATTGAATCTCCGTTCCTACTCCTGGTACCTACTTCCTAAAAATATTAACTATTAATTTATCTACATTTATAGTAAGCTATTGTAAGCTGTTCGGCGTGCGCATGTTTCTCTGTCTGTCTCTCTCTCTCTCTTATAGAAAGCAAGCCAGATATTTTCATTTCTATTTCGCATTGAACAGTGTGGTGTCGCGACGATTATTTTTGTTGAGTGTATACAGGTTTTTTGTAAATAATAAATCGTGTAAATCGTGGGAACTTCGTTCCATCCGGGTGTCTCTTGACACCTCTCAAGTTTTTTTTATTTCTTTTTGTATGTCCCTAAAGTAAAATGTAATTAACTTGCAGTCTTATGTTATATAGAATAATAATTAATTCTGACAAAAGTGGCGCAGCAGCGGCCGGCTAAGCGCCAGAAACGGTTACCTAGACTACCTACTGCTTTGAATTAATCTGCTAGATACGATATACGATTTTTAAAACTATCGCGAGTGAAGAACAGAAGGACATCGTAATTATCAGAAATAATATTGTTAGACTTGTGTTGTGTAACAAACTAAACTTTTATATTAATTTACTCGTTGTCTTATATTTGAATATAGAATTTGTCTAGTTAATGTCACTTGGAAAAATTACATTGGATTTGCACCAAATTATGTTCGTTTTTGCTTCCTAGGAATATAAATAAATTAGCTACATATTCCCAACAGGTTATGGGCCCAGCACGCTTCCACTGCGAATAGTTAAGGCATGGACAGTTTTTTGCACGTATGTCTTGTTTTTTTTTATATAAAGGTTTTTTTTAATATATTATTAGAATTAAAAGCACTTACCGTATCCTTCATAGCTCTGGTCTTTTATCTGGCAGACGACTTTGAACCGCATGCTGTGACTCAACTGAAGAGGCGCTGAAATAAGATGACATTAAATATTAAAAAACCATTTTGATATTGGTGTTTAATGCAAACAAGTGAAATTAAAAAAAACTTTTTAAAAACAAGCTTTTATTTTTATTACCATCTATCATCATAAAGTACTCGTCAAGACGAATCAAATGAGCCCAAACTAGATGGGGTTGCGACGTTTAATAACGGAGTTCCTATGGTCACCTTCCAGCTCCATCAGCTCAATGTCATAATAATATTGCATTGTCATCCGATTTATACAGGCATGCAAAATTTCAGCTTAATCGGACACCGGGAAAGGGGTCAAATTAAACTTGCAAGATTTGATTACAGACAGACAGACAACAGACAGGTGAAAGTAAATAAAATCTTGTAATAATCACATTAATAATTTAAATTTTAACTGAAAATGAACCATACCTTGCGGTGCACCCAACGAAGATCCATCGCCAAACGTGCAATTAAACGTGAGTCCAGGAAACGTCTCATAGAGTAGGTTGATGGGACTCTTGGGCAAGGCTGGCGACGGTACCGAGCCGAACAACGCGGCCGACGGACAGATCTCCTCTGTGTTTGGTACTGTGGGACCAAATACTACTGTTACTATGCAATTAAACGTGAGTCCAGGAAACGTCTCATAGAGTAGGTTGATGGGACTCTTGGGCAAGGCTGGCGACGGTACCGAGCCGAACAACGCGGCCGACGGACAGATCTCCTCTGTGTTTGGTACTGTGGGACCAAATACTACTGTTACTATGCAATTAAACGTGAGTCCAGGAAACGTCTCATAGAGTAGGTTGATGGGACTCTTGGGCAAGGCTGGCGACGGTACCGAGCCGAACAACGCGGCCGACGGACAGATCTCCTCTGTGTTTGGTACTGTGGGACCAAATACTACTGTTACTATGCAATTAAACGTGAGTCCAGGAAACGTCTCATAGAGTAGGTTGATGGGACTCTTGGGCAAGGCTGGCGACGGTACCGAGCCGAACAACGCGGCCGACGGACAGATCTCCTCTGTGTTTGGTACTGTGGGACCAAATACTACTGTTACTATGCAATTAAAGGTGAGTCCAGGAAACGTCTCATAGAGTAGGTTGATGGGACTCTTGGGCAAGGCTGGCGACGGTACCGAGCCGAACAACGCGGCCGACGGACAGATCTCCTCTGTGTTTGGTACTGTGGGACCAAATACTACTGTTACTATGCAATTAAACGTGAGTCCAGGAAACGTCTCATAGAGTAGGTTGATGGGACTCTTGGGCAAGGCTGGCGACGGTACCGAGCCGAACAACGCGGCCGACGGACAGATCTCCTCTGTGTTTGGTACTGTGGGACCAAATACTACTGTTACTATGCAATTAAACGTGAGTCCAGGAAACGTCTCATAGAGTAGGTTGATGGGACTCTTGGGCAAGGCTGGCGACGGTACCGAGCCGAACAACGCGGCCGACGGACAGATCTCCTCTGTGTTTGGTACTGTGGGACCAAATACTACTGTTACTATGCAATTAAACGTGAGTCCAGGAAACGTCTCATAGAGTAGGTTGATGGGACTCTTGGGCAAGGCTGGCGACGGTACCGAGCCGAACAACGCGGCCGACGGACAGATCTCCTCTGTGTTTGGTACTGTGGGACCAAATACTACTGTTACTATGCAATTAAACGTGAGTCCAGGAAACGTCTCATAGAGTAGGTTGATGGGACTCTTGGGCAAGGCTGGCGACGGTACCGAGCCGAACAACGCGGCCGACGGACAGATCTCCTCTGTGTTTGGTACTGTGGGACCAAATACTACTGTTACTATGCAATTAAAGGTGAGTCCAGGAAACGTCTCATAGAGTAGGTTGATGGGACTCTTGGGCAAGGCTGGCGACGGTACCGAGCCGAACAACGCGGCCGACGGACAGATCTCCTCTGTGTTTGGTACTGTGGGACCAAATACTACTGTTACTATGCAATTAAACGTGAGTCCAGGAAACGTCTCATAGAGTAGGTTGATGGGACTCTTGGGCAAGGCTGGCGACGGTACCGAGCCGAACAACGCGGCCGACGGACAGATCTCCTCTGTGTTTGGTACTGTGGGACCAAATACTACTGTTACTATGCAATTAAACGTGAGTCCAGGAAACGTCTCATAGAGTAGGTTGATGGGACTCTTGGGCAAGGCTGGCGACGGTACCGAGCCGAACAACGCGGCCGACGGACAGATCTCCTCTGTGTTTGGTACTGTGGGACCAAATACTACTGTTACTATGCAATTAAACGTGAGTCCAGGAAACGTCTCATAGAGTAGGTTGATGGGACTCTTGGGCAAGGCTGGCGACGGTACCGAGCCGAACAACGCGGCCGACGGACAGATCTCCTCTGTGTTTGGTACTGTGGGACCAAATACTACTGTTACTATGCAATTAAAGGTGAGTCCAGGAAACGTCTCATAGAGTAGGTTGATGGGACTCTTGGGCAAGGCTGGCGACGGTACCGAGCCGAACAACGCGGCCGACGGACAGATCTCCTCTGTGTTTGGTACTGTGGGACCAAATACTACTGTTACTATGCAATTAAAGGTGAGTCCAGGAAACGTCTCATAGAGTAGGTTGATGGGACTCTTGGGCAAGGCTGGCGACGGTACCGAGCCGAACAACGCGGCCGACGGACAGATCTCCTCTGTGTTTGGTACTGTGGGACCAAATACTACTGTTACTATGCAATTAAACGTGAGTCCAGGAAACGTCTCATAGAGTAGGTTGATGGGACTCTTGGGCAAGGCTGGCGACGGTACCGAGCCGAACAACGCGGCCGACGGACAGATCTCCTCTGTGTTTGGTACTGTGGGACCAAATACTACTGTTACTATGCAATTAAACGTGAGTCCAGGAAACGTCTCATAGAGTAGGTTGATGGGACTCTTGGGCAAGGCTGGCGACGGTACCGAGCCGAACAACGCGGCCGACGGACAGATCTCCTCTGTGTTTGGTACTGTGGGACCAAATACTACTGTTACTAGAGAAAAACATTTAAGAAATAAGACATTTTAGTAAGTGTTCAAGTCTAATTTAGATAGCATAGCTCGGTATGTACAGTCAACTACAAAGAGATGTATCCATGTTAGGCTTACAAAATGAAGTAAATTTTCATTTGCCACAATGAACTACCCTTGGTTCGTGACATTTCTAGTAGCAATCAAACTTTATATTGTCATCGACTCGTTTAATATGCAACAATGATGTATCCCACTACTTTTCCTTAGGTGATACATAATAATAGCATTTAAAATGAATCGCATACATATAGTATAAGATTTGGTGGATACTGAAAATGTCACGAAGTAAGGGTAAATAATTTTTACATACTAAAAGTTCCTTCATTTTGTAAGACTAACATGGATACATCTCTTTGTAGTTGACTGTACAAAAAGTTGCGTGGTTTGATACTCACCAGGACTTAAAGAAGGCTCTGGTTTCGCAGCAGGTACGGGTTCTTTAATTTTCGGCACATCTTCTTTTTTGACTTCTGTAAATAAAAAATATAATACATAAAGCAAATTAACAATAACATTTTTTATTTTTTAATCCTAGAAAAATCCTTTACGCACCGTCTTTCTGCGCCAGAGGGCGCAATTACTTTATTTCTTTAATTATTTACTAACAGTAACTTACAAATAGGATCCAAAACGTTACATTAGCTAATTTATTTACTATATTTTACTTAAATATTGTAATACACAATGATAAAATGCGATATGTGTGACTCCCCCGCCTTGTATGTGGCAGGGATACCCACTAAACAACCTGCGAGTGTTCCTGCGGGACGTCATAATGCCGGGACAGCGGGTACGCAGCACTCATCCGTTATATAGGAATCCACCCCAAATGATGGGCGCGGTAGGGATACCCACTATCCAATCCTCGGCTCCTATTGCTATTGATATAATAAATATAAAAGTATGTGTGTTAAAAGTTAAAAAAGGCAATAGTCCGTAGGCAGGTAGTCTGTAAAAAACAATCCCTCACCTATCTGTGAGTCGACATCAGCAGTAAAGTCCATGTTCCCAGGGGCTACCGTTGGCAGCATCCTCCCGGCCCTCGTCAGTAGAGCGGTGAGGCAGGATAACACCTTCTAAAGGAAGGAGCTTGTTATAGGAACAGTCTCACCTATCTGTGAGTCCACATCAGATTGGCACAGGACATGGTCGAGAGCCATAATATGAAGACCTATGCGGATGTAGAAAGCTGTAGATGATGATGATGTTGCAAGAATGTAGACCGAGCTGTGGATGACAATGTTGGATAGAAGAACAGAATCTTACCTATCTTGGAGTTTGGACCAGATTGGACCAGCAGATTGTCAATATTCCTATTCCCTAGGGATTTTCTCCTGAAACGGCAGTTGCTAGGCTGTGGAAAACAGTCTCACCTATCTGGAAGTCGACATCAGCAGTAAAGTCCATTAGATGTGGTAGAATAAACCTTCTAAATTAAGGAGTTAGTCATAAGAACAGGATCTCACCTCAGCCTGTCCTGTGTCATAAATATGAAAACCTGTGCCGACCTATCGTCAACAATCCTATTCCCTGGGGATTTTTTGCTGAAACGGCAGTAGCTAGGCTGTGGAAAAAAGCCTCACCTATCTGTGAGTCGATATCAGCAGTAAAGTCCATGTTCCCAGGGGCTACCGTTGGCAGCACCCTCCCGGCCCTCGTCAGTAGAGCGGTGAGGCAAGCGCGCGCGGCCGCGGCCCTCGCCTCCCGTTTGCTGTGCCCTATGCCCTCAAACCGCATGTCTGCCACCTGACAATACGGAAACAGACATTAATGATAAAATCGAATTCATCATCATCATCTCAGCCATTGGACGTCCACTGCTGAACATAGGCCTCCCCTTTGGACTTCCATATATACCGGTTGGAAGCGACCTGCATCCAGCGTCTTCTGGTGACCTTTATAAGGTCCACCTTCTGGGTGGACGTTCTACGCTAAAATAGAATTGAAAACTCTTTATTAAAACACTACAAACGTACAGAAAACTTAAAACTATAACACAAAATTACGACATAAGTGCAACAATTGGCGGTCGCTAAAAGCGATCTCTTCCAGACAACCTTGCAGGGAAGAAATATAGATATTTATACTGATCTGTGTTATGTAGGTAACAAGTGAGTTAATATTAAAATTTAAAAAACCCCCGACGCAATATGTTATTCACCCATCTTGTGGCGAACATCTTGGATTTTAAATTTATTATAGTGCATTTAGTACTTTACTAGTAATCTACTAGTAAAGCCCTTTCATTTGATACTTAGAGGGTCGTGGAGAAAAAAAGTAATCAGACATTTTGTAGCGGCGTCCATCTTGGACCGATTTCCACCAAACATGGCTAAGAACACTCTCGACTAACTCTACTTTCAAACAAAAGAAACTAAATCAAAATCCGTTCAACCATTCGGGAGCTACGATGCCACGAACAAACACACACAGGCAGACACATCAAACTTATAACACCCCGTCGTTTTTGCCTCGGGGGTTTAAATAACTATTTTATAAAATATACATATCGCGTTTGTTTTCAAAATTTTATTGGTATGACATGAGAACGGAATGAGAACGAAATTGGAACGTGAATGGAATGGGAATGGCACGAGAATAGAAAGAAATTTGTATGAGAAATAGATTTCTTTGAATGAATTTGTATTAGAAATTATGGTATTGTATTTAAAACCAATAGATTTTAAAGCCTTACTTACATTAACAGCTATATTAAAATTGAGGCAGCAAAAACAAGCTTTTATTATTATTACCATCTAGTATAAAAGTACTCGTCAAGACTGGGAACGGAATGGTAACAGAATGGTAACGGAATGGGAACGGAAACGAGATCAGGAATGGATTGATATTAAAATTGAGATGGTATTAGAACCTATAGATTCTAAAGCCAATTGGTACTTACATTAACAGCTACATTAAAGTTGGGGCAGTGAGGTGGGCCGCCTTGTCTCAGTAAAGTGTAAGTAACTTTAACGCCGAGCTCGTTCAACGCTTTATTTTCTTATTAGCTCGTTTCGTTGGACAGATTATATTTAAAAATACCGCCTAAACTAAGGGATATAAAAGCGTTATTTCATTAAATATGCAATGGAAACGGAATGGGAACGGTATGATAACAGAAACGAGAACAGGAATGGATTGGTATTAGAATTGGGATGGTATTAGAAACTGAAGTATTTAACCTGATTAAATAGGTTTTAGATTCGAAAGTCAGTTCTTACTTACATTAACAGCTACATTAAAGTTTGGGCAGTGAGGTGGGCCCCCTTGTCTCAGTAAAGTATAAGTCACTTTAACGCCGAGCTCGTTCAACGCTGAGACTGGGCTTTTGCCGCCGGATTCCACAGCGTCCGCTGCGTTTGAGAGGGCCTGAAGAACGACGGTGATTGGGTGAGGATGGGTGACGTCACTTGTGGGTATAGAATATAATTTAAAATAGAAAACTCTTTATTGTTCACACAAATACAACAATATAAACTTAGAACTAAGATTACACAGAAAGAAGGCGTTACAATTGGCGATCTTATCGCTAATAGCGATCTCTTCCAGACAACCAAGCAGGGAAAGGAAATACAAAAAATAGAGTGACGGTGGCGGGAGGAGACATAAGTATTGTATATTTTGTATAGGCGTATAGGTACGAGTGACGATTACCCACAAGTCATCACTCCCACCAAGCAACTTTAGTGCGTTGCAAATCACACGTTTTTATTAAAATAAGTGAAATTTTATAAATTAATTAATATCAGTACTCGTAAAATGAGCTCAAACTCGATGGGGTTGCGTCGTTTAATTGCCGAGTTCTTTAATTGCCACCTTCCAGCTCCATCATCAGCTCGACTGAGCTGAGTGAACCACATTTACATAGTTGGTTATTGGTTATATACCGCTATTAAATAAATTGTCGCAGCAGCAACACACTCCACGTCCATCTTGTACGGTGGACGATCAACAAAGTAATACCATCACGTTTACCGCCGATAATGTGGATGCTTGCACGAAGTACGTGTCGTATATAGACGAACACACGAATAACGAGCATCGGCGATAGTGAAGTGGAGGCATAAAAAACCTTTTACCTGAAGGTTCCACTGGAAACCAGCTCCGACTCGTATGGAGGGAACTGGCCTCTTCGCTGGTGGCTCACCATCTGAAAATGTTGATATGACGTCTGATCAATCATCACTTCAAAACAATATATAAGCATGTAAACTCAGGAAGGCCGGCATCATCAGAGTTTACATCAGATTCCATCGCACTGGGCGTGGTAGGGTGTAGGAATCGCTGTCTAACAAATGAAGAATGTCAAGACTTGATTCAATTCTCTTATAATTCAGATTGTGTTGCATTATAATTGTCGAGATATGTTGCTAAGCTAGCAACATATCTCGACAATAATAATGCAGCACAAATCATTTAGTCTTGGTAAAACAGCGGTTCATCGAAGACATGGTCCGCAGACGAGATCACGTTCAAGCGAGTCGAACAAGAATGATCGTCCCGTCACCATTGACACGATGCTCCGCTAGAGTGACAGCTTTGAGAGCTACACTCTGTGTTAGTGGCCAGCATTATTCACGAAGGCATCTCCGCAAGTATTATATCCGTTATCCTAACCACCATAACACAAGCATTAAATTGTTTAACTTGGGGTTAGGTGGCGCTGTGTGAAATGTTCTAAAATATTTATTTATTACAAGCTTTTATTTACTTTCACCTGTCTGTCGTCTGTCTGTAATCAAATCTTGCAAATTTAATTTGACCCCCTTTCTGAAATTTTGCATGCCTGTATAAATATCCGACAATGCAATATTTTTATGACATCGAGCTGATCTGATGATGGAACTGGAAGGTGGGCATAGAAACTCCGTTATTAAACGACGTAACCCCATCGAGTTTGGGCTCATTTGATTCATCTTGACGAGTACTTGATAGTAATAATAATAAAAGCTTGTTTTAAAAAGTTTTTTTTAAATTACACATGTTTATTACTTCACTGGCAGACAGAAATATAGTTGCTCTATATTATATAAGTAAGTAACTTTCCATGTCTTCTTACCAATATTCGCAATAAAGAATATTGACATTACTGTGCTTCGGTAGGAGGGCACTGTAGCTAGTGAAATTACTGGGCTGAGGAGTCTTAACATCTTATGACTCTCAAGTAAGAAGCGTTGGTGCAGTGCACCCAGAATTGTACCTTTGTAAAATACTGGGTAGCACTGTACTAATAATGGGCAGCGTTATCTCTTACCATCAGGAGAGCGTCTTGCTCGTCTTCTTACTTCGTAGTATAAAAAAAAAATTAATTGAATTGGTGGTAGTGTGCCAAATCCTTTCTTAGCGAACGTCTACGCCTTAAAACCTCTGTATGCCAAATTTCAATTCAATCCGTCCAGCGGTTTGGGCTGTGCGTTGATATATCAGTCAGTCACTCTTTCATTTTATATATTTTAAAAATAATAAGGGCAAAGGTTTATAATGTCGCAGGTAGGGTTATACGTGCCGAATAGGTACGTGTGGCGGCGGCGACGGCCCCCGCTCCTGTGGGTGCCGCCCGCTAAAACTAAACTCCTGAGTGAGGCGCCTCTGACGCGGGCACTTCGCACTATCAATGTCATAGTGGATCAAGTGGATACATTTACATGTACTCTGAATGAGTTTACTCTAGTAACTTTAAATATTTTATGTTACAATAATAGGAATAATTAGTGTCTATAATAAATAATAACTATACTCTCGCATTAGGACACAGCCTGTAATGATTGTATATGTTTTGGTTAAATAAATAAATATTTAGATAAGACGAAGTACAGTGTGAGGTAATGTACCTACCGTTAAAATTCAAATCACCCATTTAAAACAATTTCACATTGCACTTTGTAAATAAATTAAGTAATCGAGTGACACTCTCCTTTCGCTCGCACTATTTCACAAATTTTTAAGTAAAAATTCATAGAATTAATTTATTGAAAATTCCTCAAGACCAGCTGCGTAATATTATTGCACACATTCTAAAACTGTTTTCAGTTTGATATATTAAAAAATTGCATGGGGACCAATATTGAAAAAAAATTTTTTTTTTTTTTTAAATCTCATCATGCTAATTTTAATAAATCAAACTGAATAAAAAAGGTAAAAAAAGTTTTTAAGTCAACGGTTTTATTGTAAACATGTACCTACTAAAAGCTAAAAAATAAAATCGTGTGTTATCCGCCATTTTGTAGCGGCGGCCATCTTGAATTTACAATAATATTGAATATACATAATTGCATTGTCACCAGAACCAAAGGCGTATACCAAATTTCAGATAAATCGGTTGGCAGGAACAGGGTGAAATTTCAATTACTAAATTTGACCCAAGAAAAAAAATAAAACAAACAGAGTAAGCTAAATAAAACCGTTTAAAAAAACACTTTTAAAATGTGTGCAATAATATTACGCAGGGCTGGCCTTGAGGAATTTTCAATAAATTAATTCTATAAATAAATAAATAAATAATTGGGGTTTATACTCCAACAGAACAGGTTACCCTACTTACACTGTCAGAGTCAAATCACAATGTATAGGTTGTGTGGCGAACCTATATGTTGCAGTTTCAGGTCGCCGAGATTACTACAGGGCCTGCAACATGACCTGACGACTGCCTCCTACATATTTTATAGGAAACAGCCGGGACACACAGTTTTGCGTGCCGCGCCGAAACACGGTAGCGTCCAGGTGAACTTTTCGCCACACACTGAGATTTAAACCCAGGGTCTCCGGATTAAAAGCCGGACATATAATGACCACTGGGCCACGGACGCTACATATTCTATGGATTTATATTTCAAAATTTGTCAAATAGTGCGAGCGAGAGAGCGTCACTCGATATACATATACGCGCATAACACAAAAGGGATAATAAATAGGGACAAAGTCAAAATTTTAAAAATTACTATTCCGTCTTTTAAATATATAAAAAATATCTTGTGTACAACCACTTGTCTTGAAATCGAAAACTAAAATGAATAAAAATACTGAATGAAGGAAATAAATGAGAATCTACCATAGATGTAGCACATAAATAGATCAACCGATATTTCTTTTTTTTTCTGTGCTTCGGTAGGAGGGCACTGTAGCTAGTGAAATGACCGGGCTGAAGAGTCTTAACATCTTAAAGCGTATCACGTCTTTAAGCGTAAGAAGCGTTGGCGCAGTGTACCCAGATTTTTTCCTATGTAAAATCCTGGGTAGCACTGTACTAATTATGGGCAGCGTTATCTTTTACCATCAGGAAAGCGTCTTGTTCGCCTTCTTACTTCGTTGTGTATAAAAAATTTAGGCTAACGTGACTAATTTTGATTTGGAAAAATGAACAATTCAGAGGCTAGTTAGGACTTAGGATTTTAGACAATTCACACAAACCTATTAAAAAATCAAGTAAATTTAAAAAAAAATCTTTTTAAATAATAATAGCTTTTATTATTATTACCATTTACCATCCAGCACCAAAATACTCGTCAAATGTGTCCAAGCTCGATGGGGTTGCGTCGTTTAATTACGGAGTTCCTATGGCCACCTTCCAGCTCCATCATCAGATCAGCTCGATGTCATAATAATATTGCATTGTCATCCGATTTGTACATGCATGCAAAATTTCAGCTCAATGGATACCAGGAAGTGAGTCAAATTAAACTTGCAAGATTTAATTACAGACAAACAGACAACGGACAGAGTGAAAGTAAATAAACGCATGTAAAAATATTCGTTTTCCTTTTCTATCTTATGATATATCCGTAAGTTTATGTTTTGTCCTCCTCGACCTTGTTTCTATATTTGTTACCTTATGGAATCTATGTACTCGCAAAAATCTATGTAATAAATTGAATATTTTATTTTTAAAAGAAATCGCATGAAAGGTGCTACAGAACCAATGAAATATGCAGAATAAATATTCCACTAGTTTTACAAAAGGACGAATACATTAAATAAATAGGCCAAGCGCTAGTCGGGCAACGCGCAGTGTAGGCTTTCGTAGCAACGACAAATCGAATATTAATATCGATAATCTTACTTAAATTATAAACGTGAAATTTAGTAAGAATGGATGTCTGGATGTCTGTTTGTCACTCTTTCACGCCTAAACGGATGGACCGACTGAGCTGAAATTTGGTATAGAGATAGCTTAGACCCTGGAATAACACATAGGCTACAGTACAGCGGGTAAAACCGCTGGGCGCAGCTAGTTATTAATAATAATAGTCCTGATTTTAGGGGACTTTACAGATTTTCTAGGTTTTATAGTTTTCCGTAAATCCGCAGACGGCCAGACAGACAAAGCGAAACTATAAGGTTTCCCTGTTGACTGCGGATGCCTAAAAATAGGTTAATTTTAAACCGTCAACAAGTAAAATGTAAAAAAACTTTTTCAAAACAAACTTTTATTATATTATTACCGTAAAGTACTCGTCAAGACGAATCAAATGAGCCCAAACTCGATGGGGTTGCGTCGTTTAATTACGGAGTTCCTATGGCCACCTTCCAGCTCCATCATCAGATCAGCTCCATGTCATAAATCATATAGCATTGTCATCCCATTTATACATGCATTCCAAATTTCAGCTCAATCAGAAATCGGGAAGTGGATCAAATTTAACTTGCAAGATTTGATTACAAAGAGACAACAGACAGGAGGTAAATAAAAGCTTGTAAAAAAAAACAATAAAAAAATGCCTTTAAAAAGCCGTTTACAACAATAAAACCGATGGAAACTGTTAGTAACAAAAATCCATACACCCACCCCTGGCAATAGAAATAAGAAAGTAATGATTTTTTACCGTGTAGCCATTAAAATTGCACATTTTATTACTTGTTTGATAAAAATCATTAGGGCATTATTGACTTTGCAATGAAATGGGTTTGGGTAATGTTCAAGGCAAGATAACTAAAACAGACCCCGCTTTTGTTATTTTCTGTATGAAGACAAGTGAAACAAGTAACAATTTAAGAAATATTTTTAAAAACAAGCTTTTATTATTATTACCATCTAGCACCATAAAGTGCTCGTCAAGACGAATCAAATGGGCCCAAACTCGATGGGGTTACGTCGTTTAATTACGAAGTTCCTATGACCACCTTCTAGCTCTATCATCAGATCAGCTCCATGTCATAATAATATTGCATTGTCATCCGATTCATGCATGCATGCAAAATTTCAGCTCAATCGAAACCGTGAAGTGAGTCAAATTTAACTTGCAAGATTTGATTACTGACAGACAGACAGACAGACAGACAGACAGACAAGTGAAAGTAATTAAAAGCTTTTAATAATAAATGTGACTCACACTGATTGCTGTTTTTATGTTTCCTTTTAGTCTTCAAGTCCTCGTCCATTGTATAAGAGCTCGATGATATTTCTCCCATCTGAAAAAGAAGAATAATCATACTAAAATTATAAACGTGAAAGTTTGTAAGAATGTATGGATGTCAAGATATCTATACTTCATTTCAAAAACAAAGATAATTTTTGCGGGGTTCGAAGGTTATACATATATCTATGAAAATATCATAGACATATTCACAAAAAGTGTTATATCCGATATACCTTATGAGATATATCAGATTATATTTAAGACAAAATGTATGTAATACAAATGACTTGCCTTTTATAACGCTCATGTTATATTTATGGTTAAATAAATGAATTGAATTGAGATATGTATTATGAAAAATATCCGATATCCAATTTATTAAGATATTGATCCTTTGAACCCTGCAAATTTGCTAAAAAATTATCTTTGTATTTGAAACGTAGTATAGATTTATGTTTCTAACTCTTTCACACCTAAATGGATGGACCGACTGAGCTGAAATTTGGTATAGAGATAGCTTAGACCCTGGAATAACACATTGGCTATAGTACAGCGGATAAAACTGCTGGGCGCGGCTAGTAATAAATAAAAATGATTGGGGTTTATAGTTTATACTCCAACAGAACAGGTTACTCATCTTACACTGTCAGAGTCAAATCACAATTTATAGGTTGTGTGACCAACCTATATGTTGCAGTTTCAGGTCGCCGAGATTACTACAGGGCCAGCAACATGACCTAACAACTGCCTCCTACATATCTTTTATGAAACAGCTGAGACCCACAGTTTTAAATATCGCACCGAAACATGGTAGCGTCCAGGTAGAAAGATTTTGCCGCACTAAGATTTGAACCCAAAGCCTCTGGATCACAAGCCGTAATACGACAACATATCCACTGTCGTTACAAAACATACTTAGAAAAATTGACACACAAATTAAAACTTACCACTCTTGACAGATATCACCTATAAACCTAAAAACGGCATAAATTACAATCCTTTGCAGGAAGTCAACTAGGTGGGTACCCCAACAGTGCCAGTTATTCTACCGTCTGAGCAATGTGCAAACATTACTGTGCTTTGTTAGGAGGGCACTGCAGCTAGTGAAATAACTGGGCTGAAAAGTCTTAACATCTTATGACTCTCAAGTAAGAAACAATCGCACAGAATTTTTCTCATGTATTATCTTGGGTAGCACTGTACTGATTATGGGCAGCGTTATCTCTTACCATCAGAAGTGTCATGCTTGTCTTCAAACTTCGTTGTAGAAAAAAGTATTTCCTGAAAGTTCATGCCCCAGATCGCACTGTTACAGAACAGGAAAAAAATGTTGTTCATAGTATTGACAATCGGTACTTTTTGATTGATTTGTTTATTGACCAAAAAGACTAACATTTTTTTTTTTTTTTTTTTTTTTTTCCCCTCTTCCTATCCACGATCAGTTTTCAAACTATAAGTGGATTTGTTGAGTTGAATCATGATGTTTCAGGCTCGGGCTCATTAGCCCCTCTTCCTTCTGGAATCAGCTTCTCAAAGATATGCGCTCTCTTCAGCCGTTTTGTTGTTTGCGGGTTCTCTATTAGCGCTCTAGCAAGAGGATTTTGGTGAGACTTGAGACGATCACAGTAACGGCCTCCCACAGTCTTGATTTCTTCGTCTACCGTTGGGACCTCCAGGTATTCGTGAATTTCTTTATTATTGGTGAACCACGATGTATTTGCTATGGCACGTAAGATCTTATTTTGTGCTCTCTGGATGATGTCACGATTAGATTTACATGTGGTACACCAGATTTGAATTCCATACGTCCACAACGGTTTCAGAATGCTGGTATACACCAGGCGTTTGTTACTCATTGAGAGGCGTGATTGTGGGCCAAGGAGCCAATATAGGTTTTTAAACCTGCGGTCTAGTTCTGTACGTTTCGCCTTTACGTGCTCCTTCCAGGTGACTAACTAAAAAAAGACTAACATGCTAAATGTTACATAGTGCACTACAATTCAGATAAATTTCAGAATTCCATACAGGTATGTCAGTAAGTCTCAAACTAGGCGGCAGCCTGTGTCTTGAGACCCGTGAGATGCGATTTCAGTCCCTTGTTCATGCATTAGATAAAGTATATGAGACATTGAATCAAACTATGTTAAGTTATAATACAAAGCATAATATTATGATTGCAAATCTGTCTACTTTGAGTGGCAAAGGAGGCATTTTTATTCCCACTCATGAGGGAAAAGTACCTAATGTTTGTAATATTTATTTTTTAGTGCTGAGAAAAAATTAACAATTGATCATAAAATACTGGCAGCGCCCAGCGGTTTTACCCGCTATTCTGTAGCCAATGTGTTATTCCAGGGTCTAAGCTATCTATATACGAAATTACAGCTCAATCGGTTTAAACAACTCATAATTTTAATAGTGAAAAACTTATCACATGGGTATTTAATGCTAGTTTTATGATAAACTAGCTGCGCCCAGCGGTTTTACCCGCAGTAGTTATGTAGCCTATGTGTTATTCCAGGGTCTAAGCTATCTCTATACAAAATTTCAGCTCAATCGGTCCACCAGTTTAGGCGTGAAAGAGTTACAAACATCCAGACATCCTGACATCCAGACATCCATTCTTAAAAACTTTCACGTTTATAATATTAGTAAGATAAAACCCGAAAAAAATAATACAAGAAAATAGGGTAGGTTCATTACCTTTTCACTAAAAATAAAGTAAAATGCGTTAGAACATAATTATTTACCCTACCGCCAAAAATACATAATCCGAGGTTACAAATTGTTAGAAAATGTTTAAAGGCAAGTAGATGACATCACTTATGTACAATTAAGTATTATATTACGGCGATAAGCTAGAACAGTGCGTATTATGCGCTTAATATAAATAAAGACATATTGTTATGGTTTGCCGGGTGATAACATTTTGTTTTGGTAGGTAATTTCAAGTGGTTTTGGACTTACCTGAGTATTTTACTACAGAAGGATTTCTATATTATTCACACCTTTAAATTATTTCGTAATTATATCGGTTATCGCATGTAATTTATGAAAAACTAAGGCAAAAATATTTAAAATTCGCAACCCATGGATTTTATAATGACTTATTGACAACAAAAATAGGGATGTCCAATGTGATATGGATATGCCTGAATCGATATTTTAGTAGAATCTTTTTTCGATTTAGATATCACACTATAAAATACAAGATCAACAAATCCTAAGCTAAGCATTTCAATGGTAATGCTTAGTTTAAAAAAATATAATACTACCTTTTTTTGGAAATACATAATGTAAAATAAAAAGGTCACCGAGACTGGCAAAAACGTTTGTAGACAACATATTAATTTAATAATCCAGGTGCAAATCGCTTTTGCATCGCCAGTGAATGCTAGCACACCACACCACTGAAGTCGTTAATAAATTTCAATTGATTTTATTTGTTTTCGGTTTCTGGATATTGTAATATATAATAATTATTTGTAATAAATATATCGATAAGCCTTGATGGAAATAAAATCGATAATGGCATCAGTGCTACATCACTATGAAAAATTGTCAGTTTGCTTTTTTTATATATAAATGTTGCAAGCATTCAAAAATGTTATGTTTTTGAACGGATACTTTATTGTCAAATCACGTACGTTCCATTCTACGCAACACTCTAATGAAACGAAGCTCTACTAACAATGCTCTTTGCGAAGTTCTAGGAACTAGGAAGTCTTGTATAGTCTGTGTGCTGCTGGTCGAAAAATCAATAAAAATAAATATGGAAAAAATGCACACAGTAAAAATTGTACTACAAAACTTCGTATTTTAGAAAACATGATGAATTTAAATACAAATTTAATTGTGTAATAACATATGTAATAAAGTTTATAAGGACTACTCTCAGAAATATATTAATTTCCTGAAGAGACAGAGTTATTGTTATGTGAAGGAATTCCGAGTGAAGAGTAGAGTATCCTATAAAAATTGGTAAGTAGGAACTAATATTCTTCTGATATAAATAAAATAATAAATATAATTCCTAAATGATAATCATCACCTTAAATTGCTGTTCATTAAAAAGCAATTATTCAGATGCGACTATTGACTAAGTACTTATTCTACAGATAGGTCGATGTAAAATTGTCAAAATACAAATCCATAAGTTGGAGAGGGGAGGTAAAGAGTATAGGGCGACATGACCCCAAATTCCTAGTCGGAAAAAAATCGATGACATCGAGGTTTTACGCTTCTTTCATAGTTAGAATTAGATTTTTATTTCTCTTAGCAGCAAGCTTTACATACAAGTGCATAAATTTGTTTCGCTATTGATAGCGCATTGAGTAATTTGTGTACTTAATTTTTTTCGGTCCTCGCCTACAAATTATCCGTAGGTTTTCGTAGCAAGTTGTAAAGCATCTTTCATACTTAGGATTAATTGGTTTATATTAACAATTGTTCGCGCTTTGTGCTGTCTTTGCAGTTCAACCTCTGCCCTTGCATCGAGGTTCTTGCACATGAAAATTTTGTTTGGTATAATTTTCAAAAGGCAAAAATTCCTCGGCGCTCGCAGCGAACTGCTCGCACTTTTATAAAGAAGAATATTTAGTTTCTAAGACACTCTGAGCAAGCTAAACGCACATTTTTCGTACCAGAAAATTCAAATTTAACTTGGCGCGCAGCAAATTATAAATGTTAATGTTGTCATGCTCATGTTGAATGTTTTAACCAAAAACGTAGCTGGAGAAGCGACTTAATAAAATCATAATATTTATTATTTATTGCAGGCAACACTTGTGTATACCAAGAGATCAATCAATATGGAAGAAAAACAAATTACTACAAACACAAAGGACTTTATTAAAAAAGAAATAAAGCAAGAGCCAGATATATGTGTGCAAGATAGAGTTGAATCTGACTCTGAACTAGGAAATACACGTAAAGATGTAATACTCAAAACAGAATATAAGGAATTATATCAAGACCATATCATAAAGGATGAAATAGTTATTGGACCAGAGGTAATACAACAAACTTATACGAAAACTGATTCTGTTTCAACAGATGCTGCAGATTGTGATGACAACTATGATCGTTATACTTTAAAGCTTGAAAGGCGCAAACGAGATGTTCCAACAAAGCCTAAAATTAATAAACGGTACACATGTGATATTTGTAAGAAAGGTTTTGTCCATAAGTATACTCTACGAAGACATATTAAGGGGTATCATACTAATTCTTTTAAAATATTTCCTTGTAAGCTTTGTAATAAGGTCACATTATCTTCACAAGAAAGCCTAAACATACACATGAAATATCACTGTTCTATGAGTAAAAACAAACCAGAACCAGTATCATGTGATGTATGTGGGAAAAATTTCGTTCACAAGTATACATTACGAAAACATATTAAGCGACATGACACTGATTCTCAAATATTTTCTTGTCAGTTTTGTAATCAGGTGTTTGTAACACAAGGTAGATTAAAAAACCACGTGGAAATGTACTGCCCTGCACAAAAAACACCAGTATCATGTGAGCTTTGTAATAAGGTTATATGTTCACAGGCGAACCTAAACTTCCACTTGAAATATTACTGTTCTATGAATGAAAACAAAGTAAAAAAACCAGAGCCATGTCGATTTTGTAATAAGGTCATGTCTTCGCAACATATTCTTAACAGACACATGAAATATAGCTGTTCTAAGAACGAAAGCCAACCAAAAAAGACAGTGTTATGTGAGTTTTGTTATAAAGAAATGTCTTCACACCAAATTCTAAATAGACACATGAGATACCATTGTTCTGTGATCAAAAACGAATTAAAACCACCAGATACCGGGGATGATGGACTTTCTGTGCAGGAGGTCGACTAGGTGGGTACCCTAACAGTGCCAGTTATTCTACCGCCTGAGCAGTGATGTGCAAACATTACTGTGCTTCGGTAGGAGGGCATTGTAGCTAGTGAAATTACTGAGCTGAAGAGTCTAAACATCTTGTGACTCTCAAGTAAGAAGCGTGAATTTTACCTGTTTAAAATACTGGGTACTGTACTAATTATGGACAGCATTATCTCTTACGATCATGAGAGTGTCTTGCTTGTCTTCTTACTTTGTTGTATATAAAAATAAAAGATAATAATATATGTCAGCTTTGTAATAAGGTCATATATCTTAATAAAACTCATTTACATAATGTTTGAAATGGTGGTGGCCAAGGGGTTGTGGTGCAGATGTAAATCTGGATCACCGAGTTCCCGGTCACGCACTAATGTCTCAAATTAGTGATGTGCAGTTTTTCCACTGCCTATAATGGTGGTAGGCTTCGGCCGTGGCTAGCTACCATCCACTGGACAAAACCATATCGCCAATAAGCAGTCCTAGGAATAGAATAGAAAACTCGTCATTGAGTTCCATAAATATAGTAGAAAATAAATGAAAAAAAAATCACTAATGTTTAATGATTAGAGAAATACGTGTTACAATTGGCGATCTTATCAGAAATAACAATCTCTTCCAAACAACCAAGCAGGGAAAGGAAAACAGAAATTAGAGCGACGCAACTGTGGTTACAATGATATATAATAAGACAGGTGTACATTATATTATATTATATCTTCTTCTTACTAGCTGCGCCCAGCGATTTTTCCCGCTGTACTGTAACCGTAGACGGATTTAGGTGGGGGGGGGGGGGGGGGGCCAGGGGGCCAAGGCAAAGGCAATTGCTTTCCGAACTATGATAGTGATATTCTCCATTCAATGGATTTTTCAGAAGCATTGTAGAGTTACGAATTTATACTTTAAAAATAACTGTATTACTCTTCATAATTTCTCATATTTAATTTCTTATTTAAATAGATATTTATTTTATCCAACAAATAAAAAATATAGTGGTTATGAAGTCCAGTAATACTGTGTGTAAATTTAGTTTTTTCGATTATAATCGAAAAAACTAAATTTACTAGTTTCGCTAAATTCCGCGGGACCTCTTTCGTGAAACGGACAAGAAGGTTTCTGGACGCCTTTTGGTTGTCTGGAAAGGATCGCTATTAGTGATAAGATCACCGATTGTTGCTCTGTATATAATGAAAATTGTATTTAAGAAGTTCTTGTGAGTTGTGTGAATAAAGTATTATACCTAATATAACCAAATGTACTTAAATATTCCTTGCTCAACCGAATAACAAGTTATTTATTGTACTTATGTAGAAAATAAATAGTTACCTGTATTGATTGATGTGTCTATTATTGACTAGCTGCGCCCAGCGGTTGTACCCGCTGTACTGGCCTATGACCTATTCCAGGGATTTTTTTGCCGCGGTTGAATGCTTCGACGTACTCGCTGCCCCGGCATTATGGCGTCCCGCAGGAACACCCCAAGGTTTTTAGGGGCCTTTTTTTGACCCAAGAAAAATACCAGCTCAATCGGTCAACCAGTTTAGGCGTGAAAGAGTAACAAATACACAGCCAAACATCTATTCCTACAAACTTTAACGTTTATAATATTAGTAAGTCTAGTGGACCCGCCCTCACTTCGTGGCATCTAACAGGAATTTATCAGTGTTTCTCTGCTATATTATGCATGTATTATACATTATATAAACCTTCCTCTTGAGTCACTCTGTCTATTATAATAACCTGCACCAAGATCCGTTGCATAGTTTTGTAGATGTAAGCATTACACAGGGACAGACGTGGCATGCTACTTTCAAACTCAAAATCATTGGAGCTCTTTTGCAAGTAATTTTTACATATTTTTCTATCTTAATACTCTACCGCTCTCTCTCCGCTCATTCACAAAGTAGCTCAATAAGAAGAACGAGCAAGAAACTCATGAGGATTGTTCTCTCTAACTTTTTTTTACATTATGTAGTGATTGTGAGCCAGTGTGCCTTATAATTCCTTTGCCTACTTCATATCTTTCCACTAAACAAAAGAGAGAAATAAGTGAAAAGATAACAAACAAAGCTAAAAGAAATAAATTATTATACGGACTACGGACACATGCTATAATAATATAGAATTGACATGGTATTTATAAACTTCTTTTATGATTTGTGTTGAGATTATGTCTGGTGCTGAATTACTATAAGATGTTGTAATGTAAGATGATTATAGAGATGTAATGTTTATCTGGTGAATATCCAGCCTATCAGAGCACATATAACCTTTTTTATACAACCAAGTAAGAAGATGAGTAAGAAACTCTCCTGATGGTAAGAGATAACGCTGTCCTTAATTAGAACCACCCAACATGCGTGCAACCCAATATTTTACAAAGGTCAGCCCAGTAATTTCACTGGCTACAATGCCCTCCTACTGAAGCACAACAATGTATGCACTTCACTGCTCAGGCGGTAGAATAACTGGCACTGTTGGTGTAATCACCAAGTCGATCTGCAACGAAAGTCTACCCCGGGTAACTGTCGCCCATTGACATGTAAAGCACTAGAATCCATAGACAAAATTGCGTACATTACTTGCATAAACCTCCTCATTAATATGAGTAAAATTACAAATGCAGCAATGTACATTAAAATGGTCATCAATAATAATGGGTGTGAATTATCCAATAGGCCCTCTTACCTCAGTTTCACCATCCATTCAAATACCGGGTATAACTCAGAATTCTGGATAATAAAATAATAATTGGTAAAATCCACATTGCTTAACATGTTGACTGCTGAATATACAACAGCTGTGCTTTCGTGTTCGGAACACAAATGCTGATATAACACAAATGTTGTGTTTTGTCAAAGTATTTTTCCATACAAAATTAATTTGATGGCACCTGGGATAGTTCTATAAAATGCCACCGCAGTCAATGTGTAAAGATCAAAACTACACTATGGTTTTAGTGCAGTTTTTTCTTCTGAAAAAAGTCATTCCCTACTGTATAATGCAACTGCCACACGCTGAAAGTCTAATTCCAGCATACCTTGATAACTGCAGGTACCGAATGAAATTAACCGACCAATGAGCCAATCTCCTTAAGAGCTGAACACCCGTAGCCAGTCACACCACTGTCCTTTCAACACTAGCTGTTACCGTCGCCTATAGCCTCGGTGTAGCCACACTTCAGGCTTTAACCACAACACGTATATTGCCTTTACTGTATGCAATTATACATGTGTGGACATTAATATTAGTACTTTAATTTAGTTTTAAGTCTATTTTGTTATTTTTTTCCCAATAAAGAGTATTGTTTGTATTGTATCCTCTACAATAATACTAAAGCTATGTATTACTGTAAAGAGGATGTAATTTCACCACGGGTAGACTTCCTTTGCAGGAGGTCGACTAGGTGGGTACTGGGTACCCCTGTACTGAACTGTAGCTAGTGAAATTACTGAGCAGAAGAGTCTTAACATCTCATGACTCTCAAGTAAGAAGCGTTGGCACGGTGCACTTGGTAGCACTGTACTAATTATGGGCAGCTTTATATCTTACCAACAGGAGAGTGTCTTGTTCGTCTTCTTACTTTATTGTATAAAAAAATGTTTTATTGCTACATATCAGATTTTATGCCTTTTTTCTTTTCTTTTCATTTTCTATATTATATTAAGTTTCTATTTGTGAAAACTTGTAATTGGCCTTCAGTTCTTATTCTTGTATGTATTATTTCGTTAGTCGTAAGTTTTCCTTAATTGTAAAATAAATGTGTGTGTGTCACATCACTCTGAGCCACATTAGAACTCAATCAATGAAGGCAATGGCTCCGTCCATGCATAGATCAATCAGATATACTTTCCTTGTAATATTATGTACAGAAGACATGCATTATTATTATTATTATTATATTATTATTATTATATTTAGCCTAGACTGTCCCACTGCTGGGCAAAGGCCTCCCCCAAATACCTCCATTCCTTTCGATCTAGCGCCGCATCTTGCCAGCCCTCCAGATACGAGATCAAGTCATCACGCCATCGTTTCCGGGGCCGGCCTCGGCGACGCCGTCAAAGACATGCATACAAAGTAAATATTATTGTTTGTTGCAGGCGACCAAATACTTGTGTTCTACTAATATGGAAGACAAAACAATGACAAATAAAAAGGACTTTGATGATACAGAAATAAAGCAAGAGCATGATACATGTATGCAAGATAGAGTTGAATCTGACTCTGAACTAGTAAATACACGTGAAGATATAATACTCAAAAGAGAATATGAGGAATTATATCAAGACCATATCATAAAGGACGAAATAGTTATTGGACCAGAGGTAATACAACAAACTTGTACGAACACTGATTCTGTTTCAACAGATGCGGCAGATTGTGATGACAATTATTATCGTTGTACTGTAAGCATGGGAAGCCTCAAACAAGATGTTATTGCAAAGCCTGACATTAATAAACGGTACACATGTGATATATGTAAGAAAGGTTTCATCCACGCGTATACTTTACAAAGACACAGTAAAGGGTGTCACACTGAATCTATTAAAACATTTTCTTGTAAGCTTTGTAATAAGGTTTTATCTTCACTAAAAAACCTAAACAGACACATGAAGAATAATTGTTCCATGAACAAAAACAAAACAAAAGTATCATGTGAACATTGTAATAAGGTGCTGTCATCACAAAATAATCTAAAAACTCATGTAAAATATCACTGTTCCATAAACAAACCAAAACCATTATCATGCAAAGATTGTAATAAGGTTATGTCATCAGAAAGGATCTTAAATACACATATGAAATATAATTGTTCTATGAACAAAAACAGAACAAAAGTGTCATGTGAACATTGTAATAAGGTTCTATCATCACAAGATACCCTAAGAAATCATGTAAAATATCACTGTTCCATAAACAAACCAAAACCATTATCATGTGAACATTGTAATAAGGTTATATCTTCACAAAGGACCTTAAATGCACATATGAAATATAATTGTTCTATGAACAAAAACAAATCAGAACCAGTATCATGTAAACATTGTAATAAGGTTATATCTTCAAAAAATAACTTAAATGTTCACATGAAATATTATTGTTCTATGAACAAAAAACAAATCGAACCCAGTATCATGTGAGCTATGTAATAAGTTTATATCTTCACAAGTGAACCTTAACCGTCATATTAAATATACTTGTCCCATGAGGAATAATAAACCTATATCATGTAATTATTGTAATAAGGTTATATCTTCACAAAGGATATTAAGTCTTCATGTAAACTATCACTGTCCCTTGAACAAAAACAAATCAAAACCAGTATCATGTGAACATTGTAATAAGGTTCTATCATCACAAAATAGCCTAAGAAATCTTCTAAAATATCACTGTTCCATAAACAAATCAAAACCAGTAAAATCAAAACCAGTATCATGTAAACATTGTAATAAGGTTATATCTTCACAAAGGAATTTAAATGCTCATATGAAATATCATTGTTCTATGAACAGAAACAAATTATCAGAACCAGTATCATGTGAACATTGTAATAAGGTTATATCTTTACAAAGGAACTTAAATGCACATATGAAATATCATTGTTCTATGAACAAAAACAAATCAAAAACAGTATCATGTGAGCTATGTAATAAGGTTTTCTCTTCACAAGTGATCTTTAACCGTCATATAAAATATACTTGTCCCGTGAGCAATAATAAGCAAAAACCAGTATAATGTAAGCTTTGTAATAAAGTTATATCTTCACAAAAGAAATTACATATTCACGTGAACTATCACTGTCCTTTGAACAAAACTAAATTAAAACAGGTATCATGTGAGCTATGTAATAAGGTTATATCTACACCAAAGAGCTCACATATGAAGTATAATTTATTATTGTTCAATGAACAAAAATCAATAAAGTATAGTATACTTCGTTACAAAAACAAAGATAATGTCGAAGGGTATCTTAATATTTTCGATATATATCGGATATCTATCATAATACATCCGTTAAATATCATAATATATATCGGATCAAAAATGCAATAAAATCTGCCAAACGTAAGCATATGGAAAACTTAGTTAAGAATATGGAAACACTCGTGTCAAAGCCAACAAATCGAGAAAACTCTAAAGAAGTAAGATCCGTGCGAAAAGGGTTCCAACCTGACACTAACATGCTTGAAGATGATTGCGGTAACCTTGTGACTGACGTACATAACATTAAAAACATGTGGAAAGAATATTTTAAAGCATTACTAAACTGCCCCGCATCAGAATTGACGACCTCTGTGGCGCAGTGGGCTAATACCCGCCTGCAACGCAGAAGGTTGCAGGTTCGATTCCTGCATGGGACAAATGTTTATGTGATCCACAGGTATTTTTTTCTGGTCTGGGTGGTTTTCATATATCTATTATAAATATGTATTTACAAAAGAAAAATATATAAGTATTATATCCGTTATCCGAACCACCATAATACAAGCATTAAGTTGCTTAGTTTGGGGTTAGGTGGCGCTGTGTGAAACGTCTTGAAACATTTATTAAAATTTTATTAATAAAAATAGAATATCCATTAGAAGAGTTTGGAACATAAAATAATATAGAAGGCAGACACACAGAGCTTTCAAGAAGTAAGAGGAGCCATTCTCAGATTAAAAAACAATAAGTCATCTGACTTTGATAATATACCCTCTGAATTATGGAAGCATGGCGGAGAGATTGTTTGTTTCAAGATGTACGAGCTTATGATCAAAATATGTGACAAATATGAAGCGACAGCGCACGACAGGCAGGAGTGGAGTCTTCTTGTTTCAGAGGCCAAGACTCAGTTTGGGTCGCTGCGCCATCTTAGTTACTTAGT
Organism: Hemithea aestivaria; assembly: GCA_947507615.1. NCBI lineage: Eukaryota > Metazoa > Arthropoda > Insecta > Lepidoptera > Geometridae > Hemithea > Hemithea aestivaria. Next base: position 7,635,659 of record OX382350.1, on the reverse strand, counting down.
TATATCGGATACAACAGTTTTTGTGATATATATCATGATAAATATCATTGATATAACCTTTGAACCCTGCAAAAAATTATCTTCGATTTTGAAACCAAGTATCATGCAAGCTTTGTAATACGGTTGTATCTTCACAAAAGAAACCAAACATATAACAAGACACATGTAAAAAAAAATACAAAATTATTGTTCTTTGAACAAAAACAAAACCAGTAGTATCGTAAATTTGTCACAAGATAATATCATTGTACCGTGAATATGAACAAGAAACAAAATGCAAACTGTATGAAGCATTATCAGTATTTAGTATTTAGAGCTTCTTTGGTCACTTGTGACCTCGAGATTTCTGTAACCCCTTGTTCCATTCTTAATTTTATCCCTAAAGAAGGCTACTAAAGCATATATGTTTTCAATGATTTGATGAATTTTGCAATGTACGATTCAATGGATTCATAAAAGTTGTCAAAATTTGTTACTTCTCTTCTATTCTTTTAATGTAAGTTATTATTACATTTAATTTTATTCATTAACATTGAATTATAATGTTTTTTAGTTAGGTACTGAAATAAGAATAAAAAAATACCTATATATTATACAGGTTTAATTTTTTTAAATATCCCCTGTTTTTTTTGAAAATATATATTTATATTGCGCTCAAATCGTGGCCAATGCCCTTAGTTATGCTCCTTACAATAAGGCTCTATCGACTTAATTCGCGCACAGTGTGAATCCTACTTATTAAAATTATAAACATGAAAGTTTGTTAGAATGTGTATGGATGTATGTTTGTTACTCTTTCAAACCTAAACGGGTGGACCGATTGAGCTGAAATTTGATATAGAGATAACTTTGACCCTGGAATAAAAACAGGCTTAGTGCCAGTGCCCTCGGCGAGATTTCTACGACGTTATGATGATTTTGTTGAATGTTTGAATCAAAACATACGTTGCGCGGCTAGAGAATAGAATCATAGGTGCAGAAAGCCCTCTTTATGAAAATGTTTAAAAAATGCAATTTTCTTGAGACTGGCAAATACAGAAATTGTACAGAGATATCATTTTTTTAGAAAATATATACTGTCAAATGATTTGCGTTCCGTTGTACGCACTTGTTTACAGTTGCCAATGGCGTTAAAATGTTTTTGTTGAATGTTTGAACCAACCAAAACACGCGCTGCGCGGCTAGACAATAGAAACATAGTGCACCTATGTTTCTAAAGCCCTGTTTATAATTTTTTCTAGAAAATGCAAATTTTCTTGACACTAGCAAATGCAGAATCCTGTCAAATTATTTGCGTTCCGTTGTACGCACTTGTTTATTAGAGTATTTTGTTTCATATGTTTACTGTTGCCATTAGTCTGTCTAATTTAGCTTGATAATTTTGACAGCTCGCGCCTATGAAGTTTCGTGTTTTTTTAGTTTTACTCTCATACAGTTAATGTTGTACTTCATGGATGGTTACCGCCCACTTAGTGATGTGCCATGTATAACGAACAAACCACAGACTATAAAAAATCGGTTTTGAATTGAATCGAATATTTAAAATCGCGTAAATTATGTATTGGAATTAGCTTTTCATTGGCAATATAATATATTCTATTAATGGCACTAATTGCGTGTCACCCTTATATTGACAGGTGTTATTCTTAAAATAAAAATGGAAATCAAAAATAGTATAACTCTAAGATTGTGGCAACTGGCAACGCTACAGCCTGTCATCCTTTTGTCAGCCAGCCATTTTGTAAATCAGTACGAGTTCTGACGTCGCGCCGTTAGTGCCTTGTATACGCTTTTGTTCAGTTTTTGTTACTTTCTGCTATTTTCTGTTTTTGTTGAGTTTTTGTTTTTGTTCTGCTAGGTACCGTGGAAGCGTGGACTGATGACACAGCACAGTCAGTCACCAAAGTGCCCGAAGGCAAAGGTCAACGGCTGATAATTGCTCACGCAGGGACGGCAAACGGTTTCGTACCTAATTGTTTGTTGGCTTTCAAATCAACAAAAACAACGGAATATCACGAAGAAATGAATTTTGATAAGTTTAAAGAGTGGTTTTTAGCATTACTGAAAAATCTAAATGAACCACATATAATTATAATGGATAATGCACCATATCATTCCGTACAAAAGGACAAAGCTCCAACATCCAGCAGTAGAAAACTGGAGCTAATATCCTGGCTGCAGAGCAAAGGCATTGAAGCCAATGAAATATGTTGAAACACGAATTAGTCCGATTAGTGAAGGAAAACAAACCCAGAAAGCCAACCTACATATTGGATGAAATCGCTGAACAACACGGCCATACTGTGCTTAGATTGCCACCATATCATTGTCATTACAATGCCATCGAACGGATTTGGGCTTATGTCAAAGGTTTTTTAAATTAAATTATTACCTACTTACTATTTACCTACTTACAATACAATACAAAAACTCTTTATTGAGACTAGTAAAACATACAAGAAGACTTATTATTACCTATGATACTTATCATACCTACTTAATTTTTACTTATTTTTTTAGGTCATGCAGCCAAACATAACACATCTCCACCGTTTACGGCTAAGAAAATGTTGACTTTATTGCAAAATGCCTGTGATTACGTTACTGCGGATGACTGGAGAAGAGTCGTGGAACACACGAAAAAATATATATTAGAAGACTGGGAGCGAGATGTCCACTTTGACAGCGTTTGTGATCAAGAATTGATAATCAACTTAGGGGAGAGTTCCAGTAGTGGGCCTAGTGATGATGATGACGAAGATGAATTTAATTTAGGATGTACCCCATTATTTTAATAATAAATAACTCTATGTTCCATTTTTTTTATTTTTTTTATTTCACCCAAGAGATTTTTCTCAAAAATTATTTTGGCACGTACCTATTCCACTAAATATTCTGACTGACCAAATAAAAATATGCACTAGGTGATATTGTGGGAGAGCTTTTATTAACATACCCACCTATTAATAATTTATAATTAATAGATAAGATAAGAAATTTTTCAATATTCGATGAATATAAAAATCGAATCGAGTCTTTAACGATTATACACTACCCCATCCCTATAGTGAGCTGTCAAAATTATCAAGCTAAATTAGACAGAGGAGTCTGTGGGAGTTTTTGGCGGCAAGCCTTGATCATATCATTAGCTCCACGTCTTTTGCTTAATAATCGTGTAGAATTTGATTGTTAGCGTGTAATAATGGTGGAATATTGCGTGTTAAGTGTTTTTGAATGTGCACAGATGTAGGCAAGTGATATGGTGCTGAAATATGAATTTTGGTGCCCCCTCCAAAACTCCTCCGAACTTTCAGTAAAATTCCACCCATTTTACTGGAAGACTCACGTGACTAGACGAGCTATTAAGCTCACTCTGACTCTGACCTGACTAACTAACTTATTACTTAAAAAATAACATTTAACTTGACACTGGCAAAACACGAAAGTGGAGACCATAATTTAATATCCCGTGAACATTCACGAATTTTACTCGACACTGGCAAAATGCACATGTTGCCATATTATTAAAAAGAAAAAAAAAAAAAAAAAAAAAAAAAATTAGACAGAGGTGAGTTTTGGCGGCAAGCCTTGATCATATCATTAGCTCCACGTCTTTTGCTTAATAATCGTGTAGAATTTGATTGTTAGCGTGTAATAATGGTGGAATATTGCGTGTTAAGTGTTTTTGAATGTGCACAGTTGTAGGCAAGTGATATGGTGCTGAAATATGAATTTTGGTGCCCCCTCCAAAACTCCTCCGAACTTTCAGTAAAATTCCACCCATTTTACTGGAAGACTCACGTGACTAGACGAGCTATTAAGCTCACTCTGACTCTGACCTGACTAACTAACTTATTACTTAAAAAATAACATTTAACTTGACACTGGCAAAACACGAAAGTGGAGACCATAATTTAATATCCCGTGAACATTCACGAATTTTACTCGACACTGGCAAAATGCACATGTTGCCATATTATTAAAAAAAATTATAAAAAATTAGACAGATTTAACTTGACACTGGCAAAACACGAAAGTGGAGACCATAATTTAATATCCCGTGAACATTCACGAATTTTACTCGACACTGGCAAAATGCACATGTTGCCATATTAATTAAAAAAAAAAAAATTAGACAGACATAGTTTGAGAATTACGTCAATCGGCCTCAACAAAACAATAATAAAATTAAGCGATCCGGTTGTCTTGCTATCAATATTATAACAATTATTGCTTGGAACAAAACTAGGAACAAGTGACAATAAATTTGTACGATCTTGTATTTTATTCTAATATAAGTATTGGTAAGTTTTCATGTGCGTATAATATTATTAAACTATTTCAATATTCAGCGAATACAATCGTCTCTGCAATAATTTGGCTGCAAAACTTTTTACATCCATAATTGACAAGTACATCCTTTAGCTCTTATAATATCTACTCCTAGATGTACTTACTTATTAGAAGGAAGCTGATTATATATCCTGTACGTCTTATGAATAGTTATTTTAGGTAATTTTTATAAAAAAAACATGTCTATATCCCTTGTAAAGACATTGAGCTGGGTATTGGTACATCATTCATGCAATACTCTTCTTACAAAGGGACAAAAACAACAAAAAAAAGGAATAATAATTTTGTGAATATTTCCCTCAACAAGAAATACGTACAAATCCAAGGTTAACAAAGCCCTTGATGTATATTCTGTAAGAATACAAGACAAATTCATAGCAAAACAATAATGATTTGTAAGTTAATAAACAACAATATAATAAAAATGAGTACACCTATGTTAATGAAATTAATAATATCAACAAAGTAAAATTACTGTTTAACCAGTCAGGCCCTGAGCGGCTTGCTCGGGCCGCATCGAATGTGAATTTAAACCTTATTTTAAAGAAGCTAAAAATAATATACGTCAATTTAGATTTGAACTTAAAGTGTTTCCTGGATCAAAGGGTTAAACTGTCTAATTTAAATATGAATAGGTCTCACAAAGTGTTTGACAAATTATCATAACAGTACTCAAACAAATTAGACTAGAAAGAATTGTATAATCTAACTCCTCTGTAGGTGGAAATTGGGAATAGAAAGACCTTTCAAATTATAGCCATTGCTTTGTTTATTTTTAAAACTGTGCTTCAGTAGAAGGGCACTGTAGCTGGTGAAATTACTGGGCTAAAGAGGCTTTAACATCTTATGACTCTTGGGTATGAAGCGTTGGTGCTGTGCTCATAGAATTTTACATGATCATGAATGTCTGAGTAGCACTGTACTCTGTACTGATTATGGGTAGTGTTATCTCATACACATAGAAGAGCTAGCTCATCTTCTCATATTTTTATATAAAAAAAAATATTGTGTTCAGTACATTCGAGACACCATCCAGAAGCCTATTGCAAACATCTGGTAACTTTTTCAAGGTTAACCCAAAATAAAAGCTTCAATAGCTTGTCACTGAACAACAAAAGCTATGAAAGACAACACTCGCTCAGCGATACTTGCACTTAATCAGAACTCACGCCGAGCGAGCAACTGGCGGTCATTTCTCTACAGTGCGAGGAATCACTCATCTCACTCGCACACTCTATTATAGCCGAGCTACACAACTATCAGAACTACGCACTCGCTCCTCTCTGCTCGTCAACTTGTTTCTACATTTCAGTTCCACTCGTTACTTGCTCATCGTTGCCAGTAACTGCCTCTACTCAGATATAGAAACACAAAACTCACACCAATATTATAGAGATTGAGCTGTGCGTGCATACTTATAATCAATCAAACATACTTATGATATTATGTACCTACAGAACATATGCATAAAGTAAATTGTTTGTTGCAGGCGACCAACTACTCGTGTTCTACTAATATGGAAGGCAAACAAATTACATCAAATGAAAAGGACTTTGATGATATAGAAATAAAGCAAGAGCATGATACATGTATGCAAGATAGAGTTGAATCTGACTCTGAACTAGTAAATACACGTGAAGATATAATACTCAAAAGAGAATATGAGGAATTATATAAAGACCATATCATAAAGGATGAAATAGTTATTGGACCAGAGGTAATACAACAAACTTGTACGAACACTGATTCTGTTTCAACAGATGCTACACACAACTATTATCATTGTACTGTAAGGCTTGAAAGGCTCAAACAAGATGTTATTGCAAAGGCTATAAATAATAAACAGTACACCTGTGATATATGTAAGAAAGATTTCACTCGCAAGTATACTTTGACAAAACATATTAGGAGACATGACACTGGTTCTAATAAAATATTATCTTGTGAACTTTGTAAAAAGGTCTTTATAATAGAAAAAAAATTTAAAAATCACTTTGTAAAGTACTGTCCTATGAACAAAAAACCATGTTCATGTATGTTTTGTAATAAGGTTTTATCTTCACTAACAAAACTAAACAAACACATGAAGAATTGTTCCATGAACAAAAACAAACCAAAACCAGTATCATGTGAGCATTGTAATAAGGTCATATCTTCTCAAAATAACTTAAGTATTCATATGAACTATCACTGTCCTTTGAACATAAACAAATCAAAACCTGTATCATGTGATCATTGTAATAAGGTTATGTCATCACAAACTACCTTAAAAAATCATGTAAAATATCACTGTTCCATAAACAAATCAACACCATTATCATGTAAACATTGTAATAAGTTTATGTCTTCACAAAAGATCCTAAACACACACATGAAATATAATTGTTCTGTGAACAAAAACGAATCAGGAGCAGTATCGTGTAAACATTGTAATAAGGTTATATCTTCAAAGAGTAACTTAATCACACATATAAAATATTATTGTTCTATGAACAAAAACAAATCGAACCCAGTTTCATGTGAACTATGTAATAAGGTTATATCTTCACCAAAGATCTTAAACTCACATATGAAATATCATTGTTCTATGAACAAAAACAAATCAAAACCAGTATCATGTAAACATTGTAATAGGGTGCTGTCATCACAAAATAGCCTAATAAATCATGTAAAATATCACTGTTATAAAAACAAACCAAAACCAGTATCATGTAAACATTGTAATAGGGTGCTGTCATCACAAAATAGCCTAATAAATCATGTAAAATATCACTGTTCCAAAAACAAATCGAACCCAGTTTCATGTGAACTATGTAATAAGGTTATATCTTCACCAAAGATCTTAAACTCACATATGAAATATCATTGTTCTATGAACAAAAACAAATCAAAACCAGTATCATGTAAACATTGTAATAGGGTGCTGTCATCACAAAATAGCCTAATAAATCATGTAAAATATCACTGTTCCAAAAACAAATCAAAACCAGTATCATGTGAGCTATGTAATAAGTTTATATCTTCACAAGTGAACCTTAACCGTCATATAAAGTATACTTGTCCCATTAGCAATAATAAGCCAACACCAGTATAATGTAAGCTTTGTAATAATGTTATATCGTCACAAAAGAAACAAACAAAAACAAATCAAGAGAGATTTGAACAAAAACAAATCAAGAGGCAATACTGATGCGCTGTCCGAGGTAGCTGCCAGCCCTCTGGTCACCGGTCGCTTCAACCAAACGCTCAGACAAATCATTAAATAACTTCTGAGCGCTTGGACCCCACAGACCCAGAACGAGACTCTGGGTCCAAACACCAAAAGATCCAAAAGGAACATAAATACATAAATGTATTGGTTGCCGAGACCCAGGTATTTATAATTTTTTCTTGCTTCAGCTGCCTCAGCAGCTGAGCAGGCTCTATTTGTGGTACCGGGAAGATGTGACGGGGCCAATGTGTTTACACAGGTGGCATCCAAACAAGCACCCGCCCCATCTTCCACGGAACCATCGTCTCTCGAAATGCCATTAGGCTCGAGAATTGCGGGAGCATTGGCGGTGGTAAGAGAGCGGCGAATGATGTTGTTGAGTGCGGCATGTCGTGATACTCGGCCGACACTCAACTGGCAACAATGTCCGTGATGTCCAAGTCAACGACCGAGCCGCAGGGACACTTATGTGGCACACAGACCGGCACCCAGAACCTGAGACTGATTGCAATGCGGAGAGTCTTTGTGTCCAGAAATGTACCAACTGTCGGAGAAGGATAGGCATTGAGCCAAACCCCAGCCTCCCTCCTGACGACAGCTAGTATTATTGCGCGATTAGGGCCGAAACATAAATTTAATATTTTCTCGAAAACAATTTTATAAAGTGGATCATCCCAGCTTCGTTGTAATTTAAAATTTGGGTTCGGACAAGCATCTGCCCAAGCTTTCCTAGCATCATTCAAGCCCGCTATCTCGTAGTTTGAAGGAATATTTCTTAAAATATTACCTACGAGGGTAGCAGAGCTGTGAACGCAAGATAGGAACGCTGGGAGTGCCACACTGGTTTTTTTTTAATACCGAGGTCACCGTATCTAATAAGCAAAGAAGCCTGTGGCCAAGATTCATCATTCAGGTGATAATTTAGAACCGATTCCAAACAATTTTTAATAATAGAATCAATAGGTATCAAAATATTTTTGTAATTCCAAAAAGGACAACAGCGAAGGAGGTATGTAGATTTTGGAACAAAAGGCAATATTTTAGGATAGTAATAGCTGAATGCTAGCTGATTTCTAATAAGCGATCAGAACAGTTTTAGAATTTTCAGCTGGTTTTAGAAATAATTTCCGGTAAGGCATCATCAAAGACGGGGGTGGCACCTAGGAGTTAATGTTTGTTTTGTCACTATTTAGGAGCCTATTCCTCAAATTCTTAAATACGTAATACAAATAAAAATACGTTATGTGTGTTTACATACGTTGTACGCCAAATTATGGAGGTATAGTTCACATTTATTGAAATATAATTCTTAACCAATAGAAGCAAATTTGAATTTAATTTGAATAAGGTCTGATATCTTACTCCACCTGTCATCACCTCGCCTAGCCAGGTGGCCTGCCCAACTCCATTTGAGTCCCATTGACTGAATGGTGGCCAAGGACAGGCAAATGCAGTGTCGGTCGTCCAGCAGCCAGGTGGATGGACGATTTAATAAAAGTGGCGGGTCGCACATGGACCAGATTGGCACAGGACAGGGTTGAGTGGCATAACATGAAGGAGGCCTATGCCCAGCAATGGGATGTAGAGGGCTGTGGATGATGATGATGATGAAGGTCTGATAGAACTGTGCATACATCACCTCCTACGGTAAATAAACATTAAATATCGATTTTAAATTTTGAATTATAAAGTTTAGTTAGCCAAACTGAAGATAACAGGTCCGAGAGGATCACCTTGCTGACAGCCGACTTCCGAAGAAAGTTCGTTGCATCGGTACAGTAATTTTGAAGGTGCCGCATAGCAATTTAGTACATAATTGTAGATTTCCGGAATATTGTTTTTGATTTCTGTCAGCAAGATGTCCCGGTTAACCGAAAAGGCATTTTTACGTCAATCTTGAGCAACACCGCACAATATTTTAAGTAAGTTCGGAGGGCATGAACTGCGGCTTCACAACCTCCTTTCGTACCAAATCCCAACTGAACGGGTTCAAAAAGATTTTGTAATTTAGAGATTATAAACGATCGGTAATTTTGGAAGCTAAACGCCGAAAAGTAGACCCAACAGCGATATGCCTGACTCCGCCGTTTTTTTTTGTTATAACAAGCTAAGAAATCTGCGTGTATGTTACTGGAAAGCATTAAGTTTATGAATTTTGAGAAGAGATCAATTAAGCGTTTACCTGCTTAATTATTTAGTTTATTTTGTCAAATAACAGTTTTTGTGATATATTATCATGATAAATATTATTATCATTGATATATAACCTTCGAACCCTGCAAAAATTATCTTTGTTTTTGAAACGAAGTACTCATATGGTATCATGCAAGCTTTGTAATAAGGTTGTATCTTCACAAAACAAACCAAACAGACACGTAAAAAAATGAAAATTTGCAAAATTATTGTTCCTTGAACAAAAGCAAAACCATATACGAGTAAAAATAAGAAAAATAAAAATAAAAAGCAATTTATTGACAGTAAAACAGAAAAAAATACACATGGAAAAAGCATATACACACTGTTTGAACAATTCTATTGTCAAATGGGATAGACTCAGCTTTGTGCGGCACAGGGAGAAACCACTGCGCAGCGCTGGTTTTCAGTCTATCCCATACTCGAGCGCCGGTGCATATCGTGAATTTGTCACAAGATAATATCATTGTACCGTGAATATGAACAAGAAATAAAATGAAAACTGTGTCAAGCATTTTCAAGGGCAATGTCAAAGAAAGAAAGAAAAAGTTTTATTTACGACAAATTACAGCATTAAGGTACATAAAACAAAGTAAGTATATAAGATTTGCCGCAAAAAGGCCCCAGCTCAGCATATGTAGGTTCAATAAAGGACCTACGCTGGTCTTCCGCTGGCACCAACGGCAGTGACATCACGGCCAGGTTAACAATAAACATACAATGACATAAAAAAAACAATACATAATATTCTACATACAAAATTAAGACCAAAAAACATTTTTGAAATTACAGAAAGAAAAATTTAAATAAAAAAACAGTAATAAAAAAATCAAAGCCATGTTAATACCTAGTCAGGTCATAAATTCTGTCACATGTTTAATATAAAATTATTGGAACAAGTTTATTTATTATGTAACCATTTACATACCAAAATGAACTTAACAAAACATAGATTCTTATGACAATAAAGTTTATTCAAAATGACCTCCGTGATTTTGAATACAGGCCTTCAATCTGCGCGGCCAGTCGTCTATCGCAGCACGAACGAGGTCCATGTCAATATCGGCTGCTGCCTTAATCAAGGATGTCTTGAGTGACTCCAAATTGGGATGAGGCTTTGAGCACGCCTTTTCCTCCAAGTGTTGCCATATCTTGTAATCTAACGGACTCAAATCTGGACTGGAGGAGGGCCAGTCTTCGTGCCGGATGAAGTCGATTTCACGCGCCGCCAGCCAGTCTTGTTTGCTCTTCGCTCTATGAGCTGGCGCCGAATCTTGTTGGAATACCCAGTGCCTGTTATTGAACATGGTATGAGAAACAGGTTCCACAAGGTTCGTCAGGACTGTATTTTGATACACAACTGCATTCGTTTTTACACCTTTCTCACAAAAATGTACCTCTGTTAAGCCCCAATAAGAAACTCCCAACCATACCATGAGCGAGGATGGAAAATGACCTCGTTGGACACGCGGAATACGGTTGCTCGCTTCTTCACTACTGTGTGCGTACACCTTATCATTTTGTTTGTTGTAGCTCTCTTCTACGGTAAAAATTTTTTCATCCGAAAAAAGAATTTCTCGATATTTTTTTCTCGCGTACCGCTTCAACAAAGCGCGGCATCTCTTCAGTCTCAGGTCCATTAGACGAGCATTTAAACGATGTCCTGTTTTTCTTCGATATGCCCGAAGCCCTAAGTCTTCATTTAACACCCTTTTCACCGTGGTTCTGCTTAACCCCATCTGAAGGGCCAACAGTTTCTGCTTACGTTTGGGATTTCTTTGAATTCGCGCCTTCACAGCTTTTATCACTGCTGGAGTCCTAACAGACCGAGGGCGACCACTTCTTGACCTGTCATCTACACTAGAGTCTTCATTGTATCGTTTGATGGTACGATAAACGAATCTTTTGGTTATATTCAAATTTTTCAGTATGTCAAAAATTTGAATTGGCGCGTAACCGCAACGATGCAACGCAATAACTGCAACACGGTCTTCTTTAAGCGTCCACTCCATATTTAAAAATGAGTAAAATTCTAAAAAGTATACATTTTTATTTTCATGAACAATTCGAAATTCGAATTCAATAAACTTTTTTGTGGCCAGCATTCTAAAAGAAAAGTTTTTACTGTGTGACAATACTTATGACCTGACTATGTATACATAATACAATATAAAGTGACAAATGCGCTAATAAAATGATAATATTAAGTAAAAGATATAGTAGTTTATGGGTATAGTTTTTTGAATATAAATAAATAGAATAACTGTAGTGTCATAAGTAAATTATGCTCAATTAAATATTTAAACATTATATATAATAAATAATATAATTACGAAATCGATAATTATTATTAATGTAGCTCCGATTCAGATTGCACTCGTTTCGAGTCTCAGGTTTTCCTGACTTGACTGGTGATCCTGAAGGAATTTCTTCAGTTTCACCCTGAAACTGTGCAGACTATGAAGGGTCCTTATAGGCGGAGGAATATTGTTCCAGCATTTAGATGCAGCATAGCGGAAACTACCCCTAAAAGAGGCTGAGCTGTTACGTGGAGTAGCAAGTTGCATCACGTACTGCGATCGCTGTCTGCCTTTGGAAGACCATGATAGCTTTTCATGAAGATATCGTGGTGCTTCGAACTTAAGAACGCCAAAAAGAAGGCAGGCTAGGTGCAGTTTCCGCCGATGCCGCATCTTCAGGATAGAGCGCTTATTTAAATATGGAGTTACATGAGCCCTAGGCGGAATATTAAAGCAAAAACGGGCACAGGCATTCTGGACACGCTGAATAAGTTTTTGGCTTTTTGCTAAAAGGCGAGGTCCAAAGACTGGGTCCATGTAGTTCAGTTTGGACAAAATTAGTGACTCTACTAACTGAATACGAAGGTCTTCGCTTAGGAACGGTCTCATCTTATACAGAACCTTCAGTCTGTAGAAACAGCCTGCTATAGAGCTCTCTATGTGCTTAATAAAGCGCAAGTTAACGTCCATGCTTAGGCCGAGATTCCGAGCCTCTAATACTCTCTCAACTGGCTTGTTCATGAGCATGACATTAATAGAGGGCTTGGTTGCTGCCAACTGATGCTTGCTACCTAAAAGTAAGTATTTAGTTTTAGTAGGGTTTAGTAATAAGTCATTGCTCTCAGACCACGATACAATGTTCACGAGATCTTCGTTAAGTTTACTAATAGCTAAATCTATATCCGACGGTTTACAAGAAATATAAATTTGTGTATCGTCTGTCAGTATTTAGAGCTTCTTTGGTCACTTGTGACCTCGAGATTTCTGTAACCCCTTGTTCCATTCTTTTTGATATCTCTAAAGAAAGCTACTTAAGCATAGTTATTTTTCTAAAAACTGTCTGAAATTTAATTCAATTTATTTGTGGAATTTTGCAATGTGCGATTCAATCTTTCAAAGTGAAAGTTTGTAAGAATGTGTGTTTGTTGAATGTTTTTGTGTGGTTTGTTTGAAGTGTGTGGTTTGTTTGTTGATGTCTGGATGTTTGTTACTCTTTCACACCTAAACGGGTGGACCGATTGAGCTGAAATTTTATATAGTTATATTGCTTAGACCCTGGAATAACACATAGACTACATAAGATCTGCGGGTAAAACCGCTGGGCGCAGCTAGTACATTCATAAATGTTGCCAAAATTTGTTACATCTCATCTTCTATTCATTTAATGTTAGTATTAGATTTAATTTTATTCATTAACATAGAATTATGGTGTTTTTTTAGGTAATGAAATAAAAATATATAGGTATTATACAGGTTTAATATTTTTATTGTTTTTTTTTTCAAATGTGCCCTGTTGTTTTTGAAAATTTATTAATCCCGAAAATCGTATGTTATCGCGGAACATAATATTTTATATTGCGGTCAAATCGTGGCCAATGCCCTTAGTTATGCTCCTTACAATAAGGCTCTATCGGCCTAATTCGCGCACAGTGTGAATCCTACTTATTAATATTATAAACATGAAAGTTTGTAAGAATGTGTATGGATGTATGTTTGTTACTCATTCACGCCTAAACGGGTGACCGATTGAGCTGAAATTTGATATAGAGATAACTTTGACCCTGGAATAAATGGCAGTCATAAAACTGGCTTAGTGCCAGTTATATGACTGCCAGTGCCCTCGGCGAGATTTCTACGACGTTATGATGATTTTGTTGAATGTTTGAATCAAAACATGCGTTGCGTGGCTAGAGAATAGAATCATAGGTGCAGAAAGCCCTCTTTATGAAAATGTTAAGAAAATGCTAATTTTCTTGAGACTGGCAAATGCAGAACTTGTACAGAGATGTAATTTTATGATTAGAAAAACATACTGTCAAATGATTTGCGTTCCGTTGTACGCTATATAAACCTTACGCTATATTACCTTTCCTTCGTTTGAGAATTTACTGCCACAACCAACGAGTTCTTAGCCTATCCGAGGCCACAACTCACAACAAAACAATAATAAAATTAAGCGATCCGGTTGTCTTACTTTCAATATTAAACAATTATTGCTTGGAACAAAACTAAGAACAAGTGGCAATAAAGTTGTACGATCGTGTATTTTATTACAATATATTGGTAAGTTTTCATGTGCGTATAATATTATAAAACTATTTTAATTTGCAGCCATTGATATAAGAAAATAGGAAGATGCGTTATAGCGCTATTGTTGCTATAGCCAAACTCGAGCCTGCTGCACTACATAGATATTCTCACACACCCACATTTACAATACGTTATTACGTAGAATGTACTTCCGGTGAGCGAGATAGGGTTAAAAGTTCAGTTCAAGCGAGACAGAGTCAGCGTGATTTGGAAAGTGACAGATACCGCACTGTTTGACACCCGACTTTTTTCTTGATTGGATTTAGGCGCCGCACGGCACGTCTGCGCATTTGCTAATTTCATAATTTATTTAATTTGTAACTCATCAGACGTGTCCGCCTCGGACCAGTGGTGGTCTGTCAGCTTTCACGCCTGAGTAGTTAGGTGCCGGCCGACTCCTGTTTAAAGGATAGAGCATGAGAGGGTTCGGGTTTCCGTGGGTTGAGTTACCGAGGCTTGGGGAGAGAAAGTGTCAAGAATTTATATAAAGAAGGGCGCCAGACACTCGTTCCGCCAACAAAGGTGTTCCATGAATTCAAACAAAAGTTTTCTAATAAAATGTATATTATCTGCCAAATATTAGCTTCTTAGTCCTTTAGGTTATAATCTAAGTTCGATTATCTTTAGTAATCACAAGAGTTAAAGTTATTAGAATCTTGGGCGGCTAGCGGCCCTTACAAAAACTAAATATCAATAGGGTAGTTACAACGTTACATAAGCATAGCCACAAAATAGACCAGAAACACTGGTCGTCCCAATAGGTTATCTAAAAATAATAATATAACGGGCAGTTTACAAACACTGGTGACTTACAACACCGTGCATACATATGAGTCTTGATAAGTTTGGTAGTTAAGTAAAATGAGGGGCCTATGGCACCGCCGATATACAGGGCATCTAAAGCGCCATAGTTAAACACTGTAGTTGAACGCCGTTACTAAACCAGCGTAGGTAGACACTGTAGATAAACTAGTGGCAAAAAGCACCGTCCATAAAACCGCTGTAGTTAAACAGGTCCATAAAAAACCAGCGTAGTACAAACACCGTTCTCCGCGTAGAGCAAATAACCACGTTCACGCGTAGGGCAAACAATGCTTCACACGTAGGGTAAAAAAAACCACGTTTCCAGCGTAGGGTAAAAAAAATCTTTCCAGCGTAGGGTAAACACTATTTCCAGCGTAGGGAAACACCCTGGAACAATACAATTCCAGTGTTAAAATAACTATAACCACAAAAAGAAAAGAACGCGGCCCTAGGTACACTTACCACGTTTCCAGCGTGGGTGTTATTTTCATAAATGGGAGGTGGAGCGACGCGACAAAGCTGCTGCTCGACTCCCAGGCCGATGAAATATTTCGGTATAAACTTGAAATAAGTCCAATACAAATGGAGGAGAGGCTCCCGGGCACGACTCTCTGCAAGTGTGGCGCGAGGGCAAAGCCCGAAGGCCCGCCCTCACGCCGCTATCACAATTTTTTTCAAGCGACTGTTGGAAACTACCAATGTAACACTTATTATTAGTTAAGGTAACACCGATTGTCATTGTCACCGATTGAATGAACGATGAAGGCTTTCATTACTTATGTCAAATAAATAAAAGATGGTCGATATACTTCCGTGTGTGAGAGCGTGTAATATTTGTGAAATAAATAACTCTGCAGTTAATACCCTAAACCCGACTTTTATTTAATCCGAAATTAACAGGTTATGGGCCCAGGCACATATTCCTGATTTGGATTAAATAATTGGGGGGCACGGAAGGGTTTCGTGTGAAATAATAACGCGTCGGGGTTCGCGAGGCGGCGTGCGCGTGGAAAGTTACCGGTGCGCGGGCGCGCATCGTAACTGGAGAAAAACTTGCGGTTGCAAGGGCACGAGACGGCGGTGCGGAGGTCCGTACAGTTCCTACCAGCATGGCTCATGTTATTGATGTGAGCATGGCGCAGTCCATCATCAAATTGGAAGGTTGCACAAACTGGAGCACATGGAAATTCCAAGTAAAAGTACTGCTCAGGGGGCAGGGTTTGCTCGAGGTCGTGGAGGGCCGCGATGTGAAGCAGGCGGATGAAGTCAATAAGGCGTGGGATGGCAAAGATGCCAAAGCGCAGACCATAATAGTTACCAGGCTGACGGAAAAGGTAATGGTGCATGTACTATCATGTGAAACTTCAGCCGATATGTGGAAAAAGCTATGCAGTATCTACGAACAGAAGTCTGAAACAAACATTCACATTATCCAACAAAGATTCTTCAAGTTCAAGTATGAAGAAGGCACAGAAATATCAGTATTTTTGTCAAAGATACAAGAATTCCAAACACAGTTGAAATCTCTCGGAGAAGAGATATCTGACAAATTTACTATTACAAAAGTGCTGATGTCGCTCCCAGATAAGTTCAATCATTTTATATCAGCATGGGAATCGACTCCAGAGGAAAAGCAAACATATCACAACCTCATATCAAGGTTGATGATTGAGGAAGAGAGAATGAAAGAAAGACAAGAAACAAGCCCGAGCGAGGCTACTGCACTTATAGCGAAGAAGAAAAATGTGAAACAGGTACGGTGTTTCAAGTGTTCAAAGTTAGGACACTATCAAAGTGACTGTCGGAGTGAAAAGACTGATAGAAACTTGAATGTGAATAGTGTGAAACGGTGTCATTTCTGTAACAAAACTGGACATATAGTGCGTGACTGTTGGTTTAAAAAGGGTAAAGACTCGAATGTGAACTCTAATAACAATAAAGCAAGTGCTTTCTTAACATTTTGTGAAGGTGAAACCGATGAACAGTGCTATAGTCATGTTGAGTGGACTTTGGACAGTGGCTGTAGTAATCACATGTGTAATGATAAAAAACTCTTTGACTCTTTTTCAAATTTCCCGCAAAAGCCTGTGATTGTAGGGAATGGTAGTGAAGTTCGTACATTAGGAAGTGGACAGATAAAAACTGAAGTGTCGAACGAGAGTGAATGGATCGATACTACGATCAATAATGTGTTGTATGTGCCGGACTTAAAGTTCAATTTATTATCTATGTACCAACTGACGCGAAATGGTTATGTCGTTGTGACAGATGACGATTCTGCCGTCGCCTGCGAAGCCGTCACATCGCGTCGTGGTCGCGGTTGAAGCCTTATTTTCTCATTGAGTCTCCAGGGAGCATTTTTTATATATTTGTTATTTATTTTATAATAATATATTGGTGAAGGATATTTACTAACCCTTTTTTTCATTTCTACTAACATGGATGTCGTTGTGCCCCCGGATCCTCCTGATCCCCCAGATCCTCCGCCATCTTTGTCGATTGGTAATAAACGACGTTATGACGACTCTGACGCAGATGTTGCCAGTAGTAAAAAAAATGTTCATAATCGAGAACAAGCATCCGCCTCGATTCAATCCGTCTATTTAAACCCGAAATGGGTAATAGGCATAACGGCCTACTCCGATAGTGAGAAAGGCCCATTTATTGTACAAGTTGCACGGACAGAACCTGATCCCTCCGCTGGCACAACCATTAGGCCAATCAAATTCGGACAATTTCTAGTTAGAAACAAAATTCAAAATCAAAGTATAGTGCCAGATGGTGTGAAAAAAGTAGGCCGAAACAAGATCTCTGTAGAATTTAATAACGCCACTGCAGCAAATAACTTTCTCCAAAACCCGGTGCTCGCAAAGGCCAAGTTTTTGGCCACTATTCCGTCTTACAATATAACTCGAATGGGTATTGTTCGCAATGTCCCAGTCGACTTCTCCATGGACGAGTTTGTAGAAAGCGTGAAACTCCCCTCCCGCTGTGGTGAGATCCTTAAGGCTCGACGGTTGAACCGGAAAGTCACCAAAGACAACGGAACAGAATACGTCCCTACTCAAACAGTGGTAATTACATTTCATGGGCAATATCTTCCTGAAAAAATATTTTCATTTCACACATCGTTGCCTGTGGAAAAGTACATATACCCAACGATCCAATGTATGACATGCTGCCGATTCGGACATATCAAAGCACAGTGCCGTTCAAAGCCCCGTTGCTATAGATGCGGGCAAGAGCACACGGGTGATAGTTGTCACTTGTCAGAAGCTGATTCTAACTGTCTGTATTGTTCGGGGGATCACTTCGCTACTAGCAAATGTTGCCCGGAACAGGACAGACAAAGGGATCTAAAAATGATCATGGCAAGAGATGGAGTCTCATACGAGGAAGCTGCCCTTGTTGTACCGAATTTGTATAAAAAATACTCAGACGTCGTGCAGTCCTCCCCGACAAACACTCAACTTCCTAATACTTCATCTCTGACGTCACAAAGAACTTGGTACCCTAAAACTGTTCTCTCCAGCCCTCGACCTAGAGTACCTTTGGGGAAAGGGTATGATAAAATAGCTCACCATACTATAGTATCCCCAGAAAAATCCACTATGCCAAACGGTTGTGCCCTGAGAAAACCCACTGACAGCCCTCCACCAACCGAAACAAATAACAATATCGTAGAAATTATATTAACATTATTACTTAACCTCATTTCCCAAATGAATTCCCCTATACCGTCCCACGTTGCCTCCCAACTTTCAAATATTATGTCGTTAATTCAAAACCATGGATCAAGTATCTCTGATCCAGTGGAACATACAAAGTATACGTGCTAAAAAACATGAATTAATCAATCTGATATCATCATTTAATCCGTCGATTATTGCCATCTCGGAGACATGGTTGGTCCCGGGATCTCGATTTAGAGTCTCGGGATACTCGTGTCTGCGAGATGACAGATCTGACGGCTATGCAGGTAGTGCCTTACTAATTAGGCGTTATCTCTCCTTCTCTCAAATTCCTCTCCCTCCCTTCCCTCCAGAAATTAATGTAGTTGCTGTAAGAGTTTTTGGTATATCTTTTCTCTCCTTTTATATACCTCACCCAAATTCTAGATTAATTCCTGATATATTGCATATTATTTTATCAGTCCCTTCTCCGATCGTTATTATGGGTGACTTTAATGCTCACCATTCTTCATGGGGTTCTAGTCACTGTGACTTATTTGGTTTATCTCTACTGGAAATTTTAGACGAAGCCAATATTTGCATTTTAAACGACGGCTCTCCCACCCGTAGAGTTCGCCCTAACCAAAATCGTCTGAGTGCGGTAGACCTTTCAATGTGTTCTCCTTCCTTATCCTCTGTCTTGACTTGGAAAATCTTAAACTCCACTCACGGTAGCGATCATTTTCCTATTGTTATAACTATTCCTAATAAGTCTTTACCAAATTACAATTTTGCGCCATCGCTAAAATATCGCCTTTCTCAAGCTAACTGGTCGTCCTATTCAGAGGCTTTAGATAGTAAAATCGACCCCTTAATGTTCTACAATAATGATGACCCTCTTGAACTTTATGCGTCTTTTGTAGAGTCGATTATTGATACTGCTAACGAAAACATCCCCTTAAAAAAACCGCATATGTTTAAAATTTCTACTCCCTGGTGGGACTCTGAATGTTCAGAAGCAGTTAATGACAGAAAAGATGCTGAAAGGGAATATAATGCTGCCATGACATTTGAAAATTTTTATAACTACCAAATAAAAGCTGCTAAAGCCAAGAGATTACTATCTTCCAAAAAGAAAAAAGGTTGGATTAGCTATTGTGAAAACCTGTCTCCAAGAACTCCATCAAAATTAGTATGGAATCAAATTAAAAAGTTCAGAGGGTCTTATAACAATGTGGATATCTCATCCAATGATCCCTCGTCATGGTTAGATGCTTTTGCTGACACTCTAGCTCCCCCTTCAGTTCCTAGCTTAACATGTCTCCCTCCCTCTCCTTCTTTAATGCAATCAGTGAACTCTTTGGACACAGAGTTCTCATTTAGGGAACTAGAATTAGCTTTAGATGGACTCACTGACTCTTCTCCAGGAATTGATGGTATTCCATATTCTTTCCTTTCGAAATCTTCCTCAAAATGTAAACAAATTTACCTTTCTCTTATAAATTCTTTCTTCAATTTAGGCGTAGTTCCAGAGCAATGGAAAACTCAAGTAATAGTCCCTATTCTAAAACCTGGTAAACCTCCATCTGACCCCAAAAGTAGAAGACCTATCGCGTTGTCATCAGTCCTTCTAAAAGTGACTGAACACATGCTCAAGCACAGATTAGAATGGATTGTTGAGAGCAATCACCTATTACCTGATTCACAATACGGATTCAGAAAAGGAATGAGTACATTTGATAGTTTAGGTATTTTGACCACAGACATCCATATATCGTTCCACCAAAAAAAATTTCTTGTAGCGGCGTTTCTGGATATAGTTTCCGCATATGACAACGTTGATCTCGCAATGCTCAGGAATAAATTAATTCATCAGCTGAACATCCCCGAGAAAATCGTTCGATTTGTATGCGCCATATTAATGTCCAGAAACATCTTGATTAAAGATACGACTCACAACTCATATCTTCCCCCTAGAAGAATCTGGAAGGGTTTACCCCAAGGTTCCGTGCTAAGCCCTCTACTTTACAGCCTTTATACATTCGATCTTGCCCAGTCTATTACCCCTTCTACCAATCTGTTGCAGTATGCTGATGATCTAGCATTATACTCCATAGCAGATACGACTGAAGAAGCCTCTATTAATTTAAATTATTCTCTCAGTAGTTTAGCAGACTGGCTTAGTACCCATGGCCTTTCATTATCAGCTGCTAAATGCAAAACCGTGGTTTTTACAAGAAGACGTATTATTCCCCCTTTCGAACTTGTGATAGACGGTGAAATCATTCCCCAAGGGAACTCCGCAAAATTTTTAGGCGTATGGTTGGATACCAGAATGAATGGTATTGCTCATACTGATTATATCATTCAAAAGTGTGAAAAAAATATTAATATTCTGCGAGCTTTGTCTGGTTGTTGGTGGGGCTCACATCCATTTTGCCAAAAACTTCTTTATAATGCAATCATTAGAAGCCACCTAGACTATGGCTCATTCCTTTTAGACCCTTGCAATAAATCTGCTCTGAATAATTTAGACAAAATCCAGTCTAAATGTCTCAGGATCATTTTGGGAGCCATGAAATCGTCACCTATTAATGCCATGCAAGTGGAAAGCGGGGATCCTCCCCTCCATCTTCGGCGACAGTTTATTTCCGATAGATTTTTCTATAAGATTGCTCAAAATTCTAACCATACACTTCTATCTAAATTAAATAAACTATCTTCTTTAATATATCCTCATAATCCTGATGTTCTCATGAGACTTCCTTGTTTATTACGCAGCTACATTAAATTTTCATCCTTACCTACCCCATTTCTTCAACTGCCATCTAATCCTCTATTTTTAATGTCCTTTGAATCCCTTCTTTTCAATCCAGATGTCATTTTAGACTTCGGCATTCAAAAGGACTCCCAAAATGCTAATTTAATATTTTCTCAAAAACTTCTTACGGAATACTCTCAGTGGACGGCTATCTACACAGATGCCTCCAAAGGAGCCGATTCTGAAGTGGTTGGTGCTGCAGTTTGGATTCCTTCAACGAGTATTATAATCAGTCATAAATGCCCTCCTTCCACTTCGGTCTTCTCTGGTGAAGCGCTAGCAATATTGGAAGCAATCCGTTTTGTTGAAGCCCATAATTTAAACTTTTCCATCATCTTCACTGACTCTAAAAGCTGTCTTCAATCCATTATATCTAACCCATTCCGCTCCAAAATTTTGTTCCCTTATATATGTAAAATAAGAGAATCTTTGTTTCGCTGCCATCAAAACGGAATTAAAATAATTTTGGCTTGGATTCCTAGTCACACAGGTATAGCTGGTAACGAAACAGTGGACTCTTGTGCTAAACAAGCAGTTCAAGCGGGTTCTTCTGATCGTTATGTCATCCTCTCTCACGATCTCTGCGCTTCTGTTAAGTCCCAACTATTCAAAGCTTGGTTAAAGGAGTGGCAAGTTTCCAAATCGCAAAAAGGACGGTACTACGGTGACATTCAGCCGGATATTCCAGTAAAACCATGGTTTTTCAAGTACAAGAATTTCCGAAAAACTACAACATCGGTCTTGTGTAGACTTCGATTGGGACATTCGTGTACACCTGTTCATTTAGCTAAAATTAGGATAAGGGATAATTCCCTATGCGAATGCGGATTGGATGAAGGCAATACAGATCACATATTTTTTAATTGCACTCGATTTCGGCGGTCTTTATATGATTTCCTTCCTAATGAAATCCCTCGTCCTATCTCTTTTAAATCTCTCCTCACTTATGTTAATACTCGCTATGTAAATATCATATGTAAATATATTTTTATTAATAAAATAAAATTATAACATAATATATTTATTTTACGTTATATTTTTCATACAACTAACAATAAATACTTTATGTTTATAATAATTTGCTCTCTCGGAACTCGCCAATCCCCCCTTTTTTTTTTTTTTTTTTTTTTTTTTTTTTTTTACCCGAAATTACTCGATTTGTATATACTATTTGTTATCATTCGAAACATGTTATGATTATTCCGATTTGTTGGTTCTCGCTAACGTGACATTGGCGGAATTGTGGTATGGCAACACAATAAGTGCCAAAAACAAAAATTGAAGTTGAAGTGACAGATGACAGTTCTTGTAAAATTTATATAAAGAAAACAAGGGTCGCTAACTCGGTGTGAGAGTGGATACACGTGTTAGAGAGTTTCGGTTTCATTTGTGTAAAAATTGGCTTTTTTGCCTTGATTTTTCTACAGAGTCATTTGCCATTTTGTGTGTTTGAGGTGGTGGTAAGTAGTTAGTGTACTAACTATCCATAAATCAGGGGAAATGGAGGCCATTTCCCCTGAACCGGACCCGGCTCCGCCTGACCCTACTTCATCGACGCCAATGGAGATTTCCATTATTAGCACACCCAAAAAGCGTCATTCAGACGACCAGACTAACATTTGCCCTAAGAAAGTTATTGGTAATATAGAATTAGCATCTGCCTCAATTCAAACGGTGTATACTGACCCGGCCATGTCTGTCCTTGGTATAAGATGTTATTTAGAAACAGACGCGGGTCCTTACATTGTCCACGTGTCGCGTACAGTGACTGACCCAGCCGCAGGTACGACAATGAAACCCATTACGTTTGGGCAATTTCTACATCTAAACAAGATTCAAGATGTATGCCAGGATGGAGTAAAAAAGATAGGCAGAAATAAAATGTCAATAAATTTTAAAACTGCATCAGGGGCAAATAAGTTTCTGGAGAATCCCATTGTAAAACAGCATAAATATGAGCCTTTCATTCCGACCTTCAATGTAACTAGGATGGGATTAGTACGGGGTGTCCCAGTGGACATGTCCATGGAAGACTTTGTAGGATCTATACAGTTGTCAGGCAATAGGGTTGCTACTATATTAAAGGCTAGGCGGTTAAACCGAAAAGTGAGGAATGGAGCGGATATATCCTGGGAGCCAACTCAGACTGTTGTTCTTACATTCAGGAGTCAATATTTGCCAGAGAAAATATATTCCTTCTATTCGTCTCTTCAGGTGGAACCATATATTTACCCCACAATTCAATGCAAGAATTGCTGCCGATTTGGGCACATAAAAGTGCAATGCAGGTCTGCCCCTCGATGTTATAGGTGCGCTCAACCTCACTGTGGTGATGAATGTGATGTCACAGAAGCGGAGGCTACCTGCCTGAGCTGCTCTGGGCGTCATTTCTCCACTAGTTTGTCCTGCCCAGAGCAGGATAGGCAGAAAGCGATAAAATCAACAATGTCAAGAGAAGGTATCTCATATGTCGAGGCAGTGACCCATGTCCCTAAAATTCCCCGCCCCTTTAACGAAGTTTTGTCTGCTCCTCTGGCCTCATCTCCAACCTCCCCCCCATCTATTCATCAAAATCAATCTTACAGAAAAACTGTATATATTCAGCGGCGCCCTAGAGCTCCCCTAGGAAAGTCCTACGACAAATTAGCTCATAATGCTATTGTGGCTACAGAGCCATCAACACTGCCAAATGGCCATGCCCTAAATTTAGCCCAATCCTCTCAATCAGATCAAGATCCTCAAAACCAGCTCTTGATGCAGCTACTTTCTTTATTAATTAATATTTTATCCCAGAACTCTGGAATACCGTCCAACGTCGCCGAAATGATATGCCAGCTCACATCCCTCTTCAATCATAATGGATCAATCCCTGATAGTGCAGTGGAACTGCAAAAGTCTCCGCAGGAAAAAAACTGAATTACTTTATTTAACTAATACATTCTCCCCATTTCTGGTGGCCATTTCTGAGACATGGTTGGTTCCTGGAACTCATTACAGATTTCCAGGATATTCCTGTCTTCGGGATGACCGTCAGGATGGGTATGCAGGGTGTGCCCTGCTTATTAAATATCCTCTTCCCTTTTCCCAGCTCACCTTGCCCAATCATAGTGCAGAATTTAATGCTGTCGCTGTGAGGGCCTGTAACACCTCATTTATATCTATATATATTCCCCATCCTAACTCTTCTCTTATTCCTGATATACTTCTTGTCATACTATCAGTTCCAGGCCCTGTTGTAGTGATGGGAGACTTTAATGCCCATCATACTTCTTGGGGATCTGACCGATGTGACCTATTCTCTCTCTCTCTTTTAGAAATCTTCGATGAAGCTAATGTGTGTGTCATTAATAATGGATCCCCTACTCGTAGAGTTCTGCCTACGCAAAATCCAAAAAGTGCTGTTGACCTCACTGTCTGTTCTCCTTCTCTTGCTTGCAGCCTATCTTGGAGAGTCTTACCATTATCATATGGCAGTGATCACTTTCCGATTGTAATTAACTTCCCTTATCGGGTCACTCCCCAATCTTCCGTTAACCCACTATTAAAATATAACATTTCCCGTGCTGATTGGAGTATGTACTCTTTTGATCTTGACATTAAAATAGATTCATTAATCTCACCTAATCCAGAGAATGCCCTAGAATGTTACTCAAAGTTTATTGAGGATATTATTGGAAGTGCTGACAGTAATATTCCATCAAAAAAAAGTAGATGCGCTCTAGCTTCCCCTCCCTGGTGGGACAGCGAATGCACTGACAGTGTTAGATGCCGTAAGGAAGCGGAAATGGTTTATAATGAAAGCATGACTAGGGAAAACTTCTTGAAATATCAAAAAACTGCAGCTAAAACTCGAAAAACTCTTTCCAAAAAGAAGAAACAAGGCTGGATATCTTTTTGTGAAGGACTGTCACCTGCATCTCCTCCCTCCCTTATATGGAAGCAAATTCGTAGGTATCGCGGATATTGTAATTCTCCAAATATCACATCTTGCGACAATTCCTCCTGGTTGGAAGAATTTGCTTCTAGGTTAGCTCCTCCCTTTGTTCCATTGCCCATGGCCCCCCCTATCAACAATTTTTCACCCTCTAGTTTCGACAATGTATTTACATTCCCTGAATTCCAATTAGTCATCAATGGTCTAGTGGATTCCTCACCAGGGATAGACGGAATACCATATTCATTCATAGTTAAAAGCTCCGATAAAACCAAACTATATCTCTTAAATCTTATAAATATCTTCTTTGATCAAGGCATTATCCCAGAGGCCTGGAATACCCAGATAATTATACCAATTTTAAAAACCGGTAAGGATCCTTCAGATCCTAATTCGTATCGCCCCATTGCATTATCTTCAGTGATGGCTAAAATTGCTGAACGACTAATAAAAAATAGACTGGAATGGTGGGTCGAAAACAAGAGTCTCCTCGCTAAATCCCAATTCGGTTTCCGTAAAGGAATGTCGACGTTCGATAGCCTGGCCATTTTAACAACAGATATACTCCAGTCTTTTAATAACAAGGAGTACCTGGTGGCTGTGTTCCTTGATATTGCCTCGGCGTATGATAACGTGCTTCTTCCTCTGCTCAGAAACAAATTGTTACAGCTGAGCATTCCCGCGAAGCTAGTACGATTCATATGCTGCCTCCTTATGCCAAGAACAATACGAATTAGATCCCAAGATAAATTACTCCCTGCAAGAACCATTTGGAAAGGGCTTCCTCAGGGTTCGGTTTTAAGTCCTCTTTTATACAGCCTTTACACAAGAGATCTGGATTCTACTGTGGATTCTTTTTGTGAAGTACTTCAATATGCAGATGACCTAGCCCTTTATGTATCCTCTGGGTCAATTGAAGTGGCAGAGACAAGATTGAATACAGCACTTGGATACCTTGAGGATTGGTTGACTGATCATGGCTTATCCATTTCGGTAAATAAAAGTTCAACTGTAATTTTCACGAGAAAAAGAGTAGTTCCTCACATAAACCTCACAGTTAATGAAAAAAGCATTCCGCTGCAAGATTCCGCAAAATTCTTGGGTGTGTGGTTAGATTGCAGATTAAACGGAGTCCCCCAATTTAATAATGTTGTCAAAAAATGTGAAAAGAATATTAATATTTTACGAGCCTTATCTGGTGTATGGTGGGGTTCTCATCCCTACTCCCAGAAACTCTTATATAATGCTATAGTGCGAAGCCATCTGGACTATGGCACATTCCTTTTAAATACGGCAAATAGAATCTGTTTCAATAAATTACAACAAATCCAATCCAAATGTCTGCGAATTATTTTAGGTGCCATGAAGTCCTCGCCAATCAATGCCATGCAGGTGGAATGTGTTGAACCTCCTATCCACCTACGTAACCAATTCCTCAGTGACAGATTCCTGTTTAAACTTTTCCAATTCTCGAATCACCCTCTAATTCCTAAGATTGAATTACTTTCCAGAAATTACAACTTTTCTGGATATATGCCTGAATATAAGATCCCTTGTATTGTGCGCAGCCTAATGAAAATTTACCAACTACCTTGCCCTGTCGTTCAGTCCACTTATAGTAATCCCCTTTCGGATATTCCATATCTAGCCCTAATATATACCCCTAAAATATTACTTGATTTTGGCATTACTAAAAACACAGATGATGCCCAAACAGCATTTCAAAAAATAATTCACAATGACTGGGACGGTTGGCTTACTATATATACAGATGCATCGAAAATGACTTTGGATAGTGACACAGGCTCTGCCGTCTGGATTCCTAGGTATAAAGTTATTTTGAGTTTTAAATGTCCTCCACTTACAACTGTCTTTACTGGAGAAGCAATAGCAATTTTGGAAGCTATACTCTATATATGGTCCCATAAATTAGATAAAACCATAATTTTTTCAGACTCTAGGAGTTGTTTAGAGGCAATCCTAGCTAACCCATTTAAAACTAGGAATAGAACTCCTATTATTTTTAAAATCAAGGAAACATTACATAAGTGTCATGAAAGTGGTATAAATGTTGTTCTGGCATGGATTCCGGGACACATGGGGATTCCAGGAAATGAGTCAGTTGATTCATGTGCAAAACAGGCAGCAAACATTGGGAATTTAGACCATTTTAAAATTTATCCATCAGACCTTGCTTCATCCTGTCAACAAAATTTGTTAAAAAATTGGGAAATGTTTTGGCACAAATCAAAATCTCTTAAAGGAAAATTTTATGGCAACCTCCAACCATCAATTCCTACAAAACCCTGGTTCTTTAAATTCAAAAACAATCGGAAATGGGTTACATCTACCATCTGTCGACTGCGGCTGGGTCATTCTTGTACTCCGGTATTCCTTGCTAAAATTAGGATAAGGGACAGTTCTTTATGCGAATGTGGACTTGATGAGGGCACCGCGGAGCACATATTTTTCAATTGTCCAAAATCTCTCTCCTCTTTTTACGATTACCTCCCTCCTGATATCCCCCGTCCTGTATCCCTAAATAACATATTGTCTTTAGTTTTTACTCCTTTTGTTTATATCCTAGCTAACTTTATCCAAATTAACAAGATTAAACTCTAATACTTGTAGGTATATATATATTTGTGATTTGTCTTATAATATAAGGTATATATCTTAATATTTATACTAACATGTTAACACATAATATAATATTATATTGCATGTATTATATATATTGTGACGTCTCTTTTCAGGTACTCAACTCTGTTGTGGCCTCATAAAACCGGTCATATTTTTATTTAACTGATAAAACTCCTTCGTTTATTTTTCTCTCTATCCACGGCGACATTGGCAAATTGTGGCAATGCTACATCAACGGGCCATTAAAAGAAGTTGAAGTTGAAGTTAAAGAAAACAAAATTTGCGCGATTGCGAAAAGGCGCGGTGAACTTTATTTTATGAACTTTCGATTTAAAAATGAGTGTGCGAACGTTTCTCGAGTGAAAACTAATTTAAATGAGTGGCATCAAAGACTTGTACATCAAAACATTCACCATGTAAAGAAAGTGTTGTCGAACAATAACATCGAAGTGAACAATAATAGTTTTGATCAATGTATAAGTTGTACGAAAGGTAAAATGCATCGATTATCCTTTCCTACGAGTGATAACGGGTGTTCAAAGAACTGCGAGCTAATTGTAGCGGACGTGTGTGGCCCGTTCGAAACAAAGTCTGTTGGGGGAAGCAGATATTTTTTGCTACTTAAGGATGTCTTCTCAAACTACAGAACAGTATACTTTCTTAAAGAAAAAAGCGAGGTAAAGCATCATATCCAGAAATTCATTAAGATGTCAGAGAATATAACTGGGAATAAAATCAAAACTTTTAGAAGCGACAATGGTAAAGAATTTGTAAACAAAGATGTGCAAAAACTATTTGAGATGCATGGAATTACTCACCAGATGACTGTACCATACACCCCGGAACAGAATGGAATAGCGGAACGTGAGAACAGGATGTTGGTTGAGGCAGCGAGAACACTCTTACACACAAAGAACTTGTCAAAGACTTTATGGGCAGAGGCGGTCAATACCGGGGCATACGTGCTGAACAGAACTGGAAACAGTAGTCAAGAGGATAAGACGCCATATGAGGTATGGACGGGAAGGACTTACAACATTGA
This sequence comes from Hemithea aestivaria, assembly GCA_947507615.1. Classification (NCBI taxonomy): domain Eukaryota; kingdom Metazoa; phylum Arthropoda; class Insecta; order Lepidoptera; family Geometridae; genus Hemithea; species Hemithea aestivaria. The sequence continues at coordinate 7,606,377 of OX382350.1, read as the reverse complement.
TAAATTGAAGATTTTTGGTACACCAGTTATGACACATATACCCAAAGAGAGGAGGAGAAAATTAGACTCCAAGGCAGAGAGAGGTATCATGGTTGGATATGACGACGTAGTAAAAGGCTATAGAATATACTACCCGGATCAAGACAAAGTAGAGTTGAAAAGAGATGTTACATTCCTGGAGAAACTGAGAGACGAGGAAGAAGATACGAAGGAAGTCCAAGACGAAGAGGTGATTATTCTGGACTTGGAAGGAGAAAAAGATACATATAATGAACCTGAGATGCAAATAAGCAATACGTTAGATGAGACACTAGAAAGTAATTACGAGCCTTGTTCGTGTGAAGCTAATTCGGAAGAGGAAGGGAATAGTACCTTAATGGAAAGTGACTTAAACCTGACAGGAGAGGTCCCTGAAAGACAAAGACGGATGCGGAGACCACCCGAGTTCTACAGATGCAATAATGTCTATGTACCGGACGAACCGAAGACATTTGCTGAAGCAATGCGAGGACTATATAAGAGTCAGTGGCAAGAGGCTATTAACAAAGAATTAGAGACATTAAAGGACAATGATACTTTTGAATATTGTAAGCGACCAGCGCATAAGAACATTATTAGCTCTAAATGGGTGTTTAAAGTTAAAATACTAAATAATGTTAATCATTTTAAGGCTAGGTTAGTAGTCAGAGGTTTTGAACAGCAAGATAAATTAGACTATACAGAAATCTATGCACCTGTAGCTAAATTGTCAACTTTTAGATTGTTTATAGCTATAGCAACTAAATTCAATTGGCCTATATACCAGCTTGATGTAACTGGAGCATTTTTGTATGGGGATATTAATGAAGAAGTGTATTTAGAACTGCCTGAAGGTGCTTATAAAGGTAGTAATAATATTGTTAAACTTAAGAAATCTCTTTATGGCCTTAGAAAGTCACCTAAGTACTGGAATGATAAATTTAACGCGGTTATGATAAAAACAGGCTTTGTGAGGTCACAAAGTGATACATGTTTGTATAGTAAAGAAGGTAAATTGTTTGTATTACTATATGTAGATGATATACTAATCTCAGGGAATAACATTAATGATGTAAACAAACTTAAAGATATGTTAAATAAGGAATTTAAAATGAAAGACATGGGGTTAATTTCAAATTTTATTGGAATAAATGTAAAACATAATGTAAAAACAGGAATAACAGAACTTAGTCAAACAGATTATTTAAAAAATGTAATATCACGATTTGGACTTGAAAATTGTAAACCAGCTTCTACTCCGATGGATTATAATTTCGATGTAAGAATTTTAGATGAAGCTGAGGTAGATAAAAGTATTGAACATACATGTAGGCAGATTGTAGGTTCATTGATGTACGCTGTATGTGGTACAAGACCTGATTTATCTGTTGCAGTCTCTATACTGAGTAGATATCAAAATAAACCAAATTGCAGATATGTTAACGAAGCCATTGAACCAAATTTTGTTGAAAAAGTTTTCTAAAATGTGTAATTTAGAGTAAATATATAACTAGTATAAAAGCATGTTTTGTAGAGATGTTTGAGATGTACTGTAGAGTAAGATAGGAAGTATAGTAGTTGAAATTTGAGTATTGTTTGTAAACGAAGTAAACTTTAGAGTCAAAAATATATAGTTAAAGAGATATATAGTATATAGATTTGAAGTAATAATATGTAAAGTTATAGTAGAGGGTATTACATTGAGGGGGGGTGTTGGAAACTACCAATGTAACACTTATTATTAGTTAAGGTAACACCGATTGTCATTGTCACCGATTGAATGAACGATGAAGGCTTTCATTACTTATGTCAAATAAATAAAAGATGGTCGATATACTTCCGTGTGTGAGAGCGTGTAATATTTGTGAAATAAATAACTCTGCAGTTAATACCCTAAACCCGACTTTTATTTAATCCGAAATTAACAGCGACCTTCCAGCAATCTCTCACAAAAAAGGAAAAACCAAGAATGGCCGCATCAGTGTGACCATCATTACCGTCGAATAAAAATTCTACCAAAAGTATAAAAAAAACGAGATGTTAGAATTCACCAAATATGAGAAAAACTGAGTTTCCTAAAGCCAAATATTATTAAGTCCAACAATCAAAATACTCTGTATATCAAAACAACAGAAACCCGAAGACACCCTGAGAGAAATTGACCTACAACGAATGACCCCACCTTCGAAGAGCTGATACGAAGTCAACGTTTATTTTGGAGGACATTTCCCTCCGAATATCAACGTGGAATTGAATCTAATTAGGAAATATACCAAAACAGTAATTACTTCCATTTTCCTAATCATCTACTAAAATGTCATAAAGTTTATTACCTGGTCACACCAAATAGTTAACTTTTTAAATAAGTTCCATTACACACGATCGAACTGTCAAAAATGATAAAAAAACCGATAAAATCGATAATTTCTTTATGGTTTTTTGGTGACACTTGGCACCATGTTTTGCCTATGTCAACTTCAAATGGCAACCATCAATGAACGTCAATGTCATATGATAAAATGTTTTGAAACCAGATTTACTATTCTTATGAATTTACATAATATTATGTGAAAACCAATTAAATGGCAGATTATTATTATCTTCCATGGAAAGTACTAAGTGACATTATGATTCTAAATGAAAGGACTAAGTGTTAAAGGTAATTTTGTTACAAATTCATAATTCATTTATTCCAGCAAATGTAGGTTGTTAGGTACAGATCTTTTTTTTGTATTTAAATATACTACATTTTAATCTTTTAGATTCTAGGACACTGTGGTTAAGTGCAAAAAATCAAGAATATGGTTTAAACCATGAATTTTCTAGGAAAACTATCAGGTCTTTATAACTATTATTTAAAGTTGACGAAAGTTAAGGATGTTATTATTCCAGTACTACGGACGCCTAAATTAAAACTTGTAACGTGTAATAAAAGCTTCTAATGAAACAATGAATAAGTGTTTTATTCCATAACAAGAATATTTATAAAAACGTTTATATATATTTTTTGTCGCTGCTTACTTAGATTTAATTTTACTTCCTCATATTTAATGATTTTTATTATGATAATTATACATTACATTGATACACTTATTATCTTTTATTTGACAAAAGCGCGAATTTAAAACAAATCTATGAAAATTGGCAAATGCACTGACGTGTCGCGCCAAACTAGAATTAGAAGTTATCATCAAAAAAAATTATGAATCAATAAAATTAATTTTAATTTAGAAAAAAATATAGTGTTTTATTGTACTTCCGAAAGAAAAGTGGTTTTTTTTTAGTTTTTGAACTGTTCATTCAAGTTTATAACACAAGAAGGCATTATTTTATCTTAAATTACCGGAATTTACAAAAAATGTATACCGTGTATTATGTATGTTAGCCTGTAGTCTGTGATGTTAACCTTGAGCCTAACTGCACCTAACTGGAAGTAACTGAAGTGCGGTTGTGTCCTATGGACCTGATTGGAACTACTTATTTCCGGTATGTCAATACCCCGTCTTCTAATTTTATTTAAGTCTATGTTTGCAGCGAATACAATCGTCCCTGCAATAATTTGGCTGCAAAACTTTTTACATCCATAATTTGCAAGTACATCCTTTGGCTCTTATAATATCTACTCTTATATGTACCTACTTATTAGAAGGAAGCTGATGCTATTTCCTGTACATCTTATGAATAGTTATTTTTATAAAAAAAAAACATGTCTATATTCCTTGTAAAGACATTGAGCTGGGTATTGGTACATCAATCATGCAATATTCTTCTTACAAAGGGACAAAAACAACAAGAAAAAGGAATAATAATTTTGTGAATATTTCCCTCAACAAGAAATTGGTACCTACAAACACAAAGTTTACAAAGTCTGCCAATGTTAATTCTGTAAGAATACAAGACAAATTCATAGCAAAACAATAATGATTTGTAAGTTAATAAACAACAGTATAAAAAATATGAGTACACCTATGTTTATGAAACTAATAATCAACAAAGTCAGTTACTGTTTAACCAGTCAGGTCCTGAGCGGCTTGCTCGGGCCGCATTGAATGCTAATTTAAACCTTATTTTAAAGAAGCTAGAAATTAAAGATGTCAATTTTGATTTGAACCTTGTGAAAATTGTGTTTCCTGGATCAAGGGGTTAAAATGTCTAATTTAAACATAAATAGGTCTCACAAAGTGTTTGACAAATTATCATAACAGTACTCAAACAAAGTAGACCATAAAGAACTCTATAATCTAAATTCTCTGTAGGTGGAAATTGGGAATAAAAAGTCCTTTCAAATAGCTATTGTTTTGTTTATTTTTAAAAATGTGCTTTGGTAGAAGGGCACTGTAGCTGGTAAAATTACTGGGCTAAAGAGTCTTAACCCTTTAACCGCCACCGTCGGATATATCCGACAAGCCTGTTCTGTTACGTAACCGCCAGAGTCGTATATTTCCGACTGCACTTTAAATCTACATTTTTAAGTCATAACACTGTATTTTATAAAACTATACTCGTAATTAGCTAAATAGTGAATAAAGTTATTTTGTTTTATTATTAAAATATCGACATCAATAACCTTAAATATTAGACATCACTTTTATTGTAGGTATTTATAATTCAAAAAACTTGCCTGGCGCTAGAGGCACGACAAGTGATTTTAAGTCTGGCGGTTAAAAGGTTAAACATCTTATAACTCTTGGGTATGAAGTGATAGTGCTGTGGGCATACAATTTTACATGATCATGAATGTCTGAGTAGCACTGTACTCTGTACTGATTATGGGTAGTGTTATCTCTTACACATAGAAGAGCTAGCTCATCTTTTCATATTTTTATATAAAAAAAAAAATTGAGTTCAATGCATTAGAGACACCATCTAGAAGCCTATTGCAAACATCTGGTAACTTTTTCAAGGTTAACCCAAAATAAAAGCTTCAATAGCTTCTCACTGAACAACAAAAGCTATGAAAGACAACACTCGCTCAGCGATACTCGCACTTAATCAGAACTCACGCCGAGCGAGCAACTGGTGGTCATTTCTCTACAGTGTGAGGAATCGCTCATCTCACTCTATTATAGCTGAGGAACACAACTATCGGCACTACGCACTCGCTGCTCGTCAACTCATTTCTACATTTTAATTCCACTCGTTACTTGCTCATCGTTGCCAGTAACTGCCTCTACTCAGATATAGAAATACAAAACTCACACCAATATTATAGAGATTGAGCTGTGCGTGCATACTTATAATCAATCAAACATACTTATGATATTATGTACCTACAAAACATATGCATAAAGTAAATTGTTTGTTGGAGGCGACCAACTACTCGTGTTCTACTAATATGGAGGACAAACAAATTACAACAAATGAAAAGGACTTTGATGATATAGAAATAAAGCAAGAGCATGATATATGTATGCAAGATAGAGTTGAATCTGACTCTGAACTAGTAAATACACGTGAAGATATAATACTCAAAACAGAATATGAGGAATTATATCAAGACCATATCATAAAGGATGAAATAGTTATTGGACCAGAGGTAATACAACAAACTTGTACGAACACTGATTCTGTTTCAACAGATGCTACACACAACTATTATCATTGTACTGTAAGGCTTGAAAGGCTCAAACAAGATGTTATTGCAAAGGCTATAAATAATGAACGGTACACATGTGATATATGTAAGGAAGGTTTCACTCGCAAGTGTACTTTAAAAAAACATATTAAGGAACATAACACTGGTTCTAACAAAATATTATCTTGTGAACTTTGTAAAAAGGTTTTTATATTAGAAAAAAAAATTAAAAATCACTTGGTAAAGTACTGTCCTATGAACAAAAACAAATCAAATCCAGTATCATGTCAGCTATGTAATAAGGTTCTATCATCACACAATTGCCTAAGAAATCATCTAAAATATTACTGTTCCATAAACAAACCAAAACCGTTATCATGTAAACATTGTAATAAGGTTATATCTTCAAAAGGTTACTTAAATACTCACATGAAATATCATTGTTCTATGAACAAAAACAAATCTAACCCAGTAGCATGTGAGCTATGTAATAAGGTTATATCTTCACAAGCGAACCTTAACTGTCATATAAAATATACTTGTCCTATGATCAATTATAAGCCAAAACCATACCATACCAACCAAAACGTATATGAAAGCTTTGCAATAAGGTTATATCTTCACAAAAGAAATTACATGTTCACGTGAACTATCACTGTCCTTTGAACAAAAACAAATCAAAACAGGTATCATTTTAGCTATGTAATAAGGTTATATCTACACCAGAGAGCTCATAATATGAAGAATAATTATTTTTCTATGAACAAAAATCAATAAAGTATATACTTCGTTACAGAAACAAAGATTATGTCGAAGGGTATCTTAATATTTTCGATATATATCGGATATCTATCATAATATATCCGTTAAATATCATAATATATATCGGATATAAAAAATATATCGGATCAAAAAATGCAATGAAATCTGTCAAACGTAAGCATATGGAAAACTTAGTTAAGAATATGGAAACACTCGTCAAAGCCAACGAATCGAGAAAACTCTTTAAAGAAGTAAGATCCGTGCGAAAAGGGTTCCAACCTGACACTAACATGCTTGAAGATGATTGCGGTAACCTTGTGACTGACGTACATAACATTAAAAACATGTGGAAAGAATATTTTAAATCATTACTAAACTGCCCCGCATCAGAATTGACGACCTCTGTGGCGCAGTGGGCTAATACCCGCCTGCAACGCAGAAGGTTGCAGGTTCGATTCCTGCATGGGACAAATGTTTATGTGATCCACAGGTATTTTTTTCTGGTCTGGGTGGTTTTCATATATCTATTATAAATATGTATTTACAAAAGAAAAATATATAAGTATTATATCCGTTATCCGAACCACCATAATACAAGCATTAAGTTGCTTAGTTTGGGGTTAGGTGGCGCTGTGTGAAACGTCTTGAAACATTTATTAAAATTTTATTAATAAAAATAGAATATCCATTAGAAGAGTTTGGAACAGAAAATAATATAGAAGGCAGACACACAGAGCTTTCAAGAAGTAAGAGGAGCCATTCTCAGATTAAAAAACAATAAGTCATCTGACTTTGATAATATACCCTCTGAATTATGGAAGCATGGCGGAGAGATAGTTTGTTTCAAGGTGTACGAGCTTATGATCAAAATATGTAACAAAAATGAAGCGACAGCGCAGGACAGGCAGGAGTGGAGTCTTCTTGTTTCGGAGGCCAAGACTCAGTTTGGGTCGTTGCGCCATCTTAGTTACTTAGTAGTATCATAGATACAACAGTTTTTGTGAATATATATCATGATAAATATCATTGAAACCTGCAAAAAAAATTCTTTGATTTTGAAACCAAGTATCATGCAAGCTTTGTAATACGGTTGTATCTTCACAAAAGAAACCAAACACATAACAAGACACATGTAAAAAAAAATACATATAAGAAGGCTACTAAAGCATATATGTTTTCAATGATTTGTTGAATTTTGCAATCTACGATTCAATGCATTCATAAAAGTTGTCAAAATTTGTTACTTCTCTTCTATTCTTTTAATGTAAGCTATTACATTTAATTTTATTCATTAACATTGAATTATAATGTTTTTTAGTTAGGTACTAGAAAATATATATATAAACTAGAAATACTAGAAAGAATAAAAAAATATATATTATACAGGTTTAATTTTTTTAAATATCCCCTGTTTAAAAATATATTATATTGCGCTCAAATCGTGGCCAATGCCCTTAGTTATGCTCCTTACAATAAGGCTCTATCGGCCTAATTCGCGCACAGTGTGAATCCTACTTATTAAAATTATAAACATGAAAGTTTGTTAGAATGTGTATGGATGTATGTTTGTTACTCTTTCACGCCTAAACGGGTGGACCGATTGAGCTAAAATTTGATATAGAGATAACTTTGACCCTGGAATAAATGGCAGTCATAAAACAGGCTTAGTGCCAGTTATATGACTGTCAGTGCCCTCGGCGAGATTTCTACGACGTTATGATGATTTTGTTGAATGTTTGAACCGAAACATGCTTTGCGCGCAACGAGTTCTTAGCCTACTAATTCATCCGAGGTTGCGCGGCTAGAGAATATATTTAATCATAGGTGCAGAAACCCCTCTATAAAATTTTCTAGAAAATGAAAATTTTCTTGTGACTAGCAAATGCAGAAATTGTACAGAGATGTAATTTTCTTTGAAAAAACATACTGTCAAATGATTTGCGTTCCGTTGTACGCACTTGTTTACCGTTGCCAACGGCGTTATAATATTTTTGTTGAATGTTTGAACAAAACACGCGCTGCGCGGCTAGAAAATAGAATCGTAGGTGCAGAAAGCCCTCATTATAAAACTTTCTAGACAATGCAAATTTTCTTGAGACTAGCAAATGCAGAAATTGTACAGAGTACAGAGATGTCATAAAAAAAATACACTGTCAAATGATTTGCGTTCCGTAGTACGCACTTGTTTACTATTGCCATTAGTTTGTGATTTACTTTTTTATCGGCCGCAACAAAACAATCACAGAGTACATTTTATATATAGAAAACAATATTAAAATCAGAAAATTAAGCGATCCGGCTGTCTTAGTCTTACATTCAATATTAAACAATTATTCCTTGGAACAAGTGACAATAAAGTTGTACGATCGTGTATTTTATTACAATATATTGGTAAGTTTTCATTTGCGTATAATATTATAAAACTTATTTTTCCCTGCAGTAATTTGGCTGCAAAACTTTTACAGCCATAATCTGCAAGTACATCCTTTAGTCTTATAATATCTACTCTTATATGTAGGTACCTACTTATTAGAAGGAAGCTGATTATATTTCCTGTACGTCTTATGAATAGTTATTTTAGGTCATTTTTATAAAAAAACATGTCTATATCCCTTGTAAAGACATTGAGCTGGGTATTGGTACATCAATAATGCAATACTCTTCTTACAAAGGGACAAAACCAACAAGAAAAAGTAATAATAATTTTGTGAACATTTCCCTTGGCAAGAAATATGTACAAACCCAAGGTTTACAAAGCCCTTGATGTTTATTCTGTAAGAATACAAGACAAATTCATAGCAAAACAACAATGATGTGTAAGTTAATATACAACAATATAATAAAAATGAGTACACCTATGTTAATGAAACTAATAATCAACAAAGTAAATTAATTACTGTTTAACCAGTCAGACCCTGAGCGGCTTGCTCAGGCCGCATCGAATGCGAATTTAAACCTTATTTTAAAGAAGCTAGAAATAATATATGTCAATTTTGATTTGAACCAGAAGTGTTTCCTGGGCCTGTAGCATGCCATATGGGATCCTGCTGAAATGTCAAGAGTAGAACTGTCATCTCATACATTGTACTTTTGTGAATGTATGGTATGACAGTTCTACTCTTGAAGTTTTGTCAGGATTCCATATGGAATGCTACGGCCACTGGATCAAGGGCTTAAAATGTCTAATTTAAATATAAATAGGTCTCACAAAGTGTTTGACAAATTATCATAACAGTACTCAAACAAATTAGACCATAAAGAACTATAATCTAAATTCACTGTAGGTGGAAATTGGGAATAGAAAGACCTTTCAAATAGCCATTGTTTTGTTTATTTATAAAACTGTGTTCCGTAGCACTGTAGCTAGTGAAATTACTGGGCTAGAGTCTTAAATATCTTATGACTCTTGGGTATGAAGTGATAGTGCTGTGTGCATAGAATTTTACATGATCATGAATGTCTGAGTAGCTGTACTCTGTGCTGATTATGGGTAGTGTTATCTCTTACACATAGAAGAGCTAGCTCATCTTCTCATATTTTTATATAAAAAAAATTATTGTGTTCAATGCATTCGAGACACTATTCAGAAGCCTATTGCAAATATCTGGTAACTTTTTCAAGGGTAACCCAAAATAAAAGCTTCAATAGCTTGTCACTGAACAACAAAAGCTATGAAAGACAACACTCGCTCAGCGATACTCGCGCTTAATCAGAACTCACACCGAGCGAGCAACTGGCGGTCATTTCTCTACAGTGTGAGGAATCGCTCATCTCACTCGCACACTCTATTATAGCCGAGCTACACAACTATCGGAACAACACACTCGCTCCTCTCTGCTCGTCAACTTGTTTCTACATTTCAGTTCCACTCGTTACTTGCTCATCGTTGCCAGTAACTGCCTCTACTCAGATATAGAAACACAAACTCACACCAATATTATAGAGATTGAGCTGTGCGTGCATACTTATAATCAATCAAACATACTTATGATACCTACAGAACATATGCATAAAGTAAATTGTTTGTTGCAGGCGACCAACTACTCGTGTTCTACTAATATGGAGGACAAACAAATTACAACAAATGATAAGGACTTCAATGATATAGAAATAAAGCAAGAGCATGATATTATATGTATGCAAGATAGAGTTGAATCTGACTCTGAACTAGTAAAAACACGTGAAGATATAATACTCAAAACAGAATATGAGGAATTATATCAAGACCATATCATAAAGGATGAAATAGTTATTGGACCAGAGGTAATACAACAAACTTGTACGAACACTGATTCTGTTTCAACAGATGCGGCAGATTGTGATGACAAATATTATCATTGTACTGTAAGGCTTGAAAGGCTCAAACAAGATGTTATTGCAAAGGCTATAAATAATAAACAGTACACTTGTGATATATGTAAAAAAGATTTCCTCCGCGCATATACTTTACAAAGACATATTAAAGGGTGTCACACTGATTCTATTAAAACATTTACTTGTAAGCTTTGTAAAAAGATCTTTTTAAAAGAAGAAAAATTAAATAATCACTTGGAAAAGAACTGTCCTATGAACAACAAACCATTTTCATGTATGTTTTGTAATAAGGTTTTTTCTTCAATAACAAACCTAAACAAACACATGAAGAATTGTTCCATGAACAAAAACAAAACAAAACCAGTATCATGTGAGCATTGTAATAAGGTCATATCTTCTCAAAATAACTTAAATATTCATGTGAACTATCACTGTCCTTTGAACATAAACAAATCAAAACCTGTATCATGTGATCATTGTAATAAGGTTATGTCATCACAAACTACCTTAAAAAATCATGTAAAATATCACTGTTCCATAAACAAATCAACACCATTATCATGTAAACATTGTAATAAGTTTATGTCTTCACAAAAGATCCTAAGCACACACATGAAATATAATTGTTCTGTGAACAAAAACGAATCAGGAGCAGTATCGTGTAAACATTGTAATAAGGTTATATCTTCAAAGAGTAACTTAAACACACATATAAAATATTATTGTTCTATGAACAAAAACAAATCGAACCCAGTTTCATGTGAACTATGTAATAAGGTTATATCTTCACCAAAGATCTTAAACTCACATATGAAATATCATTGTTCTATGAACAAAAACAAATCAAAACCAGTATCATGTAAACTTTGTAATAGGGTGCTGTCATCACAAAATAGCCTAATAAATCATGTAAAATATCACTGTTCTAAAAACAAACCAAAACCAGTATCATGTAAACATTGTAATAGGGTGCTGTCATCACAAAATAGCCTAATAAATCATGTAAAATATCACTGTTCCAAAAACAAATCAAAACCAGTATCATGTGAGCTATGTAATAAGTTTATATCTTCACAAGTGAACCTTAACCGTCATATAAAGTATACTTGTCCCATTAGCAATAATAAGCCAACACCAGTATAATGTAAGCTTTGTAATAATGTTATATCGTCTCAATAGACCAGGGTCGATAATTTTTAAAACAAAAAAAAATAATAGTAGGATGAAATCCATTAGAAAAGGAGGGGAATATTATAAAAATAAAAGGAAAAATAATTTACGGGTGATCTGAGGTCGGGAAGGGGATGGGGGTGAGTTTTTAAGGGTAAAAAACGGTTTTTCTCGATTTCCGGCAAAACTAAAAATCCTATCGAAAAAAGTCAAATGGCAAAGTTGTAGGTAATAAAAAGATCTAAAACTTTTGTATAAACACTTTTTTCATATAACCTCAAAATTACGTGAAAAATTCTTCTTTTCAATTTTCTTATTTGCAATTTTTTTGTTATCAATATCACATGTAATCTAACGTTTTTCGAGTAATTAAAGTGTAAATTTTAATAAATAGCTCAAAATTATTTATAATTATTAAAAAAAAAATCGAATTCAAGTTTTTTTTTTGCATTTGCTGAGAAGATTTACTGTAGTAACATATATTTTTTTTTCACCATCCGAAAGAAGAGATTTCAACGAACAGAAACCATACCAACTTTTTGAAAAATGCTGATATTTTGACGGGTGAATTTTCGATTGAAAATTAGGTTGTTTTTTCGATATTAATTCAAAATAAGGTGAAAAAATAAATATTTTTAATCAAATAAATTACAGCGTATTTGGGACATAAAAAGGTAAGTTTTCACCAAATTTCGTTAAAAAAAATAATTTTTGTAAAAGAAAAAAATAAAAAACCAAAAACTTGGTTTTTTGAATTTTTCACGTAATTTTGAGGTTATATGAAAAAAGTGTTTATACAAAAGTTTTAGATCTTTTTATTACCTACAACTTTGCCATTTGACTTTTTTCGATAAGATTTTTAGTTTTGCCGGAAATCGAGAAAAACCGTTTTTTACCCTTAAAAACTCACCCCCATCCCCTTCCCGACCTCAGATCGCCCGTAAATTATTTTTCCTTTTTTTTTTATAATATTCCCCTCCTTTTCTAATGGATTTCATCCTACTATTATTTTTTTTTACTTTTTATTATTTTTAAAGGGATCTACCCTGGTCTACAAAAGAAACAAACAAAAACAAATCAAGAGAGATTTGAACAAAAACAAATCAAGAGGCAATACTGATGCGCTGTCCGAGGTAGCTGCCAGCCCTTTGGTCACCGGTCGCTTCAACCAAACGCTCAGACAAATCATTAAATAACTTCTGAGCGCTTGGACCCCACGGACCCAGAACGAGATTCTGGGTCCAAACACCAAAAGACCCAAAAGGAATATAAATACATAAATGTATTGGTTACCGAGACCCAGGTATATATTAATTTTTCTTGCTTCAGCCGCCTCAGCAGCTGAGCATGCTCTATTTGTGGTACCGGGAAGATGTGACGGGGCCAATGTGTTTACACAGGTGGCATCCAAACAAGCACCCGCCCCATCTTCCACGGAACCATCGTCTCTCGAAATGCCATTAGGCTCGAGAATTGCGGGAGCATTGGCGGTGGTAAGAGAGCGGCGAATGATGTTGTTGAGTGCGGCATGTCGTGATACTCGGCCGGCACACAACTGGCAACAATGTCCGTGATGTCCAAGTCAACGACCGAGCCGCAGGGACACTTATGTGGCACACAGACCGAAGGTGTGATAATATCTTACTCCACCTGTCATCACCTCGCCTAGCCAGGTGGCCTGCCCAACAAGGACAGGCAAATGCAGTGTCGGTCGTCCAGCAGCCAGGTGGATGGACGATTTGATAAAAGTGGCGGGTCGCACATGGACCAGATTGGCACAGGACAGGGTTGAGTGGCATAACATGAAGGAGACCTATGCCCAGCAGTGGGATGTAGAGGGCTGTGGATGATGATGAAGGTCTGATGAACTGTGCATACATCACCTCCTAGGGTTCCGTCATCCAAGTACTAAATAAACATTAAATATCGATTTTAAATTTTGAATTATAGAGTTAGCCAAACTGAAGATAGCAGGTCCGAGAGGATCACCTTGCTGACAGCCGACTTCCGAAGAAAGTTCGTTGCATCGGTACAGTAATTTTGAAGGTGCCGCATAGCAATGTAGTACATAGTTGTAGATTTCCGGAATTCCGGATTTTCCGGTTTTTGATTTCTGTCAGCAAGATGTCCCGGTTAACCGAATTAAAGGCATTTTTACGTCAATCTTGAGCAACACCGCACAATATTTTAAGTAAGTTCGGAGGGCATCATCTGCGGCTTCACAACCTCCTTTCGAACCAAATCCCAACTGAACGGGTTCAAAAAGATTTTGTAATTTAGAGATTATAAACGATCGGTAATTTTGGAAGCTAAACGCCGAAAAGTAGACCCAACAGCGATATGCCTGACTCCGCCGTTTTTTTTGTTAGAACAATCAGGTTGGCTAATAAAAGGCCATATAAAACTGGTAAGAAATCTGCGTGTATGTTACTGGAAAGCATTAAGTTTATGAAATTTGAGAAGAGATCAATTAAGCGTTTACCTGCTTAATTATTTAGTTTATTTTGTCAAATAACAGTTTTTGTGATATATTATCATGATAAATATTATTATCATTGATATATAACCTTCGAACCCTGCAAAAATTATCTTTGTTTTTGAAACGAAGTACTCATATGGTATCATGCAAGCTTTGTAATAAGGTTGTATCTTCACAAAACAAACCAAACAGACACATGTAAAAAAATGAAAATTTGCAAAATTATTGTTCCTTGTACAAAAGCAAAACCATATCGTGAATTTGTCACAAGATAATATCATTGTACCGTGAATATGAACAAGAAATAAAATGAAAACTGTGTGAAGCATTTTCAAGGGCAATATCAGTATTTAGAGCTTGTTTGGTCACTTGTAACCTCGAGATTTCTGTAACCCCTTATTCCATTCTTAATTTTGATATCTCTAAAGAAAGCTACCTAAGCATAGTTATTTTTCTAAAAACTGTCTGTAATTCAATTCAATTTATTTGTGGGAATTTTGCAATGTGCGATTCAATCTTTCAAAGTGAAAGTTTGTAAGAATGTGTGTTTGTTGAATGTTTTTGTGTGGTTTGTTTGAAGTGTGTGGTTTGTTTGTTGATGTCTGGATGTTTGTTACTCTTTCACACCTAAACGGGTGGACCGATTGAGCTGAAATTTTATATAGTTATATTGCTTAGACCCTGGAATAACACATAGGCTACATAAGTACTGCGGGTAAAACCGCTGGGCGCAGCTAGTACATTCATAAATGTTGCCAAAATTTGTTACATCTCATCTTCTATTCATTTAATGTTAGTATTAGATTTAATTTTATTCAATAACATAGAATTATGGTGTTTTTTTAGGTAATGAAATAAAAATATATATTAGGTTTAATATATTTTTTTTAAATGTGCCCTGTTGTTTTTGAAAATTTTATAATCCCGAAAAATCGTATATTATCGCGGAACATTATATTATATCGCGGTCAAATCGTGGCCAATGCCCTTAGTTATGCTCCTTACAATAAGGCTCTATCGGTCTAATTCGTGCACAGTGTGAATCCTACTTATTAATATTATAAACATGAAAGTTTGTAAGAATGTGTATGGATATATGTTTGTTACTGTGTGACGCCTAAACGGGTGGACCGATTGAGCTGAAATTTGATATAGAGATAACTTTGACCTTGGAATAAATGGCAGTCATAAAACTGGCTTAGTGCCAGTTTTATGACTGCCAGTGCCCTCGGCGAGATTTCTACGACGCGACGTTATGATGATTTTGTTGAATGTTTGAACTAAAACATGCGTTGAGCGGCCCAGCGCGGCTAGAGAATAGAATCATAGGTGCAGAAAGCCCTCTATGAAAATGTTAAGAAAATGCTAATTTTCTTGAGACTGGCAAATGCAGAAATGTACGGAGATGTCATTTTTTTAGAAAATATATACTGTCAAATGATTTGCGTTCCGTTGTACGCACTTGAGAAATTAGTAATTTGAGAATTTACTGCATCTGTGATTTACTGCCTCAACAAAACAATATAAAATTAAGCGATCCGGTTGTCTTACTTAAAATTAAACAACACACACAATCTCAATATTAAACAATTTTTGCTGGAACAAAACTAAGAACAAGTGGCAATAAAGTTGTACGATCGTGTATTTTATTACAATATATTGGTAAGTTTTCATGTGCGTATAATATTATAAAACTATTTTAATTTGCAGCGAATACAATCGTCCCTGCAATAATTTGGCTGCAAAACTTTTTACATCCATAATTTGCAAGTACATCCTTTAGCTCTTATAATATCTACTCTTAGATGTTACTTATTAGAAGGAAGCTGATGCTATAGCCCCTACATCTTATGAATAGTTATTTTAGGTCATTTTTATAAAAAAAAAACATGTCTATATCCCTTGTAAAGACACTGAGCTGGGTATTGGTACATCAATCATGCAATACTCTTCTTACAAAGAGACAAAAACAACAAGAAAGTAGAATAATAATTTTGTGAACATTTCCCTCGACAAGAAATACATACAAACCCAAGGTTAACAAAGCCCTTGATGTTTATTCTGTAAGAATACAAGACAAATTCATAGTAAAACAATAATGTAAGTTAATAAACAACAATATAATAAAAATGAGTACCTATGTTAATGAAACTAATAATTAACAAAGTAAAATTACTGTTTAACCAGTCAGGTCCAGAGCGGCTTAATCAGGCCGCGTCAAATATGAATTTAAACTTAAATTTTAAAGAAGCTAGAAATTATATATGTCAATTTTGATTTGAACCGAAAGTGTTTCCTGGACCAAGGGGTTAAAATGTCTAATTTAAATATAAATAGGTCTCACAAAGTGTTTGACATATTATCATAACAGTACTCAAACAAAGTAGACCATAAAGAACTGTATAATCTAAATTCTCTGTAGGTGGAAATTGGGAATAAAAAGTCCTTTCAAATAGCCATTGCTTTGTTTATTTTTAAAAATGTGCTTCGGTAGAAGGGCACTGTAGCTGGTAAAATTACTGGGCTAAAGAGTCTTAAACATCTTATGACTCTTGAGTATGAAGCGTTGGTGCAGTGCTCATAGAATTTTACATCATCATGAATGTCTGAGTAGCACTGTACTCTGTACTGATTATGGGTAGTGTTATCTCTTACACATAGAAGAACTAGCTCATCTACTCATATTTTTATATAAAAAAAATTGTTTTCAAGGTTAACCCAAAATAAAAGCTTCAATAGCTTGTCACTGAACGACAAAAGCTATGAAAGACAACACTCGCTCAGCGATACTCGCGCTTAATCAGAACTCACACCGAGCGAGCAACTGGCGGTCATTTCTCTACAGTGTGAGGAATCGCTCATCTCACTCGCTCACTCTATTATAGCCGAACTACACAACTATCGGAACAACACACTCGCTCCTCTCTGCTTGTCAACTTGTTTCTACATTTCAGTTCCACTCGTTACTTGCTCATCGTTGCCAGTAACTGCCTCTACTCAGATATAGAAACACAAAACTCACACCAATATTATAGAGATTGAGCTGTGCGTGCATACTTATAATCAATCAAACATACTTATGATATTATGTACCTACAGAACATATGCATAAAGTAAATTGTTTGTTGCAGGCGACCAACTACTCGTGTTCTACTAATATGGAAGGCAAACAAATTACATCAAATGAAAAGGACTTTGATGATATAGAAATAAAGCAAGAGCATGATACATGTATGCAAGATAGAGTTGAATCTGACTCTGAACTAGTAAATACACGTGAAGATATAATACTCAAAAGAGAATATGAGGAATTATATAAAGACCATATCATAAAGGATGAAATAGTTATTGGACCAGAGGTAATACAACAAACTTGTATGAACACTGATTCTGTTTCAACAGATGCTACACACAAGTATTATCATTGTACTGTAAGGCTTGAAAGGCTCAAACAAGATGTTATTGCAAAGGCTATAAATAATAAACGGTACACATGTGATATATGTAAGAAAGATTTCACTCGCAAGTATACTTTGACAAAACATATTAGGAGACATGACACTGGTTCTAATAAAATATTATCTTGTAAACTTTGTAAAAAGGTCTTTATAATAGAAAAAAAAATTAAAAATCATTTGGTAAAGTACTGTCCTATGAACAAAAAACCAGTTTCATGTATGTTTTGTAATAAGGTTTTATCTTCACTAACAAAACTAAACAAACACATGAAGAATTGTTCCATGAACAAAAACAAAACAAAACCAGTATCATGTGAACATTGTAATAAGGTGCTGTCATCACAAATTAGCCTAAAAATTCATGTAAAATATCACTGTTCGATAAACAAACCAAAACCAGTATCATGTAAACATTGTAATAAGGTGCTGTCATCACAAAATAACCTAAAAACTCATGTAAAATATCACTGTTCGATAAACAAACCAAAACCAGTATCATGTAAACATTGTAATAAGATGCTGTCATCACAAATTAGCCTAAAAACTCATGTAAAATATCACTGTTCCATAAACAAACCAAAACCAGTATCATGTAAACATTGTAATAAGGTGCTGTCATCACAAATTAGCCTAAAAATTCATGTAAAATATCACTGTTCGATAAACAAACCAAAACCAGTATCATGTAAACATTGTAATAAGGTGCTGTCATCACAAAATAACCTAAAAACTCATGTAAAATATCACTGTTCCATAAACAAACCAAAACCAGTATCATGTAAACATTGTAATAAGGTGCTGTCATCACAAATTAGCCTAAAAATTCATGTAAAATATCACTGTACGATAAACAAACCAAAACCAGTATCATGTAAACATTGTAATAAGGTGCTGTCATCACAAATTAGCCTAAAAATTCATGTAAAATATCACTGTTCGATAAACAAACCAAAACCAGTATCATGTAAACATTGTAATAAGGTGCTGTCATCACAAAATAACCTAAGAACTCATGTAAAATATCACTGTTCCATAAACAAACCAAAACCAGTATCATGTAAACATTGTAATAAGGTGCTGTCATCACAAAATAGCCTAAAAACTCATGTATGTAGACAGATTAGATAGGGCAACATTATAATTACGCCATTTCCTTTAATTTTATCGGTGGGCAGAGTTGAAAATGGCAAACTCTGGCGTAACACTTATAACGGGCGCTGATTCGTCAATATAAAAGCTTCGCTTCGTGGCGGCCTGTGATTGGCCGATAGTCGGGGGACGCGTATTGTTGGCCAATGAGCGTGGAGCAAGTGTTGTAGAAAAGATCCGATGGTGGCGCTAGTAAGCGAGTTTACGTGGTACGGATCTCGGTGTGGGAGCTCACTTTTGGCTTGGGAACCGGAGAAGCGACTTGGGACTCGGACAACTGGGAGTATTAGCGTCCATTACGAGTGGAACGCCGAGTCCACCGAATAAAGCTAAGTATAAGTAGTGCCATAGATAGATTAGCTAGGTGGCATTTTTATCATTGTCTAAGTGAATAAAATTATAATTAATTGTGCTAATGCTTGTAATGTTTTATTATCCTCGGCCGTTATTATCCACACTATCTAATGATGAGGGGCTTTAGAAAGCGACCATATATATAGGCAGGCTGGGCTCACTATTCTACATGTAAAATATCACTGTTCCATAAACAAACCAAAACCAGTATCATGTAAACATTGTAAGAAGGTTGTGTCTTCACAAAAAAACTTAATTGTTCATGTGAACTATCACTGTCCTTTGATCAGAAACAAATTAAAATCACTATCATGTGAGCTATGTAATAAGGTTATATCTACACAATGTAACCTTAAACGTCATATAAAGTATGCTTGTCCCATGAGCAATAACCCAAAACCAGTATAATGTAAGCTTTGTAATAATGTTATATCTTCACAAAAGAAATTACGTGTTCACGTGAACTATCACTGTCCTTTGAACAAAAACAAATCAAGAGGCAATACTGATGCGCTGTTCGAGGTGGCTGCCAGCCTTTTGGTCACCGGTCGCTTCAACCAAACGCTCAGACAAATCTTTAAATAACTTCTGAGCGCTTGGACCCCACGGACCCAGAGCGATACTCTTGGTCCAAACACCAAAAGACCCAAAAGGAACATAAATACTTATGTATTGGTTGCCGAGTCCCAGGTATTTATTAATTTTTCTTGCTTCAGCCGCCTCAGCAGCTGAGCATGCTCTATTTGTGGTACCGGGAAGATGTGACGGGGCCAATGTGTTTACACAGGTGGCATCCAAACAAGCACCCGCCCCATCTTCTACGGAACTATCGTCTCTCGAAATGTCATTAGGCTCGAGAATTGCGGGAGCATTGGCGGTGGTAAGAGAGCGGCGAATGATGTTGTTGAGTGCGGCATGTCGTGATACTCGGCCGGCACTCAACTGGCAACAATGTCCGTGATGTCCAAGTCAACGACCGAGCCGCAGGGACACTTATGTGGCACACAGACCGGCACCCCGAACCTGAGACTGATCGCAATGCGGAGAGTCTCTGTGTCCAGAAATGTACCAACTGTCGGAGAAGGATAGGCATTGAGCCAAACCCCAGCCTCCCTCCTGGCGACAGCTAGTATTATTGCGCGATTAGGGCCGAAACATAAATTTAATATTTTCTCGAAAACAATTTTACAAAGTGGATCATCCCAGCTTCGTTGTAATTTAAAATTTGGGTTCGGACAAGCATCTGCCCAAGCTTTCCTAGCATCATTCAAGCCCGCTATCTCGTAGTTTGAAGGAATATTTCTTAAAATATTACCTACGAGGGTAGTAGAGCTGTGAACGGAAGATAGGAACGCTGGGAGTGCCACACTGGTTTTTTTTAATACCGAGGTCACCGTATCTAATAGGCAAAGAAGCCTGTGGCCAAGATTCATCATTCAGGTGATAATTTAGAACCGATTCAAAACAATTTTTGATATTAGAATCAATAGGTATCAAAATATTTTTGTAATTCCAAAAAGGACAACAGCGAAGGAGGTATGTAAATTTTGGAACAAAAGGCAATATTTTAGGATACTAATAGCTGAATGCGAGCTGATTTCTAATAAGCGATCAGAACAGTTTTACAATTTTCAGCTGGTTTTAGAAATAATATCCGGTAAGGCATCATCAAAGACGGGGGTGGCACCTAGGAGTTAATGTTTGTTTTGTCACTATTTAGGAGCCTATTCCTCAAATTCTTAAATGTAATTACGTTGTGTGTGTTTACGTTGTACGCCAAATTATGGAGGTATAGTTCACATTTATTGAAATATAATTCTAAACCAATAGAAGCAAATTTGAATTTAATTTGAATAAGGTCTGATATCTTACTCCACCTGTCATCACCTCGCCTAGCCAGGTGGCCTGCCCAACTCCATTTGAGTCCCATTGACTGAATGGTGGCCAAGGACAGGCAAATGCAGTGTCGGTCGTCCAGCAGCCAGGTGGATGGACGATTTGATAAAGTGGCGGGTCGCACATGGACCAGATTGGCACAGGACAGGGTTGAGTGTCATAACATGAAGGAGGCCTGTGTCCAGCAGTGGGATGTAGAGGGCTGTGGATGATGAAGGTCTGATAGAACTGTGCATACATCACCTAGGGTTCCGTCATCCAAGTACTAAATATACATTAAATATCGATTTTGAATTATAGAGTTTAGTTAGCCAAACTGAAGATAGCAGGTCCGAGAGGATCACCTTGCTGACAGCCGACTTCCGAAGAAAGTTCGTTGCATCTGTACAGTAATTTTGAAGGTGCCGCATAGCAATTTAGTACATAATTGTAGATTTCCGGAATATTGTTTTTGATTTCTGTCAGCAAGATGTCCCGGATAACCGAATTAAAGGCATTTTTACGTCAATCTTGAGCAACACCGCACAATATTTTAAGTAAGTTCGGAGGGCATCATCTGCGGCTTCACAACCTCCTTTCGTACCAAATCCCAACTGAACGGGTTCAAAAAGATTTTGTAATTTAGAGATTATAAACGATCGGTAATTTTGGAAGCTAAACGCCGAAAAGTAGACCCAACAGCGATATGCCTGACTCCGCCGTTTTTTTGTTAGAACAATCAGGTTGGCTAATAAAAGGCCTTATAAAACTGGTAAGAAATCTGCGTGTATGTTACTGGAAAGCATTAAGTTTATGAAATTTGAGAAGAGATCAATTAAGCGTTTACCTGCTTAATTATTTAGTTTATTTTGTCAAATAACAGTTTTTGTGATATATTATCATGATAAATATTATTATCATTGATATATAACCTTCGAACCATGCAAAAATTATCTTTGTTTTTGAAACGAAGTACTCATATGGTATCATGCAAGCTTTGTAATAAGGTTGTATCTTCACAAAACAAACCAAACAGACACATGTAAAAAAATGAAAAGTTGCAAAATTATTGTTCCTTGAACAAAAGCAAAACCATATCGTGAATTTGTCACAAGATAATATCATTGTACCGTGAATATTGTACCTACAAGAAGAAGGGCAATATCAGTATTTAGAGCTTCTTTGGTCACTTGTAACCTCGAGATTTCTGTAACCCCTTGTTCCATTCTTAATTTTGATATCTCTAAAGAAAGCTACTGCATAGTTATTTTTCTAAAAATGTTTGTTAATCTTTCACACCTAAACGGGTAGACCGATTGAGCTTAGACCCTGGAATAACACATAGACGACTACATAAGAACTGCGGGTAAAACCGCTGGGCGCAGCTAGTACATTCATAAATGTTGCCAAAATTTGTTACATCTCATCTTCTATTCATTTAATGTTAGTATTAGATTTAATTTTATTCATTAACATAGAATTATGGTGTTTTTTAGGTAATTAAATAAAAATATATTATACAGGTTTAATATTTTTAATGTTTTTTTTTAAATGTCCCCTGTTGTTTTTGAAAATTTTATAATCCCGAAAATCGTATGTTATCGCGGAACATAATATTATATTGCGCTCAAATCGTGGCCAATGCCCTTAGTTATGCTCCTTACAATAAGGCTCTATCGGCCTAATTCGCGCACAGTGTGTATCCTACTTATTAAAATTATAAACATGAAAGTTTGTAAGAATGTGCATGGATGTATGTTTGTTACTCATTCACGCCTAAACGGGTGACCGATTGAGCTGAAATTTGATATAGAGATAACATTGATCCTGGAATAAAAACAGGCTTAGTGCCAGTTACTCGGATGAATTAGAACTCGTTGGCCAGTTATATGACTGCCAGTGCCCTCGGCGACATTTCTACGACGTTATGATGATTTTGTTGAATTTTGAACCAAAACATGCGTTGCGCGGCTAGAGAATAGAATCATAGGTGCAGAAAGCCCTCTTTATGAAAATGTTTAGAAAATGCCAATTTTCTTAAGACTGGCAAATGCAGAAATTGTACGGAGATATCATTTTTTAGAAAATATATACTGTCAAATGATTTGCGTTCCGTTGTACGCACTTGTTTACAGTTGCCAACGGCGTTAAAATGTTCTTATTGAATGTTTGAACCAACCAAAACACGCGCTGCACGACTAGAAAATAGAAACATAGATGCAGAAAGCCCTGTTTATAAAATTTTCTACAAAATGCAAATTTTCTACTAGCAAATGCAGAAATTGTACGGAAATGTCATTTTTGTAGAAAACAAAAACTGTCAAATTATTTGCGTTCCGTTGTACGCACTTGTTTATTATTTATTAGAGTATTTTGATTCATGTGTTTACTGTTGCAATTAGAGAATTATGAATTACGTCAATCGGCCTCAGGCCTCAGGCCTCAACAAAACAATAATAAAATTAAGCGGTTGTCTTATGTCTTAATATTAATATTAAACAATTATTGCTTGGAACAAAACTAGGAACAAGGGGCAATAAAGTTGTACGATCGTGTATTTTATTACAATATATCGGTAAGTTTTCATGTGCGTATAATAATAAAAAAACTATTTTAATTTGCTGCGAATACAATCGTCCCTGCAGTAATTTGGCTGCCATACTTTTTACATCCATAATTTGCAAGTAGGTACATCCTTTAGCTCTAATATCTACTCTTAGATGTACACCTACTTATTAGAAGGAAGCTGATGCTATTTCCTGTACCTACATCTTATGAATAGTTATTTTGGGTCATTTTTATAAAAAAAACATGTCTATATCCATCTTTGTAAATAAACGGCATAAACTCACTTGTATTTACTTCAGCTGCGTGCCAACCGTTTCGATTCTGTACGAGGATCTTCTTCAGGGAGTCGTTGCGGTTACGCGCCGACGTCCGCGCCCCGCTTAGCACATCAGAACCACACACACACAGCACATCAGATCGCTTAGCATGTCTATATCCCTTGTAAAGACATTAGAGCTGGGTATGGAGTATGGGTACATCAATCATGCAATACTCTTCTTACAAAGGGACAAAAACAACAAGAAAAAGGAATAATAATTTTATGAACATTTCCCTCAATAAGAAATACGTACAAACCCAAGGTTTACAAAGCCCTTGATGTTTATTCTGTAAGAATACAAGACAAATTTATAGCAAAACAATAATGATTTGTAAGTTAATAAACAACAATATTAAAATAAAAATGAGTAACTACTATGTTAACCCTTTAACCGCCACGGTCGGATATATCCGACAAGCCTTTTCTGTTACGTAACCGCTAGAGTCGTATATTTATAAACGACTCTGGCGGTTACGTAACAGAAAAGGCTTGCCGGATATATCCGACCGTGGCGGTTAAAGGGTTAATGAAACTAATAATCAACAAAGTAAAATTACTGTTTAACCAGTCAGGCCCTGAGCGGCTTGCTCGGGCCGCATCGAATGCTAATTCAAACCTTATTTTAAAGAAGCTAGAAATTAAAGATGTCAATTTTGATTTGAACCGAAAGTGTTTCCTGGATCAAGGGGTTAAAATGTCTGATTTAAATATAAATAGGTCTCACAAAGTGTTTGACAAATTATCATAACAGTACTCAAACAAATTAGACTATAAAGAACTCTATAATCTAAATTCTCTGTAGGTGGAAATTGGGAATAGAAAGACCTTTCAAATACCTATTGTTTTGTTTATTTTTAAAAATGTGCTTCAGTAGAAGGGCACTGTAGCTAGTGAAGTTACTGGGCTAAAGAGTCTTTAACATCTGACTCTTGGGTATGAAGCGATAGTGCTGTGGGCATAGAATTTTACATGATCATGAATGTCTGAGTAGCTGTACTCTGTACTGATTATGGGTAGTGTTATCTCTTACACATAGAAGAGCTAGCTCATCTTCTCATATTTTTATCCTTAAAAAAAAAAAATGAGTTCAGTGCATTCGAGACACCATCCAGAAGCCTATTGCAAACATCTGGTAACTTTTTCAAGGTTAATCCAAAATAAAAGCTTCAATAGCTTGTCACTGAACAACAAAAGCTATGAAAGACAACACTCGCACTTAATCAGAACTCACGCCGAGCGAGCAACTGGCGGTCATTTCTCTACAGTGTGAGGAATCGCTCGTTTCACTCGCACACTCGTTACTTGCTCATTGTTGCCAGTAACTGCCTCTACTCAGATATAGAAACACAAAACTCACACCAATATTATAGAGATTGAGCTGTGCGTGCATACTTATAATCAATCAAACATACTTATGATATTATGTACCTAGTACCTACAGAACATATGCATAAAGTAAATTGTGTTGCAGGTGACCAACTACTCGTGTTCTACTAATATGGAAGGCAAACAAATAACATCAAATGAAAAGGACTTTGATGATATAGAAATAAAGCAAGAGCATGATATATGTCTGCAAGATAGAGTTGAATCTGACTCTGAACTAGTAAATACACGTGAAGATATAATACTCAAAAGAGAATATGAGGAATTATATAAAGATCATATCATAAAGGATGAAATAGTTATTGGACCAGAGGTAATACAACAAACTTGTTCGAACACTGATTCTGTTTCAACAGATGCTACACACAACTATTATCATTGTACTGTAAGGCTTGAAAGGCTCAAACAAGATGTTATTGCAAAGCCTGAAATTAATGAACAGTACACATGTGATGTATGTAAGGAAGGTTTCACTCACAAGTGTACTTTAAAAAAACATATTAAGGAACATGACACTGGTTCTAATAAAATATTATCTTGTGAACTTTGTAAAAAAGTCTTTTTATTAGAAGGACAATTAAAAAATCATGTGGAAAAGTACTGTCCCATAAACAAAAAACAATTTTCATGTATGTTTTGTAATAAGGTTTTATCTTCACTAACAAACCTAAACAGACACATGAAGAATTGTTCCATGAACAAAAACAAAACAAAACCAGTATCATGTGAACATTGTAATAAGGTTCTATCTTTACAAAGGAACTTAAATGCACATATGAAACATTGTTCTATGAACAAAAACAAATCAGAACCAGTATCATGTAAACATTGTAATAAGGTTTTATCTTCACTAAGAATCCTAAACAGACACATGAAGAATTGTTCCATGAACAAAAACAAAACAAAACCAGTTTCATGTGAACATTGTAATAAGGTTCTATCATCACAAGATACCCTAAGAAATCATGTAAAATATTACTGTTCCATAAACAAACCAAAACCGTTATCATGTAAACATTGTAATAAGGTTATATCTTTACAAAGGAACTTAGATACACACATGAAATATTATTGTTCTATGAACAAAAACAAATCAGAACCAGTATCATGTAATCATTGTAATAAGGTTATATCTTCACAAAGTAACTTATATACACACATGAAATATTATTGTTCTATGAATAAAAACAAATCAGAAACAGTATCATGTAATCATTGTAATAAGGTTATATCTTCACAAAGTAAGTTATATACACACATGAAATATTTTTGTTCTATGAAAAAAAACAAATCAGAACCAGTATCATGTAAACATTGTAATAAGGTTATATCTTCACAAAGTAACTTAAATAAACACATGAAATATTATTGTTCTATGAACAAAAACAAAGCAAAACCAGTATCATGTGAGCATTGTAATAAAGTTATATGTACACAAAATAACCTAAGAAATCATGTAAAACATCACTGTTCTATAAATAAACCAAAAACATTATCATGTAATCATTGTAATAAGGTTATATCTTCACAAAAAAACTTAAACACACACATGAAATATCATTGTTCTATGAACAAAAACAAATCGCACCCAGTATCATGTGAGCTATGTAATAATTTTATGTCTTCAAAGAACTTAAATACACACATAAAATATTATTGTTCTATGAACAAAAACAAATTAAATCCGGTATCATGTGAGCTATGTAATAAGGTTATTTTTTCACCAAGTAGCTTAAACAAACACATGAAATATCATTGTTCTATGAACAAAAACAAACCAGAACCAGTATCATGTGAACATTGTAATAAGGTCATATGTTCACAAGCGAACCTTAACCGTCATATAAAATATAATTGTCCCATGAGCAGTAATAATTTATTTAATTAATAATAATTTTATTAATTTATTTCGAATAACATCAAGTACCCCATACTTAAAGATATTACATACATATTGTAACTTTACTTACACTCAAGAACAGTACCTGCTTCGCACATAATAGTTACTTAAGATTATAGGCACATTGGTAGGTACTAAAACTTTTATTGCTATAGAAGTAATATTAAAAACCTAAAAGACAACCAATATATAATATTATATTAAGAAAATTATAACAAGAGGGCAAAGAGTTTATACTAACCAGAGCCACAGTCTTTAAATAAAAACTATCAAAAAGTGTCCGAGTGCCGTATATCATAGATCACATTAATACACATTTTTCGTATTAAGCCGTTAGTATCATTGCTAGGTTTACTATCTTTTGAACGCATCTCAATGAAACGTCAACGACTGATGGACGGAACAATGGAGTAATGGAGACGCAATAAGTGTATAAAATAAAACAATTTGTTACTCAGAATATACAATAAAGGTATTTATATATTTTTATTTACTAAGTTGTTTGTTAGTCTGTCTGTAATCAAATCTTGCAAGTTTAATTTGATCCATTTCCCAGTTTCTGATTGTAATTTTGCATATGTATGTATAAATCGGATGACAATGCAATAATATTATGATGGAGCAGAGAGGCTATTGGCTAATTCTCACCCACTACGATTGATGGCAACTTCAATGTACATTGCTGCGTTTGTAACTTTACTCATATTAATAAGGAGGTTTAAGTACGTAATGTACGCAATTTTGTTTATGGATTCTAGTGTTTTACATGTCGTTTTGC
The DNA here is from genome assembly GCA_947507615.1 of Hemithea aestivaria. Lineage (NCBI taxonomy): Eukaryota > Metazoa > Arthropoda > Insecta > Lepidoptera > Geometridae > Hemithea > Hemithea aestivaria. The sequence goes on along the minus strand of OX382350.1, from coordinate 7,578,272 downwards.
GATAGCAAATAGGTCCTCTGATCGGATTATGGAGCTGGAAGGTGGCCATAAAAACTGTAATTAAACGACGCAACCCCATCATGTTTGGGCTCATTTGATTTGTCTTGACGTGTGGTTTAGTGCTAGATGATAATAAGAATAAAAGCTTGATTTTAATAAGTTTTTTTTATATTTAAGTTGGTTTATGTCTAAATACGAAAGAAACTGAAAACTCATTCTAAATCTGAACGCTACGACATTATTATTACAATATGTATTGTTATGCGCTTAAATTATCTTCCAAATTCTGAATAAATAAAAATAAATCAACACACACGCACACACGCACGCACGCACACACACACACACACACACACACACACACACACACACACACACACACATGCTATTTTGTTACAGGCAAAAAAGAGAAAGAAACAAGCAAAATTGCTTTCACGTTTTTTGTAAGTCTATTTCTACCTTTAGTTGTTGATACAACATGTTCGAATCAATGTTTGATTAAGGAAAGTGATTGGTGTGCGTGTGCGTGTGCGCGTGCGTGTGTGTGTCTGCTGTGGCATCGTAGCTCCCAAACGGATGAACGCCGCTACAAAATGGCGGATTACTTTTTTCTTCCACGACCCCCTCAATATGGGTATCAAATGAAAGGACTTAACGAGTAGAATACAGCCCACTATATAAAATTTAAAATCCAAGATGGCTGCCATCTAAAAAATGGTGAATACGCATTGCGTTGGGGGTTTTTTAAATTTTTAATTTAATTCGCTTGTGTTTAGTATGATTGTCTATGTGTGAATGTGTGCGTCAGTTAGTGTAGTATCGGTCCGAATTGAGTTATTGGGTAAACATAAGGTATAAGACCGGTGACCAAAATATTTAGAAATGTTTCTTCATTTTTTAAGGTTTTTTATAATGAGGACTTTCTAATATAATTTAAACGTAATTTTACATTTTTTTAAATATATTATTTAGATAATTTATTAATATTTCGTTAATTTAGAGACTAGAGGGTAGAGACTTTGGGTCCTTGGGGTCCGGGAGCTCACTGCATTTTCCAAAATTTATCTGAGCACTTGGTCGAGGCGACGTGTGACCGAAATGCTGGGGTATATTTGGCCCAACGTATAAGTATTGCCATTCAACGTGGCAATGCTGCCAGCATTCTGGGCATTCTGCCATCTGACAGTGGTTTGGAGCACTTGGGTTTTCTGTAGATCGGCTTGTGGCCGATCTGTGGTTAATAAAAGTGTTCTTTACTGCTGTAGTAGCTGTAATATTGTTAGTTGGTTTTTCTCAATAAAGGCATTAGCCACAAAAAAATGAAATTTATTTATATATTTTATAATAATAAGCCAAAACCAGTGTAATGTAAGCTTTGTGTAGTACTTGTACAAACACATGGGTAAATAGTGGTTCACAACTTGGTTCGTTACGTCACCAGTAGCCAGGGACTACACGTCCGCTCTCGTCAACGGCTCGCACAAGACTGTCGTCCCCACTATCCGTGTCCGCGAGACAAGCAAATGTGATTCGTTCATTCATTCACTCAAATACACAAACACTACACTTTGTAATAAGGTTATATCTTCACAAAAGAAATAACATGTTCATGTAAACTATTACTGTCCTTTGAACGAAAACAAATCAAAACCGGTATCATGTGAGCTATGTAATAAGGTTATATCTACACCAAATAGCTTAAACTCACATATTAGGTCTTTACCTATGAAATTGGCGTTTTGTATAAGAGGAACACAAAGTCTTTTTTTTTTTATTAAATTTATATTTATTCAATCAACGTATGTATCATTGCTATCTATGCACTTTTGCCATCTTATAAGAAATTCATTGAGCCCTTTCCTAAAAAAACCATTCGAACGGGAATCAATAACATTTTTGAAGGCGGTTTGGACGGCCTCTTCGGAGTTGAATTTTTTTCCTCGCAAGAAGTTATCCAAATTACGGAAAAAACGCTTCCGATTGTCGTACAGGATCCACTTTTCATCACAAGTAATAATCCGATTTAAAATACCTTCATTATTATGCTGGTTGAGTAATGTAATGCAGCAGTCAACGCGCGTTTGTCGATTTTTTTCACTCAGTTCGTGAGGTACACCCATCTTTCAAGCTTTTTCACCTTTCCTATTTGCTTCAAGTGGACCAAAACAGTTTTATCGCTTACACCGCAGCCTCCAGCTAATTCTGACGTCGTTTGCGATGGATCCGCTTCCACAATAGCCTTCAATTCTTCATTATCAATCAACCTTGGTCTCCGGCCGCCCACGGGGCTTGTTCTGTAGGTCGAAATTTCCAGAACGAAAACGTTGGAACCAGAAACGCATTGTGTTTTTTTTTTCAACACCGTCGCCATACACATCATTAATCCTTCGAGCCGTATCTGCAGCACTATGGCCACGGTGGAACTCATATTCGTAAATAATGCGATATTTTAAATTTTCCATTTTGTATAATGACAGACGCAAAGAAAAAACAATTAAGCGGGAAAAGCAAAAAAAAGTGTCATTCGAAACACAAATCCATGAATAAATAGCTGTATAAATTTGAAATTGTAACTCCTAGTCAAAGAGGAGATATTTGAGATTAAAGTGGCCAGTACGACAAAACACCAATTTCATAGGTAATGACCTAATATTATGAAGTATAATTATTGTTCTATGAACAAAAATCAATAAAGTATGGTATACTTCAGTTTCAAAAGACAAAAATAATTTCGAAGGGTTCGAAGGATAAATATCTTAATATTTTCGATATATATCGGATATCATAATATATATATCGGATATAACAGTTTTTGTGATATACATATATCATGATAAATATCATTGATACCTTTGAACCCTGCAAAAATTTATCTTTATTTTTGAAACGAAGTATAGTATCATGCAAGCTTTGTAATAAGGTTGTATCTTCACATAAGAAACCAAACAGACACGTGTAAAAAAAATGAAAATTTTCAAAATTATTGTTCCTTGAACAAAAGCAAAACCAGTATCGTAAATAATATCATTGTATCGTGAATCTTCTTTGGTCACTCGTGACCTCGAGATTTCTGTAACCCCTTGTTCCATTATTAATTTTGATATTTCTAAAGAAAGCTTCTAAAGCATGTATGTTTTCGATTATTTATTTGTGGAATTTTGCAATGTACGATGCAATGGACTCATAAAATTTGCCAAAATTTATTACTTCTCCTCGTCTATTCTTTTAATGTAATATCTATTAGATTTAATTTTATTATTATTATTATTATTTTTTTTTCATCATAATTAATGTAGAATTATGATGTTTTTAGGTAATGAATAAAAATAAATATTATACAGGATTTTTTTAATCTCGCGCTCTTTGCGCGTTTCATTAGAAATCATAAGTTCCTTCAAAAATGTCCAATCCAAATACTAGGTCAAACTTGTAATCATGTGTTGTGCCAAAATGTAAAATACAACCACCAGTGCGCCTGACAAATTGTTTGTTGTCGTTCCAAAGGACGTCAAAATGCGAAAGAAATGGATAAAAGCTACGTAACCGCTAGCATTCATCGCCATAACTGTCTCTTGCTGATCTGGAACTTTACAAATAATAATAAATTTAACATATTTTATTAATAAGACAAATCAAAATTAAATAAATAGGCTGTACGGGTCAGACCCCTTCGGGTCAGATTAAGTACCCCCGTACACTGAGAGGGTGTTACTGTCCTACACTGATACCCTACCTACAGCCTATCCCTATCAATACATCTACGGTATATATAAATATATAGATAGAGCAGGATACCTGTCACCAAGAGACCTAGGATGACAGGCGGAAGAGGTAGGAGCAAGGGTTCCAGGTAGGATAACTCACTGCCGGTCAAGCAGGCTCACAAGACTCAAGACCGATCTACTGACGGCTAAAGGAGTCTTGGCTGCAGTGAATGGAAGAGACAAATCAAAGCCACGGTATGTGGTGAATGTCTAATTTTATTTTCAAATACATAATATAGATTGGCTGATGTCTAACAATAATATTGTGAAAAATATGATCTTAAATATTAATTTAGTCTATGCACACATAAATAATTATTATTGTAATTTGTTTGTGTTGGGCGTGGTTTGTGTTGAGCCAGCAAATAGCGCAGCATATCGGTGACGCGATGTTCAGAGTTCAGAATTTCTCTAAATCTGCAAGTTCTAGTGCGCGCCGCTGTGTCTGGAGCAACGTAGCACTTTTCTTGTGTTTGCGCAATCTCTCCGCGAGCTATGCCTAGATGAGTGGTCAGCTGTCGTTGGGATGGAATTGAGGCCGCGGCTGATGCCATGATTCAATGAGTTGAACATTCTGGGGCCTCTCGGGAGGATGACTGCGCTTGGTGTTTGTTGTTCTTCTTGGTTGATGTATTTGTTGTCGAACTGCCTTATGATGCTGGACCCGCTGAGTTGAAATTTTCTTTGTAGGTGTCACAGCGTGTGCTGCTGTTGGGATGGAATTGAGGCCGCGGCTGATGCCATGATTCAATGAGTTGAACATAGGCCAAGCGCTTGTCCGGCTACACTCCATGGAAGGGAAGGCGGGGGGCCGAAGGGACGCTTAAAAAAAAGGTTTAGACTGGAATATCATTCAAAAGAAACAATAAATCGAATACCCCATATGATGGGATCAGCCAGAAAAAAAAACATTCTCAACTTACGCTACTTATAATCGCACATATTTCATTGTCAAGATTATATTTTTTTTCTCGATGTACTTGTTATTAAGCATATTTGAATTTTTTAGCTCTTTGGAGCGAGCGAAACACACACTTTTCGTGGTAAAAATTTGCACCTTGCCTGACCCCTTCCTTATATGGATAGCTTAGACCCTTTTTTGACCCAGAAAAAATGCGTTACGCATCATCACCCCATGCCGGGGGGCGCGGGGCGGTATGTGAGACTCCCCCGCTGAAGATGGGCTCGGCGGTAATACCCACTAAATACATGGAGGTGTTCCTACGGGACACCATAATGCCGGGGCAGCGGGCAGGGCCGGATCTGTAGGGGGGTCCGTGCCCCGGGCGGCAACATCAGGGGGCGGCAAAATCGAGGACCCGACTCATTGCCAAATCTGGGACCATCGAATAAGGAGGGCGGCAAATTTTAAATTTGGAATACAAATGACAATATGTATAATAGGTATACGAAATAGTAAAATCTTCGCGGGGCGCGTAGCCATTGCTTAATAACTTCGAATAGCGAAACAATATTATTATGTATCGTCCATCAAACGCTAAAATACGATAATTTCCGAATCTACTTTGAACCTCTCTTTTACTTTGGGTGAAAAGAAATCGGTTTTTTTGAATCGCACATTCTACACAGTCAAATATTTCGGCGCTAACAACAATCTGCTCGTGCACACATTAATAACTAGTATACTAAGTTTTCGTAACGCTCTAATGTTAAATTGTTGTCTTTGATTGTAATCACGCAACATTAGAATAATAATTTTTTCTTACACACTCTTTGGACCCCGAATTTATAAACTTTTCTCGGCGCTCGCATCAATCAGCTCGCTCGGAAAAAAGTAAGAATTTTAAAAAATCTTACTGCTGCTCGTGCCTGTATTTATCAGAATATTTCAGTTAAAGCGCTCCGAGCTCCTAATGAGCTTTTTTAAATTTCTCCCCACACGAAAAAATATTCAGCGCTCGCAGAAAGCTGTATGTCCTCTTGTAAGTGAGAAAATTTATTTCAATTTATAACCGCACTCTTTTCGTTGTGAAAAATATAAAAGTTTTCTGGGCTATCCTTTTATTTTTATTTTCCTACCGCTCGAAGCAAAGTTAATCGCAACCTTTTTGTTCGTTCACTAAAATATTATTTTTCTCGGCGCTCGCAGCAAGCTGCTCGCGCTATTTAATGAAGAATGTATTTTTTTCTACCGTTTAAAGGAAGTTAACCGCCTTCTTTTCGTTGTCAAATTTTTTTTTTCTCGGCGCTCGCAGCGTGCTTTTCGCGCATAAGGAGGAATACGAGTATATTGATTTTCCTACCGCTCAAAGCAAGTTACCCGTACTATTCTTTTATCTGTGCCCGTACTCTCTTCGTTGTCAAATATATAAAAAATTTCTCGCCGCTCGCAGCAAGCTGCTCGCACTATTTTAAGAAGGAATATATTGATTTTCTTACCGCTCGAAGCAAGTTAACCGCACTCTTTTGGTTGTCAAATATAAAAAAAAATCTCGCCGCTCGCAGCCAGCTGCTCGCGCTATTATAAGGAGGATTGTTCGCCAGGACTCCCTTCCCCCCTTTTTCCTTAGGTTGTTTTGCCCATCTCCACCCTGAGGATAGGGGCGGCGATTTTTAGGTTTGCCCCGCCTCGAACAATTTTACAATTTTTTTACACAAAAACTCCATCTGGTAATTGTGTTGGAGCGTCCACACACACACAGCGGGTAGCTTCGGCGAGTTCCTTGCCGAGTCACTGGAGTTGCCTGGAGTGCACACATCATATTAAAATATATTAGAGGTATATGCAGCGCTGGAAGAATAATTTCAGTTTTAGAAATTTGACACCAAGTGCAAAAGTTTAAAGTAATTATTTACTAACTACTGAAAAAAAATCCTAAGAAAAAAGTAAATATTTATCGAGATATCGAGGATTTTCATGTTTTTCGAGCGTCTGGACTGTAGTCATTTGACGATAAAAAGAATAATTTCAGTTTTCGAAATTCGGCACCTAGTGCAAAAGATGTAACTAATGTTTTACTAACTATCCTGAAAAAATCATTTTTTTATTTTGAAAAAATAGGACACTCAGTGAAAAACATGAAAATGTGATGTTTCTCAAAAAATATAAAACTTACAAAAATGAATTTTATATCCAGAGTTAGTAAAAAATTAGTAAAACTCGTGTATCTAAGTTGTTTTTATCTACGAGGTTTAGTTTTATCTGTAGAGCCGTTTAACTAGGACACTCAGTTCTTACGCTCAGTGAAACTAATTAAACCGCTATAACTCAGTAACATAACGTGTTAGCCTGAATATTCTTTTTTATAAAGTTTTTAGAAATTCTTTACTAACTTCAGAAAAAAAATCCTGAAAAAAAGTTAATACTTACCGAGATATCGAGGATTTTCACTTTTTTAAAACGTAAGGATTGAGTGTTCTAGTATTTTGCTCATAAAAAAAAAATTCAATTGAAGTTTTAGAAATTCGCCACTTACTACAAAAGTTTTTACTAATTTTTTACTAACTCCCCTGTGAATTTCATTAATTTTGCTCAACCTCGAAAAAAAAGACACAGAAAACCGCAAAAAGTGGATTTACTCTAAAAATATACAATTTAGAAAAACAAATTAGGTATATATTATGTTTTAGTATTCAATTAGTAAAAACTTTTGCACCAAGTGCCAAATTTCTAAAACTACTATTTGACCCTTTTTTTTTCAAAAATAAAAGACACTCAGTACAGACGTTTCGTAAAAATTAAATCTTTCATTTATTTTAAAAGGGTAAGCTTTTTCGACATAGTTTCACTTTTAGAAATTGTTTTGAGGGTCAGACTACAAGATGATAATGTTATTTTTATGTATTTATTGCAATAAACCCATGTTTAGCAGGACACTCAGTTCTGACGGCGTATGAACTGAGTGTCCTAGTTAAACCGCTATAAATCTGTAACGCCACATTCTATTGATTTGAAATTTTCCCAAAAGTTTTTAGATTTTTTTTACTAACTCCTGAACTAAAAATTATAATCCTAGGATCAATACTTTTGAAAATATTCGTATTAAGCGGCGCATCAGGATTGAGTGTCCTAATCTTTTGGTCATCATATCTCGTTTAATTCAAGTTTTAGATATTCGAGACCCTGTGCATTATTTTTTACTATATTTTTACTAACTCCCCTGTTAATTTCAGATTTTTTACTGATAGTTCAAAAAAAAGCAACGAGTTCTTAGCCTAGTCCATTGTATAACTTTAAATTACCTTTTTTTGAGCGTAATAAATAATTAATATTCAATAAAAAAAAAAGTTTAAAGAAAATTAGAAAAAAATTCAAATAGGTATGTACCTAATAGAAAAACTTGTAAGAAAAATGTAATAAATTATGTATTTAATTTTTAATACTAAATTGAAGAATTTTGCAATGGCAGTTTTTGGGAAAAATATATTATTGAACGTTTTTTAGTATCAGGGACCTACGCTACGATTGTTTTGAAATCGTTTTTGTGAAAATCGCTAGATTGGTTGGCTCTGTGGCGTTCCACTAACGGAACGTCACTAGTTTATAAGGTGGCAACACTATTCTCTATGGAATAGTTTGTCTATGGGCGACAAGGCCCTTTAAGTTTAGTTTTCTTATGTGATAAGTTTCAAGTGGACATTACAAATTCTTACACCCAAATTATTGTGTTTTAATATTATTTTACGTTAATATAACATAATTTAATATAAAAGCCAGTAGCAGTGTAGTGATAACATCTTAAGGAAGATTGGACTCATAAAAATTACACGAACCGCACGAGCATCTCACAGCTCGTTTTCCTTTTTGAACATAGGGTGGATAGTGTTTGGGACTGGCCGACCCGCGGTTTCACTTTATATTTTGATTTGTTATAATAACCTAGTACCTACTGTCAGATATATGTATTTATATAGATTTTGAGATATCCAGGCTGGTCATTTATACATGTTAATAATTAGGAATGTGAGTGTTTTTGTTTAAATGTTTTATAATAATATGAATACTGGTATGAGTACTTTAGTATTACAATAACGGACGTAAAATAGACGTTTATAATATTATTATATAACTACTCATACGTAAAATTTACCCCAAGTTAGGTCTTGCATGATTTAGTGGCAACACATAGTAATTTTTTGTATTTTGCTTATTTTTTGTATTTTTTGATAATATTTCGACAAAATTATGGTTAAATATGGAAAGTGACATGATCCTCTTGTAAACTAAATGTTTTCTCATCGCGTTTTGCACCATAAAACGCTACAATTGGCCAATTTCTGTTCACGACATTCCCTGTTGCGGTCGTTTGCTGAATGACGCGTAAGTGTCACAACTAGTTTTAATAAACAAGCCGGATTGGGAACATCGAGATATATAAATTGGGAATGAGTTCTTTGTATGTGTGTGTTGGCAGCGGGGGTCGCCTAGTGGTTGCTCATCCTGTTCATCCGAGAAAAAAAGACAGTGCAGATGCACACATTTTTTTAATGTTTGATGTAAGTAGGTGGAGCTTTTCACGGAAGGAGTCCTTTGTGCGGGGCGCCACTATTACATATTTTAAAAGTTAACATGTCTATAACTTTTTAACGCCTCACAATTTCTCATATGTAATATTTTAATTAAATATGTATTCAATAAAAATTATTTAAGATATGAAGTCCTGTAATTATATAAAAAAAAAATAGTTGCGTAAAATTCCGCGGGACCTCTTTCGTGAAAAGGACTCTAATGAGTATCTTGGAGCCCAAAATGTATAAAGGAAATTTACCGGTAAAAAAACCGTAAATATCCGAACACATTCGTCTATAGACAAAAATTGCTCGTCCATAGACAAAACAAAACACACACTCGGCGAATCATTCGCCGTTACGTGTGGATATGGCATAAAATGAACGTTAATTTTGTTCTTCAATTTACATAATTTCAAATAAAATAAAAATAAGTCGGGTTTTCGGTCGGGTCGGTATAACTCCAGAATGCACGAACCGATTTCCACGGTTTTGCATTCGTTGGAAAGGTCTCGGGCTCCGTGAGGTTTATAGCAAAGAAAATTCAGGAAAAAATTTAAAAGAAATTTAAAACGAAGCCATCTAGTGGCGAAACGGAGTTCGCCGGGTTTGCTAGTTTCAAATAAAACAATCTAGAGTTATAATCTAGAATTTCCAATCGTTTGCTTCGAAAAAGCATTGTTGTCTTAGATAAATACCTTGCAGAATGTATTTTCAAAATCATAATAATTATCGTTATAATAATTTATTATAGCACGATAAAGACATATGTACATCTCATTTTTATTATAAGAATTGAGACTGGCAAATCCAAAATATGTGCAATTATCTCGGATGAATTAGCCAAACTGGATGAGCAACCACTAGGCGACCCCCGCTGCCAACACACACATACAATGCACTCATTCCCAATCCGGCTTGTTTATTAAAACTAGTTGTGACACTAACGCGTCATTCAGCAAACGACCGCAACAGGGAAAGTCGTGAGCAGAAATTGGCCAATTGTAGCGTTTTATGGTGCAAAACGCGATGAGAAAACATTTAATTTACAAGAGGATCATGTTACTTTCCATATTTAACCATAATTTTGTCGAAATATCAACTAAAAATACAAAAAATAAGCAAAATACTAAAAATTACTATGTGTTGCCACTAAATCATGCAAGACCTAACTTGGGGTAAATTTTACGTATGAGTAGTTATATAATATTATCAACGTCTATTTTACGTCCGTTATTGTAATACTAAAAACCAGTTGGTATTCATATTATTATACACATTTAAACAAAAACACTCATATTCCTAATTATTAACATGTATAAATAACCAGCCTGGATATCTCAAAATCTATATAAATATATCTGAGAGTAGGTACTAGGTTATAATAACAAATCAAAACATAAAGTGAAACCGCGGGTCGGCCAGTCCCAAACACTATCCACCCTATGTTCAAAAAGGAAAAGAGACAACCAATCTAGCGATTTTCACATAAATGATTTCAAAACAATCGTAGCGTAGGTCCCTGATGCTTGATACTAAAAAACGTTCAATAATATATTTTTCTCAAAAACTGCCTTTGCAAAATTCTTCAATTTAGTATTAAAAATTAAATACATTACATTTTTCTTACACCTTTTTCTTTTAGGTACATACCTACTTGAAATTTTTTTCTAATTTTCTTTAGACTTTTTTTTTAATTGAATATTTTATTATAAATTAATATTTATTACGCTCAAAAAAAGGTAATTTAAAGAAAGTTATACAATGGCCACACTGGAACAAAAACCAAGTTGGGACATGTCGAGACAAAAAGAATATCGATATCGACTTTTTAGTAGAAATCTTATCAAAATCTAAAACTTAAAGTTAATAGTGTAGGGACATTGTATGGTATGAAAGGCTCAAAAATGCTTGCACTTTTTTAAGGGTTCCGTACCTCAAAAGGAAAAAACGGAACCCTTATAGGATCACTTTGTTGTCCGTCCGTCCGTCTGTCTGTCAAGACCCTTTTTCTCAGGAACGCGTGGAGGTAACAAGCTGAAATTTATAGGAAATACTAAGGTCCATTGCCTCTTAGATCTGTGAAAAATTCAAACTTCTAGGCCAACGCAATCAAAAGATATAGTCGAATATGTCGCAAATTTCAACAAATTTTCGACATTACCAAATAAATCAAAACCTACGGGGCACTTTCCGTGAACTCAGAATCTTGAAATTTGACACGAAGCATCTCCTTAGAGTACAGATAAAGGAAAAATTGCGAAAATCATACATTTTTATTTTCATCATATGAAAAAAATATTTTGAATAATTTTATACCTACTACCCCTTTTTTCATGAACACGTAAACGTATTAAATTGAAATTCATATCAAATACTAAAATACTAAGGTCTATAATACCTTTAAACTGTAATAAAATCAAACCTCTATGTTAACGCATTCAAAAGAAACAGCAATTTTAGCCGAAATTTTAAACACGCAACTACTCTCAAAAAACCAAAACCTACAGGGTACTTGCCGTGAACGTAGAATCTTGAAATTTGGTAAAAAGCAATTTCTTAGAGCACAAATAAAGGAAAAATTGCGAAAATTGTACATTTTTAGTTACATCATATAAAAAAATATTTTTAATAATTTCATACTTACTACCTTATTTCTCATGAACGCGTGCAGGTATTAAACTGAAATTTATATCAAATACTAAGGTCTATAATACCTTTAATAAAATCAAACCTCTATCTCAACGCATTCAAAAGAAACAGCAATTTTAGCCGTATTTTTTAACTCGCGACTACTCTCAAGGGAATCAAAACCTACAGGGTACTTGCCGTTAACTCAGAATCTTGAAATTTGGTTTGCAGCAACGTCTTAAATCACAGGCACAGGAAAAATTGCGAAAACTGTAAATTTTTAGTTACATCATATAAAAAATATTTTTAATAATTTTGTATTTACTATCCCTTTCCTCAAGAACGCGTACAGGTATTAAATTGAAATTCATACCAAATATTCAGCTTTATAATAACATTTAAGCTGTAAAAAAATCAAACATTTTTGTCAACGCAATCAAAAGAAACAGCAATTTTAGCCGCATATTTTCAAACTCGCAAGTACTCGCAAGGGAATCAAAACCTACAGTATACCTAGTCAGGTCATAAGTATTGTCACACAGTAAAAACTTTTCTTTTAGAATGCTGGCCACAAAAAAGTTTATTGAATTCGAATTTCGAATTGTTCATGAAAATAAAAATGTATACTTTTTAGAATTTTACTCATTTTTAAATATGGAGTGGACGCTTAAAGAAGACCGTGTTGCAGTTATTGCGTTGCATCGTTGCGGTTACGCGCCAATTCAAATTTTTGACATACTGAAAAATTTGAATATAACCAAAAGATTCGTTTATCGTACCATCAAACGATACAATGAAGACTCTAGTGTAGATGACAGGTCAAGAAGTGGTCGCCCTCGGTCTGTTAGGACTCCAGCAGTGATAAAAGCTGTGAAGGCGCGAATTCAAAGAAATCCCAAACGTAAGCAGAAACTGTTGGCCCTTCAGATGGGGTTAAGCAGAACCACGGTGAAAAGGGTGTTAAATGAAGACTTAGGGCTTCGGGCATATCGAAGAAAAACAGGACATCGTTTAAATGCTCGTCTAATGGACCTGAGACTGAAGAGATGCCGCGCTTTGTTGAAGCGGTACGCGAGAAAAAAATATCGAGAAATTCTTTTTTCGGATGAAAAAATTTTTACCGTAGAAGAGAGCTACAACAAACAAAATGATAAGGTGTACGCACACAGTAGTGAAGAAGCGAGCAACCGTATTCCGCGTGTCCAACGAGGTCATTTTCCATCCTCGCTCATGGTATGGTTGGGAGTTTCTTATTGGGGCTTAACAGAGGTACATTTTTGTGAGAAAGGTGTAAAAACGAATGCAGTTGTGTATCAAAATACAGTCCTGACGAACCTTGTGGAACCTGTTTCTCATACCATGTTCAATAACAGGCACTGGGTATTCCAACAAGATTCGGCGCCAGCTCATAGAGCGAAGAGCACACAAGACTGGCTGGCGGCGCGTGAAATCGACTTCATCCGGCACGAAGACTGGCCCTCCTCCAGTCCAGATTTGAGTCCGTTAGATTACAAGATATGGCAACACTTGGAGGAAAAGGCGTGCTCAAAGCCTCATCCCAATTTGGAGTCACTCAAGACATCCTTGATTAAGGCAGCAGCCGATATTGACATGGACCTCGTTCGTGCTGCGATAGACGACTGGCCGCGCAGATTGAAGGCCTGTATTCAAAATCACGGAGGTCATTTTGAATAAACTTTATTGTCATAAGAATCTATGTTTTGTTAAGTTCATTTTGGTATATAAATGGTTACATAATAAATAAACTTGTTCCAATAATTTTATATTAAACATGTGACAGAATTTATGACCTGACTAGGTATAATATTATACCCACTTTTCCTTAGGGTTCCGTAGAAAGCCGTAGGTTTATACGGAACCCTCGGTGCTCGAGTCCTACTCGTACTTGACCGGTTTTTTGTTAAAACGTTACTTTTTGTACTTGATAAGGTCACTTGTACTCGTTGTTTTAATAATTATTATTATAATCCCAAGCTTTACCAATGCCCATAAACTCAATTTCCTATGAAGAGAATGAATTTATCTATAAAAATATCGGATGGTTAACACATGAACAAGTGGTAACTGCGAACTATCAATATGATATAAAATATTAGGTAGGTTCGAAACAGGAATTTCATGTAAGTACCTACCTACCTACAGCACTGTAAAATAATACAAGTGAATTAAATAAAAAAATTAAAAAACCCCCGCCCCAAACGTAATACACAATTCACCATTTTTAATGGCGGCCATCTTGGATTTTAAATTTTATATAGTAGGCTGTATTTTACTTATTAAGCCCTTTCATTTAGTATCCATATTGAGGGAGTTGTGAAAGAAAAAAGTAATCCGCCATTTTGTAGCGGCGGCCATCTTGGACCGATTTCCACCAAACACACACACACACAGACAGACAGACACGTCAAACTTATAACACCTCGTCGTTTTTGCGTTGGGGGTTAAAATGGGGAAGTCAATACTAACGTGACATGGCAACATAATTTTCAGGCTAGCCAACGTAAAGGCTAGAGGTAAAATAACTGTGAATGATCTTTAGTGCACATGCAGGCTGTTTCTGTGTGTGTATTATATTCGTGTGCGTGTATTTATGGTAATGTTGGATAATTTTGACGTAAGCGTTCGTAGCGACATTATTGAAAATTCATTAGTGTGGAAACGTTATATTAGTTAGTTGCCTCTCCCCCCGCCAGGGATGCCAGCATTTTTCACATAGAAATTAGTCCGCGTATCTTCTCCCTAGGCTAAGAACTCGTTGCGTTTTTTGAGATTTTTTTTCTTTCGAAATTGATTCTCTTGCTGTTTTTCAATATATACCTAACACTGATAACACTTTTATGTGTAAAAAGCAGCTGAAATTTTGTATTGAGATAGCTTAGACCCTGGAATAACATATAGGCTACATAAGTACTGCGGGTAAAACCGCTGGGCGCAGGTAGTACAACATAAATTTTAATAACAAGATACGCGTTTATTTGGTTCACTAGTTCAGCCAAATATTTTTTTAACTGATTTAACCTAATATAAGATTACGAAAAATACCTAATTATACCTACCTCTTATAACCTTCCGTCATAATATGCAATAATATTTTGACCAAAGTATCGATAGTGAGTATCGATAATTTCAAGCACTACCGTTGTTAACGTAAAATGTGCGTCATCTAGTGCACATGCAAGCGGTTTCTGTGTGTGTATTATGTTCGTGTGCGTGTATTTATGGTAGTGTTGGATAATTTTGACGTAAGCGTTCGTAGCGACATGACTGAAAATTCATTAGTGTGGAATCGTTGTATTAGTGTGCGTTGCCTCTCCCCCCGCCAGAATGCCAGCATTATTCACATAGAAATAAGTCCGCGTATCTTCTCCCTAGGCTAAGAACTCGTTGGCAATTATCAACGATGCCTAAATTGATGAAAATATGAAATATTAAATTATTTGCGTACTATTGGAGACTGGCAAATGTAAAAATTGAACGAAGATGACTTTTTATAGAAAAAATATACTGTCAAAATGATTTGCGTTCCGTTGTACGTATAGATCATTCACAGTTATTTTACCTCTGACAGATGTCAAAATTCTTTTCTTTATGTTGCATTATTGTCAAAATGTTGCCAGATCGTTACTTTTGTTACGTTTTACGTTACCTTTTCACCCTTTGAGTTACTTTTGTATTCGTGTCTAGATGACTTTTACGATACTTTTCAAGGTCTTTATTTTAAATTGAACCTTATAATTAATGAATCTTTTTCCTTGTAATGGTATAGAAAATAATAGTTAATTTATTGATTTAGCAGAGACAAAAAATAAGGCAATTTTGTATAACTTTATCTGGTTTAGAAAAGGATTTTTTTTTGTTGATTAGCAATTTCGTATTTAAATAAACTGAAAAATTTGTAATTATCACCGAAATGTTAGAATATGTAAGCGTATTTCTATTCAACTGTGTATATTGTGTAAAATTTTCAAAAATGCGTTACTTTTCTTGTTCAAACGTTACTTTTTGTACTTGATAAGGTTACTTGTACTCGTTGTTTTAATTATTATTATTATAATCCCAAGCTTTACCAATGCCCATAAACTCAATTTCCTTTGAAGAAAAAGAATTTATCTATAACAATATCGGATGGTTAACATAATATGAACAAGTGGTTACTGCGAACTATCAACATGATATAAAATATTAGGTAGGTTCGAAACAGGAAATTCATGTAAGTACACACATCACTGTAAAATAATACCTACTTACAAGTGAATTGAATAAAAAAATTAAATAACCCCCGCCCCCAACGCAAAACGTAATTCATTTTGAATGGCGGCCATCTTGGATTTTAAATTTTATACAGTGCCCTTTCATTGGGGTTGTGGAAGAAAAAAGTATTTCGCCATTTTGTAGTTGGTTAAAAATGGGGAAGTCAATACTCACCTGACATGGCAACATTATTTTCAGGCTAGCCAATGTAAGGGCTAGAGGTAAAATAACTGTGAATGATCTATAGTAGTACGCAATTGTGTAGTTTTTTTTTTTTTTTTTTCTTTTTAATAATATGGCAACATGTGCATTTTGCCAGTGTCGAGTAAAATTCGTGAATGTTCACGGGATATTAAATTATGGTCTCCACTTTCGTGTTTTGCCAGTGTCAAGTAAAATGTTATTTTTTAAGTAATAAGTTAGTTAGTCAGGTCAGAGTCAGAGTGAGCTTAATAGCTCGTCTAGTCACGTGAGTCTTCCAGTAAAATGGGTGGAATTTTACTGAAAGTTCGGAGGAGTTTTGGAGGGGGCACCAAAATTCATATTTCAGCACCATATCACTTGCCTACATCTGTGCACATTCAAAAACACTTAACACGCAATATTCCACCATTATTACACGCTAACAATCAAATTCTACACGATTATTAAGCAAAAGACGTGGAGCTAATGATATGATCAAGGCTTGCCGCCAAAACTCCATTGTGTAGTTGTTATTAATAATTTTTATTTGTTGGATGAAATAAATACAAAATGATTCGTAAATTTAAATTCATTTTTGTAAATAAACGGCTTAAACTCACTTTAATACAAGTGTTCTGAGACCTGTTTGTGTGTTTCGAAGTAAATACAAGTGAGTTTATGCCGTTTAATTACAATGATGAAAATAAATTTACCTAACTCAATTATTTTACCTAGGTAATAGGTACTACCTAATTCTAATTAAAAGGCTTATTACACCTGGCTAAATTTAGAAGCCTAAATTCAGTCGCCACTGAATTTAGTCAAGTGTAATCACATTTAGCATCCTAAATTTAGAACAAAGAATCGTCCTTTCTAAATTAGATTCTAAATTTAGTGACTAAATTCAGCCAAGTGTAATAAGGCTTTTAGAAATGTAATATGAGAAACTATGAGGAGTAAAAAGTTATTTTAATTTTTAAAATGTGCAACAGTGGCGCCCCGTCTAAAGGACTCCTTCCGTGAAAAACTACTACCACATGAAAATTATAAAAAAGCAGCATCTTAAAAGTCTCGTTTTAAGGTTTTATCTCAACCGAACTAAAAATCGCACGAAAATAAAGTGCCAATGCAAAATAACAAATTTATATCATTTATTTATTAAGTACAGCCACATTATACATTTAATTAAACAAAGGCTTATCCTTATATATTATTCTATTCTATTCTTATTTTATGGCTAGAGAACCTTATATATTAT